>OX451741.1:231563044-232163044 GCA_948472305.1 Vicia faba | reverse complement strand
ATATTTGTAAATCCGTGGCCAAGATGTTCTCTTCATGGTGATACAACTTGAGCTGTGAGCCTCCTCGTGACGAGGTCCCAAAATCAAATTGGAAGAGAAAAAGTATTTGAGCAACTTTCATGTTTAATGCATCTTGAAATATTGCTTTTAAACCCATGAAATATAGCCTTGAAGTTGCCATGTTAATTCTGACCGCACCATATGAAATTTCACTAAGTTAAAGATCCACATATCAACTTCACTTTTGTGATTTCTTGAAGCTCTAACTTTTTCAATAATGAACCAATTGTTGCAATCTTGACGTCATTAGAAAGAGAAAAGTTAGTAGATTAACTTTGTTATTGAAATGATTCTGAAAATCAACTTGCATCACCATGTAAATTCCACTCCAAGTCATGCACTTGATCACTTTAGCAATTCTTCAAAATTTCTCTTAGTGTTGGACTTGTACCAACATTAAGTTATCAAATTCCAACACCTATATCTCTTTATCCATTGAGAATTTGATCCTAATTTCTTCTACAAAGTTGGATTATGAATCAAGCTCTTCACTTTGGTACCTTGTTTGCACCATTTGGCTCAAAAACGAGGGAGATACATTTGTGTGAAGTAGTACATATGATCATGAATTTTCTATACTTACAAAAATTTCAACAATTTCAAGATAGCTTCTTTTTCAAGTAATCTCAAAATTGATGATTTCTCTTGATTCTCTTCACCAATCATCTTGATTTTGTGAAAATTGATAGACAATGTTTATGTTGACCATAATTTCATCAGTTTGACTACATTTTTTTTTACTTTTGTTGACTTTTGCTCAGATGCATTCAATTCTCATTCTCTCCAATACAATTGAATCTTCTGATGAGTTGTGATGATCAATAAGCCACACATAGATGTCTTAAGATGTATTATGAACCAAGGAATCATGTTTTGTTCAAAAAGTTAGTTATAAATTTATTTTGACCAAAACCTTAGCTTAGAGCCAAAAGTTAGGAGATTGAGAACAATCATCCAAACTCTAACTCCTCTAATTCCTCTGATGAATTTTTAGGAACCCTTGAATAATAAGATCTTGTGCACTGAGATGAAAATCATGATGATGAGACTCTCATATTGTATCTCTTGAATATCAATTTTATTCATCTTTGAATGATACACTCTCCACTATAAAAAACCCTTGATCCCACACAATTAAATCAATGATATACATGCATGTGTATGAGAAAGAGGCATAAGCCTATCAGGGTAAAAATATAAGAGGGCCAAAAATTAGGGTATAACAATAATATGCATGAGTTCTTCTTTGTCATGGTTTTTTTGAAAGGAAGTTTTAAAAAGATTTTACATTAAGATTTTTAAAGACAGTGCAAGTAGAAGAACATATTATATTACCTTTGTCACACAACATATGTAATACTATGTAACTTATTCAATAAATATTTAATCAATTAGAACAATCGAATGGTAAGATTAGGGATCTTACTAGAAATAAAAGATTCAATGATTTTGTCTGGTTGTTATTATGCGAGGATATTTCTTCCCTCGTGGGAGTGGAATAGTAGAACATCTTTATTTCTCCAGTCGAGTGACTTGAAGAGCAATTGTCGGTATCTTCATGTGCATTATAATATGACCTTTCTACATTTAGTATCCAAATATTTTTGGGTCCTTTCATGTTAATGAATACATATTATGAGTAGGCATATTTTCCTTTTTTTTTTCTTTCACAACGCTCTTTATACAAGCATGAAGGAGGATCTCCTTATTTTCTCTCATGACTCTTTATTATAAAATAGGACATGGCAATATGGTGGTCTTTATTACAATAATTGTATTTTCGGGTTTTGCATTTAAATGTTTTTTGGAATTTGCAAGTATTTCTCAAGATTTTACTATTGTTATTAGGTTCACAAACAATATCCTCTTTATTGTAAGACACTCTTTGTTTATCTAACAAAATATTCAAGCTATCTCTTGACCAATGGTTTTTACACAATTAATTTTCATTGATTTGAGTTATAGTTTCTTGCTTTTGTCAAACTTTTTATTTCTTATTTCCATATTTTATGTGTTAGTTGTGTGTTTTACTATTTTTAGGCTTAAGGGAATAAATCGGAACAAATCAGTGTGAAAAGATGTAAAACTCAAAGTTTCAAAGAAAATACAAAAATCATATTTTAGGAGGCCTAACAGGGGTGGTCGTGTCACCTGACACGGGCCGTGTTGCACCTCCTGAGACTTTAAAAGAAAAATCGGAAAGTCAAGGGCCAACACGGGTGGCCGTGTTACTTGACATAGGTCGTGTTGGACTGTGACACTGATTTCTTGGCTTTTTTCTATTTTGTCTGTATGTTAAGTTGTGGGGGCATTTTGGGTACTTCCAATCGATCTGAATGAATGATGACTATTTAGATGAGTTTTCACAAGGAATTAGGGGAATTTTTTTGGCACATGAAGAATTTGGACGATTGAAGATTGGAGTTTATGCAATTTATGGAGATGAAGACTTTCATGAGCGGAAGCAATTGAAATCAAAGTTCTCCGTCAATTTGTAATGTCTATCTTAATTGTATTTGAAATTATTTTAAACGATATGAGTATCTAAACCCCCTTATGCTATGGAGGTTGTCTCTGTTTTACAATTGTAATGATTTTGAATTCTTGATTTTAATACAATAGTTTGTTTTCAATTTAATCATTCAATGTTTTAAGGCTTTTCCTATCAGACAAATAGGGATTGATTCACGGTTGACATTTAGGGTTGGACCTCCAGTGTTAAGGTTTTTGTACAATTAAACTATAGTATATATCACCTAGGACAAGGGATATCCTATAGTCACCATAAACATCATTCAATGTTTTAAGGTTTTCCCTATCAGAAAAATAAGGATTAATTCACGGTTAACATTTAGGGCTGGACCTCAAGTGTTAATGATTTTGTACGATTAAACTATAGTATATATCACCTAGGACCAGAGATACTCTATAGTTACCAGAAAAATCGTGATAAAATAAATGCTTGGTTTCGTTATAATTCTCCATGGACCTAGGTATTAGGATGAATGACCAAAGATTTTCCCACTAAGGACTTAGGGGAAAACAAACTAAAGATCGGGTAATTGAAGGATATGAACTTGTTGAAGAAATCAAGAGACAAGGTTATTATATGGAAAGTTACACACCTTACCCTAGCATGTTGCTCATACTTGTAAAAAAGTAAATTTTATATTTCTGCTTATTTTTACTTATTGATAAGTGAGAATTTCCAAACCAAATCTGACTTTTAGTTTCTTTTGTTTAATTGAATAAAAATTCAATTCGATATTTCTACGTCGTCCTTGAGATCGATATTCGGGGAATTTCCCTATTATTACTACATTGGAAAAATATTACACTTGTTATTTTGACGATCAAGTTCTTGGCACCGTTGCTGGGGACTGTCAAAATATAGAGTTCAATTTTCTTTCAATTAAAATTTTGTTTCCGATCAACCAAAATTTTATTTCAGTTTTTATTTTCATTTTATTTTTGTTATTACTGATAAATTTTGTCTAATCTGTGTATGCGAGGAAAGCCCTCAGCTAAACTTCTTTTTGACACAGAGATATAAAGAACCTTTCACGCTAAGCATAGACAAGCTCGGCTAGCCAGACTAGTCTCCTACAAAGAACATCCAGTTTATACAGAGTCAAATTAGGAATCAGAAGAAGAAATACTAATGGGTGAAAATCCACCACCATCAGAGAGGCTTCTTGGGGACTATGGAGGAGTAAATGCTCCAGCAGGTCGGTTGACTATTATGAATCAACCGGTAAATCTTGTAAACTTTCAGCTGCAACCTTCAATAATTCGACAACTTGAGAATTTACCTTTCATTGGAAAGATAAATGAATATACAAATAAGCATTTGCAAAGGTTTCTTACTATGAGCATTATGTTGAAAACTGAGGGGCACTCAAAAGAAGCGAAAAAATTAAGAATTTTTCCATTCAAGCTTTTTGAAGATGCTGAAGAATGGTTTTATTCACTGCTTGCTGGGAGTATTACTACTTGGGAGGAGATGGAGAAAACTTTTCTTGATGAATACTTTCCTGCTTCAGTTTATATTCACAAAAGATATGATATTGTGAATTTTAAGCAAAAAAGAAGGAGAGTCTCTAGGTGATGCATATAAGAGGTTTAAGAGGTTATTGGTAACTTGTACCATTCACATTATGGATCAAACTGAATAAATGCAAATGTTTGTAAAAGGTCTCAGAATGAAGACAAAGCAGCTTACTGATACAGTTGTCGGTGGCTCATCAAATTTTAAAATAGCCACTAGTGTGAAGAAGATCATTGAAGCTATTGATGCAAATGAGCATATGGAATTGTATGATAGGGTTGCAAGAAAACCAGGGGGAGTGATTAATTTGAAGTTGGAAACCAACAAACAAATCATAATTGAAGAGATTATCAGTGCAGAAGTTAAGGAAAGGCCGAAGGCTATGAAAATAGGTGCTTAACAGGTAGCTCGAGTTCAAAAGGCACAAAATGTTGTTTGTGAAATTTGTAGTGGACCACACATTACTGTGCATTTTCTTGAAACTCAATAACAAATTGAAGAGATCAAGTTCTTGAAGCAGAATAATCCATATTCGAACACCTATAATCCAGGGTGGAAGAATCATCCCAACTTCTCCTGGAAAGAACATCAACAACAAGTTCCTCAAAAGGCAGAGTGAGAGGTCGCTATTGAAAAGATGGTTGTCCACACTTCTCAATTCCAAGAATAGACAAGGACTAATCACAAGAATACTACAAACTCAATCAAAATATTGGAAGTTCAAATGGGACAATTGCACAACAATTATCTCTACCAGCACAAGGAAATGAAAAAATCCATGAGAATGTTAATGTTGTCACAACAAGGAGTCCAAAAGTGGCTAAAAAAGGTGAAGAAGAGAAGGAATATCATGATTAGATCATAGATGTAAAGCTGGAAGTGAAAGAAAACAAGTAAAAACAGGAAGAAGTGGTATTTCCTGTGAAGCCAACTGAAGAGAAGAGTGCAAAGGAGACCAAAACAATGATAAATTTGTCGTATCCCTCTCGGGTAGCAAAGAAGGACCAAAATGAGAAAGACTTTAAAAGATTTGTCAAAATCTTCAAAAAGCTAGAGATCAACATATCGTTCTTTGAAGCACTCAGAAAAATGCCCTTGTACCCGAAATTCATGAAGGAGGTACTATAAAAAAAGAGACCAACAGAAGATGGATCGGTACATGGTGATGAGAAATTGTGTGCAATCATGCCCAAGAGAAAAATCTCTAATAAGCAGAAGGATTCGGGGTCAGTTGCAATACTGTGCACTATAAATGATAGAACATTCAAGAGAGTTCTAATTGATTTTGGGTCTAGTATGAGCATGATGCCATTGTCTATTTTCAAAAAGCTTGGTATTGAGAAGAAAAGCGAGAGTGGGGCAAAATTTAAACTTGCTGATCACACCATCAAGCAGTCATATGGGATATATGAAGATGTATTGGTGGAAATTGACAATTTTTTCTTTCCAGTTGACTTCCAGATCATGGACATTCCTGAAGATGAAGAGACTCCTATCATTCTTGGTCGACCGTTTTTGCTTACTAGTCGATGTAATTTTGATATTGAGACAGGTAATTTGACTTTAAAATCATTTGATGAGGAGATAACTTTGAAGGTATTGGAGATCAAAAAGCAAGGTGCAGGTGGAAAGAAGCAAGCTTCAGTTGGTATGATCAAACTTGCAGGAGACAACAAAATTTCAAAACCACCCCCGGAAAAAGTCTCCATCATAATCTCTCAGGTGGCATCATCTAAAGCATCTGTCAAAATTTATAAGGTCATTCAAGAAGCCAAGAAGAAAAATAAAAAGGAACATCAAGGTGATGAGGTGGAAGTTGAGAGTTACTTGAAGAACAAAGTGATCCATGATTTTGAACTAGATGAGTTTTGGGTTATGGAAAGGAAGAGCAACAAAGTTTGGAGGAGGAAGTATCCCCATAATAAAGGGGAATGAACCGTCGAGCCATGCGACGTTAAATGAAGTGCTTTGTGGGAGGAAAATCATGCTTTTAATGACTTAAGATTTTCGTTTAATTGTTCGTTTTATTTAAAGTAATAAAAAGGGGGCCTTACTGGTGAAAGCTAGGAGGAAGCAATTGGTCTTGCATTACCCTCAGTGAGTTTCCCTTCTCGATCTTGTTCTAAAAAATTGGATCCAATGTTTAGTTCAAGTTTGGGGAGGGGGATTTACTGTTTTGTTTTACTTTTTTGTTTATTTATTTTATGCGATTTGCTTTGTAAAATCACATGTTGAAGTCTTCCCAAATTTTGACTGAAATGTTTGTTTTACTCAAGAGCTTGGATTTCAAAGAGACCGAGAATAGTATATAGAGATAAAGGGGGGATTGTTTGAGGGTAGGAAGTTTGGACTAATGTCACAGTGATACAAGTCTAACGTGTAGATTTGTACCATACTGCTTGAATCCTGAGAAGTACTGATTGAGTAGTTTATCTATACAGTCTGGCATAATTTAGATTCACATGCATGTATGATTGATTGAGAAGTAAATAAATTTGGCACCAAATGATGAAAAGGCGGTAAAAGGAAAAAGGCCTGCTAAGTTGGGTATTCCTCACCCGGTTATTCAGCCCAAAGGGGGTTGATCCCCAAACATCGTCCAAATAAGGACAATATATAAACTGAAATATTTTTAAAATTTCATCAGTAATTAAAAGTAGTAAATTCAGCCTATTTGGTGCCTAAGCTAAAAATAGTTCTTGATTAGTCTTGTGCATGTGATGATAATCATAATTCTCATTGCTTTAATTTGATTGTCCGAATGAAAAAGGAGAAAAATTAGAAAGAGACTTAAGTATAAAGCATAGTTAGATAGGTATCTGAAGAGGAAGTTGAGGTTTAAAAGGTTCTTATAAAAACTCTTCGTGTCATGTGAATACCGAACAGACTACCTCATGAACAATGTGAAAAGAGGTCTCGCGTATGAGTATCGGTATGCTATGAATTTCATAAGCTCTTATAATTGTCGCTTGAGGTCAAGTGACAGTTTAAGTTTGAAATAGTTTGACCAGTGGTTTTTACATAGTTGATTTCGATTGATTTGAGTTATAGTTTCTTGCTTTTGTCAAACTTTTTATTTCATATTTCCACATTTTATGCGTTGGTTGTATGTTTTACTGTTTTTAGGCTCAAAGAAATAAATCGGGACAAGTCAGTGCGAAAAGGTGAAAAACTCAGAGTTTTGGAGGAAATACAAAAATAATGTTTCAGGAGGCCTGACACAGGTGGTAGTGTCACTTGACACGAGCCGTGTCAGGGGGAGCTCCTTGGAGAAGTGGAAAGACAAGGGGCCAACACGGGTGGTCGTGTCACCTAAAATGGGTCGTGTTGCACCTCATGGGACTTTAAAAGAAAAATTGGAAAGTCAGGGGGCCAACATTGGCGGCCGTGTTGCCTGACATTGGCCGTGTTGGCCTGTGATGCTGATTTTTGACTTTTTCCTATTTTGTCCATATGTTAAGTTATGGGGGAATTTTTGGTACTTCTAACCAATCTGAATGAATGGTGACCATTTAGATGAGTTTTCACAAGAAATTAGGGGACTTTTTTGGGCACACAGAGAATTCATACGATTGAAAATTGAAATTTATGCAATTTATGGAGACGAAGACTTTCATGAGCAGAAGCAATTGAAATCAAAGTTCTCCATCAATTTGTAATGTCTATCTTTATTATATTTGAAATTCTTTTGAACAATATAAGTAGCTAAACCCCCTAATGCTAGGGGGTGTCCCTGTTTTACAATTTTAATGATTTTGAATTCTTGATTTTAATACAATAGTTTCTTTTCAATTTAATCGTTCAAAGTTTTAAGGCTTTCCCTATTAGACAATTAGGGATTGATTCACGGTTAACATTTAGGGCTGGACCACCAGTGTTATGTTTTTTGTACCTTTAAAATATAGAAGATATCACCTAGGACTAGGGATACGCTATAGTTACTAGAAACATCTTGATAAAATAAATGCTCGGTTTCATCATAATTCTCTATGGACCTAGGTATTAGGATGAATAACCAAAGGTTTTTCCACTAAGGACTTAAGGGAAAACAAACTAAAGATCTGGTAATTGAAGGTTATGAATTTGTTAAAGAAATCAAGAGTCAAGGTTATTATAGGGAAAATCACACACCTTACCCTAACATGTTGCTCATACTTGTGAAAAAGCCAAATTTATATTTCTGCTTATTTTTACTTACTGCTAAGTGAGAATTTCTAAACCAAACCCGACTTTTAGTTTCTTTTGTTTAATTGAATAACAATTCAACTCGATATTTCTACGCAGTCCTTGAGATCGATATTCAGGAAATTTCCCTATTATTATTATATTGCCAAAATAGTACACTTGCTATTTTGACGATCATCTCTCCTTTAAAGTTGCAAAGTATTCCTACAAAACCAATTTATTTTTCACTTTTTGCACCAAAGTCTTTTTGTGTCCCTATGCATTATTAACTTTAAGAGGTCTAGAGTTATTTCCTTTAGACCATCTTTTTTCATTTTATTTTACATAACAATAAGGTTCCAAATGACAATCTTATTGCATAATTTTCATTTAAAAGTAGGATGGTTGGATTTCTTCTTAGCATGTCAAATATTACTAAATCATGTATTAGGTTTATAACCTAAGGGATTTTTTATCGTAGAAAGCTCTTTGATTAGACATAACTAAATATAACTTATATTTACCCTTATTAAATTATCTTAGGGTTTCATGCAAACAAGCTGCTTCATTTCATTAAGATTTGCAGGTTCCATGTTTATCCAATTTTAAAGATTGATTTCTAATATTAGTTATTTCTTCACCAAAAATTATATTGCTATTCTCGAGAAATTCAATATACTTTTTAAATTCATCGATGCTTATTTATAATTTCTCATTATCTTTACTGATCTTAACAATTAACTTAAACATTTTCTTATAGGTTAGATTTGCTACCTTTGTTTTTTCATTTTCTTTTGTAGTTTTGAAGCACACGTGCTCCTATTTTCCAGATTCCCTTCTTTGAGAGAATACTTCATGAGAATATTCTAAAATACTGTTTGGGGTATATTAAATACATATTTTCATGAGTTTCTAGAGGCTATATCATCTTTATGTGAATCTCTACATGTTCTAGATGTTAACTTTTACAAGATTCTTCTTGTTGAAACTTCTTCTACATTTCTTCTATCATAAATTTTACTGGATGAAGCTTCTTCATGTATTCTACTGGATGAAGCTTCTTCAAACCTTATATTGGATGAAGCTTCTTTAATTCTTTTACTCGATATATCTTTTTCATCATTTTCATCGAAAGATGACTCCTATGAAGATCGTTTATTTGTCGTGATTGTTCTTTCAAAAAACACCTATGGTCTCCTTCAATTATTTCCTCCGATGATGAAAATTATGACTCTTCTAATGTTCTTGAATCCATTTATTCATCTTTCAACACCCGAATTACTTCATTTAATTTCTAAATGATCTCAGTCTTCTTGTGTTTATCCTGAAATTCAACTAAGAAACTTCCATATTTTTAATCAAGGATTGGATAAGGTTTCTTACTCCCAATTCTTGAATCTGAGATATCTATTAGATCTAAAGCTTTTAACATAACCTTCAAGGATTCCAATTTTTTACCACCATATATGAAGGTGAACTTCATGTTCATTCGGTGTTTCATCTTCCTGGATATGTATATTCATCCTCTCTTGTTTGATTTGAGGAAAGTATCCATGGATCATCTCAAGAGTTTACCTTTCTCCTTTGGCCAAAATACAGTTGAAAATAGAATGGTACTCCCTGGTGCTTAGAGCATTCATCATTAAATACTTGGCTTTAAAAATGTGTTTAACTTTTCTTTTATCTTCTTTGGTCCATAGAAAATATGTTTTATTTCCTACTTTATTATCAACACAATAAATAGGACTAAACAAATCATTGATAATTGAATTCCACATTTCAAAATCATTTGCTTCAACAAAAAATTTCATTCTTGAATTGCATGATTTAAACCTTTCACCATCAAATGGTGGAAACGTCTTCATGAAAAGGCTTTTGTTAAAAACAAAAGTGTCAGTAGCCATGATTATACCTCTTGAGATGATTATTCGTATAACCGAAGTTAGACTCTGGTGCTACTTGTTAGACTAGTGACTCCAAATACAAGATAGAAAAGATAAATTATGTAGGTTTGAAAAATGATGTTTGATTAAAAATTATTTGATAAATTTGATTATTTATAATAATTTTGTAAACCAAAAAAAGTATAGGCAACAAAAAAAAAGGAAATCAGAGTAAAGGAAAGATGAACACACAACATAAATAAATAAATAAATATTATACATATAAAAAGATAAAGGTTGAGAGAATTACACCTAAGAATTATAGAAGTTTGACCTAACCACTTGACCCATTCCTCTTCTCTGCAATTCTTGAGAGTTTCCACTAAATATATGAGCTTTTCAGAAGTTATACCTATGAACCTTCTTAAAATCAAATAGGATTTTTATACTTGATATCCTCTAAATCAAACAAAAAATTTTACACCTAGCTAACATTTGAGTCAAGCAAGAGATTTTACACTATGCTAAGTTCAAAAATAAAACGGAGATTTTGATGGACAATATCATAAATCAAATAAGATATTTTACAATGGGTTAAGATCGCAAACCAAAAAAAGATTTTGATGGACAATCTCACTCACTACTACGGAAAACCCCTTTCACAATGGTTGGAAAAGGGGTACCATCATACAAATTATACTGTTATTAAGTTGGGTGTGGTTGTAAGTTTGTTATTTCTATCACGGTCTGAAAACCGTTATTGAAAGGCAGGACGCACGCCACTTATCACAAAGGTTGTACTTATAAACTATTGTGTTACTTACACACATGTATTGTGTTCGAAACCCATCAACATCAAATTATGTAAATCATAAATGACCTTTGATCACAGTTACAATATATAACCGTTGTGAAAAGTGCCCCGAGTTTATTATATAATATGTGGATTGTTTATTTTCCATACACCTCACTAAAGAAATACAAGCTTTCAAATTGATGAAGAAGTCTATAATCTAAAAATTAAGCTATTCTTGAGAACCAACTTAAATAAACCATTATTTTTTCTGATTGCATGCGTCTCATCGTGTATTTCATGCTCTTTTACATATATATTATGGTTTATTCGTCTAACTCCTTCGATACATCGTTATCTTTGATTATAGTTAAATTTTCATAGCAGCAAGACATTGGGTAATCTGCCTCATCATCATCACTTATCATCGTAATTTTATAATTGTGATTTTTATGATCAAATGATAAATTTTACACCAGGCTAAGTCCATGAACTAAGACAAGAATTTTACGGATAATCTCACGAAACAAATGAGATACTTTATTGTTGTTTAAGCTCGTGAATGAAATAGAGACTTTGACTAGATAACCTCACAAATCAAACAAGTGCTTTTACTAATTTAGCTCATAAACCAAACAACAACTTTTTACAAGAAATATTACGCAAGTGATAAATTCCTCTTAGATAAATTACAACAATAACCGCAACACTAGAACACACAAAATACTCCCTTGATATTTTTCACTCTCAATGTATTAAGGGAATTTTTTTGAAAGTGATAAAGTCTGTAGAAATACATTTTTCGGGTGTGTTTTGAAAGTAAGGAAAAGCCTTCTCTTGGTAGTTGAAAAATCTTACTCAATAAGGAAAATATCCATGGACCTTTAAATATCATATGAGCTTCAAAATGCGGACACCCTAATTTCTAAAACAAAAACCCTACAACGGCTATGCGTCTTCTTAACTTATTAAGAAGTTTAATGCATTGCTCTAATAGATTGGTTAGTGACTCTAATCGATTATGCAGTGTATATAAGCTTCTTAAATATTTAGGAACATCCTTAATAAATCCCACAACTACCTTGATAGTTCTTCTATAGGTTTTAAGGTGTTTTAGCAAATTTAGATAGGTTAAAATACTTTAGATGAGTGTGTGCATTTCCTTAGTAATTTAAGAATTACTCTAATATATTTACAATATGTTGATCACTTAGACACTGATCAGACGAGCTTTCACACTTCTTATCTTTCACAATCTTTGAAACTTCAAGATCTATAGCTTGATTCATTATTGATTTAGAACTTCATCTATTACTTGACTTCTTCTAACTTGCGAGGCTTAATAATGCTTCTTAATAGACACCATCATTAGAGATTGCTTGACTAGAGATCATCGGGAATCCCATCGAACACCGCTTAACATTAGATGTTATCCTTAAGAGATTGACTTTGACATCTTGACCTCACAAGTAGAATAACTTAATCATCTTGGCCAAAACTTTAGATGAAGACTTTGGATCATAGTGTTGTCATCCTCAAAATCATCGTAGATATTTGACTATTTTATACACTATACCTGCAAGCACATAAATCCATATTGACTCAATTCATTTAGTTTTTCATTTGAAATTTTTAAATGTTTTTGGCTTTAATCTCACCTTTTGTTAATGGATTCGCATTATCTTTCATTCGACTAATCATTTTTCTGTGAATGGTCATCGTATTGGTTTCATTTATTTGTAAGCGGTGTTCTTCAAGGTGACTCCTTTTCCCTTATTTTCTTTTTTGTCTTAGGAAGGAGTTTTTTAGATGTGTTTCATATCTCCTAGACTCAGTTTTCTTATTTTCATGGTGATCTATATCACTTTTACAACCCTATTCATTATCCATGTGACGTATGTTTATAATATTATGGTGTTATCTAGAGGAACTCAAAAATAATTTGACTCATTTGATGAACTCCTTAATAAAAGAGATTAACAAGTGGATTCGTATCATCGATATTGTTGTTGAAAATAAGATTTATGCCATTATAATTCAAGCGGAATTGGTATTGCATTCCATTTATTAAATTAATTAATTTATCTTGCTTAAGTTGAGATTATAGTTAATTTCTCCTCAATCTTAATGAGCTTGTTTTATGATGGCTCATTTCTACAGGTGTAGGATCCATGTTACCCTTTAGTAAAATCATATCTAAAGCAACATCTGCACATCAATTTCAATACAACTTGGTCTATTGCTGATGGTTGTGCTATTAACTTTTGGAACAACAAGAAGATTTCCTGTCATATAGTTAAGTTACTTCCTGCTATTATCACCCATCAATTAATGTCGAGTTCTTAACAATTTTACTAGTTATTGAGACATCTCATCTAGTGGATTTTTTTTCTTCCTGATGTTGATCTTGTTCATTGAAACATCAAAACAAGATGGAAAAATTGTACGATATTGATTTAGCTTGAGATTTTTAGTTTATGGTATTTTTAGAGAATGAAATGATTGTGAAAGTTCTATTAATTCTAACGAATTTGTTGAAACTCTAAAAATTTTAATGTGTGGGACAAAGAATAATAACAAATAAAAGACAAGAACACAGAAAAATTTATTTATTCAGTTTGATCAAACTGATCTATATTAAAGGAGAAAATAACTCTCTGATTCAATATACTTCTAAAAAGTTTTATAAAAGATTACAAAAGAGTTACAAAAAAAAAAATTCCAAATTTTCAAATATAAATCTTATTTTCTATCAAAATATTTTTTAATCTCTTCAACTCTTTCTATATGAATCACACAATATGAATCACACAAGTGACCTTTAAATCATGAGTTTCAGATTGCTTGACCTTCTTTGTAGGCTTCAAAATTTCTTTTTTCAGAGAGTATCTTCTTCAACTTTCTCTTCTTTGACTTTACACTTGGTTCAATAGGAGCATTAGGACAGTCAATACGTTCCACAAAATCTTGAAGATGTGTTACTATTATTGAGGATCTCTTACTATCTCCTTCAAAGAGAGTATCTGTCACTTTCTTGCAATCTTGATACTTAGTGGTTCTTCAAAAACATATTTCGCCATTTCCCTCGTAAGCAATGAGTTTAGTAATAAATTTTTCTGAAATTTGAATTTTCTTGTATATAACTTAAGAGGTGATTTGATATTCTGACGCTTTTGCATGAATTCAAAACTGCTTTACTAGAGAAGGATAAATTGGTCTTGTTAGCCGTTCGAGGAAATTTTTTTAAATATATTCAATTTAAGATCTGATTATAATTTATAAAGAGTGGTACCCTTTATCTTACAAGAAAATTTTATAAACATGAGTTAGATCCAACTTATGTTTTCGGATACTATTATAATTTATTAAAGATTTTTTTTAGGGTTTTATTATCGGGCCACTAAGGCCACACTTCAGATGTTCAATATTGATAGAAGGTGGGATGTAAAGGTCTCATATTGAAAGTAACATGGTATGAATATATTTATAAGTGGAGACAATATGTAACATATAAGTTGATTCTTTTTAAAAATGGTTTAGCCTAAATATAAAAACCAAATATAATATTACAATTTATTAGTTTGAATCACCCGCCATTTATATTCAAGCATCAAGTTACAGTGTCGAGCATCAAGTTACAGTGTCGAGCATCAAGGGTGTATAGGAAATGATTTAAACATACTCTCTTTGGTCACATTTTTAAGCATAAGAAAAACTAATTTCACATAGATTATGAAATGTAGTTAATGTAATTAAATTTTTTTTATTTCATTAAAAATATAACTTAAATTTACTAGAATATCCTTACTGATATTTAAGAGATCAACTATTTGCATTAAATATTACTGAAATATTTGTACTGATATTTGCAATTACAGTCATCTCAAAGTTGTCTAATATGGACCACACATGAACGTTGTATAAAGATCAACCACTTTGATCCAAGGGAGGAGACATACTCCTGCGCAGCTAGGTAATGCATGTACAGCATCCCAAATAAATTTATCTAGAATTTTAATTGATATATTTTGAATAATTTACATAAAATAATCAAATAATATGATGTATCACACAATTAATATTATATTGTTCATTTTATCTTTAAAAGTACATTCATAAGGTGATCAGTTCTCAAGAAGCCTACTTACCCGGCTGATAGCAACTTACAGACGCGAACCTTTCTCATAATTTACTTGGATTTCTTATCAAATTGAATTTCAGTTGACATTATTGACCAATAATACTTAAGTGTATTCATTATAAATTATAAATTGAACATAACTTCATATATTTACAACTTTCTTTTGATCAACTGAAAGTTATAAATTAATAGTTAGTTAAACTATTTTAAATCACTACTCTTATCTTTGTGAGCTTATTTGGAATTCTACAAATTAAGCCTAATTTCATTTTCTACAATGTTTACCATCAAATCTTGATGACTCATTCCTTAATTCAAATCATGTAACTATAAGATTTATATAGGACTATATATATATATATATATATATATATATATATATATATATATATATATATATATATATATATATATATATATATATATATATATATATATATATTAAGTTTCTACCTTTCTTTCTAAAACCTGTAGAGATAATTCTTCTGATTTCAGTACTGCAACATCAACTTAAAGTTTATGTTCTGACCTCATTAAAAATCTCATTTGTTCTGGTTAAAGGTAAATGTATGAGTGTTCTCCACTACTAAAAAAAAGACATTTGAGAAAAGGTTTTTACATCGGGTATCAAAATATATGATGTAAAAAATACAATTAACAAACTTTTTACATCAGGTATTTATTTGCAATGATATAAAAAATATGAAAAAAAATATATTTCGCTACCTATTACATCGGGCAAACGCATCCACCGATGTAAAAAATTTTCATAAAAAAATACGGTGGCATTTTTGTAAATAAGAAACAAGGTAGTAGAAATATTAATAAAAAACATGCAACATATTACATCGGTTGACTAAAAATCGATGTAATATCTTCACAACAGATATTAATATAAAAAATAAATCAAAGAATAAATTAATTTTTTTGCAACTTATTACATCGGGTATTACAATGCACCGATGTAATAGGTGCATTGTAAAAAAAAAGTCAGAAAAAAAAGCTTGCCAGCCCTTACATCGGGTATTACAATGCACCGATGTAATAGGTGCATTGTAAATAAAAAAAAAGCTTGCCAACCCTTACATCGGGTATTACAATGCACCGATGTAATAGCTTGCCAACCCTTACATCGAGTATTACAATGCACCGATGTAATAGGTGCCAAACCCTTATTTCCCAAACAGTAGAAAAATTACAACTCCATCGTTATTCTTCCACCACTCCATCGCGCCGCCCCCTGTTCTGAAAAACCGTCTTCCTCAACCTCGCTTCCAATTCCGATTCTGCATGCCCGCCCGATTCCGATTGCCAACCGTCTTCATCACCATCACCGCGACTGCCTTATAACACCGCCACCAACACCGAGTTCATTGCACGACACCCGCGATCCGCCTTCTAACCACCGGCCAAGAAGTCGCTGCGGTAAAACCTCTTTTCGGTAATATTCTTTGACCTCCGTTTCGGCCGCCGTTTCGGCCGCCGTTTCCGGTCTTCCTCTTCGACCGCCGTTTCCGGTCGTCCTCTTCGACCGCGGTGGTTTCTGTTCGTGTTTCCGCCGTTTCTGGTTGTCGTCTTCGACCGCGGTGGTTCTGTTCGTTCGTGTTTCATCGTTTTCGACCGCCATTGATGATGATTTTTGTTGTGAATTTGCAGATTTGTTTGATGAACATAGATGATGCGGTTTGTTGAAATTTGATTACGTCTCCTTGCCGCCGTTTCATGTCGTTCACTCTGTTCACGCTGTTCACGACTTTTCACCGGCCGATTCACGCCCTTCCTCGCTCGCCGTTTCAACTGTAAGTCACATTCTTCACTTATTTGATCCACAATGTTATTGATGCAATGTTTGTTCTCTTGATTTAAGTCAATACCTTATGTTAACACTAGGTAGAAATTCATTTCAAGCGCTTTAACTTGAACAATTTTCTTTGAGAAACTTTATTTGTTGAGTTAAAAAAGCAATAATATCTTTAAGAGAAGATAAGGTGTTATGCATTGTGAAACCATGGCCGAAAATATTGGAAAACATACCCCATATTGTCCTAATTGTGCCACGAGATCAAATTATTATTAACCAATTTATTTATACATTATGCAACTTATAAAAATAGTACTCTTTTTGTCCTAAAAAATATATCTAGTATTTGGACTGATATTCAGGTATTTTAAATACAATAGTTTATTATATTTTACAATCATATACTAATTAACAACATGTGACATATACTATATTTGTAGGCTCATTTTACTATTCCAGAATGTAAAGATCCAAAGAAGGATAGGTTGAAGAAAGAATGGATTAAATATGCGGGAGAGCGATGGAGAGGTTTTAAGACACAACTCACAGATAGATATATTCATCATCCCATAGAAAATGATCCTCCTCCATATGTCAAGTATAACTTTATTACGGAAGACGCATAGAAAGAGTTTCTCAAGATTCGAGATACCCCTGAATTTAAGGTTAGTAGGAGTTATATTTTTTTGTGTGCATAACATTTTTATTATATTTAGTGATTAATTACTTGTTTGAGTTTATAATAGGAAAAAAGTCAGAAGGGTAAGGATAATGTGGCCAAGAATGTATACCCACACGTATTGTCTCGTGGAGGGTATCGCTTACTTGAGGAGAAAATTATGAAAGAAAAGTCATCATCGAGAGATAATTCCACATTAGATGATAATGATAGTCCATCTCCACCATCACGCCATGAGTTATGGAAGAGAGCACGACAAAAGAAAGGAGGAGAATACACATCAAAATCTACACAAGAGGTTGCTGAAAAAATTGTAAGTAAACAACGAAAAAATATTCAAGTATCATTATATTTGTGATTGATTAATTGATGTTTTTGCATTTTGTAGGATTCTCTAGTTCAAGAAGCTGAAAAAGGTGCAATTGTTCCGAATGGACGTAACGATATCTTATCATTAGCCATTGGAACATCTGAGCATGGAGGTCGTGTTCGTGGTGTTGGAAAACACCATAAACAAAGCACTTACTTTGGAAGATCACGTCAACATATCGACGTAAATGAACAACTTGTAATATTGGAAACAAAACTTAGAGCTGAACTTGAAGAAAAGTTGGTTGAAGAGCGTAAGATGTTTCAACAATCATTAATGGAGACACTTAAGTCCATGGGTTTATCACAAAGCACAGGTGATAATAAATTCATTGAAAAATTAGAAATTATCGATGGAAGCGGAAAAGGAAGTTGTTCAGCTACAAAGGGAAGCACAAAAGACGTGGAAGTTGATGATGTTCAGAGATTGTTACTCATGGTTTTGAAAATGGATGATAACCATTTGGCAATACAATTAAGTCATTGTGCGAGTGTCTCTAATTTCTATGTTTCAGCTAAATGTATCAGAGAGTTATTGGTGGGTTTAGGTCATTGGCTTGACGTGTCTATTCTGCAAATTTGGTGCACGTAAGTACATTTTATTGTTTTATTAAAGTCAATTTATATTAATATGTCATATCTCTCATCACTTTGATTGTAATGTTTATTTAAAATTATTCAGGTATATTCATCGTGTTTGTCTTGAGAATTCCATTTCAGAATTATATGGATTTATGGACCCTGCTAGGTGTATTTATAATGATAGTGTAGCGAAATCTCAAGAAGATGTTAAAAATTACGTACTACAAAAGTTACGTGATGAAAACAGAGTGTGCCACTTACTACCATTAATTCATGGGTAAGTATTTATATATAATTGTGTTTTATATTATTTAATTTTGATAACATATATATTTTATGTGACTTTTCTGTTTCCACACACACGTACAGGAGACATTGGCAATTAATAGTCATGTGTCCAAGAGACAATTTAGTTGTCGTATTTTGTTCACTTCATCGAGAAATTGACCATCATACGAAGAAAATTATTACAAAGTAAGTTTATCTTTCATGTGACTTTCATTGACAACTAATAGTTATGTCATTTTTCATCGGCGAGTAAATTTAGCTATGTGATGTTTACCTTTCTGTATTATTTCTTTTAGGATTCATCAAATGGCAAATGGAAATAGAAAAAAGGCTACATGGCTTCATCCCAATGTAAGTGTCATGTAAATTGTAATTATATAGTTAAATTTATGATAAGTATTCACTAATTATGTCATTCAATTGTAGACAAGGCAACAACATAACTCTAATGATTGTGGATACTATGTGATGAAAAATATGTTGGATATTGTCTCTGCTAATATAACCGAGAATTGGATGCAGGTATTAAAAATAACTTTACTTTGTTATTTACTTTTTATTTTTCGACTTAATATGAATTTTTAAAAATTAACTCTATATTGTTATATTTATGTATTATAGGTATTTGATGACCCAGCAGAATTAATACAAGATGATTTGTATGATTTGCGACTTCGTTGGGCAAAATGTTTCTTTGAGTTACATGAAAATTAAGTTTATCTTGGTGAGTTTTATAGAATTGTATAAGTTGTGGTTTTTGCACAATACATATGGTTTTTGCACATTTATTGAGTTTCTTGATTTTTTTGCTGATGTTAATTGTTATTATTTATTGTCAGGCAATGTGATTTTGGTGTTGTCTACCGAAGATTTTATATTGGTGATTTAAGTTTGGAAACTTATAAATAGTTGAATATTTTTGTATATTTTGTGAATAATATGTAATTGTAAGTTTTGAAAAAAGACTTATAAATAGTTGAATATTGTTGTATATTTTGTGAAGAATTTGTAATTGTAAGTTTGTTTGTTGTAATACAATACAAGTTTGCAATACAATTGTTCAATTTGTAAGTTTGTTGTGAAAAATATGAAAACATCGACCTAGATGTGATATATGTGATGTTGGAAAGCTATGAAATCTATATAGCGACATAAATATAGTCTGTGTGATATTGGAAAAATATGAAAAAATGGGTACAAATTATATTTGTACAGGGAAACATCCAGAAAATAAATAATCTATTCCAAAAAAATTTCATACATTTTACATCGGTTATTAGTAAAAACTGATGTAAAAACTTTCAAAAAGGGACTTTTTACATCGGTTGGGGATAATAATCGATGTAAAAAGTCGCGTCACTGGGGACTTTTTACATCGGGTATTACTTCCAACCGATGTAAAAAACTGGATCAATTTTTTTAAAAAATGTGCATAATAACTGTTTCTTACATCGGTTCATATATTATAACCGATGTAAAAAAGAGACTTTTTACATCGGGTATTACTTCCAACCGATGTAAAAAACTGGATCAATTTTTTTAAAAATGTGCATAATAACAGGTTATTACATCGGTTCTGATATTATAACCGATGTAAAAAAGGGACTTTTTACATCGGTCCCAGAACCGATGTAAAAAGTCCCTGATTTACTATATCGCCTGACTTTACATCGGACCCAGAACCGATGTAAAAAGTCAATTTCACCCGATGTAAAAAGTCATTTATGCACTAGTTAAGGACAAAGAGACTCAGAGGCTTTAATAGGTATGTTACATTGTATGGCGATTAGGGTTTTCCCACGACAACAAGAAGCCTTGTCTTGTGGTGATTTAGGGTGGTTTTAGGAGTCTGGATCACGTGAGATGAGAGGATTTGTGGAAGGTGATATGTGTTATGATCAATCGTTATGCTTTTAGGGTGTAATGATCTTTATGACTTCAGATCTTTCCTTCCTCATACAAGATATGTGTATTTATAGAGGCCTCTAGGGCCCAGTTTCCCTTGGGAAAGTGTGAGTGAAACTTGGTCCCTTGATTGTTTTGAGTGATGTCAAAAATACGAGAGTCATACATTTCTTTAGTTGGTTATTATCTCTGAATATAGTATGATACCCTGATCATTTAGAAGTCGTAAGTTGTTTATAAACTATTCAAAGTCATCTCAAAGTTGAGTCAAGTCATTAAAAACAATATTTGCTGAAATTTTCATTACATGTGTCGACACATCCGCTTTTCAGATCAGCACATGCAACACATTTTTAAAGCTTAGAAGCCTCTGTAACTTTCCGGTCAACACATATATAAAATAGGTTGACACATACTGAAGCATTTCTGAATTTGTAGAAATATTTATCTTATGTGTCGACACACTCATATTTTAGGTCGACACATTTGTTATTTTTTTAAAGCCTGTAGCCTCTGTCTTGTTTAGGTCGACACATAGGTCTTAATAGGTCGACTCATACAACTTAAATTTAAAATATGTATCGACACCTTCGATATACAAGTCGACACATACTGACAGTTTGATCAATTTTTTTATTCTCTCATTTCCAAACTTATTTCCTTTCCCTAATATTTCCAACATTATAAATACCCTTCCATGCATCATTCATAAGTCGTTGAAAACTATAAAATTATCCTATTTGTCTTTTCATCTTCAACCTTCAATCTATGCATACACACTGACATTACATTGTAACAATGTTTTGTAATATCAAGCTTCTCAAATGATTCTCAATGCACTTTGTTTTGATGAAGGCAAACTATATTGGCAAGAAGGAAAAGATTTTGATCAAGCTAAAAGCATCATTGGATAAAAGACTTTGTCTCAAGTTCTTAGAAAATTTCACAAGGTATAATGACAATACTTACTTTGAACTTAAGTCTTAAATGCTCAATGATCAAAAGAAGTGTTTTATCTTGTCCAAACTTTTTCTCAAGTTTTCTAAGTAAAAAAATAAATTTTCACTTATGTTCAATCGATTTTCATGTTGGTGCAATCGATTGCATGCTTCACATTTTGAAAGTGTTAGCTATTGTTTCTAAGTGCAATCGATTTGCATGTTTGTGCAACCGATTGCTCTCTATCAAATTTTGCTACTTTTTTAAAGTGCAATCGATTTACACACATGTGCAATCAATTGTTCACTGAAAATATTTGAATTTTTTAGCTGTTAAAACCCGTGCAATCGATTTAAACAAGAGTGCAATAGATTGCACGCTGAACGTTTTTGAAAATCAACAGCTTTGAACATACCTTTTCATAACACCATTTCACGGAAACTTTTCATTGAATCTTGGCAATTGTTCATGATTCATTTGCAGAAATTTATGATGTTTCAAAGAGGTGCTATAATCATATAAATATTGAATTTTCAAAATCATTTTGTACCTCTTCCAATCAATAGTTTCTGAATTTTAAAATATTAAAACTCAAGCTTTTTCTTCACTTTCATACACAAAGTTTTTCTGCACATTTTCATATATTGTTAAACAGAAAACTTTGAGCATTCTATAGTCTTGAGTCATTGTATATTATTGTTATTGAAAGAGAAGATCAAGTCATTGATAAAATCACTCAAAGTGATTATTGCACTACAAACTCTATCAATCAAATATTGCTATTATACTTTCTTATTTTTCAGAATTGTTGAAAATAAGTTCAAGTGATTTTGTAATCTTGTTTTTCTAGGATTGTTGGATACAAGTAAGGTCACCTTGAGAGGATTTTTCTCATTGTTGACATAGTGAAAATCCAAGAGGATTGTTCTTGGTCCAAGAGGATTATTCTTGGTTTTGGTAGTTCTTGTTTTAAGTTTTCCACTATAAAGGAAATCTCTTTCATGTTGAAAGAGGACTGGAGTACTCTCGGACTGTGAGGGGAACCAGAATATATCGCTCGTGTCTCTTTATTTTTCTGCATTTTACTCTTTCATAAACACACCATAAACCATAAAAATATTATCCATCTTCACTAAAAACTAGAAAAAATTTAAAGTGCCTAATTCATCCCCCTCTTAGGCGCACTTCGTACTTACAATTGGCATCAGAGTAGGTTATAAGCAACCTGTTCCTAAAAGATCCAGAATAGCTTCCGCAAATCAAAATCCCGTTTTCAGAGATGGTGGTAGTAACAACAAGCCTCCTCTATTTTGTGGTGACTATTTTGACTTCTGGAAAATACGCATGAAGACACATATAGAAATACAAGGAGAAGAAATATGGGATGCCGTCGAGAATGGTCCATTTACTCTTATAACTGTGATCAATGGTGTTGGCTCATGAAAGCCTAAAACTGCATGGGATGAAGATGATAAGAAAAAGGTCCTCTATGATAAAAAGGCAATCAATCTTCTTCAAGGTGCACTTAGCATGGATGAATTCTTTCGTGTCTTGGCATGCAAAATGGTGAAAGAAATATGGGATACCTTGGTACAAACTCATGAATAAACTGTTAAAGTTAAAAGATCAAGACTAAATACTTTGAGTTAAAAATACGAGTTATTTCGAATGCAACCCGAGAAACCATCCTTGACTTGCAAAAGAGATTCGTGCACTTGACAAATCATCAAAGTGCTATTAGTAAGACTTTGACAAATGATGAACTAAATCTAAAAGTACTTAGATCCTTAACTAGGGAATGGCAACCAAAGATAACCGCAATTTCGGAAAAGAAAAGTCTTTCTTCAATGACTTCCGCAACGTTGTTTGGAAAACTTCAAGAATATGAAACAGAACTCGGAAGACTTGAGAAGAATGAAAATCAAGAGAAGAAATCCAAGAATATTTCCTTAAAGATTTATTTCAAGGAAGTTGAAAAGGAAGACAATCCAGAAGAAGATGAAAATTTCATGCTTCTTGTTAAAAGGCTTGGTAAGTTCTTTGGTAGAAATGACAAATCCCTTTCTCATGCAAAAAGAAAGAAACTATTTAAGAAAAGGGAAGCTTCCACATCAACACAAGAAGTCACATGTTATGAATGTGGTAAGCAAGGTCATATCAAGCCGAATTGTCTAAAACTCTCCAAGAAAGGTGGCTACAAAGGCAAAAAGGAATTTAAGAACAAAAAGGCCTATGTTGCATGGGAGGATAATGAAATAAGTTCTTCGCCTGATTCCGATAGTGATGAAAGTGAAAATCTAGCATTGATGGCCTCACACCATTCTGATAATGAATATGATGAGGTTAGTAATGAATTTTCTCTTTTTGATAGTGATGCACAAGGTGCTATAGATGAACTATTAAATGAATGTGAAATTCTGTATAAAACTATTTCATCTCAAAAGAAACAAATTTCATCCTCAGAAGAAAAATGTGAAACTATGGAAAAATATTTCAAAGATGAAAAACAAAAATTAAGTGATGAACAAAAATAAAATTTTATATGTAAAAATTGTGAATCACTCTCTTTCCAAATTGTCCAATTAAAACGAGTTATTGAAAGATATGAAAAAGGTCAAATTGTATTGGAAGGTGTTATTAGCCAACAAAGATATTCCAATGATAAAAGTGGACTTGGATATCCAAAGTTTTCAAAACCAAGTTCTAATAAAACTATCTTTGTTAAGACTAGTGAACAATCATCCAAAGAGAAAGTGAACAAACCTAAAGTGGTTCATCATTATCCTAAAAAGAAAATATTTCCTAAGAAGAAATCTTACCCTTCTAGATATAGAAGTAAATTTGAACCTACATGTTTTTATTGTGGTATTAAAGGCCACACACCTAATGCTTGCTATGTTAGAAACTTTAGTGTGGAAACTGGACATTATGTATGGATAAAGAAAGGTACTAATTATGAAGGACCCAAAACAACTTGGGTACCTAACAAAACCTAATTTGTTTTGTAGGTACGCTTGAAGACCACATGCAATATTTGGTATCTTGATAGTGGTTTTTCAAAGCATATGACGGGAGACATAAACCAATTTTCAAATCTAGTGCTAAAGGCCAAGGATTTTGTCACTTATGGAGACAATAATAAGAGAAGAATTCTTGGCAAAGGCAAAGTTGGTGCTCCACCTTTCACATCCATTGAAGACGTTATTTATGTTGAAGGACTAAAGCACAATCTTCTAAGTATTAGCTAACTATGTGACAAAGGCCTCAAGATCAAGTTCACCAAAGATGAATGCTTGATAGAAGAAGAAATCACACATGAGGTTATACTTAAAGGTAAAAGAATTAATAATATATTTATGATTTACCTTGATGATCCATCTTTGAAGGTAAAATGTCTCATGGCGAACAACGATGGTTCATGGCTTTGGCACAAAAGAATTGCTCATTTTCATATGGAACACTTGAATAAATTAATCAAGCATGATCTTGTCATTGGGTTGCCTAAGTGAAATTTTATCAAAGATAGACTTTGTGATGCTTGTAAAAAAACGAAACAAACAAAATCAACTTTAAAAACTAAGAATGTGGTGTCTACTACAAGACCACTACAATTGTTACATATGAACTTATTTGGTCCATCAAGAACAAGAAGTTTCTGAGGTAATGTACATGCTTTGGTTATTGTTGACGATTTCTCTAGATATACTTGGACATTCTTTTTAGTTCAGAAAAGTGACGCATTCAAGGCTTTTAAAAAGTTAAAGTTGACAAGTCTTTGTTTATCAAGAAAATCAAAGGTGACACTTTACTAGTTCAAGTCTATGTTGACGATATCATCTTCGGCTCGTCAATTAAAGAAATGTGTGAAGAATTTTCAGCAATGATGCAAGACGAATTTGAGATGTCCATGATGGGTAAAATGAATTATTTTTTTTGACTTCTAATCAAGCAATTAAAGGATGTAATTTTCATCAACCAATCCAAGTATTGCAAGGAATTGTTGAAAAGATTTGACATGGATGATTGAAAGCTATGACTACACCAATGGGTTCCAATATATACATTGATCAAGATGAATCGGGTGTCTCCATTGACATTACTTAATATCAAGGTATGATTGGCTCCTTATTATATTTGACGGCAAGCCAATCTGACATAATGTTCAGTGTTTATCTATGTGCCCGCTTTCAAGCAAATCCAAAGGAATCACATCTCATGGCGGTAAAAAGGATCATGAAGTATCTCAAAGGAACAACAAATATTGGATTATGGTATCCTAAAGGTAGTGTTTGCAATTTAGTTGGTTACTCTGACGCAGATTATGTAGGTTGTAAAACTGATAGAAAAAGGACAAGTGGTACTTGTCACATCCTTGGAAATGCATTAGTATCATGGGCTTGCAAGAAACAAGCATGTGTTGCTCTTAGCACGGACGAAGCAGAATATATTGCAGCGGATAGTAGTTGTGCTTAAATATTGTGGCTTAAGCAACAACGTCATGACTACGGACTCAATCTAGGATGCATTCCTCTTCAGTGCGACAATACAAGTGCAATAAACATTACAAAGAATCTGGTCATGCACTAAAGAACCAAACATATCGACATTTGACATCACTTTCTTTGTGACCATGTACTTCAAGGAGATGTCGAGGTCACATCTGTAGATTCTCATAACCAACTTGCCAATATCTTCACTAAACCTTTGGCAAGAGAACTATTTTACAAGATTCGACGAGAACTTGGCATTCTTGATGAACACGACGTATAAGTTGCTTTCTATCCTTTTTAGGCTTTCACATACATGTCTTAACTTGGTTATATGTAAAAATTCATGGTTATTTGATGCCTTTAAATGCTATATATGTTAAGTGTTGTTAAAATTTAAGAAAAATGTGTTTTTGGTCATTTTTTGTTGATGTAAATCGATTGCACCATTGTGCAAATCGATTGCTCACTGTATTTTTTTCTGACCTTTCTGTTTTTAGTGCAAATCGATTGCACCATAGTGCAAATCGATTGCATGCTATTCATTTCAATTTTATGTTGGTTCTGTTTTGTGTGCAAATCGATTGCACCTGTATGCAAATTGATTGCACCTGCTATAAATTGCTTTTTTGATAGGATTTTATGTTGGTCAGAATTTATCTCTCTCTCATATTCCCAAGTTCACCTCCACTATTGACAAATAAATTAAATATCATTGACTATATTAAAACCCACTCATCCTATCCAAATCCATCTCATCAAATATCCACTTCTCAAAATCTACCAAACCCTA
This sequence comes from Vicia faba, assembly GCA_948472305.1. Lineage (NCBI taxonomy): Eukaryota > Viridiplantae > Streptophyta > Magnoliopsida > Fabales > Fabaceae > Vicia > Vicia faba. The sequence goes on along the minus strand of OX451741.1, from coordinate 232,136,112 downwards.
AATTCAGAAAAACACCTTCCTCATGGCATCCAGATAAAAACGAAAAGTGTCAGCTACAGAGAAAGGAAAGAAGAAAGTTGCTTCATCTTCTGCAGAAAATCCATTAATCTCAACTCTCACCGAAGTTCAAGAAACAAGTTTTAAAAGGGATTTTCAAAGTAAGATAGTGTCCACTCCAAAATATAGTATGCTATCATCTTTCCCTCAGGAATGCTTTACTTTTTAGAATGATTTGACTGCATATGGATTGGAACCACTGATTTCATCATTTGGTCCATACTACCCAGATCTAGTAAGAGTGTTCTTCAGTAATTTGGATCTTACAAAGGCAAGTTTGTTACATATGTGTTGGGCACAAGAATTTTTCTAACCCCTGAAATTCTTGGTGAGATTCTACATATCCCTCATATTGGGAGCTCTCTGTATGATCCTGAAGACGAAGCATGGGATGATTATCAGAAAAAGGATTTTTACTACAGCATTGACAGATTGAACGAAGCTGAATTCCGTGCTAAAAGAATTTGCGGTCTAGGATGAGTCATTCCATCTAGACACTCTTGGAGTGCAGGTAACTTTTTTATCGATGATAGGATATTTCACTATTTCATGGTCTACATTATGTTTCCGCGGGATGGAAACCGTTGCACTATGACTGATTTGGAAATGAAACTGCTATACGCAAGGAAAAGAGGTATAAGCGTCAATTGGGAACGACTTATAATGACTCATATGCTAAGGTTTGATGCAAAGTCAAAATTCCTACCACATGCTTACTTTATTACTCTAATTATGGAAGAATTTGGAATTGATTTTATCGGTTTTGAAAGAGTTGATATGGATCTAAATGGTCACAAGATCTCAATAAAAAATGTTGATTCGAGAATGGGAGTTCACTACAATTCGGAAACAAAAACAATCACATACATTGGTGAAGATATGGTTGGTGACGAAGGAAATAATCAAGAGGAAGAAGGTGGTGATGTTGCACCTCCTCCACCTACTGCTCCCACTGGTCCAAGTGATCAAGATGTTATATATTTTATGACTCAACAATTTTCTTCCATCAACACCAACATCAACCACTAGTGGAATGCCATCAATGACTCCACGATATCTCGGATTAATGATTTTCGCTCAGATGTGAACCAACAATTTTCCTACCTCTACTCTCACCTTCACATACCTCCATATGGCCCTAATAATTCTGCTGTACCTCCACCACAATACACAGAACCTCTATTATAATAATAATTCCCCAATCAAGGACCCTTCATCTATAACAACCATGACATGAATCAACCTTAAAATTTTGTCCAATTTTGTTATTTCTACTGTTTTTTTGTTATGTCCTTGTTACTTTATGCTATGTTTTGTTTGTTGATTTTGAGCTTTCTATGTATTTGTTATTCTAATATGACATGTATGTCTATGACTATGTTTAATTAGTGCATGTTTTGGTTAAGTTTTCAATGTTATCCATTTTTATTGCATCTTTCCCTTCTTTTTGATAATGTCAAAGGGGGAGAAGGATGTGGAACTTTATGCTTGTTTATTTCCCGTCTTAAACTTCTAAGGTACTCTTCAACAAGATGGACAATTTTAAGAGTTTCCAACTTTCTCATACAAAAGGGGAGTTATACATCTTAGGGGGAGAAGTCTCTTTCCAGATATAACAAAGCTTCAAGAAAGATTTTTTGTCATCATCAAAAAGGGGGAGAATGTAAAATCAAGCTTCTCAAGTGATTCTCAATGCACTTTGTTTTAATGAAGACAAACTATATTGGAAAGAAGGCAAAGATTTTGATCAAGCTAAAAGCATCATTGGATAAAAGAGTTTGTCTCAAGTTCTTAGAAAATTTCACAAGGTATAATGACAATACTTGCTTTGAACTTAAGTCTTAAATGCTCAATGATCAAAATAAGTGTTTTATCTTGTCGAAAAATTTTCTCAAGTTTTTTAAGAAAAAAAATCAATTTTCACTTATGTGCAATCGATTTGCATGTTGGTTCAATCCATTGCATGCTTCACGTTTTCAAAGTGTCAGCTACTGTTTCTAAGTGCAACCGATTTGCATGTTTGTGCAATCGATTTCTCTCTATCAAATTTTGCTACTATTTTAAAGTGCAATCAATTTACACACATGTGCAATCGATTGCTCACTGGAAATATTTGAATTTTTTAGCTGTTAAAACCCGTGCAATCGATTTACCCAAGGGTGCAATTGATTGCATGCTGAAAGTTTTTGAAAATCATCAGCTTTGAACATACATTTTCATAACACCATTTCATGGAAACTTTTCATTGAGTCTTGGCAATTTTTCATGATTCATTTGCAGAAATTTATGTTGTTTCTAAGAGGTGCTATGAACATATAAATACTGAATTTTCAAAATTATCTTGTACCACTTCCAATCAATAGTTTATAAATTTTAAAATATTAAAACTCAAGCTTTTTCTTCACTTTTATACACAAAATTTTTCTGCACATTTTCATATATTGTTAAACAAAAAACTTTGAGCATTCTATAGTCTTGAGTCATTGTATATTATTGTTATTGGAAGAGAAGATCAAGTCATTGATAAAACCACTCAAAGTGATTATTACACTACAAACTCTATCAATCAAATATTGTTATACACTTTCTTATTTTTCATGATTGTTGAAAATAAGTTCAAGAGGTTTTGTAATCTTGTTTTTCTAGGATTGTTAGATACAAGTAAGGTCACCTTGAGAGGATTGTTCTCATTGTTGACATAGTGAAAATCCAAGAGGATTGTTCTTGGTCCAAGAGGATTGTTCTTGGTTTTGGTAGTTCTTGTTTTAAGTTTGCCACTATAAGGAAATCTCTTTCATGTTGAAAGGGGACTGGAGTACTCTTGAACTGTGAGGGGAACCGGGATATATCGCTCGTGTCTCTTTATTTTTCGGCATTTTACTCTTTTATAAACACGCCATAAACTAGAAAAATATTATCCATCTAGACTAGGATTAGTAGTGTCCAATTGTGTATTGGGTGGATTTTTTTAGGGGTTTTCATCTAGGAAAACTTTAGATTTCTCCTCCAATATGATTGGTTGATTTGGTGATTTTCGTGCAAGACGTTCGAGAGGTAATTACGGTAAAGTGAACCACCTTGGAGTGCTTAAAATATTTGGAAGGAACCTTTGAGTGTTTGAAATCTTTACAAGGAACTAACTTGGAGTACCGGATAGAATTGAAGTTTTGTGTTGCAATAGTTTGAAATTGACGGTGCATGAAAGCTTTGGAGATAAAGAATGCGAAGGAGTAGCAAGATCCAGATAGTCATTTTTCATCTATTGTGTTTTGGTCTCTCTCAAGATCAAAAGTGGAGAAGAGGTTGAATCAACAACAAGCTTATGGTTTATGGAGTTACTCTTGAACACTTCTCTTGTATCAATAATTTTAAATGGTAATAATTATCCTAATTCCATTAGAATTAGGTGCAGACATACCCACTGTTGTACCCAAATTTTTGCCCCTAAGATTCCCCCATCATCTCATGTCAAATCAATCATAACAAGATCACACTAGGGTTTGGTTCTTCTCCTTATCTTTAGGTTTGCTCATGAGGAATCACCAAGAACTTTGATTTTTATATTGTGATCATTTATATTTTGTATTGATTAACTTTTAACTAACAAATTAAATGAATATTTTCTCTAATTGATGATACTATAGGCGAGGACACAACACATTTCATCAGGTTGATTCATAGGTTCATGAGTTCATTTCCATGCCTTCTTCAACAAAGCTTCATTGAGGTTTGTGATCGGTGGAAATAGAACTGACTGTTTTTTAAGCTGGTTCGCGAAATGTCGCGGTAAGCAAGAGTCGCCACCGTCTTTTATGTTCTCCAACATGGAAAGGACAAAAGCACAGCAAAATTCCTTTTTTGAGATGTCTCTCGGTTCGGGAGGTAGATTTATAGAAAGGGAAGGTGTTAGCACCCTTTCTATCCATGGTTATCCATGGACTCTTAGGTACTTGCTCACTATGTTTTCAAAAATTGTTTGCTTTTCAAGTGTTTGTGGGTTTTGAAAAAGTTTAGTTTGAAAAACTTCTAAGTAACTCTTGTATCAGTCCTCAAGAGTGTATGAAGTATTTGTTTGAAAACTTTTTGAAAGTGTAAGTGCGAAAAGATGTTTTTGTTTTTTGAAAGAGCAAGTACCCAGGAGAAATCTACCTACTCTAAGAAATTAAGCTGTGTAAGAGTCCTTTAGACAGTACTATCCCACTATTGAGAAGTAGGTAGCACCGTCGTTTGGAGTTATTCGGGTCAATTTGATTATCGGGACATGTGTGGTCACCAAAGCAATAGTAGGACGCCTTAGCGGTAACCCTAATGTCTTAGATCTTTTTTTATCCGAGGCAACCATTTCGAGGCAACTTGGATCTTTAGACAGGAGGGCGACCTCTAAAACACCCTATACTCAATGACCACGTCGAGGCAACCAAGTGAGGCGTACCCTAAGAGTGGCATCTGCGAGTGTTTCAGGATTCAGTTAAGTTATCTTTGTACATGTTATGGCGAGCTACGGGTTGATTTTAATTTCAGAGATAAGTCTTTTCATGCATAGCCTAATTAGCATACATCTAGCAGTTTAAAGGTTGCATAAAATAAATCTACGCTATTACAAGGCGTCGGGTATTTACATCGCCAAAAACAACCCTTGAAATTAAAATGCGGAAAGTAAATAAAGCGATAAAATAATCAAAGTCCTAATTAAGAGCTATTACATTCCGGGAAACAGATACAATAATATGATAAAATGGATCGCGTGCGGGAAATTAAATCGGATGCAAGTTTTTTGGGGTTTTGACCCTTTTTTGAAAGAAAGTGATTTTTTTGGTTATTTTTGAATTAAATGGAATTAAATTAAATGAACAATTAAATTAAATTAAATAATGAAAATATTTTTGGATTTTTGAGTTTTTAATAAAATAAATTGAATTAATGCTAATAAAAACCTAATATTCTAAATTGATTTTAAATATTGCAAAAAATATTAAAAGTTAAATCTAATTAAAGCTAAATTGATTAAATTAATTTATTTACAAAAATAAAAGTGATGAAGTTAATTTTAATAAATAAAATATTTTTTGTGTTTTTGATTTTATTAGGAAAAAATGTTAATTGGTTAGTGATTAATAAAAAGAATAACGATTAATTAATTAAAGGAACATAATACAAATAGAGAGAAAGTTTAGGAGTATACGGGCCTGATTGGAGGGGTGAAACAGCTGTTGGCGTCATGTGTAAACTGTTTTGTTTTGGCCATTTATATTTTGGCTTTTGGCCATTTGTGTTCTGGCTTTTGGCCATTTGTGTTCTGGCCTCAACGTTCCTTAACCTTCTCAGGATGTCTGTCTCGCCATGTATTGATGTCATGTGTAAGCTGTTCCGTTTTGGCCATTTGGCTTTTGGCTTTTGGCTTTTGGCCATTTGTGTTTTGGCCTCAACGTTCCTTAATGAACCTGCATGGGATCCTGTCTAAATCTGCAGTGTTGAATCTCATGAACACATTAAATAAATTACTATACATCATAAAATACAAATAAAGTCAATATATAAAGAAATTTAATGTTTAGGTCAATATGGCATGTATGAATGATTATACCCTTTTGATCATGAAGATCAAATCAACCTTACCCTTACTGGAAAAGTAGTGACATGAATGCTTTTATGCCCTTTTGATCATGGAGATCAAGCCAGCCTTACCCTTAATGAAGAAGTAGTGAGATGTTGGTTTGTAACTGAGATGGCTTGTTTGTAGTGAGATTTGGTTTGTAACTAGGATGACTTGTTTGTAGTGAGAGAGGGATTTGTAATAAGGATTTCAAGGTTTTAAGATTCTTGAAAGAATTTGATACTCTGACAGTGTTGTGGCAAGGTTTTTTTTCTCTCTTCTGGTTTGTGTGAAAAGAATGTGATTATATAATGGAAATTAGGGTAAAGAAAATGGGCTTTGAATGTGCAATTGGGTCTCCAATGTTCATTTGAATTCGTCACTTTCCAGGCTAAATCGCAGGGACTTAAGTGCAATTTTTGAAGTTGAAATGTGAAAACAAAATGTAGCCAATATCGAGAACTAACTTCTGTCCGAAAATCGGCTCAATCGGATAAACGGTGAATTAATTATGAATTTTTGAAGTTTCTGCTCAGACAAACTTATTTTGGGCTCCAGTGTCGACTCTGACACGTTCTTCAATAAAAAACTGGTATTGATCGGAGCATAATTCGGTCTCGACTTTTGAAGAAAAGTTGTAGATATTTGAGTCAGTGACCTTGTGTAAAAATATGAGCCCGATCCGATAAAAATTGACCGAGTTATGAATTTTCGAAGTTTCGGCCCAAATGAAATAATATTCAGCATTCAGGATTTTCGGCGCGTCACGCACTCTGAGCAAAAAACGAAGGCCTTTTGAATACCGTTTAAACTCAATACCTTCTGTGAAAATGTAGCCAACTCAATTTGTGAAATTTTGGCGTCGGAACCAGCTCGATACGATGAAAATCGACTAAGTTATGATTTTCTGAACATGACGCAAATAAACTTCTGTCACAAATTTTCTGTACGAAAATACTTGATAAATCCACATTTTTGAAGACCTTCTGATTGAAATTGGCTTCTATCCGTGAGAGATGAAAACATAGATAATGTCAAGACGGAATTTTGGCCACCGGAACAGGTTCAAAACGAGTCACGATCTTCAAGTTATGAATTTTTTAGCGCGTAAAAACTGCACTTTCAGCACACTTTTTCACCATATTTCTTCAAGAAAACTCACACATTCGGATACCTTCTTTAAAGAATTGACTCTTGAGCCGAACCTGAATTTGAGAATACGTTATCAGAGATATCTTGGTGAAAGAACACCTGAATATGACGCGCCGGGTTGGACTTGTGAATTTTTCTTGAAATATTTTGAGAAATATGGGAGGGCAAATTTTGGGGTACAACAAGGTTCAAGCTCCATCATTGAGAATTCTTTAAAGTAATAACATGACAAGGTCTACTATGATTTATCATGCCTCAATTTGTCAAAGAAAGTCAAAAGATGTAAGGATTGATTGAAGAAGTTTGACCTAATTGGACAAATTCTTGATTTTTTTATCACAAGTACATAACTCTCTCAATATTTAATATTTTGCGGTGGTTATTGTTTCTATGGGTTCTTATTATCATCAACAACAACCTCTATTCACATAGAAAAAGTTATTATGCAAGAAAGTTTGTTAAAATTGAAAAGGGTTTCTAAGTCATTTTGTTGCTTGAGGAGCTAGGGTTTTGAACTTATAAGGGATATATCTTGCTCATATTTTGAGATTTTTGAGTAATTCCAAATACATGTTTCTCTTTAAGGGTTATAAATTAATCACTTCAATATTTTCAAGAAAATTTGGTGTGGAAGATTCCTAATGATGAAGAAAGATTACAAGTCTTCTAGATGGGCCATCAAATTTCCTTATGTGACTTCAACAGATCATAACTTGGTAAGTGTTTATCTCCTTGAGCCCATTCTTTTTACACAATGATATTAAGGATGTTAACTTCAACTTTTCTTTTATGTGCAAATCTTGAAATTGAGTGGAATATGCCCTAAGAACTCAAACGATTATGGGTCACTTTTGAAGAAAAACTTAGAATTTTTCTAAGTACAAAAAGTCAGCATCTTTTTCTCAACTTTGACTCATCACAACTTCTGGATCAAGCATCCATTTGATATCATTCTTGGAACATTTCAAAGATTGTGACCTTATCTTTCAAAATCTTCAAGAATCATGCCCTAAGACCCCTTGAGCTATGAACACCATGGATTCAAAGATGGTACCTTGAAACTGAAATTTTCTCCAAAGTCAGTATTTGAAATTCATAATGTAGATTTTAAACACTAAATTAGCACGCGTTTTTGATTTAAACATGCTTAACCAAGTTCCCAAAGTTGAATTAAGGATCAAAACTTAAGAATTAATTGAGTTTTGAACAAAAACAAGTCACACTTTTCTCATTTTCGAGCTTCCTTTGTTTTCCCTCTAAACTTCACTTTACCTTCTAATTCTTTTCACCTTTCACTCTCCTATAAATAGAGGGACATATTGAATTCATTTTCTCAAGCTTGAACAACCAGAATCACCCTGTCAAACTCTCTTCTTAACCCACTTTTCTGCAACTTCAAATTTGGTTTCACAACCTTCCTCAATCTATTTTCTTTGTCAATTCTTCATCCTTGAACTTCACTGAAGCTAACATAAGAAGAACCAATCCCTAAAGCATCTTAAATCGTGCTAGCCAAGTCAATTTTCAATGCTCTGAATTTGAACTTCAATAGGTAGATTTCTTCATCAACTCTCTCAAAATTTGTTACTACAATGAAGCTCTCATCATTCTGATACTAGTCACAACATTTGTTTTCAACTGGAATTGAGTTTTTGCCATGAATTTTCAAATCCCTATTCAACTTTTTCCTTCTGGTTTTTTGCAAATTGACTGAGCTACACCTTAAATAAATTTTTCGCGAGGGTACGATTGTCTTCTACTATTATAAAAATACCAAAAAAAATTATAAAAATATTTGAGGTCATTTCTGATTTTTCTATGGTCTCTTTAAATTTTTATTTGATACTTTGAAGATATTTTTCTATTTTACCTATTATTTTCATTTTAAAAACAATTTAAAAGTCATTTTTCTTTTTATTTTATTCAATAAATGCAATTTATTTTTTTAATATATTCTGGTTATGTGATTGTTGATCATAAACTTCATTAACATCATTGGATTTTGAGTGTTGATTTTAACTCCACTAAAATAGATGGATGATTTTAATGATAGTTTGATTAAATTTTTTTGATTCAAATATATCCCCTCCCTCTTCATCTTATCCCCTTCTCTTGTGTGCTACATGTTTTTAGAGGATGGTCTACATATCATCACTCCAAACACATGGCACATAGATTGCTATTGATCGGTCCCAAAATAGGTGCGACTTCTATATTCATTTACGATTACTTAACATAGCGCTAAATTTTGCCCCGATTCCAGAAATGATCATTTATGGCCCAAACCTATGTTTGCAAACCCAATTATGTTTAATTTGAAAACTTTGATCTAATAACCTCGAGGTTCATTTTTAGGAGGCTTTGTTCTTATCAATCCTCTAATGAATCATCATAAATTTTGGACTAAATGAATCATTTAAACATTATTGATCATTTGTTGTTGCCTTGAGATTTTGAAATGAACAATATACTTGACAAAAAGCAAATGAAACTTGTTGTTGAGAGGCTTTGATTTTATCAATCTTCTAATGAGTTTTCAAATGCAAGATTCAAGATGGTCATTCAACTAACCTCTAATTTCTAACCCATTAACAATTGACTTTTATTTTCATGCTTTTACTTTATGCCTTTACTTTTACGCACCATTTATTTTAGAATTCACATTTCATGCTATTTTCATCTTTGCTCACTTGAGCATTTATCTTTATGTCATTTTTATTTTGCTCACTTGAGCTTTACATTTTCTTTTTGAAGATACCTAATAACCAACTTGAACAATAACAAACTTTAAGGTTGCTTGGACTATTTGGTTATTATCCCTAGCATAATAGAGTTGTGGACTTCTTGGATTTAGAATTAGAGATATTGACCTACCTTGAGACCTTGTGACTATTATTTTTATTTTTTCTGGAGTTTTTGGGGTTTACCCCGAGACATTGGGTTGTTTGTTTTCTTTGTGTATAGGTTATTCTGATTATATGCTTTGTCTAATATCGAGAATTCATCTGTATACAACCGTTACTCTGCCCAATTTTTATGAAGACTTAATGCATTTGAAGCTTGATTTTCTTAAGAGGTTTATTATCTTTGCTTGTTTGGTTTCAATCCAAAGGATGGGAATTCTACATTGACTTATTGTGTCAAGTGTTGGCTTCTTGTTGGTTAGACGATTCTTTTCCCTAGCTTTTACCTTATGCTTTAGCATAGTCCCTTCATATCCTCCCATCTTCTTTAATTTCAAAAATCTTATCCCTCCTTTTGAAAACTCTTCTTGTTTTTAAACTTGAACCACTTTCACAATAAACTTGGACTTAGGTCCATATATTTTCAAAATATTTTCTTAATAAAACTTAATAATACTTTGACATTTTTTTGTGAGAAGACTAAAAGTTAATCAATCTCATTCAAACTATTTTACCACTTTGGCTTTTTACTTTAAACTTTTCTCAAAAGATTAGACTCTTGTCAATCTTTGTAGTGGTGCGAGCTACTATACTTCTACGATATGTACTGAAGCGAGATATTTTCCACTTGGGTATTGAGTGAAGCTTTGTTGATTTTAAAATTCAAGCTATATCCTCCACTTTGAGATGACGTAAATTCTCCTTTCTCATAATCATGGGTAGTAAGTATGTTTTCCACTCGGATAAGACGATGATGTCTCGTCTCTTAAAATTAACCAACACACTTGTGTTTTAAAATTTTTAAAGGTGAACTACAAGTAGCCTAATACCCTATTGCATGGAAGGTGGTACGTAGGCACTAAAGGTTCGCAACCGCGGCGGGTGCAAAAATTGTAAAAAATACTTCTTTTCTCATCCCCATAATCTATTTTTATATACAACTCTTATAGACAAAATACACAAATTTATAAAGAGGTTCATGTGGAGTACCATAGATGTTTAGAGTGATAATACCTTCCCTTTGCATAACCAACCCCCGAACTTAGATTCTCTCCCCCCTCTTTTTGGGTTATTCGCTCTTTTCCCATTCCTTTGGAAACAATAAAGCGTGATGGCGATTTTTATTTGATATGTGCCAGTCAAGTTAATCAAATGGCTTAGTCTCAACATGTCTACCACTACACCCACACGCAAGGACGATAGTGGGGAATTGTAAAGACAAATTCCTTGTGTCGTTTTTATTTTTGCTTTTTTACTTGCTTTGATATCATTGATCATTTGTCAAATAGCATTGCGTTATCATTTGAATTGTAATAATTTTCCTAATCAATTTTGATTTTATCTCAATTGTTGATATAACTTATAATCATTTTTTATTATAAGTGGTTTTGTGTATCGACACAATCAAAGGAAAAATTCTGAAAATTTACTTGCACACCAAGTGTTTGATAAATTGACTAAACTAGTTCTTTTAATATTACCATTGGAAATAGCCTTGCTAAGTGAAGTTGATTAAACGATAAATAAGTTCCAAGTGATTCAAGCTTATTAATTCTATTATCATTCATATTCCATATTGAATTTTATTTTACGGTTTGCATATTCGAGCTTCCCGATACATTCATATAGACGACAATTTGAAAAAGCTTCCACATTGTATGTAAAACCCTTTTAAACACTGCGGAATATTATAGAAATAATCAAAGTAAATTATCATGCATATCACATAAGGGTATCACATATATTCCAAAATCACATATTCACCTGTCATGCTATAATAACACTAAATTTAAAATCATGTTTCATACACATATGCATATCACAATGGAATAGTTCTCGTTTATAATGATACCAATAATTGAAATCTTTTACTGACAATCATATCATAAAATGTTAGGCACTAAAGGCCATCATCACACACATCTCAATCCAACATGAATATCCAGAGAGTATAACAATATCTCTCAAGCAAACATGAATATAATAAATATAACATGAATCCAAATGTTCCTCGTGTTACATAGACTAGAGCATGACTCACCACCCAGTAAAACAGATAAGTAAAGAACTAGCTCTTTCGACTTGTTGTACCCCAAAATTTTCCCTCTCATTTTTTTCAAGACCTTTTCTTACATATTTGGTTACAAACACTTGTTTAAAGAAAATATAAAAATATTTAGGTATGAGGTGTTTTAAGCTCAGAAGTTATGACGTTGAAATTCTGGTTGCTCTGATAGGGAAAGTTCTGAGCGTCTCAAATCGGAATCAGAGTCGTCAATGAGAACAATGCTTGAGAGGCTGATTGAAGAAGTTATAATAGGGAAAACTCTGAAGAATTCGAGTCAGAAATCAGAGTCATCATTGAGAACAACGCTTGAGAGGATGATTGAAGAAGTTCTGATAAGGAAAAATATGAACAATTCGAGTCAGAAATCAGAGTCATCAATGAGAATAACGCTTCAAAGGATGATTGGATAATTTCTGGTAAGGTAAACTCTGAGCAGTTCAAATTCGTATGAGGCGCCAACCCTCACATGTCCAGGTTCATTCAAAATCTCAGAAAGGCATGAAAGTTCTCAAAATGAAAATCTTTTAATGTGTCTGATTCTGTTTTCAAAGCTATGTTTAATGACTGGTCTTTAAAGCCGTGTTTCTTCCCCCATTTTCTTGTCCCCTCCACCACCTATAAATACAAGACATCAACCACAAATAAATAAATAAAAGAGAAAAGGGGAGGCTAGAGAGAAAAGGAGGAGAGAATACACCCCCACGCTGCCACAGAAAAAAAAACATACCACAGTGCTCAAAAATTTAAAAGTGCCCCCATTGAAACACGCTTTGCAGGCGCTTTCTAGCCCAAATAGGTGTCCACATTCTGATTTTGAAATCTCTAGGGATAGCATCAACACCACAGATCCAAGTATTGATCATATGTATATTCTCTAATTTCATCTTCTGAGGCTAGCATTTTTTTGTCCTAACGTGTTTGCGCAAGCTCTGATTATGGACTAGACAGACCATAAATCCCATGTTGGTTCTGAGCCCATCAGAGCATACAACCAGAAGGTTGGCTCTTATGGGCTGACTCCAGCAACCCTTGTATGGCATCCTTTTAGCTGATTCTAACATTAGATCATGCAGTCTTTGATGATCTGGAATCACATATATTTTTCATGTTCATTTATAATGACAATTGATAAACAAGTCCAGCTTGTAAAGGGGAACGCGTATAATGAAAGGATCTGGGTTCAGTATCCAGATCTTGCATTTTTTCTCTCTTTCTAATCAGTTTATTGTAGATCCAGGCATTCATCATCAGATCATGTGCCATCAGATCATGTGTCATCAGATCATCATCATCAAATCATCACCATTAGAACATCACAGAGTCAGATCAATTGCTTTAGATTTGAGTACTCATGATGGGCCCTCCAGAGACTAATTGCCTTAAGTCTCGTGCTGACTCTGAGTTGGCCAATTTCTGGGCTTAGTGTTTTTTCCAAACCATGCTACCCGTGTTCTGATGCCCCTTACTTATTGTTGTACCCCAAAATTTTCCCTCTCATTTTATCAACATTTCTCATCACAAGACTCTTGGAATTCAAGATCAAGCTAGGGTTTGCTCTACTCAAGACACCTCCTTGCACTGTTGACCTAAATTAGGGTTTGAGTTTGCACAGGAATTTTTTGACTTACAATGCCTAAAGTGACTTTCATACTTCATTTTGGACTCATAAGTTTGTCCATACCAAGTTTCAAGCCTTGAATCAAATTTTTGCCCAGTCAATTGGACAGTTGACCTAGAAATCAGCTGTATTGGGGAAAAAGTCAACTGTGACCAATTTACAGTCAAGCCTCATGAATTTTGACCCACATCAACATTATGAACTCATATGAACCATTTGATCAAGTTTGGACCACAATTCCACAAGAAATTTGATCAGATCACCAAAAGGGCAAAATGGTCATTTTTAGGGTTTTGACTGTACAAAGGCAATTTTTGACTGTTTGACCTAGCCAGTGGCAAATTAAGCTCAACCATGGACTCAAGGGCTCAATTAAATTATCTTGACCTATTCAACAAGTTCAAAAGATCTCAAATGCATTGGATTGACAAATGAATTTTTCAGTCAACTGATCAAAATTTGACTGTACACTGAAAAGTCAAACTTTGACTTTTTGGTCAAAATCAAGTGCCAAGGGTCATTTTTCATCAAGATGTGTCAAATTATGAAACTTGTTCATCAAGAAACCCAAAATTGCAAATTAGGGTTTGAAATTGAAAATTTTCATAACTTAGAAATTTTCTAAGTTATGAAATTTTCTTAATTTTTCCTAACTTTGTCCCACATTTTCACCATGATACAAATGGATTCAAACAAAACTTACAACATGAAAGTTGTAGTCCTCCATAAAGTCTACAAATTTGACTCACAAAGTTTTCTCAAAAGAAGCTTGGATCTCAAGTTATGATTTTTGGAACAAGGGCCCCTAAAACTTTTAACTTAGAGAAATTTTGCCCTAGTTTAGGCAGGATTTTGACCCGTCTTCTTGGCCATTTTTCACATATTTCCACTTGGAGTCTCAAGTTGCACTTCAAAGATGGATTATAGTACATGTTGCAAGCTTTCCAAATTGTCCAAGAACTCCTCAAACATGTTCGTGGTTAGGGAGAATCGAATGCTTGAAGTTGGCAAAAACTCACTTTGTAACCATGGCCAATACATGTTCATACAAGTTGCAAAATCTGTCCAAACTAGCTTTGTACTTGTTTACAGGTCTCTAAACCAATTCACACTCAAAAATTTAATGCAAACTCATTGGACATTAGTGTTATTCTGACCATTAGAGCTTGGCACAATGAACAAATCCATTTTTGGCATAAAGGTGGCACTTCCATTTTCATAAAGGTAACTTTATGTCAACATTGCTTCTCTTGAGCCTTGGACCTCTTTCTTTCCAGCAAACAAGTTCCACAAACTCAGGCAAAGGTACAAGAAACTTGTGCATGCTTGGAGATAGCCTGTATGGGCCTACCTCATTTCACTTCACACTTTTCTTTCAAAACAAGTCAACTTGCCAAAAGGACATAACTTGAGCATCTGATATATTCAACTCTAGCCAACATTCCAAACAAGTTTTGTGCATTACCTTGAGCCAGAAACACGATTTGTTGAACCCTCAAGCCTTACAAAACACCAAATCACTTTCTTCTTGCAAAACAGGGAACTCCCTGCAGATTCACATCCATCACACAAACCACTCGTGTGTTTGGCCTCAAACTTGTTCCAATACCTTCCATTCAACTCACTCAAGCTATCCCAAACCTCCATTGCCAACTGTAACTCCATTTACAGTGTTCACCATTTTTGTTTTGAAGCTTTGTAGGTTGAGTTCTATAGAGAGATTCAGACCATTTCAAAACAAACTAAGCATTGGGAAAGGTCCAGGGAACATCAAGCAAGCTCAAAAGAACCTCAGGCCTCACTGAAAGTTGCTGCATTGCCATACTCGAGCTTGATTGAAATAGGTATTTCTCAAACTTCTATCTCTCTATTTAGGAACATTTAGCCTTAGGTTTGTGAATGAAAGATGTAGTACTCATTGCCATGAAGCCATACATATGCTCAGTTTTCATTTATATTAAGCGTGCTAAGAGAATTTCATCCATGAACATGCTGAAAAAACTAGGTCAAATTTTAGGGCCAATGAAATTCTCTCTGGTCTTTGAGAGTTAGATTAAGTTTTTTATATGGTTAGAATTGTGGTTTGATGCTCTACAAGTTTCATGTTTTGAGTTTTGGCAAAAGATCACAAATACAGGAGTTAGCAATTGAACAGGGTAAGCGCGCGTGTTTCAGTCACAAGGACAGGGACGAAGCTGGACTTTGGGCTGGCTTGTTCTTGCTTTTGACACCCCCCTCTTTGCTTTTTGCACCCCCTGGCCCAATTTCTTGTATTTTTGTTATTTTTGCATTTTAATTTCATTTCTGACTTTTTTTATTTATTTCCAAATATAAAAAATGCTTAAAAATATTTTTACATTTTTTTTACATTTATTTGGCATTTATTCTATTATTTCTAACATTAAAAACATTTTTAATACTTTTTATTATTTGTTTAAATTTAAAAATAATGTAAATAAAACTTTTATTTTTATTTCTTATTTTTATTCACATTGAAAATATTTTCTTGAATATATTTTATTTTTGTAAATATTTTATTTTATTTTATACATATTTAATATATTTAATATATATATATATATATATATATATATATATATATATATATATATATATATATATATATATATATATATATATATATATATATATATATATATATATATATATATATATATATATATATATATATATATATATATATATATATATATATATATATATATATATATATATATATATATATATATATATATATATATATATATATATATATATATATATATATATATATATATATATATATATATATATATATATATATATATATATATATATATATATATATATATATATATATATATATATATATATATATATATATATATATATATATACATATATACCTTTATTTTATTAAAAAACATAGAATAAAAATACAAAAATATTACATTTTTATTTTTATTATTATTTATACTAAAAATACTTTTTTTTCCAATATATTTTATTTTGTACATATTAATATATTTTTTTTTGTATATAAATAATATAATATATTATTTTCTTAAAAGAATTAGGGTTTACCCCTTTAATAAATAAAATTAATCCTTTTTTATTTATTTATTTCTTTATATTTCTTTACATTAAAAGTACTTTATGTGATCGGTGGATCTGAAACTGACTGTTTAACGCTGGTTCGCGAAATGTCGCGGTAAGCAAGAGTCGCCACCGTCTTTTATTTTCTCCAATATGGAAAGGACAAAAGCACAGAGAAATTCCTTATTGAGATTAGTTCTCGGTTCGGGAGGTAGATTTATAGAAAGGGAAGGTGTTAGCACCCTTTCTATCCATGGTTATCCATGGGCTCTTAGATACTTGCTCATTTGTTTTTTCAAAATTGTTTGTTTGCTTTTCAATTGTGTGTGGGTTTTGAAAAAAGTTTCGTTTAAAGATTTCAGATCGACTCTTGTATCAGTCCTCAAGAGTGTTTGAAAAGTTGTTTTGAAAGCTTTTTGCAAAGTGTCGGTGTGAAAAGAAGTTTTTGATTTGTTTTAAATTAGAGCAAGTATCTACGAGTCATCTACCTACCCTAAGGAATTAGTCTGTGTAAATGTCCTTGGGGTAGTGCTATCCCACCATTGAGAGGTAGGTAGCACCACCGTTGGAGGTGTTCGGGTCAATTCGAGTTTGTAGGGACATTGTGGTCACCGAGCAACAGTAAGACACCTTAGGAGCTACCCTTATGCCATTGATCTTTTTATTCCGAGGCAACATGTTTCGAGGCAACTAGATCAATGGAACATAAGGACTCACTAAGACGTCCTATAGTCGACGACCACGTTTCGAGGGGCAAGGCAACAGTGTGGTCACCAGAGAAATAGTAGGACACTTTAGAAGCTACCCTTATGCCATGTTCATGGACATAAGGACTTACTAAAACGTCCTATACTCGACGACCACGATTCGAAGGGCAAGGCAACAGTGAGGCGTACCCTAAGAGTGGTGTGTGAATTGTGTGTCATTTTCAGTTATTATTTGTCTTGTCATGCATTGGGTGAGCTACGCTTTGATTTTATTTGGGCATACATTCTTTCATGTGATTATTAGCAGTTAAGGGGTGCAGAAATTAAAGTGCGGAAAATAAAGGTCCTACGCTATTACAAGGCGCAGGTCCGTACATCGCCAAATTAAACCAAGACCCGATTTTTAAATAAAAGTGCGGAAAGTAAATGTCCTAATTATTATTACAAGGCTTTGGGGAAATTACATTATATTTAAAATGAGAAATGTAAGTGAACGCGCGAAAAGAAATTAGAAGCGAAAGTGCGAGGGCGTTGGACCCTTTTAAAGAAATTAAATTAAAATTACAAAAATTAATTAATGATTAAATAAAGAAAAGAATTTTTTTTTGATGTTTTTGTATTTAATAGAAATAAAGAAAATTAATTGGAATTAAAACCCTAATTCTAAGCATTTTTAATTATTAAAGAAAAAAAAGATTCAAGTTTGACCTAATTTACTAATTATTTAATATACATATTTACTTACAAAATAATTAATGGTTAATAATAATAAGAATAAAAATTTATTTGTTGAAAAAAAAAAGAATGAAAATGCTAAACCTAATTTTTATGTATTTTATTTATTTAAGAAAATATTAAAATTGAAAGCCTAAATTAAACTAATTGGATTATCAAAATTTATTTACAAAAATATTGATGAATTTAAAAATTAAATAAAACATATTTTTTTTATTTTTATGATTTTCTGTTTTTTATATTTTGTATTATAAATTTTTTTTGGTGAATTAAAGGAAAACAATTAATTAAAAAGAATAAATAAAAGAAAAGAAAAGAGAGAAAGAAATGCAAACATGGGGGGATGGTTGACCCAAATTGAGGAGGTTTGTAGAAAGCAGTTTGGCCCAAGAATTCCAGGCCCATGTTGACTTTCAGCGTTTGTGTGAGAAATAGTTGACCAATGCGTATGGTGGATTGCTGGTGATGGCCATTAGATTGGCCTTCAGGGACATGTGGCAAGCACAGATCTGGAGTTGCATGGTAGCCTTTTGGAAGCGTACTGCACAGAATCATGTTATAGGAAAAAATATTGAATAAAGTGGGGGGACCTGGGAATCGAACCCAGGTCCCAATACCTGCCAGCCAAGTCATCTTCCACCAAGCCAAACGCGTTTATTTGTTAACTATATGGAACGTGAACATTATAAAAAAAAGACAAAAGTTAGTAATCTGAACAACAAAATCACGCGCCAATTTTGAATAGTCCAATAATGCCAAGCCACGCACGCTTCTTCTCCGTTTTGTACCTGCAACTAAAATCAAATAGCAGGGGTTTTAAACCCCCACTAACTGTAGTACACAAAAATAGCGACTAGAGCATGGTGGATTATAAAAAGGGCGCGAGGTAGTCAATTGATTCGTTGGGACATCCTGAATCCAATGGTAT
The DNA here is from genome assembly GCA_948472305.1 of Vicia faba. Lineage (NCBI taxonomy): Eukaryota > Viridiplantae > Streptophyta > Magnoliopsida > Fabales > Fabaceae > Vicia > Vicia faba. The sequence goes on along the minus strand of OX451741.1, from coordinate 232,117,255 downwards.
AGGTTTGAACGGTCAATTTTTCCAGGTGAGGAAAGCCCCAAATCAAAGCTTCTGCAACCCTAGCCATCGTCAATGGTGATTTTGGATACAGGCAATATCAGTTCAATCAAAGCATGCCATTAGCTTCAGAACAATCAGCTTAGTATAAATCAATCATTAGAATGCATTAATATGGCATGAAAATGTAAATACGAATATGCAAAAATGTATGAACAGGGTGACTCGGTTATACCCACACTTTGAGTATGGGATGCTGGTTTCGATTGCAAAAGCTTCCTGGTAGTCTTGGCAAGCTTATCGAATAGTTTTGAAGCCTTGAATCACCTTGTATCTATGAAAACAATTTTCAAACTTTTGGTCAAAATTGCAAGTTTTGTTTTGAGGTTTCAGTGCAGCATGCTTGTTCTCTAGCATTAGGGTTTGTTTGTATATGTATGAGGAATGATTTAGGTTAGAAAAACTGGCCCAACATCCATGTATTCAATGCCTTTGAATTTGTGATTTTCAAGCATCTTTTTCAATCTTTTTTTCCATCAAAACATTGCCAATCATGGGAGATTCTTTCCCTTTTGGATGTGCACGAAATCTTGAGTGAATAAAGAGTGCATATGCTGCATAAAAAGATTTGGAAAACATGTGTTAGTATTTTTCTTATATTTAATTTTAATTAAATGAATTAATAGGATTAAAAACTCAATTAATTAATTAAAAATAAGAAAATAACTCCCCTTTGGGTCAATGGGTCGTGCATAGCTTTTGGGTGGTGATTCTTGGAAGAAATTGAGGCCCATTAGCAATTTTGAGGCATTTGAAGCAAAGTTGACTTTTTAAAATTCCCAAAAATTTCCCAACTTCCACAAGGCATATCTTGCTCAATTTTTAAGCTTTGATCATGTTATTGGACATTTTGGAAAGGTCTTGAAGTCCTCTAACCAATGCCTTTGTTCCCATGTCATTTTGATTTACCAATCTCAAGTTATGGTCTTTGACTTAAAGTGCCTTTTTGTTGACTTTTGAAAATGACCTATAATGTTGAGATTGATAACTTTTTGTGAGAGAATTTCTTGGACTTGAAGTGTGAAGATGAATTTTAGGAAATGTCATTCTCTTCAAAATGAGCTTTGGATGGAATTTTTCTGATAAACCATGTGGAAGTTATGCCCTGGTCAATTTGCAGTTGACTTTTTCAGCTGTCCAAATATAGAAACGTTTGCATCTTGAGACTTTTTGAGCCATGCCTTGAGAATCATGATCAAGAATTGATAAAATGATGTTTGTGGCTTCAAAATAAGATGTTGACCAAAAATTTTGACTTTTGACTGTCAAATGACCATTTTGCCCCTGCAGTTGACTGTTGAGCAATTAGGGTTTTTGACTGTGCAATTTTGTGCTGTGAGTCTTGAAACTTGGCATGAGGATGCTTGACAATGTTTGTAGGCATGTGGGACTTGATTGGACCCTTGGAAACTTCAATTTCTTTGCCAGAACCAAAACCCTAACTTTTGACTGTTAGGAGGCCATTGGACTGTGCAACCTTTGAGATTTTGAAGCATGCTCTTAGCAAATCTTGAAGAATATGGGAGGGCAAATTTTGGGGTACAACAGTTGCCCATGTTCAATCTTCTTAGACCTGAGGATGTAGATTGGCTGACGTGCCTTTCGTAATCCGAAGGTGGAAGATGATTGAACACTAGAGTGCCCAGAAATTTGCGCTCACATGTTAGCAGTGTGATGATGGGAATGGGCTTACAGATGCCATTTGGAGATTGATGGATAGGAAGATGGGCTTACAGATGCCATGTTGAGAGGTGATGAATAGGTGGATGGGCTTATAGATGCCATCTGGGTGTCGATCGCGTAAGAGATTCCTTAGCGAGAACTTGCGTACCTGAAAAAGAAAGATAATTACCTGACCTGTTACAGGAGTTGGTCTTCAAACTCTTTGTGTAAATGTGCCCTGACTGGTTACAGGGATTGAATCTTTAAACTCTTCAGACGCACCCTCAGCAGGATGATGAATGGATTAGGGACGATTACTACCTCAACAGTAATGATGAGAGAACCTTGGGTGATTACTACCTCAATAGTAACGGTGAGAGAACCTGGGGCGATTACTACCTCAACAGTAACGATGAGAGAACCTGGGGGGATTACTACCTCAACAGTAACGATAAGAGAATCTGGAGCGATTACTACCTCAACAGTAACGATGAGAGAATCTGGGGCGATTACTACCTCAACAGTAACGATGAGAGAATCTGGGGTGATTACTACCTCAACAGTAACTATGAGAGAATCTGGAGCGATTACTACCTCAACAGTAACGATGAGAGAATCTTGGATGTCTTCTACTGAGTCTTCATCAGGAAAATCTTTAGGAATCAATTTAACTGGACCATAGAAGGCCTTTGACTGGATCGGCATCAGAAAAATCTTTAGGAGTCGATTTAACTGAACCAGGCAAGGTCTTGGAATCTTCAACTGAGTCTTCATCAGGGAAATCTTTAGGAATCGATTTAACTGGACCAGAGAAGGCCTTTGACTGGACCGGCATCAGAAAAATCTTTAGGAGTCGATTTAACTGAACTAGGCAAGGTCTTGAAATAACTTCAACTGGATAAGAATCAGGGAGATCTTAGGCTCGATCTGACTGAACCAGAGAAGGCCTTTGACTGGATAAGAATCAGAGAAATCTTTAGGAGTCGATTTAACTGAACCAGGCAAGGTCTTGAAATAACTTCAACTGGATAAGAATCAGGGAGATCTTAGGGTCGATCTGACTGAACTAGAGAAGGCCTTTGACTGGATAAGAATCAGAAAAATCTTTAGGAGTCGATTTAACTGAACCAGACAAGGTCTTGAAATAACTTCAACTGGATAAGAATCAGGGAGATCTTAGGGTCGATCTGACTGAACCAGAGAAGGCCTTGGATTAACTTTGACTGGATAAGAATCAGGAAAATCTTTAGGAGTCGATTTAACTGAACCAGACAAGGTCTTGAAATAACTGAGGACTTAACTGGATCTTTCTTGAAAGGTAAAGGTCAGTCATATGCAATACATGACATGGATCAAGCAATGGTGTTCTCAACATAAATGAGATTCTATGTTCATGATGCGTATATGCATACTGTAATGTATGGAAATGCGATGTTTATGAATGTATGTTTTTTGTCTAGGAAAGTAAATCCTTGACGGGTGTCGGGAAGTCACATCCTGGGCTGATGTTGGAGAATAATGTTTTGTTGTTTCCGCTGGGGATGATAGTCGCAAGAATACCGATAGGAGAAGATAACTCCGTTAGGGGATAAACTTGGCGAATGGATTACTCTGCGGGGAACAATTACTCTAGCTACCTTGCTGGGGAACAGTACTCTGTGGGGAGAGAGGTACTCTGTTGAGATGTTGATGGTAACTCCGCTGGGAATACCGTCGTTATGTTGGAAGTGTTAATAGACTCCGCTGGGGATAAGAAGGCTTCGTCGAGGACGATCTTTTCGTGGCTTTTGGATGAGGATAACCCAGTTATATCCTGGTAGGGAAATAACCTTTGAATAAAGCCAGGGGACGCGTTCGTGTTTTGCAGGGGGATAAGCTTACAGAACCTACTGGGGATAAGCTTCCTGCTGGGGAGATGATTCACACTTTCCCGGGGAAATCTTTGGATTGGACTCTCCTGGGGAAATTTTGAGATGTACTGGAAGTGACTCCTACTGAATGTCTGGTATACCGCCGGGGAACAGTCTTAGACTAAGACTGTCGGGGATGCTTGTTAAGAATATTCGTATATTGTGCTGGGGAATGTTGAGATCTGCGGGGGATACCCAACTTCCTTAAGGCTGATTATATAGCTTTGCTTGGGGAGAGTGCCTTGACTTGCTGACTCACTCTCTGGGGAGTTTAGAGATTTTGGTTATGTTCTTCAGCTGAACTCACCTTGATACCTTGGCGGACAGAGCCATTAGATCGTTTGGACAACTCATCATTGCCCCTATTTCTGAGGTGGGAGAGGAAGACCTGTGAGGTGCTGATAGTTGTTGATGGACAAACCTTCTTCTGGTAGGCAAGTGACGAGATGCCGGGACATAGTCGTACGCTTTGATCCCTAATTTTTGCCTGGACCGCCCTTTCGGGTTTTCAGTCCACCGGGACATCCATTTTTGCCCAAGCCGCCTTTTCAGGTTTTCGACTTGCCGGGTGTACAGATTTTTCATTTCATCCCTCATTTTGCCCGAACCCTTTTGGTTCGTCGGGAAGCCCTAATTTTTGCCCAGGTGTGTCAACCTAGCGGGTCTTTGATTATGCGTAGTATTTTTTCGACTATGTCCACGCTCTCAGAATGTAGGGAGATGCCCCTGTCAGTAGTGTTCTGTCATGCCCCAGAAGATGTTTCATCAGGCCAGATTCGTTGCTGGAGTGCCCCAAGTGACTCAGGCGGAGATTTGCCCCAAGCTATTTGGCCTTTGAGAGATTCTCCGGATCTTGATCGGACTGCCCCAGATGATGGACCATGATCATGTCATGCCCCTCGATTGGAAGTGCTTTTGTTCACTAGATATTCATCGTGCGAATTTCCCTGCTGTTCAAACAAAAAGTCATATGTAAACAAAGTTATGTTAAAAATGCAAAGCTTATGTCTGTCTTGAAGTTTTTGAAAATGCATTTTTTAGTAAAATCAAGTGAATTTTGTAAACTGCGATGTCAACTCGTTGTTTTACCGCAAGCCTTAAGGAGTCAGGATACCTTTCGTAACAGTATGCTTTCGAACTAACCCACGCTTCAGCTAGGACTTTTGAGGGTTATAACGTGGCCTGGTTCACGGTTTAAGAAACAAAGGATAAAGGCTCAAATTTTATTTGTACCCACCCGCTCTTCGTGACGTTCTTCAATCCTAAACTCAGCTAATCGTGCGTTAGACCTTGTTGCGTCTTTGCTTTGATATACCAGTGATGGTTCGGATACTGACGATTTATTTTGATTAGGCAGTCATTTCCTTTTTTTGTTGAGGGTTTGTATGACCTCTTTCTTTTTGATTTTATGATCCCTATTTTTTGCCTGAACTGTGTCTTTTGTGATTACAGTCAGCGAGATGCCCCAGTTTTGTAAGTCTCCTTATAGGTTTTGACTTTGTGGGCTTTTCATTTATTTTTTGATAATGACTGCCTGTCCTTATGATCATTCTGAACCATCACTGTCTTTTGTTTTTGGAAGGACTCCTTTGGTGTCATTCATTATGCACTTGGATCAACTGAGAGAACTACCCTGCCCCAGGTTATGATAAAGGGTTTAAATTTTCGAAAAGAAAAACTCCAACTTCTTTGGCTCAGAGGGGTTGACGAGGGATTATCTTCCTTATAACTCCAGTGTTTAGGAATTGAAACAATGCCTGTACCTCATCAGTGGGGTCTGTTCAAAAGCATACTGTAAAGATCGTGGTATCGTTTTCGTCATCCTCCCTCAAGAGGCTTAGAATTATTAATCGAGCGTTGAACATCACAAAAATGAAAGCAATTTTAACTAGTGAATACGAAATAATTACTTCAAAACAGACATGTGTAGTGCATTAATGAAATAACAATGTTTAACATGAATAAATGTTTGAACAATCAAAAGAAAATCACAACTTGAAAAATTCTAATGAACAAAAGTCTTCTGGTCTCAGGGCTTGTTACTTCGACTGGTGCATCTTGTAGGGATGGCAGGAGCATTCAGCCTGGCCCATCTGGGTGAAATCCATAGCTCTTTCATTAATCAGGTCTTGGATCTTATTCTTCAGAGCCCAGCAGTCGTCGGTGTCATGTCCTGGACTGTCAGAGTGGTATGCACATCTTTCCTCAGGATTGTACTTTGGGGAGGCTGCGTTGAGATTCTTAGGAGGGTCTCTTAACATCACCAGATTCAACCTCAACAATTGTTTTAAGGCTTGAGACGGTGACACGTTGAGCTTGGTGAACTGCCTTTTAGGCTTGTCTGGCTTGCTCTGATCGGTCCGTTGTTCTTGGCGAGATCGTTGTTGGACTTGTGAAGTAGTAGCAGCTTGGAGAGGCCCAAACCTTTGACTTCTTGGAGGCTGATTAATGACTTGGTCCCTGACTTGGGCTGGTTGCTTCATGTCTTGATGAAGCTGACTGATCATGGCCCTCAGCTCTCCTTGCTCCCGAGCTAAACCTTGAATGAGAGCCCTTTGCCCCAGCATCTGGGTTTTCAATGTGTCTACCTCAGCTTGTAGACGTTTCAGTCGTTCGTCTGTGTCATCTTCAGGGTTTTGCTTGGCCAGATTCCCCATGAGGAGTGTCTGTAACTCTTCTTGCCCCTTGGATAGGCTTAGGAAGATCTCCCTGAACTGAGTCTCTTGAGCCTGAAGATCCTGGTTATTTTGTTGGGAAGCCATTGCTGAAATAAACAGCGGAGATGGTAAGTGACCTGTCACAAGGGTACCTGTTATGCAATGATATGTATGTATGTATATGCAATGTTTTCAAGGATCTCGCGGGGTAAACAAGAAACAATTGTCAGAATTTGAATCCGGTAGCTTGATTGAAGGAGCTTCATGTTGTTGAGAGTCCTTCTTCAAGGGTCAAAGGCTCACCATATCCAGTGGGTCATAGCCCCTGACAACCTTGGCTAGAGGAAAATAAATCCCCTTTGCCCCTTGTTGGATAATTGGTTCAGCATGAACTGCATCACAAGCCCTTGAGATCCTTGAAATGAGTTAGTCCTTATGCAGGATGCATGCAATGGTATGATGTTATGCTATGCATGGAGTAGTGTAGGTAAACCCTGTTATGAGTCCAAATTAAGGACTGTAAACAAAACCTGCAAGAAACTCAAGTGTCAGATAACAAGCATGCAAGTAGTCAAGTTTGAAGGCACACAAGTCACACAAGACATCCCTTAGAGTTTAGGCCAGCATGAAGTTTAGGTACTACCCTCTTTCAGTTTCGTTGGTTAAGACCTGTCCTAGAAAATAGTAATCGGGTTCTAGAGGATCCCAATATCACTGACTACCCTCAATCGGTCATAACTCCAGCATCGCAATCTTTTCTTGCGGCCAGAACCATCGCGAGAGTTTAGCCTCAATGGGTGTAGCATACTGCTACTGTTCTATGGCCAAGTTGGGTCAATTTAGGGTTCTAAGGTCGGTTGGTGCTTAATGACTCCTCAGAAGACCCATATTCTCCTTGTTGCGACACAAGGGATATCGGTACAGACCAAGGTGCCACACCAACGTAGCCACTGCTTCACCCATGTCGGTCTACGCCGGACAGGCCCCTCACAGCTTATGCTACCTAACAGGGTATCCCCAGATCCGGGTTAGGATCTATGTAACTCCGATGCAGCCCACAATAATAAAGCAAGCAAAACATTCAATTGAAAACACAAGTGATCTTAGTCCTAAGGTACACCTCACTTTAAGTTATCCCCAACAAAGTCGCCAGTTCTATGATCGGTGGATCTGGAACTGACTGTTTAACTTTGGTTCGCGAAATGTCGCGGTAAGCAAGAGTCGCCACCGTCTTTTATTTTCTCCAATATGGAAAGGACAAAAGCACAGAGAAATTCCTTATTGAGATTAGTTCTCGGTTCGGGAGGTAGATTTATAGAAAGGGAAGGTGTTAGAACCCTTTCTATCCATGGTTATCCATGGGCTCTTAGATACTTGCTCATTTGTTTTTTCAAAATTGTTTGTTTGCTTTTCAATTGTGTGTGGGTTTTGAAAAAAGTTCCGTTTAAAGATTTCAGATCGACTCTTGTATCAGTCCTCAAGAGTGTTTGAAAAGTTGTTTTGAAAGCTTTTTGCAAAGTGTCGGTGTGAAAAGAAGTTTTTGATTTGTTTTGAATTAGAGCAAGTATCTACGAGTCATCTACCTACCCTAAGGAATTAGTCTGTGTAAATGTCCTTGGGGTAGTGCTATCCCACCATTGAGAGGTAGGTAGCACCACCGTTGGAGGTGTTCGGGTCAATTCGAGTTTGTAGAGACAGTGTGGTCACCGAGCAACAGTAAGACACCTTAGGAGCTACCCTTATGCCATTGATCTTTTTATTCTGAGGCAACTTGTTTCGAGGCAACTAGATCAATGGAACATAAGGACTCACTAAGACGTCCTATAGTCGACGACCACGTTTCGAGGGACAAGGCAACAGTGTGGTCACCAGAGAAATAATAGGACACCTTAGAAGCTACCCTTATGCCATGTTCATGGACATAAGGACTTACTAAAACGTCATATACTCGACGACCACGATTCGAAGGGCAAGGCAATAGTGAGGCGTACCATAAGAGTGGTGTGTGAATTGCGTGTCATTTTCAGTTATTATTTGTCTTGTCATGCATTGGGTGAGCTACGCTTTGATTTTATTTGGGCATACATTCTTTCATGTGATTATTAGCAGTTAAGGGGTGCGGAAATTAAAGTGCGGAAAATAAAGGTCCTACGCTATTACAAGGCGCGGGTTCGTACATCGCCAAATTAAACCAAGACCCAATTTTTAAATAAAAGTGCGGAAAGTAAATGTCCTAATTATTATTACAAGGCTTTGGGGCAATTACATTATATTTAAAATGAGAAATGTAAGTGAACGCGCGAAAAGAAATTAGAAGCGAAAGTGCGAGGGCGTTGGACCCTTTTAAAGAAATTAAATTAAAATTACAAAAATTAATTAATGATTAAATAAAGAAAAGAATTTTTTTTTTGATGTTTTTGTATTTAATAGAAATAAAGAAAATTAATTGGAATTGAAACCCTAATTCTAAGCATTTTTAATTATTAAAGAAAAAAAAGATTCAAGTTTGACCTAATTTACTAATTATTTAATATACATATTTACTTACAAAATAATTAATGGTTAATAATAATAAGAATAAAAATTTATTTGTTGAAAAAAAAAAGAATGAAAATGCTAAACCTAATTTTTATGTATTTTATTTATTTAAGAAAATATTAAAATTGAAAGCCTAAATTAAACTAATTGGATTATCAAAATTTATTTACAAAAATATTGATGAATTTAAAAATTAAATAAAACATTTTTTTTTATGATTTTCTGTTTTTTATATTTTGTATTATAAATTTTTTTTGGTGAATTAAAGGAAAACAATTAATTAAAAAGAATAAATAAAAGAAAAGAAAAGAGAGAAAGAAATGCAAACATGGGGGGATGGTTGACCCAAATTGAGGAGGTTTGTAGAAAGCAGTTTGGCCCAAGAATTCCAGGCCCATGTTGACTTTCAGCGTTTGTGTGAGAAACAGTTGACCAATGCGTATGGTGGATTGCTGGTGATGGCCATTAGATTGGCCTTCAGGGACATGTGGCAAGCACAGATCTGGAGTTGCATGGTAGCCTTTTGGAAGCGTACTGCACAGAATCATGTTATAGGAAAAAATATTGAATAAAGTGGGGGGACCTGGGAATCGAACACAGGTCCCAATACCTGCCAGCCAAGTCATCTTCCACCAAGCCAAACGCGTTTATTTGTTAACTATATGGAACGTGAACATTATAAAAAAAAGACAAAAGTTAGTAATCTTAACAACAAAATCACGCGCCAATTTTGAATAGTCCAATAATGCCAAGCCACGCACGCTTCTTCTCCGTTTTGTACCTGCAACTAAAATCAAATAGCAGGGGTTTTAAACCCCCACTAACTGTAGTACACAAAAATAGCGACTAGAGCATGGTGGATTATAAAAAGGGCGCGAGGTAGTCAATTGATTCGTTGGGACATCCTGAATCCAATGGTATAGGTTTGAACAGTCAATTTTTCCAGGTGAGGAAAGCCCCAAATCAAAGCTTCTGCAACCCTAGCCATCGTCAATGGTGATTTTGGATACAGGCAATATCAGTTCAATCAAAGCATGCCATTAGCTTCAGAACAATCAGCTTAGTATAAATCAATCATTAGAATGCATTAATATGGCATGAAAATGTAAATACGAATATGCAAAAATGTATGAACAGGGTGACTCGGTTATACCCACTCTTTGAGTATGGGATGCTGGTTTCGATTGCAAAAGCTTCCTGGTAGTCTTGGCAAGCTTATCGAATAGTTTTGAAGCCTTGAATCACCTTGTATCTATGAAAACAGTTTTCAAACTTTTGGTCAAAATTGCAAGTTTTGTTTTGAAGTTTCAGCGCAGCATGCTTGTTCTCTAGCATTAGGGTTTGTTTGTATATGTATGAGGAATGATTTAGGTTAGAAAAACTGGCCCAACATCCATGTATTCAATGCCTTTGAATTTGTGATTTTCAAGCATCTTTTTCAATCTTTTTTTCCATCAAAACATTGCCAATCATGGGAGATTCTTTCCCTTTTGGATGTGCACGAAATCTTGAGTGAATAAAGAGTGCATATGCTGCATAAAAAGATTTGGAAAACATGTGTTAGTATTTTTCTTATATTTAATTTTAATTAAATGAATTAATAGGATTAAAAACTCAATTAATTAATTAAAAATAAGAAAATAACTCCCCTTTGGGTCAATGGGTCGTGCATAGCTTTTGGGTGGTGATTCTTGGAAGAAATTGAGGCCCATTAGCAATTTTGAGGCATTTGAAGCAAAGTTGACTTTTCAAAATTCCCAAAAGCTTCCCAACTTCCACAAGGCATATCTTGCTCAATTATTAAGCTTTGATCATGTTCTTGGACATTTTGGAAAGGTCTTTAAGTCCTCTAACCAATGCCTTTGGTCCCATGTCATTTTTATTTACCAATCTCAAGTTATGGTCTTTGACTTAAAGTGCCTTTTTGTTGACTTTTGAAAATGACCTATAATGTTGAGATTGATAACTTTTTGTGAGAGCATTTCTTGGACTTGAAGTGTGAAGATGAATTGTAGGAAATGTCATTCTCTTCAAAATGAGCTTTGGATGGAATTTTTCTGATAAACCATGTGGAAGTTATGCCCTGGTCAATTTGCAGTTGACTTTTTCAGCTGTCCAAATATAGAAACGTTTGCATCTTGAGACTTTTTGAGCCATGCCTTGAGAATCATGATCAAGAATTGATCAAATGATGTTTGTGGCTTCAAAATAAGATGTTGACCAAAAATTTTGACTTTTGACTATCAAATGACCATTTTGCCCCTGCAGTTGACTGTTGAGCAATTAGGGTTTTTGACTGTGCAATTTTGTGCTGTGAGTCTTGAAACTTGGCATGAGGATGCTTGACAATGTTTGTAGGCATGTGGGACTTGATTGGAACCTTGGAAACTTCAACTTCTTTGCCAGAACCAAAACCCTAACTTTTGACTGTTAGGAGGCCATTGGACTGTGCAACCTTTGAGATTTTGAAGCATGCTCTTAGCAAATCTTGAAGAATATGGGAGGGCAAATTTTGGGGTACAACAGTTGCCCCTGTTCAATCTTCTTAGACCTGAGGATGTAGATTGGCTGACGTGCCTTTCGTAATCCGAAGGTGGAAGATGATTGAACACTAGAGTGCCCAGAAATTTGCGCTCACATGTTAGCAGTGTGATGATGGGAATGGGCTTACAGATGCCATTTGGAGATTGATGGATAGGAAGATGGGCTTACAGATGCCATGTTGAGAGGTGATGAATAGGTGGATGGGCTTATAGATGCCATCTGGGTGTCGATCGCGTAAGAGATTCCTTAGCGAAAACTTGCGTACCTGAAAAAGAAAGATGATTACCTGACCTGTTACAGGAGTTGGTCTTCAAACTCTTTGTGTAAATGTGCCCTGACTGGTTACAGGGATTAAATATTTAAACTCTTCAGACGCACCCTCAGCAGGATGATGAATGGATCAGGGACGATTACTACCTCAACAGTAATGATGAGAGAACCTTGGGTGATTACTACCTCAACAGTAACGGTGAGAGAACCTGGGGCGATTACTACCTCAACAGTAACGATGAGAGAACCTGAGGGGATTACTACCTCAACAGTAACGATAAGAGAATCTGGAGCGATTACTACCTCAACAGTAACGATGAGAGAATCTGGGGCGATTACTACCTCAACAGTAACGATGAGAGAATCTGGGGTGATTACTACCTCAACAGTAACGATGAGAGAATCTGGAGCGATTACTACCTCAACAGTAACGATGAGAGAATCTTGGTTGTCTTCTACTGAGTCTTCATCAGGAAAATCTTTAGGAATCAATTTAACTGGACCATAGAAGGCCTTTGACTGGATCGGCATCAGAAAAATCTTTAGGAGTCGATTTAACTGAACCAAGCAAGGTCTTGGAATCTTCAACTGAGTCTTCATCAGGGAAATCTTTAGGAATCGATTTAACTGGACCAGAGAAGGCCTTTGACTGGACCGGCATCAGAAAAATCTTTAGGAGACGATTTAACTGAACCAGGCAAGGTCTTGAAATAACTTCAACTGGATAAGAATCAGGGAGATCTTAGGCTCGATCTGACTGAACCAGAGAAGGCCTTTGACTGGATAAGAATCAGAAAAATCTTTAGGAGTCGATTTAACTGAACCAGGCAAGGTCTTGAAATAACTTCAACTGGATAAGAATCAGGGAGATCTTAGGGTCGATCTGACTGAACTAGAGAAGTCCTTTGACTGGATAAGAATCAGAAAAATCTTTAGGAGTCGATTTAACTGAACCAGACAAGGTCTTGAAATAACTTTAACTGGATAAGAATCAGGGAGATCTTAGGGTCGATCTGACTGAACCAGAGAAGGCCTTGGATTAACTTTGATTGGATAAGAATCAGGAAAATCTTTAGGAGTCGATTTAACTGAACCAGACAAGGTCTTGAAATAACTGAGGACTTAACTGGATCTTTCTTGAAAGGTAAAGGTCAGTCATATGCAATACATGACATGGATCAAGCAATGGTGTTCTCAACATAAATGAGATTCTATGTTCATGATGCGTATATGCATACTGTAATGTATGGAAATGCGATGTTTATGTAATGTTAGGAGGCCATTGTGTGATACGGTGGGAGAACTGACTTGGGTTTTGCGTTTGTATTCGCAAATGTTACGGTTAGCAAGAGTCGCCACCGACTTTTTACTTTATCCTAAAGGAAAGGTTAAAAAAGCACAGCAAAAACCTTTTGAGATATTTCGTGGGTTCGGGGGGTAGATTATGAAAAGGGAAGGTATTAGCACCCTTTTCATCCATGGTTATCCATGGGCTCTTAGTTACTTGGTTTTTTAGATCACTTGCCTTGTTTTTCGATTGCTTTAAAGATGGTGTGTGTGTGTGGGTGCTTTTTTAAAATGTTTTGGAAAAAGATGCCTTGTCTTATGCGACTAATGTATTTGACTCGTGTTTGAGTGTTTTACAAAAGTGTGAATCTTTTCGAAAAGATGTTTTCAAATGTTTTTGAGAGTTTGTTTGAAAGTGTTGTGGATTGTGGTTTTTGAAAAGAAGGCAAGTGTTCTTTTGCAAGTTTGATCTCAAGTAACTAAGAGTTTTGTCTACCCTATTGTACTCAAAGGTTTTTTTGTCATGTTTTAACCCCTTTTAACAATTTTGTTCTACCATTGAAATTGGTAGACAATCTTGCATTTTAGGAAGTTTGTTCGGGACGGGCGCGGGTCATCGTATGGACCATGAATGCAATGATGCCAAGTCGCTTTGGCAATTCGCTTTGAAGGGACTATGATCATTCCGTTTAGGCAACACTTTGAGACTTATGATCATTTGATTTTGTTTTGCCAAAGATACTCGACGTGCAAGCATGGCCCATTTTGGAAGGCAACATGTGGGATTACCCTAGGGGGTGCAAGTGTGATTGTGTATTGATTTCATGTATTTGTCTTGTATTAGGTTATCTAGCGTTTGATTTTATGTACATACAAACCCTAGGTCTAACCATGGTATAATTGGAAAACTGTAAATTGCGGAAATGTAAAATCTACGCTATTACAAAATAGTATCCGGGAGTGGGGGTATAAATGTACAAAGGGGATGAGACTTATAGTATCCAATAAGTTACAACCAAATCGAATGTGCGATCAAAATGTAAATATCGAATATACAAATATGAGATAAATAAATATGTATAGGGGAATGTGAATGTGTAAGTGTAGGTGTGAGATGTATATGAATATGTGTAATTATTTACAAACGCGACAATGTGAAATTGAAGCGTATTAGGGTTTTTGACCTAGAGAAATGTTTTTAAATGAATCTTTGATTTATATGTTTAATTATGTACAAAGGAAAATGTTTTAATTAAATGGTATGTTCAAATTATAATTAAATTGTATTATGTATAAAAAGGAAAGTATTCTAATCAAATATTTGTGAATTTTAATATTAGAGAAAAATATATTTAAATTGTTATGTACAAATATGTATTTTAACTAAAAGAGTATCAATTTTAATATAGGATAAAAAATGATATGTACAAAATTAATGTTTCGAAATTTATGTATAAAGTATATAAAAAAAGATTAACTTAGAAAAAAAAGAAAGTATTAGTTTGTAAAAAAGTATTTTAATAAAAATAAAATAATAAGAATAAATAATAAAAAAAAAGGGTTTAACATTTTAATTATCTTTTCTTGATTATATTAGTATAAGAAGTTTTTACTAATGTAAAAAAAAGAAATGAAGTTAGTGTTATATAAAAAAAAAGATTAATTGTGAAATATTAACTTAGGTTAGTAAGAGATAAATGGTTAGTATAATTTTTTTGTTAAACAAGGAAAGAAGTGTTTAATGGGCTTCAGAGAGGGTGAAACGGGTCAGGCCCAGGTTTGTTTGGAGCAGCGTTCTTAGGGTTTGAGAATTATTCGTTCATTTGATAATGCATTAGGGTTTGAGCGGCGCGTTCGTGCATTCGCTCATCTTCGTCTTCCTCGTTCGCTGTCTCAGTGCTCCCTTCGCTTCGAGGCCACCAGCGCTACCCTCAGACCTCTCTTCCCTCCAGCTCAGTGGATTCGTGGTTCAAGGTTTGTTTCAATGTTCCTTTTTCTCTCTTATGTGAATGATACGCGTTTTAGATTTGTTTTTAAGTTGAGTTTTCATTATTATGAGGTGAAGGAAAAAAAAGAGGAATAAAGCTCACTACCTGACCTTGGAGGAGGAGGAGAGAAGAGTGGAGGCGTTGAGGAGGCCGGAGCGAGCGGAGGGGGGTTTTGCGCGATTCTTCGCTTCTTGGTGACCCTGGTATCTTTTATCTTTTGATATATTAGGGTTTTGATGATGATGTGTGCTGAGGAGCCCTTTTTGACTCACTTCTTTATCTCTTCTATTGCCACTGTATGTTGATTGCCTTTGAGCATTTGTATGCCTTTGAATCGTTGCCTAGCCCATGACGAAGTTTGCTTCTGAGGCCCTTGATGCTTTTGAATTGTTGCCTGAGTTATCTTGAACTTGCCCTCTTCTTCTTCTTCTTGAACACTATTGCCTATGATGCTTTGAGATGCCCAGTGATGCTTGTACTGAGGGCCTAGGTTACCTTTGAATATTTGTTGAGTTTGCCTTCTTGAACGATTTGCCTATGTTGTTGCCTACGTTGCCCTGAACATGCTTCTGAGTATGCCCTTGACGCTTTCTCTCTTCTTCTCTTGTTGCTGTATGCTTGTTAATCGCCTATGATGTTAATTCCTGAGGCTTAGTACTGGATGTGGCCTTGAATGGTTTTGATGGTGACAGGCAGGTTTATGAGTCCATGGTTGTGACAGTAAGTTTTGCCTTTTGGTCTAGAGCTTGCAGTGTGTTTTGTGTTTTTGGTTGATTGTTGTAGGTTATGCTTCAGTATGTGGTCTGTATTTGGGTTTGGACGATGTGTTTGATAACTTGTGAAGTTCTGGACAGGTATGAGGTTATGGCCTATGCTGGTTTTTGTTCTGAGTTATGCACTTCTCTTTGTCTTTTGAGCTGTGTTTTCAGGTTTTGAGGCTTGTATATTGAGGCAGAGTAGTATATCTTAGCAAGCTTTTTAGTTTGTATATATTCTGTCTTGTTATTTCTGCTAAGCCTAAACCTGCCTATGCTTCTTTCTCTCTTCCTCTGACTCTATAGTACAGTAAAGAATTTTATATAATTTTATTTCTTGTACTTGCTCTGAAGGGGCCCTACTGGTGGGAAATGATGAAAAAGATTCAAGTTACTTGCATACCACTTCTCTGCATCTTTATCCAGCTTTTGTGCTTTGTGTGCTGACTTTTCCTTGACATCTTGGGATTCTGTAATATCTTCCATATCTCCTTTGACAGCTTGGGATAGATTTTGACAGCAATTGTACTTCCTTGATTTTCTTTGATATCTTTGGCATTTAAGTGGGAATTGGACTTTTCAGTTTAGTTTGAATTGGAAGTTTGCAGTTTGAACTTTTAGAAATTATGCATTTGACATTTGCATTCATGAATAAAAAAATCTTCCCTCTCTGTGAACCGGGAGAAATCCCGTGATTTGCAGAGAGGGTCAACTGATCCCAGTCAGTGGCCCCTAATGATGAGCAACTTTTAACTGTCTCTTTTAATTAACTGCTTTCTGACTTTTCTTCTTCTTTTTGCAGATAAAAAATGGAGCACCGGAGCGGAGTGAAGAATGAAGAATATTAGAAAATAGGATAGCTTTTATTTTATTTAATATTTAAATCAATGTATATTATTGTTTGTAATTTAAATTATAAACAACAATTTGTACAAATAATTCAAATATCAATAAAATCTAAATTATCCAATTAGTTCTAATTTTCTTTATTGTTTATTTATTTATTTAAAATTCTTTGAATTAAAACAATTGAAAAATAAATTTCAATCATTCAATTTTAGAATAATAAATAACTTAAATAAAATCAATATTGATCAATTAAACCTGTCTTATTCAAAATCCAAAGCAAAGCAGCAGTCAATCCAAATAGACTGATCAAACGCATTCCTGATTTGCCATAAACACTGTGAATCCAATACTGCACATATCTTTTGACTGGTGAATTCAAACTAATTGCCTCCTCTTACTGATTAAATTATGAATAATGTAAATTCAACCCGAATCTCGGAATAAACCGCAAAGTACTGTGGAATTTCAACCTTTCTGAGAATATGCCCATAAAACCCTTAATTCCTGATTAAATGCCAAATAGCGTTCGCTTGATCAAAATTGAGCCAAAATCCATCAAGACCCTAAGCCAACTGTATGAAACAATCCAAGGCTCTGAAAATCAATAAAAACCCTAACTTTTGCCTGACTGTCAAGAAAAGTCCATTTGTCCGATTCTTGAGCCAGTTTGAAAAGTCAGGAAATGTCTGAAGCTGAGATTTCTTGTGGAAAAGCGCGAGGGCAAATTTTGGGGTACAACAGTTGCCCCTGTTCAATCTTCTTGGACCTGAAGAGTTATATTGGCAAGTTTGCCTTTCGCGACTTGAAGGTAGAAGAAGATTGAACACTAAAGTGCCCAGAAAATTTGCACTCGGCGATCTGATGGTGGAGGTGAATGGGCTTAAAGATGCCATTTGGTGATGGGCTTAAAGATGCCATCTGGTGCGAGAGAATTTTGTCGGGGGATGGGCTTAGAGATGCCATCTAGGAATGGGCTTACAGATGCCATTCGACGACTGCTGGTAGGAGGATGGGCTTATAGATGCCATCTGGACATGTTGAACTGTATGTCAATGGTGAGTGGACAAGTATCAGAAGGGTCTCCATGTTTTGGGACATCTCTGAATTGGGGTCTGAACAAGCAACAGATTGACGTCCATGTCTGGAGAATCTGTAAGCTATCTGAGATTGAATAAGCAATAGAGCAACATCCGTCGTTTGGGAAGCGTCCGTAAACTATTTTCAACAATTGTGAAGAGTCTGAATAAGTCGGTAGATTGACATCCGTTGTTGGGAAGAATCTGTAAACTGTTTCAGAAGTTGAGCAGAATCTGAACAAGTCGGTAGATTGGCATCCGTTGTAGGGAAGAATCCGTAAACTGTCTTCAGAAGTTGAGAAGAGTCTGAACAAGTTGGTAGATTGACATCCGTTGTTGGGAAGAATCTGTAAACTATTTTCAGAAGTCTTGAAGTTGAAGAGGAACCGGTGTAGGGTTTCTTGATGATGCGTCTGAATGAATCTGGGATAAGTATCAGAATGTCGTCGTGTCTGGGTCGCATCTGAACTATTTCTGGATGAATCTTGGGAGTTGATCTGTGTATGTCGACTGATCTTACCTGAAAAGGCAAAGGGTTAGTTGTATGCAATGTTATGATGCATGATGCAATGTACGTGGCATCAATATTTATGATATGAATGTAATGAATGCGTATGTAAGCTGATGAGCTAATCTTGCCAAGGATACATGAATCCGAGATGGCTGAAGATAAAAGCAACTTGACTGCTACCGGGGAAAATAAATCCCTGGCTGTCGCTGGGGAAGAGAATTCCTGATGACCTCTACTGGGGAGTTCCAAACTAGTAGGCTCATGCTGGGAAGACCAGGTTTGAGAATCGTCAGCTTGATGGGAAGTAACTCTGGAGACTTCACTAGGGAACTCAAGATTTGCCTTTCCAAAACTCTGTGGGGAGAAGGTTCAATGGTCTGGCTCCGCTGGGGATACTGAAGCTTAAATTCTGAGGGAAATTGAATTCTGGAGGATTCTTTGGCTGGGGATTTTGATGAACTCCGCTGGGGATAGGGAGAATTTTGGCGAGCGCGATCTTCCGTGGTTGTTAGCTTGAGAAGAATCTGAACAAGCGATAGGTTAACATCCGTTTACTTGGAGAACCCGTGAACTGTTTTCAGAAATTTTGAAGTTGAATCAGCAATAGAGCCGCATCCGTTGTTGGGAAGCGTCCGTAAACTGTTTCAAAGGTTGAGAAGAGTCTGAACAAGTTGGTAGATTGACTTCCGTTGTTGGGAAGGATCCGTAAACTATTTTCAGAAATTGTGAAGAGTCTGAACAAATCGGTAGATTGACATCCGTTGTTGGGAAGAATCCGTAAACTTGTTTCAGAAGTCTTGAAGAGGAACCGGTGTAGGGCTCCCTGAAGATGAGCTTGTGTAAAACTGCATCGGGTTTTTGAACACTTTTGACATTCGAATGCCCCAAGTGGTGATGTAGATAAATTCCTGGCTTATTACAGGTGTTGGTCTACAATTGGTCGTTCACAGATGTTTCCTGGGTTGTTGCAGGTGTTGATCTGGAATTCTTCAGACATGCCCTGGCTGGATACAGGAATCGAATCTGGAAAGGTGATAGTTGATAGATATGCCCTGGCTGGATACAGGAATCGAATCTTCAAACTCTTCAGACGTGCCCTGGCTAGATACAGGAATCGAGTTTGGAAATATGGTCAACAGATATGCCCTGGCTGGATACAGGAATCGAATCTGGAAATAGTCGTCAACAGATATGCCCTGGCTGGATACAGGAATCGAATCCTCGAGCTCTTCAGACGTGCCCTGGCTAGATACAGGATTCGAGTCTGGAAATGTGGTCAACAGATATGCCCTGGCTGGATACAGGAATCGAATCTGGAGATGTTGTAGTTGATATGCCCTGGCTGGATACAGGAATCGAATCTGGAAATAGTCGTCAACAGATATGCCCTGGCTGGATACAGGAATCGAATCTTCGAACTCTTCAGACGTGCCCTGGCTAGATACAGGAGTCGAGTCTGGAAATGTTGTCAACAGATATGCCCTGGCTGGATACAGGAATCGAATCTGGAAATAGTCGTCAACAGATATGCCCTGGCTGGATACAGGAATCAAATCTTCGAACTCTTCAGACGTGCCCTGGCTAGATACAGGAGTCGAGTCTGGAAATGTTGTCAACAGATATGCCCTGGCTGGATACAGGAATCGAATCTGGAAATAGTCGTCAACAGATATGCCCTGGATGGATACAAGAATCGAATCTTCGAACTCTTCAGACGTGCCCTGGCTAGATACAGGAGTCGAGTCTGGAAATGTGATAGTTGACAGATATGCCCTGGCTGGATACAGGAGTCGAATCTTCAACTCTTCAGACGTGCCCTGGCTAGATACAGGAATCGAGTCTAGAAATGATGTAGTTGATTTGTTGAACACTTTTGACATTCGAATGCCCCAAGTGGTGGTGAAGGAGTCTTGAATCAGATTACTCTGCATATTGAGAGATTTCTTGCAATCTTGACTGGACTGCCCCAGGTTAATTGTACTTTGAAAGATCTGTTGGACCTTGACTGGACTGCCCCAGGTTAATTGAATTGTGACATGTCATGCCCCTTGCTGATAGGAGATTTGATGGAAGTGTTATCCTCTTGAAGTGATTTTGACTTACTGAGAGAGTTTTCGTTCCTCCAAACATTCGCTGTATGAATTTCTCCGCTGTCAAACAAAAGGGTCAAATGCAGACAGTGATATTCGAATAATGCAAAGTTTATGTTTGTCTTTGAAGTTTTGAAAAATGCGTTTTTAGCAGAAAACTTTTTCATAAGACAAGTTAACACAAGATTTAGAGCAAAGCCCTACAGGAGTCAGGATACCTTTTGTGACAGTATGCTTTCGGACTAACCAATGCTTCAATTAGGACTTTCGAAGGGTTGTAATGTGGCCTGGTTCACGGTTTAAGAAACAAAGGATAAAGGCCCAAAGTATATTTGTACCCACCCGCTCTTCGTGATGTTCTTCAACCTAAGCTCAGTTAATTGTGCGTCACACTCTGTTTTGAGTTTGGAAGACTTTTGGATGATGGTTCACCAGTTTGAAATTGGGAGACAGTCATCATCTCCTTTTTCTTTTCCAACACTTTTCATGTTGTTGAGGATTTTGTAATGACCTCACTATTTTGATTTTGATTTGTTATCCCTAACTTTTGCCTGACTGTCACCGTTTTCGGGATTACTGTCAGCGGGATGCCCCAGCTTTCTTAAGCCTCCTTTATAGGTTTTGGCTCAGTGGGCTTCTTTCTTTTGAGAGATTGACTGTCTATGTGATAGGGAACCACCCTTGTCTTTTGATTCCAAAGGAATGCTTTCTCTTTTGATGTCGTTCGTTGTGTTACGAACCGAGAGTTTGCGACTTCAATGCGCATTTTCTTTTGAATTAACTGAGATACTACCCTGCCCCGGGTTTATATAAAAGGTTTTGATTGTTTAGAACAGAGAACTCCTACTTCTTTGGCTCGAGGGGGTTGACTAGGGATTAACTTCCTTATAACTCCAGTGTTTGGGAATTGAAAGAAATGCCTGTACATCATCAGCAAGGTCTGTTCAAAAACATACTGTATAAGATCACGGTATTGTTTCGTCATCCTCCCTCTAAAGGCTCGCAGCTTTTTATCAAGAGTCAAATATCATAAAGAAGAGCATAAGAGTAGTGAAACGAATGGATGAATTCAAGACAAACATATGCAATGCATTAATGAAAACAGAGTTTAACATCAACAGATAATTGTTTGACAGTGTTGTACCCTAAAATTTGCCCTCCCATTTCCTCAACATTTTCTCATCACAAGACATTTAAAGATCAAGATACAATTAGGGTTTCCTCTGCTCAAGACTTCTCCTTGCACTGTGGACTCAAATTAGGGTTTGTGCTTGCACAAAGATGTTTTGACCTAAAATGCCTAATATGACTTTCATGCTTCATATTGGACTCCCAAGTTTACCCATACCAAGTTTCAGGTCTTGATTCCAAGTTTTACCCAGTCAATTGGACAGTTGACCTAGAAATCAGCTGTATTGGGGAAAAAGTCAACTGTGGCCAATTGACAGTCAAACCTCATGAAATTTGATCCACATCAACATTTTGAATTCATATGAACCATTTGATCAAGTTTGAATCACAATTCCACAAGAAATTTGATCAGATCACCAAAAGGGCAAAATGGTCATTTTTAGGGTTTTGACTGCACAAAGGCAATTTTTGACTGTTTGACCTAGCCAATGGCAAACCAAGCTCACATATGGACTCAAGGACCCCATGGAATTATCTTGACATGTTCATCAAGCTCAAAAGATCCCAAGTACACAAGATTGACAGTTGAATTTCCCAGTCAATTGATCAATTTTGACTGTATACTGAAAAGTCAAACTTTGACTTTTTGGTCAAAATCAAGAGTCAAGATTCATTTTTCATCAAAACATGCCAAATTATGAAACTTGTTCACCAAGAAATCACAAAATGCAAATTAGGGTTTGAAAATGGAATTTTTCATAACTTAGAATTTTTCTAAGTTATGAAAAACCTTAATTTTTTCCCAACTTTGCCCCATCTTTTCACCATGATCCATTTGGATTCAAACAAAAGTCAAAACATGAAAGTTGTAGCTTGTTACAAAATCTACAACTTTGATTCACAAAGTTTTCTCATTTGAAGCTTGTATCTCAAGTTATGATTTTTTGAATAAGGGCACTAAACCATCTTTTAACTTAGTGAAATTTGACCTATTTTGATAAGGTTTTCTACCCTACTTCAAGGCCACTTTTCATACCCTTCCACTTGGAATTTCAAATTGCATTTCAAAGATGGATTGTAGTACACATTCCAAGCTTTCCAAAATGTCCAAGAACTCATCAAACAACCTCATAACTTGAGAGATTCGAATTTCACAAGTTGGCAAAAATTCACTTTTGTTCTTCATCAAGACATGTTCACAAATTTGCAAATTTGAATTCAGTTTGCTTTATGCTTAATTACAGGTCCTTGAACCAATCCATACTCAATAATTTAATGCATATTCAATGTGTTAAGGTCATGTTCTTTGTGTTCTAACATTGCATAATGGTTTAATCCTAAACTAGATAAAGTGGAATTTCCATTTTTGAAAAGTTTAGCTTTATGTCAAGTTTGTAATCCAACAAGTACAAAGAAGATCTGCTTAACACAAGATTATGGGCATAACACACTGATCAAGAGGAGTTGATGCAGCACATTAGGGGGTCCTATACTGACCTAGAACACCAATTTGCTTTTGGTAGCTTAAGTGTGAAGAAAGGTCCATAACATATGCTATCTCTCATATCAGTCAAAGAACACAGCACAAAAGATATCAAACACATTCCATAGACCACATTGAAGCTTTTGCACGAGCCATTTCCCTTTCAAACCCTCTCCATCTCAGAACCATCCTCAAACTGCAAAAACAGGGGTGCCCCTGCAGTTTGAGTTCCAACTCCCAATCCCTTCAAGCATTTTGATTCAAACCTTTTCCTCTACCTTCCTTACAACATATGCAAGCTATCCATATCCTAAAATCAGACCTGTAACACCTCCAAGCCACTTCACCATTTTTAATTTTCTGTTTTGCAGTTGGAGTTCATTAGCTCGATTCAGGAAGTTTCAAGGCCAAGTAGGAACTGGAAAAGCTTCCTTACACTTCAAGGAAGCTGTACAAGTCCTCATTTCACTCTGAAACATCCTCCATTGCCCAGCTCGATTCCAACTGAACAGGTATATTCATGGAGTTCTATCTCTCTTGTTAGGCATTGTTAGCTTTAGGTTTTTGAAGAAAACATGTCACAATCATAGCCCTGAACATGCTCATATGATTAGATTTCATTTATGTTTCGTGTGCTTAGAGAATTTCATGTCTGAACATTGATGAAAAGTTAGGTCAGAAAAGAGGGGGAGAGAAATTCTCTCTCATCTTGGAGAGATAGGTCATGTTCTTTATATGGTTGAAACCGTCTCTTAATGCTCTACACTTTTCATGTTATGAGTTTTGCTTGAAAGTCCAGGAATCCAGAGTTAGAAAACGCGTGTTTTGTGTGAAGAAAGCTGTACAGAGGTTGAAGAAGAAGTGGTCTGGGCTGGGCCTGGATTTGTTTCCTTTTCACACCCCATTTTTTGGTTTACACCCCCCTGAGCCCATTTGCTCATTTTTTGACATTTTTAACTTTTTCTTTTTGGATTGACTTTGTTTATTTTTTCTCATACCATTAAAATTTTTAAAATATTTTTTCCACCACTTTTTGTATTTATGGCATATTTATTTGTTTATTTCTTTTGTTATATACAAATACATATATATATACTATTATTTAAATAAATAGAAAATAGTGTAGATACATTTTTATTATTTTATTTACTTTATGAAAATATTGTACACAAAAAATATACTTTACTTTTTATTTTTATTAAAATATTTAAATATTTATTTTAGAAAAAATACATATTTAGGGTTATATATATATATATATTTGATTATTAATGTATTTAAGAAAAAGATATAAAAAATACTTGATCTTTTTATTTTATTAACATTTGATACAAAAAATACCTTTTTCACAATACACTTCATTTTATTTTATTTTTTATAAATAATAAATAAATAGTAAAATTAAATTAGGTAATAATACCTTTTATTTAAAATTAGGGTTTTTCACCCTAAGTTTCAAAATACTAAAAAATAAATACATTTTTATTTTCTTTTTCCTTTTACATAAATAATATTTTTCTCATACACATAGAAATTTTCTTTCTACATTTCACATATTTGTTTAATTTACATTTAATTATGCATTGCAAAATACCCAATTGTGTAATAATTTAGATTTAAATTCTTGTCAATATCCCCATTTGAACATTTGTACCCCCCTTCCCATATTTGGTTGTGTAATAGCTTAGTAATTTTAATTTCGCACTTTATTGCTTTCTAAATAATAACATGCTAGAATTAGGGTTTGTATGCGAAAAAACGATAAAAAATAGTTCGACCTAATACAAGATAAACAAGCATGAAAATGGACACACGAATCACACTTGCACCCCCTAGGGTATTCCACTTGTTGCCTTTCAAATAAATGGGCCATATTGTATGTTGAACATCTTTGGGCAAAGCAAACATTTTGAATGATCATAGTCCCTCGATAAAACTTTTCAAAACAAAACAAATGATCAAGTCCCTTAGAGAAATTGCCCAAAGACATTTAACGTCGTTACAATTATGGTCTAAACGATGACCCGCGCCTGTCCCTTTCACATCCTAACACAAGGTTGCCCACCAAATACAATGGTGGTGCAAACTTGTTAAAAGGGTTAAAGTATAGCAATAATCTTTTGAGAAATTTAGGAGTAGATAACCTCTTAGTTACTTGAACCAACTTGCAAAACAAAACACTTGCCTATTTTTCAAACCACACTTCACTACACTTTCAAAACAACTTTCAAAAACAAATGAAAACCTTTTTAAAAGACATACATCTTTGTATACATCCCCACATGGATCATTACAAAGGTTGCCACCACATTGGCCTCTTTTCAAAAAAACATTTTCAAAACCCACACAAAGCACCATTTAAAACAATTGAAAACAAAAGGCAAGGGATCTAAGCAAGTAACTAAGAGCCCATGGATAACCATGGATAGAAAGGGTGCTAATACCTTCCCTTTCTATAATCTACTCCCCGAACCCAAGAAAACATCTCAAAAGGTTTTTGCTGTGCTTTTTAACCTTTCCTTAGGATAAAATAAAAAGTCGGTGGCGACTCTTGCTAACCGCAACATTTGCGAATACGAATGCAAACCTCAAGTCAGTTCTCCCACCGTATCACAGAACTGGCGACTCTGCTGGGGAGTTACTTAAAAGTGGAGTAACCTTAGGGTTTTAGATCACCTTTGTTTTCAATTGTTTGCTTTGTTTGCTTTTATATTTGTGGGCTTTGCATCGGAGTTTCATAGATCCTAACCCGGATCTGGGAAATACCCTTCTTAGGTAGCATAATCTGTGAGGGACCTGTCCGGCGTAGACCGACATGGGTGAAGCAGTGGCTACGTTGGTGTGGCATCTTAGTCTGTACCTATATCCCTTGTGTTGTAACGGGGAGAATATAGGTCTTCTAAGGAGTCATTAAACACCAACCAACCTTAGAACCCTAAATTGACCAACTTGGCTATTAGGACAGTAGCAGTATGCTACACTCATTGAGGCTAAACTCTCGAGATGGTTCTGGCCGCGAGAAAAGATTACGATGCTGGAGTTATGACCGATTGAGGGTAGCCAATGATTTGAGATCCTCTAGAACCCGGTTACTTTTGATAGGACAGGTTTTAACCAACAAAACCAAAAGAGGGTAATACCTGAAACTCATGCTGGCCTGAAACCTAAGGGTGTCTTGTGTGACTTGTGTGCTTTGTCTGCCTATGTGAATACTTGTGATGTGCTTCATCATAGCATCATGCCATCATACCATTGCATGCATAAAAAGCTAACCCATTTCAAAGACAAAAAGGTTTCATCTTTGCTCTGTTTTGTAGGACATCATGATGCCCGTGCGTAGAAATACTGTCCGGCTCAACTTTGTTCAACCACCAGTTTTACTCAAAGATCTGGTTGAAAGAATTCCAAACACTACCTCCTTCATCAACAGACATGGTTCCCTCCTTGGCTTGATCAATGCAAAATGGGACCAACAACTGATAAGTGTTCTGACCCAGTTTTATGACCCTCTGCATCATTGTTTCACCTTTCAAGACTTCCAGCTGGTTCCTACCCTGGAAGAATTCTCTTACTTGCTTGGGATCCCTGTCTTGAAACAAACCCCTTTCACTGGTTTGGAAAAGACTCCTAGGCCTGAAAAGATTGCTGCAATTCTCCCCTTGACCAAAGAAGAGGTATTGTCCAACTGGGAAACTAGAAATGGGATCAAGGGCTTTTTGGTCAAATTTCTGGTTGGCAAGGCTAATGATTTCTGGAATGACTTGGACTTCAAAGCATATGAGGATATTCTGGCTCTTTTGATCTATGGTCTGATATTGTTTCCCAACCCTGACACCTTCATCAGTGTCCATGTCATAAGAATCTTCATGTCTCGGAATCCGGTACCCACTCTCTTGGGTGACATTCTACAACAACTCTATGCTCGTTCTGCTCGAAAACGGGGAACTCCGTGGTGTTGTGCTCCTTTGCTGGTAAGGTGGTTTATTTCGCACCTTCCTAAGGCCGTGCTGAAGAATGAAGAAGGAAAAGGTTGGGCTCGGAGGTTAATGTCTCTCACAGATAAGGATATCACTTGGACTCTCAGAGGCTTGGATGAGGTAGCTGTTATCGACCGTTGCGGGGAATACCCTAATGTCCCGTTGATTGGTATCCAAGGAGGAATCTCTTACAATCCATGTTTAGCTCTCCGTCAGTTTGGAAGAGCCAGAGGAGATGGGCCCCATGAAATGCTGGTTCCTCACTTCCATTTTGAGTTTCAGGCAGGCAGTGACAAACTACGCCAGGGATTCATTAGAGCTTGGGACAGAATCCACAAAGCTGACCCACATGAGCTAGGACCAAAGACTTCTTTACCATTGGAGCCCTATTGCAAATGGGTCCGCATCCGTGCTCAGAGATTAGGTATGCCATACGAAGCTGTCAGACCAATCATCCTTGAGACTCCCGATGAAGATGGGGTTCCTCCAACTGTCCTCCCTCCTCAGATACCTACTGATTTTGACACCATGAAGAGATCTTGGGCACAGCTAAAGGAAGAACGGGATTTCTATCGGGAGAAGTTCAACGAGCAGGAAAGGAAGGTCCAAAGGCTGACTAAGCAATTGGAGGAAGAACGTGTCCTGAACAACTACATCAGCACTGAGAGGAGGAGGCCATGGGAGCATTGATGAGCTTTGATTATTTCCTTTTGTAGTTTTATTTCCTTTTCCGTATTTTTCATTCCTGTAATGCCTAAGGGCAAATTGTTGAACAATGGAGAAATTTTAATCTAATGAAGTGCGTTTCCCTTTTTTGTCTACAAAGTTGAATCTTATTTGTCTTTGAAAACATAAAACATACGCATTCCATTACACCATATGCATAGCAGGTACCCTATTTCACAGGTTGCTTAATCTTCTTCGCTGTTTGTTTGAACAGTCATCATGAATTCGGAGTCATCCAGTGAGCAAGCAATCAAGGCCCTTCAGGCCCAAAGTGCACAGTTTCAAGAGATGGTCCTAAGCCTAGCCCAGGGTCAGCAAGAGTTGAAGACTCTACTCCTGAAGAAGAAGAAGAAAAAGAGGACGGCAATGTTCAACACCGGACGCAGATTTGGGAACACACTCCACAATGAAGCTGATCCAACCACTTCTTCTGCTGAGAAAAACAGTCCCCAAGGGGGAGGAGCTCCTAGTCCCGCAGTCTCCGACAACGAGACGGACTATAACGAGGAACAATACCCACCTGCTGCTGACAGATACAAACAATTGGAGGACCGCTTGAGCGCTATGGAAATTCAGAACGTGCCGGGACTGGATTTCGGGGATTTGGGATTATCTTCCGGGGTAGTAATTCCACACAAGTTTAAGGCGCCTGCCTTCGCCAAGTATGATGGGGTCTCCTGCCCAAAGCTGCATCTGAGGTCGTATGTAAGGAAAATCCAACCTTACACGGCAGATAAGAACCTCTGGATTCACTTCTTCCAGGACAGCCTCTCGGGGTCTCAGCTTGAATGGTTCTACCAATTAGACGGAGCTAGCATCCGGCACTGGGAGGATTTGGCGACTGCTTTCTACAGACAATACCAATATAATTCTGATCTCGCTCCTACGCGTACCCAACTTCAGGGTATGTCTCTAGGGACGGGTGAAGGATTCAAAGAGTACGCTCAAAAATGGAGAGATTTGGCTGGCAGGGTGCAGCCTCCATTAACTGATCGAGAGCTGGTTGATATGTTTCTGGGAACGTTGTCTGGTCCGTTTTTCAATCATTTGGTTGGTAACTCCTCCGCTGGGTTCACCGATTTGATATTAACGGGAGAGAGAATTGAAGCTGGCATCAGGTCAGGCAAGATACAGAAGGCTGCCTCTACAAGTGCTGAGAAGAGGCCATTTAAGAAGGAAGCAAGCGCCGTCTATGGCCCTAGAAGACAAGTCAAGCCCGAAAGTCGCCAAGCCGTTAATGCTTTGGTCATCTCTAAACCTGTTGCTGCTCCTCAGCAGT
This sequence comes from Vicia faba, assembly GCA_948472305.1. Lineage (NCBI taxonomy): Eukaryota > Viridiplantae > Streptophyta > Magnoliopsida > Fabales > Fabaceae > Vicia > Vicia faba. Next base: position 232,088,465 of record OX451741.1, on the reverse strand, counting down.
ACAATCAGCAAAGAAGTGAAAGGCCCAAGAGGCAGTATACCCGATTGAGTATGACATTATCTCAAATTTTACCCCAACTGTTATCCACCAACCTGGTGACCCTCAAAGAAGCTCCTAAGGTCGTCAACACTGCGTCCCCTAAATACAACCCAAATGCCCGGTGTGCTTATCATTCTGATAGTCCCGGGCACACTACTGATGATTGTTGGGCCTTGAGAAACAAAGTGCAGGATCTAATTGACGCAAAAGAAATTCAGTTTGAAGCGCCGGAAAGACCGAATGTTGTAACGGCTCCTATGCCCCAGCATAGGGTAAGTGCCATTGAGGAAGAAGTGTACGCTGTTTCGGTAGATGAAGTTGTTACCCCTTTGAAGACTGTTAAGAAGAACCTACTGCGGGCCGGTTTATTTCCGGGTTGCGGCGAAGGTTGCCCATTCTGTGCTATTTCCCTATCTGATTGTCCCTTGCTAAGGTTAGGCATCCAAGGCCTAATGGATAGCAAGGAGATTCTATTCAAAAAGACTGCTGTTCATTTGGTTCCGACGAAAGAAGTGTCCGTGATTACCATCTTCAAAAATCCAACCAAGGCTCCCCCAAAGAAGCCTATTCAAATCTTGACAGTTGCGCCTGTGATCATTACTGTCCCGGGACCCCTCTCCTACGTGTCTGATAAGGCTGTCCCCTGGCATTATGGGGCAGACGTATATGTAAATAGAATCAAGCAAGAATTTGATGCTAGTGCCAGTATCTGCGATATCACCGGTCCAGCTAAAGTCACCCGCAGTGGCAGGCTCTTCTCGCCCGACATTGCGCCGCCCGCTATTCGAAAACCCCTCCTCATAAAACCTGCAAGTTTACCAAGTCCTGTTGCTGATCAAATTGTGTCCCCTGCTGCCGAGTCATCAAATGCTCGGGGCAAAGGGATTGAAGAAGAGCCTGCCCGGATGGAGGCACCAATACCCGTGAATGCTGAGGCCTCCCGACAAGAAATGGAGGAGATTCTGAAAATAATAAAGAAAAGTGATTTTAATGTTGTCGAACAGTTAGGGCATACACCCTCCAAGATCTCCCTGCTTTCCTTATTACTATGTTCCGAGGCCCATGCAAAAGCCTTGATCTCATTTCTCAAGACGGCCCATGTGCCGCAGGAGACGTCTGCAGTTCAGTTCACTGACTGCATAGCAAATTTGACGGCGGACAACGGCTTGGGCTTTTCAGATGCTGACCTAACCGCAAAAGGGAGAAACCACAATGATGCCCTGCATGTCTCTATTGAATGCAGGGGCACTACTCTGGCACATGTATTGGTGGACACTGGTTCTTCTTTGAATGTTCTTCCGAAAAAGGCTTTGGATCGTCTGGATTATGAAGGCCTGGAGTTGAAACCCAGCAATATCATCGTCAGAGCCTTTGACGGTTCCAAGAGGATGGTTCATGGAGAGGTTAACATCCCTATTCGTGTGGGCTCCCAAGTGTTTGACTCTACCTTTTATGTGATGGATATACGTCCATCGTACTCCTGTCTGTTGGGTAGACCGTGGATCCATAAAGCTGGGGCAGTGACCTCCACCTTGCACCAAAAGCTGAAGTATCCCGTCAGGGGGAAAATTGTCACTGTGCAAGGAGAAGAGGAGTATATGGTGAGCCATTTGAATTCCTTCAGGTACATCGAGATGGACGGAGAATTTATTGAAACTCCCTTCCAACATTTCGAGGAGGTACATCCAATTTCAGCAGCTGCGGAGACAATGGCCGAAGAGAATGATTCCTTGAAGATGGTTTCCCTAAGGGATGCCCGGGCTGTGGTTCAGAAAGGCAATGGTGCACACTGGGGTCAGCTTCCTGACTTCACTCAGAAGAACGACAAGTTCGGGCTAGGCTTTACTGCAGAGGCTCAGAAGGCAGTGCGCAAAGGGAAGATTGGAAAGGCTCCGGTGTTTATTTCCAGCTCAAGGGTGAATGCTATCGAGGAGGATGTAGAGGAAGCTGAGTTTGATAATTGGATCTACCCGACTGCCAGTGACGGGCCAAGCAACTGGACAGCAAAGGATTTTACCCCTATCACCTTTGTCACGCAGTAATTGATTTCTTTTGATTTCCAAATTTGTAACAAACAATATGTCAAAACTCTGTTGGCTCGGTGTCCTGCCCGGGGCATCGTAGCTCCATTTGTGAGGGCTTTTTTTTTTTTTTTGTATGACATTTTCATATATCATCAATCAAAACATTGGACGTTTGTTGCATTTCAAAATCTTGTGCTCTTTTTCTTTCTGTGTTATACATATTGCAAAACAGCTATATTTACACACACTCACTTATACAGGTTTCAATCCACTCTGGATCTCACTGGTAACAGCTCTGCTACCGCCAGTTATGACTTCGAAAATCCGATCAACTTGGCCGAAGACGAAGGTGAAGATGATTGCGAAGTGCCTGGTGAACTCGCAAGACTGCTACTACAGGAAGAGAGGGCTATTCAACCACATGAAGAGCCTGTGGAGACAATTAACCTGGGTACTGAGACAGTTAGGAAAGAGGTCAAGATTGGTGCCAATCTAGAGCTCAGCGTGAAGCAACGATTGATCCAGATGCTACAAGACTACATGGAGATTTTTGCTTGGTCCTATGAGGATATGCCTGGTTTGGACGCCGACATTGTAGTTCACCATTTGCCAACCAAGGAAGATTGCCCTCCAGTAAAGCAAAAAGTTCGACGAATGCGTCCAGAGATGTCTGAGAAGATTAAAGCTGAGGTGATGAAACAGTTTGATGCGGGTTTCCTTGCAGTAACTTCTTACCCTCAGTGGGTTGCCAATGTTGTGCCAGTGCCGAAGAAGGACGGTAAAGTCAGAATGTGTGTCGACTACAGGGATCTGAACAGGGCCAGCCCCAAGGATGACTTCCCCCTACCTCACATTGATGTCCTTGTTGACAATACAGCTCAACACAAGGTGTTCTCCTTCATGGATGGTTTTTCAGGGTATAATCAGATCAAGATGGCTCCAGAAGATATGGAGAAGACTACCTTTGTGACTCAGTGGGGCACCTTCTGTTATAAGGTCATGCCATTCGGATTGAAAAATGCTGGGGCAACCTATCAGCGTGCCATGGTTGCTTTATTTCATGATATGATCCATCATGAGATTGAAGTATACGTTGATGACATGATTGCAAGATCTCAAACTGAGGAGGAACACCTTGATCATCTGAGGAAGTTGTTTGACCGACTCAAGTTGTACAAGCTGAGATTGAATCCCAACAAATGCACCTTCGGGGTGAGGTCCGGAAAATTGCTAGGTTTCATTGTAAGTGATAAAGGTATCCAGGTGGACCCCGCCAAGGTTAAAGCTATTCAAGAGATGCCGACCCCAAAAACAGAGAAAGAAGTCAGAGGTTTCCTAGGACGACTGAATTACATTGCCCGATTCATCTCACATCTGACTGCTACTTGCGAGCCAATCTTCAAATTACTGAAGAAAGATCAAGTGGTACGCTGGAATGATGAATGTCAGGCCGCCTTTGAAAGAATAAAGGAATACCTCCAAGAGCCACCCATTCTTATGCCACCGGTGGAAGGAAGACCTCTGATACTTTACTTGACAGTGCTTGATAATTCAATGGGGTGTGTGCTGGGGCAGCATGACGAGTCTGGTCGAAAAGAGCACGCTATTTATTACTTGAGCAAAAAGTTTACCGACTGTGAGTCTCGTTACTCACTGCTTGAGAAAACTTGCTGCGCTCTTGTATGGGCTGCTCGCCGGCTGAGACAGTATATGCTGACTCACACTACTTTATTAATTTCAAAGATGGATCCCATCAAGTACATATTTGAAAAGCCCGCTCTGTCTGGGAGAATAGCGAGATGGCAAATGATCTTAACAGAATATGATATTCAGTATACGACTCAGAAAGCAATTAAGGGAAGTGTACTGGCTGATCATTTGGCACACCAACCTGTGGACGATTATCAATCATTGAACTTTGATTTTCCAGACGAAGACGTCATGGTAGTAACTGACTGTGAAGTACCTGGACCGGATGAAGGACCTGAGGAAGGATCCCGATGGTCTATGCATTTTGATGGAGCCTCCAATGCTTTGGGTAACGGCGTCGGCGCTGTAATCATATCTCCCAAAGGAACTCATACTCCCCTCACCGCCCGATTATGTTTCAGCTGCACCAACAACATGGCAGAATATGAGGCATGTATCATGGGTTTACAAGCTGCGATCGATTTGAGGATCAAGTTTCCAAGTGTCTTCGGAGATTCCGCTCTCGTGATCAATCAGATCAAAGGCGAGTGGGATACGAAACACCCGAATCTCATTCCTTACAAGGAGTATGTGTCGACCTTGCTCCCTCACTTTGAAGAGATAACTTTTGAGCACTTCCCTAGAGAGGAGAATCAGCTAGCAGACGCACTAGCCACGATGTCTTCGATGTTCAAAGTTAAATGGGACAATGAGGCTCCCCAAATCACAATCTGGAAGTTGGATGAACCGGCATACTGCTGCGAGCTCGAGGCTGAGAAGGTAACTGAAAAACCCTGGTATCACGAGGTGAAGAGGTACTTGGAAGCTCAGGAATACCCTGAAGGCGCATCTGTCAATGATAAGAAGTTCATGAGGAGGTTTGCTGCAAAATTCTTCCTCAGCAACGGCATTCTCTACAAACGGAATCATGATTCAACTCTGTTACGTTGTGTGGATAAGGTTGAAGCAGAGAAAATTATGATGGAACTGCATGAAGGAACATTTGGAACCCATTCCAGTGGACACACCATGGCTAAGAAAATCCTTCGGGCAGGATATTTCTGGTCCACAATGGAAGCCGATTGTTACCAACACTCCCGAACTTGTCATAAGTGCCAAATCTATGCTGACAAGGTGCATATCCCTCCGGTTCCTTTGAATGTCCTGACGGCACCTTGGCCTTTCGCAATGTGGGGCATCGATATGATCGGTGAGATCCGACCAACGGCATCCAATGGGCATCGTTTCATCTTGGTGGCGATCGATTACTTCACAAAATGGGTCGAGGCAGCTTCCTATGCCACAGTAACCAAGAGCGTCGTGGCACGTTTCATCCGGCATAATCTGATCTGTCGGTACGGAGTCCCAGAAAGAATCATTACGGACAACGGTACCAATCTCAATAACAAAATGATCACTGAACTCTGTGAACAATTCAAGATACAGCACCACAATTCTTCTCCCTACCGGCCGAAGATGAATGGGGCTGTAGAGGCAGCCAATAAAAATATCAAGAAAATTGTGCAGAAGATGACAGTGACCTATAAAGATTGGCATGAGATGTTACCGTTCGCTCTTCATGGGTACCGCACCTCAGCAAGGACATCAACCGGGGCAACTCCTTTCTCCTTGGTCTACGGCATGGAGGCAGTCTTGCCGATTGAAATCCAGATACCCTCTCTTCGGATAATGAAGGATGCAGACTTGAATGAAGATGATTGGATCCAGACCCGACTTGATCAACTAAATCTGATTGACGAAAAGAGGCTCACTGCTATCTGTCATGGTCAAACGTATCAGAAACGGATGATCAGGGCATTTAACAAGAAAGTCAGACCGCAAGAGTATCAAGTTGGGGACCTGGTAATCAAACGCATCATCCTTCCTCAAAGTGATCCCCGGGGCAAATGGACCCCTACTTACGAAGGGCCATTTGTGGTTAAGCGTGTGTTCTCAGGAGGAGCCATGATCCTGACCACCATGGATGGTGACGACCTTCCTCACCCCGCCAATGCAGACATAGTAAAAAAATACTACGCATAAATAAAAGACCCGCTAGGTTGACATACCTAGGCAAAAATAAGGGCTTCCCGGCGAACCAAAAGGGTTCGGGCAAAAATAAGGGATGAAATGAATAAAAATCTGTACACCCGGCAAGTCGAAAACCTGAAAGGGCGACTTGGGCAAAAATGGGTATCCCGGTGGACTGAAAACCCGAAAGGGCGGTCCAGGCAAAAGTTAGGGATAAAAGCGTAACACTATGTCTCATTGGATCACTTCGCATCCGGAATTCGGCATCAACTATCTGGCTCAGATTACGGCATCGACCAATCAGCTTCATCTTCGACCAGGCAGCAAAGCGAATGAGGCGTTCGAAGACATAAAGGCGATAGCAGAGTTGGAACCCAGTGGGATTGTTCACATAGCTGTTTTGTTTTTTCAAATTGTAAATTCTATACTTTTTTGGCGGCGTCCTCTTACTAGGATGTCAGCCTCTTGTACAAAAAACGCCTATTCACAGGCAAAGTTTAAATTAATACAAATTCACTTGTCCATAAATTGCCATTGTTTTTCTTTTTTCTGTTTTGTCTTGCGAAAAACGTCCAATGTTCATTTTTGATATATGCATTTGACATTAAATTGCTGATTCATAAATGTTCGCATATGAAAAAAAAGAGATTAATTACAAGTGATATCAAAGACAGGGGCAATGTGGAGTTGTTTAATGCGGTCTAGTTGTTTTGTCCACCAAGGCACCAAGGTAGGTTCAACTGAAAATGTGGCCAAATCATCTTAACTCCCCGCGGAGTAAAACAAGGTTCAGCAGCACTTTCCCCAAGCAGGAGTCGATTCCCCGTCGATCCTGAAAAAGGCACAATATTCCCCGGCAGGTCTTAAAAGCTCATCCCCAGAAGATTCTGCGAGCTTATCCCCGGCGAAGCACGAACGTCACGCCCAAGTTTTATTTAGAGTTATTTCCTCACAAGAACTTATAACTGGGTTATCCTCAGCTAAAAGCCATGGAAGACCGTTCTCGGCAAAAGTTCCTTCAGTCCCCAGCAAAGTCTATCTTTTGTATTCCCAAGCAGAGTTTATCCTTGGAGTTCCCCAGCGGAGTTTACCATCATTATCCTCAGCGGAATCCATCGTTAAAAGTCCTCAGCAGGCCTCTCATCAGAGCCTCGGTCAAGTATCTCTTCCGCAAAGCAGCTTCCTGGCCTTTCGTCAAGGATTTATTTTCCTAAGATGAAATTACACTCATAAACATTTCACATTTTCATACATCTTGCTTACATACATGATGAAACACATGCAACATCAAATGTTGAACATCATGACATCATGCATATCATACATCATGACATTGCATACAGCTTACGTCTTTGCCTTTTCAGGAAAAAGACAATCTCAAAAAACGATTACCTTCAACTGCCACATTTCCAGACTCGATTCCTGTATCTAGCCAGGGCACGTCTGCAGAATTCAAAGATTCGACTCCTGTATCCAGCCAGGGCATATCTGTTGACCACATTTCCAGATTCGATTCCTGTATCCAGCCAGGGCATATCTGTTGACCACATTTCCAGATTCGATTCCTGTATCCAGCCAGGGCATATCTGTTGACCACATTTCCAGACTCGATTCCTGTATCTAGCCAGGGCACGTCTGCAGAGTTCAAAGATTCGACTCCTGTATCCAGCCAGGGCACATCTGTGAGCAACCGATTGTAGATTCGATACCTGTATCCAGCCAGGGCATATCTGCATAAGGAGACTGAAGATCAAACACCTGTAACAAGCCAGGAAAACATCTGTCTTTCTTAAACACACAAGTTCTCGCTAAGGAACCTCTTATGCGATCAACACTTCCAAATGGCATCTGTAAGCCCATTCCCGACAAAGTTCTGTCACTTTTCCAGATGGCATCTACAAAGCCCATCTCCCTATCCACCATCTCTCCAAATGGCATCTATAAGCCCATTCCCGACACCACATTGTTGAGACTCCAGCATGCGAGTGCAAATTTCCGGGCACTCTAGTGTCCAATCTCCTTTTACCCTCGAGTCACGAAAGGCAAACTTGCCAATCTAACTCTTCAGGTCCAAGAAGATTGAACAGGGGCAACTGTTGTACCCTAAAATTTGCCCTCCCATTTCCTCAACATTTTCTCATCACAAGACATTTAAAGATCAAGATACAATTAGGGTTTCCTCTGCTCAAGACTTCTCCTTGCACTGTGGACTCAAATTAGGGTTTGTGCTTGCACAAAGATGTTTTGACCTAAAATGCCTAATATGACTTTCATGCTTCATATTGGACTCCCAAGTTTACCCATACCAAGTTTCAGGTCTTGATTCCAAGTTTTACCCAGTCAATTGGACAGTTGACCTAGAAATCAGCTGTATTGGGGAAAAAGTCAACTGTGGCCAATTGACAGTCAAACCTCATGAAATTTGATCCACATCAACATTTTGAATTCATATGAACCATTTGATCAAGTTTGAATCACAATTCCACAAGAAATTTGATCAGATCACCAAAAGGGCAAAATGGTCATTTTTAGGGTTTTGACTGCACAAAGGCAATTTTTGACTGTTTGACCTAGCCAATGGCAAACCAAGCTCACATATGGACTCAAGGACCCCATGGAATTATCTTGACATGTTCATCAAGCTCAAAAGATCCCAAGTACACAAGATTGACAGTTGAATTTCCCAGTCAATTGATCAATTTTGACTGTATACTGAAAAGTCAAACTTTGACTTTTTGGTCAAAATCAAGAGTCAAGATTCATTTTTCATCAAAACATGCCAAATTATGAAACTTGTTCACCAAGAAATCACAAAATGCAAATTAGGGTTTGAAAATGGAATTTTTCATAACTTAGAATTTTTCTAAGTTATGAAAAACCTTAATTTTTTCCCAACTTTGCCCCATCTTTTCACCATGATCCATTTGGATTCAAACAAAAGTCAAAACATGAAAGTTGTAGCTTGTTACAAAATCTACAACTTTGATTCACAAAGTTTTCTCATTTGAAGCTTGTATCTCAAGTTATGATTTTTTGAATAAGGGCACTAAACCATCTTTTAACTTAGTGAAATTTGACCTATTTTGATAAGGTTTTCTACCCTACTTCAAGGCCACTTTTCATACCCTTCCACTTGGAATTTCAAATTGCATTTCAAAGATGGATTGTAGTACACATTCCAAGCTTTCCAAAATGTCCAAGAACTCATCAAACAACCTCATAACTTGAGAGATTCGAATTTCACAAGTTGGCAAAAATTCACTTTTGTTCTTCATCAAGACATGTTCACAAATTTGCAAATTTGAATTCAGTTTGCTTTATGCTTAATTACAGGTCCTTGAACCAATCCATACTCAATAATTTAATGCATATTCAATGTGTTAAGGTCATGTTCTTTGTGTTCTAACATTGCATAATGGTTTAATCCTAAACTAGATAAAGTGGAATTTCCATTTTTGAAAAGTTTAGCTTTATGTCAAGTTTGTAATCCAACAAGTACAAAGAAGATCTGCTTAACACAAGATTATGGGCATAACACACTGATCAAGAGGAGTTGATGCAGCACATTAGGGGGTCCTATACTGACCTAGAACACCAATTTGCTTTTGGTAGCTTAAGTGTGAAGAAAGGTCCATAACATATGCTATCTCTCATATCAGTCAAAGAACACAGCACAAAAGATATCAAACACATTCCATAGACCACATTGAAGCTTTTGCACGAGCCATTTCCCTTTCAAACCCTCTCCATCTCAGAACCATCCTCAAACTGCAAAAACAGGGGTGCCCCTGCAGTTTGAGTTCCAACTCCCAATCCCTTCAAGCATTTTGATTCAAACCTTTTCCTCTACCTTCCTTACAACATATGCAAGCTATCCATATCCTAAAATCAGACCTGTAACACCTCCAAGCCACTTCACCATTTTTAATTTTCTGTTTTGCAGTTGGAGTTCATTAGCTCGATTCAGGAAGTTTCAAGGCCAAGTAGGAACTGGAAAAGCTTCCTTACACTTCAAGGAAGCTGTATAAGTCCTCATTTCACTCTGAAACATCCTCCATTGCCCAGCTCGATTCCAACTGAACAGGTATATTCATGGAGTTCTATCTCTCTTGTTAGGCATTGTTAGCTTTAGGTTTTTGAAGAAAACATGTCACAATCATAGCCCTGAACATGCTCATATGATTAGATTTCATTTATGTTTCGTGTGCTTAGAGAATTTCATGTCTGAACATTGATGAAAAGTTAGGTCAGAAAAGAGGGGGAGAGAAATTCTCTCTCATCTTGGAGAGATAGGTCATGTTCTTTATATGGTTGAAACCGTCTCTTAATGCTCTACACTTTTCATGTTATGAGTTTTGCTTGAAAGTCCAGGAATCCAGAGTTAGAAAACGCGTGTTTTGTGTGAAGAAAGCTGTACAGAGGTTGAAGAAGAAGTGGTCTGGGCTGGGCCTGGATTTGTTTCCTTTTCACACCCCATTTTTTGGTTTACACCCCCCTGAGCCCATTTGCTCATTTTTTGACATTTTTAACTTTTTCTTTTTGGATTGACTTTGTTTATTTTTTCTCATACCATTAAAATTTTTAAAATATTTTTTCCACCACTTTTTGTATTTATGGCATATTTATTTGTTTATTTCTTTTGTTATATACAAATACATATATATATATACTATTATTTAAATAAATAGAAAATAGTGTAGATACATTTTTATTATTTTATTTACTTTATGAAAATATTGTACACAAAAAATATACTTTACTTTTTATTTTTATTAAAATATTTAAATATTTATTTTAGAAAAAATACATATTTAGGGTTATATATATATATATTTGATTATTAATGTATTTAAGAAAAAGATATAAAAAATACTTGATCTTTTTATTTTATTAACATTTGATACAAAAAATACCTTTTTCACAATACACTTCATTTTATTTTATTTTTTATAAATAATAAATAAATAGTAAAATTAAATTAGGTAATAATACCTTTTATTTAAAATTAGGGTTTTTCACCCTAAGTTTCAAAATACTAAAAAATAAATACATTTTTATTTTCTTTTTCCTTTTACATAAATAATATTTTTCTCATACACATAGAAATTTTCTTTCTACATTTCACATATTTGTTTAATTTACATTTAATTATGCATTGCAAAATACCCAATTGTGTAATAATTTAGATTTAAATTCTTGTCAATATCCCCATTTGAACATTTGTACCCCCCTTCCCATATTTGGTTGTGTAATAGCTTAGTAATTTTAATTTCGCACTTTATTGCTTTCTAAATAATAACATGCTAGAATTAGGGTTTGTATGCGAAAAAACGATAAAAAATAGTTCGACCTAATACAAGATAAACAAGCATGAAAATGGACACACGAATCACACTTGCACCCCCTAGGGTATTCCACTTGTTGCCTTTCAAATAAATGGGCCATATTGTATGTTGAACATCTTTGGGCAAAGCAAACATTTTGAATGATCATAGTCCCTCGATAAAACTTTTCAAAACAAAACAAATGATCAAGTCCCTTAGAGAAATTGCCCAAAGACATTTAACGTCGTTACAATTATGGTCTAAACGATGACCCGCGCCTGTCCCTTTCACATCCTAACACAAGGTTGCCCACCAAATACAATGGTGGTGCAAACTTGTTAAAAGGGTTAAAGTATAGCAATAATCTTTTGAGAAATTTAGGAGTAGATAACCTCTTAGTTACTTGAACCAACTTGCAAAACAAAACACTTGCCTATTTTTCAAACCACACTTCACTACACTTTCAAAACAACTTTCAAAAACAAATGAAAACCTTTTTAAAAGACATACATCTTTGTATACATCCCCACATGGATCATTACAAAGGTTGCCACCACATTGGCCTCTTTTCAAAAAAACATTTTCAAAACCCACACAAAGCACCATTTAAAACAATTGAAAACAAAAGGCAAGGGATCTAAGCAAGTAACTAAGAGCCCATGGATAACCATGGATAGAAAGGGTGCTAATACCTTCCCTTTCTATAATCTACTCCCCGAACCCAAGAAAACATCTCAAAAGGTTTTTGCTGTGCTTTTTAACCTTTCCTTAGGATAAAATAAAAAGTCGGTGGCGACTCTTGCTAACCGCAACATTTGCGAATACGAACGCAAACCTCAAGTCAGTTCTCCCACTGTATCACAGACAGCAAAAGAAATTACAACTTTGAAAATTCAAAAAGAAGCAAAAGTCTTTCAATTCGAGCTTCGTCACTTCAAGCGGAGAACCCTTTAACGGAAGATCTTCATCTCACCGTCTGGCATGAATTCCAGCACCCCAATGTCAATCAGATCTTGAATCTTGTTCTTCAAGGCCCAACAGTCGTTGGTGCTGTGTCCCGGGCTGTAGGAGTGGTAAACACAGAATGCGTCGGGATTAAAGTGAGGAGAGGAGATATTGAGCTTCTGAGGAGGGTCCTTTACAGTAAGTAAGTTGACCTCCAACAGGCGCTTCAATATGAAGAATGATGGTATTTCAGTCTCCGTAAACTGTCTTCCCGACTTTTCTTGCTTACGCCGATTGCCACGTTGACGCTGGAGAGGTTGTTGATGGGATTGTGACCCTGAAGCAAGCAAAGGAGCCTTCCCCTTGTCTTCTTGAGTGGATGGAGGCTGGGCGGTGACTTGCTCTTCAACCTCAGATGTTTGCCCCAGTTGGTTTTTTGGAAGCAGTTGGCGGACAAGAACTCGGAGTTCCTCTTGTCTTTGAGAGAGGTCTTGGATGAGAGCCATCTGGCCCACCAACTGTCCCACCATTTGAGTCCTTAGTGTTGTCAGATCAAACTGCAGCTCCGCAATCTGATCACTCCTGGCATTGTTGGAACTCCCCAAGCCTTTGGTGAGGAGAGCTTTCATCTCTTCTTGCCCCAGAGACAAGTTCAGGAACATCTCCTGCAGCTGAGCAGTCTGGTCTTGAATGTCTTTGACAGATCGTTCTAAAGCCATCTCTTGCTGAAATAAACAGCAGGAGAGTAAGGAAACCTGAAAAAGGAAGGACTGTCAAAATGAAATGCATGATATGTGGATGCATGCTTTCAAGGATCTCTTGGGGTAAACACAAGAAAACGTTAGAGGTTTAAACTTGGATCGTTGATTGGAGATCTCTGCACCGGTGGGCGTCCTTCCACGAGAATCAAGCTCACCATGTCGAGTGGGTCATAGCCACTGATTCAAGTTGTTGTACTTGAAATTTGATGGTATTGGTTGGAGGAGAAACCTCTTGCCCCTTGATAGACGTCTGGCTCAACGTAATCCTGCATCAACAGAACCCTCGAGATCCTTGAAATGGTTATTGAAAATGCTAAAATGCTATGGTATGATGTCATGATGTTATGTGCATGTATGCACAAGCAAGTAAGTGTATATACAGGCAAACAATATTCACACAAAGCACACAAGGCCTTAGGTTTAGGCTTGCATGAGGTTCAGGCACTACCCTCTTTCAGTTTGTTGGTTAAAACCTGTCTTATCAAAAGTAACCGGGTTCTAGAGGATCTCATATCATTGGCTACCCTCAATCGGTCATAACTCCAGCATCGCAACCTTTTCTCGCGGCCGGAACCATCTCGAGAGTTCACCCTCAATGAGTGTAGCATACTGCTACTGTTCTAATGGCCAAGTTGGTCAATTAGGGTTCTAAGGTCGGTTGGTGCTTAATGACTCCTTGGAAGACCCATATTCTCCCCGTCTGAACACGAGGGATATCGGTACAGACCAAGACGCCACACCAACGTAGCCACTGCTTCACCCATGTCGGTATACGCCGGACAGGTCCCTCACAGATTATGCTACCTAAAAGGGTTTCCCCAGATCCGGGTTAGGATCTATAGAACTCCGATACAAAGCCCATAAATGTAAAGCAAACAAAGCAATCAATTGACAGTAAAGGTGATCTAAACCCTAAGGTAACCCCACTTTTAACATTCCCCAGCAGAGTCGCCAGTTCTGTGATACGGTGGGAGAACTGACTTGGGTTTTGCGTTTGTATTCGCAAATGTTGCGGTTAGCAAGAGTCGCCACCGACTTTTTACTTTATCCTAAAGGAAAGGTTAAAAAAGCACAGCAAAAACCTTTTGAGATATTTCGTGGGTTCGGGGGGTAGATTATGAAAAGGGAAGGTATTAGCACCCTTTTCATCCATGGTTATCCATGGGCTCTTAGTTACTTGGTTTTTTAGATCACTTGCCTTGTTTTTCGATTGCTTTAAAGATGGTGTGTGTGTGTGGGTGCTTTTTGAAAATGTTTTGGAAAAAGATGCCTTGTCTTAGGCGACTAATGTATTTGACTCGTGTTTGAGTGTTTTACAAAAGTGTGAATCTTTTCGAAAAGATGTTTTCAAATGTTTTTGAGAGTTTGTTTGAAAGTGTTGTGGATTGTGGTTTTTGAAAAGAAGGCAAGTGTTCTTTTGCAAGTTTGATCTCAAGTAACTAAGAGTTTTGTCTACCCTATTGTACTCAAAGGTTTTTTTGTCATGTTTTAACCCCTTTTAACAATTTTGTTCTACCATTGAAATTGGTAGACAATCTTGCATTTTAGGAAGTTTGTTCGGGACGGGCGCGGGTCATCGTATGGACCATGAATGCAATGATGCCAAGTCGCTTTGGCAATTCGCTTTGAAGGGACTATGATCATTCCGTTTAGGCAACACTTTGAGACTTATGATCATTTGATTTTGTTTTGCCAAAGATACTCGACGTGCAAGCATGGCCCATTTTGGAAGGCAACATGTGGGATTACCCTAGGGGGTGCAAGTGTGATTGTGTATTGATTTCATGTATTTGTCTTGTATTAGGTTATCTAGCGTTTGATTTTATGTACATACAAACCCTAGGTCTAACCATGGTATAATTGGAAACTGTAAATTGCGGAAATGTAAAATCTACGCTATTACAAAATAGTATCCGGGAGTGGGGGTATAAATGTACAAAGGGGATGAGACTTATAGTATCCAATAAGTTACAACCAAATCGAATGTGCGATCAAAATGTAAATATCGAATATACAAATATGAGATAAATAAATATGTATAGGGGAATGTGAATGTGTAAGTGTAGGTGTGAGATGTATATGAATATGTGTAATTATTTACAAACGCGACAATGTGAAATTGAAGCGTATTAGGGTTTTTGACCTAGAGAAATGTTTTTAAATGAATCTTTGATTTATATGTTTAATTATGTACAAAGGAAAATGTTTTAATTAAATGGTATGTTCAAATTTTAATTAAATTGTATTATGTATAAAAAGGAAAGTATTCTAATCAAATATTTGTGAATTTTAATATTAGAGAAAAATATATTTAAATTGTTATGTACAAATATGTATTTTAACTAAAAGAGTATCAATTTTAATATAGGATAAAAAATGATATGTACAAAATTAATGTTTCGAAATTTATGTATAAAGTATATAAAAAAAGATTAACTTAGAAAAAAAAGAAAGTATTAGTTTGTAAAAAAGTATTTTAATAAAAATAAAATAATAAGAATAAATAATAAAAAAAAAGGGTTTAACATTTTAATTATCTTTTCTTGATTATATTAGTATAAGAAGTTTTTACTAATGTAAAAAAAAGAAATGAAGTTAGTGTTATATAAAAAAAAGATTAATTGTGAAATATTAACTTAGGTTAGTAAGAGATAAATGGTTAGTATAATTTTTTTGTTAAACAAGGAAAGAAGTGTTTAATGGGCTTCAGAGAGGGTGAAACGGGTCAGGCCCAGGTTTGTTTGGAGCAGCGTTCTTAGGGTTTGAGAATTATTCGTTCATTTGATAATGCATTAGGGTTTGAGCGGCGCGTTCGTGCATTCGCTCATCTTCGTCTTCCTCGTTCGCTGTCTCAGTGCTCCCTTCGCTTCGAGGCCACCAGCGCTACCCTCAGACCTCTCTTCCCTCCAGCTCAGTGGATTCGTGGTTCAAGGTTTGTTTCAATGTTCCTTTTTCTCTCTTCTGTGAATGATACACGTTTTAGATTTGTTTTTAAGTTGAGTTTTCATTATTATGAGGTGAAGGAAAAAAAAGAGGAATAAAGCTCACTACCTGACCTTGGAGGAGGAGGAGAGAAGAGTGGAGGCGTTGAGGAGGCCGGAGCGAGCGGAGGGGGGTTTTGCGCGATTCTTCGCTTCTTGGTGACCCTAGTATCTTTTATCTTTTGATATATTAGGGTTTTGATGATGATGTGTGCTGAGGAGCCCTTTTTGACTCACTTCTTTATCTCTTCTATTGCCACTGTATGTTGATTGCCTTTGAGCATTTGTATGCCTTTGAATCGTTGCCTAGCCCATGACGAAGTTTGCTTCTGAGGCCCTTGATGCTTTTGAAATGTTGCCTGAGTTATCTTGAACTTGCCCTCTTCTTCTTCTTCTTGAACACTATTGCCTATGATGCTTTGAGATGCCCAGTGATGCTTGTACTGAGGGCCTAGGTTACCTTTGAATATTTGTTGAGTTTGCCTTCTTGAACGATTTGCCTATGTTGTTGCCTACGTTGCCCTGAACATGCTTCTGAGTATGCCCTTGACGCTTTCTCTCTTCTTCTCTTGTTGTTGTATGCTTGTTAATCGCCTATGATGTTAATTCCTGAGGCTTAGTACTGGATGTGGCCTTGAATGGTTTTGATGGTGACAGGCAGGTTTATGAGTCCATGGTTGTGACAGTAAGTTTTGCCTTTTGGTCTAGAGCTTGCAGTGTGTTTTGTGTTTTTGGTTGATTGTTGTAGGTTATGCTTCAGTATGTGGTCTGTATTTGGGTTTGGACGATGTGTTTGATAACTTGTGAAGTTCTGGACAGGTATGAGGTTATGGCCTATGCTGGTTTTTGTTCTGAGTTATGCACTTCTCTTTGTCTTTTGAGCTGTGTTTTCAGGTTTTGAGGCTTGTATATTGAGGCAGAGTAGTATATCTTAGCAAGCTTTTTAGTTTGTATATATTCTGTCTTGTTATTTCTGCTAAGCCTAAACCTGCCTATGCTTCTTTCTCTCTTCCTCTGACTCTATAGTACAGTAAAGAATTTTATATAATTTTATTTCTTGTACTTGCTCTGAAGGGGCCCTACTGGTGGGAAATGATGAAAAAGATTCAAGTTACTTGCATACCACTTCTCTGCATCTTTATCCAGCTTTTGTGCTTTGTGTGCTGACTTTTCCTTGACATCTTGGGATTCTGTAATATCTTCCATATCTCCTTTGACAGCTTGGGATAGATTTTGACAGCAATTGTACTTCCTTGATTTTCTTTGATATCTTTGGCATTTAAGTGGGAATTGGACTTTTCAGTTTAGTTTGAATTGGAAGTTTGCAGTTTGAACTTTTAGAAATTATGCATTTGACATTTGCATTCATGAATAAAAAAATCTTCCCTCTCTGTGAACCGGGAGAAATCCCGTGATTTGCAGAGAGGGTCAACTGATCCCAGTCAATGGCCCCTAATGATGAGCAACTTTTAACTGTCTCTTTTAATTAACTGCTTTCTGACTTTTCTTCTTCTTTTTGCAGATAAAAAATGGAGCACCGGAGCGGAGTGAAGAATGAAGAATATTAGAAAATAGGATAGCTTTTATTTTATTTAATATTTAAATCAATGTATATTATTGTTTGTAATTTAAATTATAAACAACAATTTGTACAAATAATTCAAATATCAATAAAATCTAAATTATCCAATTAGTTCTAATTTTCTTTATTGTTTATTTATTTATTTAAAATTCTTTGAATTAAAACAATTGAAAAATAAATTTCAATCATTCAATTTTAGAATAATAAATAACTTAAATAAAATCAATATTGATCAATTAAACCTGTCTTATTCAAAATCCAAAGCAAAGCAGCAGTCAATCCAAATAGACTGATCAAACGCATTCCTGATTTGCCATAAACACTGTGAATCCAATACTGCACATATCTTTTGACTGGTGAATTCAAACTAATTGCCTCCTCTTACTGATTAAATTATGAATAATGCAAATTCAACCCGAATCTCGGAATAAACCGCAAAGTACTGTGGAATTTCAACCTTTCTGAGAATATGCCCATAAAACCCTTAATTCCTGATTAAATGCCAAATAGCGTTCGCTTGATCAAAATTGAGCCAAAATCCATCAAGACCCTAAGCCAACTGTATGAAACAATCCAAGGCTCTGAAAATCAATAAAAACCCTAACTTTTGCCTGACTGTCAAGAAAAGTCCATTTGTCCGATTCTTGAGCCAGTTTGAAAAGTCAGGAAATGTCTGAAGCTGAGATTTCTTGTGGAAAAGCGCGAGGGCAAATTTTGGGGTACAACACATTGGACTGTGCAACCTTTGAGATTTTGATGCATGCTCTTAGCAAATCTTGAAGAATATGGGAGGGCAAATTTTGGGGTACAACACTTTACATACATAAAAACTTCTTTTTTTTGCATAATACATTTTACTTAATATTTATTTATTTTGTTTATTTAAATATTGTACATTTAAATATTGATTGCATTTGAGATTCAATTTGGATGTAATAGTAACTAGGGTTTATATTTCCTGTCAAATACCCCCTATTCAAAAATTGTACCCCCATCCCCATAATCATGTTGTAATAGCTTAGAATTTAAATTCTCGCACTTATACGCTTTCAATTATGCCATGATTAGAGAACTAGGGTTTGTATGCCAAAATCAAATTAACAAATAGTTTGACCTAATCAAAGACAAGAATGCATGAAAAACAAACACAATGCACACTTGTACCCCTAGGGTTACAATCCACTTGTTGCCTTCAAAAATGGGCCAAGGTATGCATGTTAAGTACTTTGGCAAAACAAAAACGAAACAAAAGATCATAGTCCCTCGATGACGCTATCTGAGTTGCCTAAACGAAAATGATCAAGTCCCTCAAGAAAATTGCCAAAAATACTTGACACAATTGCTATCATGGTCTATACGATGACCCACGCCTGTCCCGTTTAACATCCTAACTCAAGGTTGTTCACCAAATGCAATGGTGAAATAACACTATTAAAAGGGTTAAAAACACAAGAAAGATCTTTGAGTAAAATAGGGTAGATAGCTCTTAGTTACTTGATCAAAAGCTTGCAAAACATCCTTGCTATTTTCAAACACACTTCACAACACAATTTCAAAATCCAACTTTCAAAACATTGAAAACTTTTCAAAAGACAAAAACACCTTTGTATACATTCAAACAAGAATCATTACAAATGTTGCCACAACGATGGCCTCTTTTCAAAACATCTTTCAAAACCACACACAAAGCACCATTCCAAACAATTGAAAAGCAAAGCAAGTGATCTAAACAAGTAACTAAGATCCCATGGAAAACCATGGATGAAAAGGGTGCTAATACCTTCCCTTTTCATAATCTACTCCCCGAACCCAAGAAAACATCTCAAAGGTCTTTCCTGTGCTTTTTGACCTTTCCTTAGGATAAAATAAAAAGTCGGTGGCGACTCTTGCTAAACCGAAACATTTGCGAACACAAACGCAAAACCTCAAGTCAGTTCTCCCACCGTATCACAGAATTGGCGACTCTGTTGGGGATAAACTTTAAAAGTGGAGTAACCTTAGGGCTTAGATCACCTTTGCATGCTTATCTTGATTGCTTTGATTTCTTTACATTTGGTTCTCTTGTTTGGGCTTGAAATCCTCTACCCAGATTTGGGAAACATTCATAGGTAAATAGCAATACGTTGTGGAAACTGTGCGGGGTATACCGACATGGTTGAAGCAATAGCTATATTAGTGTGTGATCGGTGGATTTAGAACTGACTGTTTAACGCTGGTTCGCGAAATGTCGCGGAAGCAAGAGTCGCCACCGTCTTTTATTTTCTCCAACATGGACAGGACATAAGCACAACAAAATTCCTTATGAGATAGTTTCTCGGTTCGCGAGGTAGATTTATAGAAAGGGAAGGTGTTAGCACCATTTCTATCCATGGTTATCCATGGGCTCTTAGTTACATGCTCTTATGTTTTCAAAATGTTTGCTTTTCAAAGTGTGAGTGGGTTTGAAAAAGTTTCGTTTGAATATTTTTGAATAACTCTTGTATCAGTCCTCAAGAGTGTTTAAAAAATTGTTTTGAAAGCTTTTTTGAAAGTGTCGGTGTGAAAAGGTTTTTGATTTGTTTTTGAATAGAGCAAGTATCTTTGAGTCATCTACCTACCCTAAGGAATTAGGCTGTGTAAATGTCCTTAAGGTAATGCCATCCCACCATTGAGAGGTAGGTAGCACCACCGTTGGAGGTGTTCGGGTCAATTCGAGTTTAGGGACAGTGTGGTCACCGAAGCAACAGTTAGGACAACTTAGAAGCTACCCTTATGTCCTTGATCCTTTTTTAATCCGAGGCAACCGTTTCGAGGCAACTATTCCGAGGCAATTGTTCCGAGGCAACTTGTTTCGAGGCGACTGGATCATGGACATAAGGACTTACTAAAACGTCCTATACTTGACGACCACGTTTCGAAGGCAAGGCAACAGGTGAGGCGTACCCTAAGAGTGGTGTGTGAATTTGTGTGTTGTTTTCATGTTAACAGTTATCTTTGATCATTGTATTGTGAGCTACGCTTGTTTTTAATTAGCCATACATTCTTTCATGCAATATAGAATTTAAGAGTGCGGAAATTTAAATGCGGAAAGATAAAGCTACGCTATTACAAGGCGCGGGTCTATACATCACCAAAATAGAAAGACCCGTTTGATAAAAAAATGCGGAAAGTAAAAAGAGACCTAATTACTATTACAATCCTTGAGCAGTTACATAATATTCAAAAGAAAATAAATGTGCGAAAAGAAATTGAAATTGAATGTCCGAGGGTTTCGACCCTTTTGAAATTAAATTGAATTAAAAGCTAACTAATTATTTAATTAAAGAAAAGAAGATGTTTTTATTTTTTTGGTATTTATGAAGATAAAGAAAATTAAAATTAAGATGAAACCCTAGTTCTAAATATTTTAATTATTAATAAAAAGAAATATTAAAGTTACTCTAATTTACTAATTAATTAATATACATGTTTATTTACAAAAATAAATAGTAATTATAATAATAAATAACGAGAACAATAATTAATTAAGAAAAGGATGAAAAATGTCAAAAACCCTAATTCTACCTATTTTATTTATTAAGAAAAGATTAAAGTTTAAAACCTAAATTATCTAAGTTAATTATTAGAATTTATTTACAAAAATAAATTAGTGATGAATTAATAATAATTAAATATATTTTACATTTTTTGATTTTTCTGTTTTTATTATGAAAAATTATTTTAGGTGAATTAAATAAAACAATTAAAAGAATTAGAAATAAAAGAAAAGAAAATTAAAAATAGAATACGAACACAGGGGGTATCAGGCCCAGAATGGAGGTGTTTGCAGCAATTCAGGCCCATCAGAACTAAGCCTTGTTGACTTTCCACGCTTGCGTGTACATTGGTTGACTAGGGTGCACTCTAGAATTCATTCAGTGGCCCTTGGATGGAAGCTCATGGCCATGTGGCGAGCTTGGACGTGAGGTTGCATGATGGACCTTGGGGCGTGCACTGCATGGGAATGGATTAGAACAAAAATCATGAATTAAGTGGGGGACCTGGGAATCGAACCCAGGTCCCAGCGTTTACCAAGCGTATCCCTGGCCAATGGAGCTGTTGTGCGCGTTTGTATATACAATGGAAAACAAATATTATAATGAAAAACAAAAGCTAATAATGTAAAACAAAAAAAAACGCGCTGAAATTCAAATGTTCCAGTTACAACATGCCACGCGTGCTTCGTCTTCGTCTTTCCTGCAAATTATAAAACAAGTAGCGGGGGTTTTAAACCCCCACAAATTGAAACTCATGAAAATAGCGATTACGCCCATGGATTAAATAAATTGAGCGCGAGGTGTTGGTTCGTTTCGTCTTGAGCTTCTAAATTCAGTTGTATGGGTCTAAAGGTCCAATTTTTCCTCTACATGAAAGCCCTATTTTGAAGCTTTGGAAAACCTAATTTTCGTCCATGGTGGATTTGGCTACAGGCAGTGTTAGTCCAATTAAATGTTACCAAAAGCTTCAGAAGATCATTATTAGTGTAAATCAACAATCAAAATATAACAATGATGCATAGAATGCAGAATTCGATTATGAAATTTTTTGTGAATAACGCAATGCTGTTCTACCGTTTCTTTAAGTATGGAGGCTTGTTCTTGGTTGTAATAGAATCCTAGCAATGTCAGTAAGGCAGTGGAAGTGTTTTGAAGCCTTGAATCGCCCTGCAAATGTGATTTCAGATTCCAAGTTTTTGATGAAAAGTTGCAACTTTGTTCTGAGTTTGTGGGCAGTTTTCGTGTATGCTTGCATTAGGTTTCCTTATGCATATGTAAGTGAAGCATTCTAGGTCAAAAACAAGGCCCAAAAGTCCATGAATTGATGATTACAATATTTGATTTTTCCATATATTTTTCAATCTTTTTTCATTGAAAATCTTGCCAAATGTGGATGATCTTGTCCCCTTGGATGATGCACGAAATCTTTAGCATATAATGAACATATTTGCTGCACAAAAAGATTTGAAAATGCATTATTTGATATTTTCTCATAATTAAATCTAATTAAATGAATTAATATGAATAAAAATTCAATTAATTAATTAAAAATAAGAAAATAAATCATATTTAGCTCAATGGGTCGTGCATAGGCTTTGGGTAATGATTCAAGGAAGAATTTGAGGCCCATTAGCAATTTTGAAGTGTTTTAGGCAAAGTTGACTTTTCAAAATTCCCAAAAATTTCCCAACTTCTCCAATGTATATCTTGCTCAATTTTGAAGCTATGAACATGTTCTTGGACATTTTGGAAAGGTATTGAAGTCCTCAAACCAATGCCTTTGGTCCCATGTCATTTTGATTTACCAATCTCAAGTTATGGTCTTTGACTTAAAGTGCCTTTTTGTTGACTTTTGAAAATGACCTATAATGTTGAAATTGATAACTTTTTGTGAGAGCATTTCTTGGACTTGGGGTGTGAAGATAAGTTGTAGGAAATGTCATTCTCTTCAAAATGAGATTTGGATGGGATTTTTCTGATAAACCATGAGGAAGTTATGCCTTGGTCAATTTGCAGTTGACTTTTCAGCTGTCCAAAAATAGAAACTTTTGCATCTTGAGACTTTTTGAGCCATGTTTTGAGAAATCATGATCAAGAATTGATCAAATGATGTTTGTGGCTTCAAAATAAGATTTTGACCAAAAATTTTGACTTTTGACTGTCAAATGACCATTTTGCCCCTGTAGTTGACTGTGAAGCAATTAAGGTTTTTGACTGTGCAATTTGATGCTGTGAGTCTTGAAACTTGACATATGGATGTTTGACAATGTATATAGGCATGTGGGACTTGATTGGACCCTTGAAAACCTCAATTTCTTTGCAAGAACCAAAACCCTAATTTTGACTGTGTTATGAGGCAATTGGACTGTGCAACCTTTGAGGGATTTTGAATCATCTGGAGATTGATCTTGGCAAATCTTGAAGAATATGGGAGGGCAAATTTTGGGGTACAACAGTTGCCCCTGTTCAATCTTCTTAGACCTGAGGATGTAGATTGGCTGGCGTGCCTTTCGTAATCCGAAGGTGGAAGATGATTGAACACTAGGGTGCCCAGAAATTTGCGCTCACATGGTAGAATGTTAGCAGTGTGATGTAGGGAATGGGCTTATAGATGCCATTTGGAGACTGATGGATATGAGGATGGGCTTATAGATGCCACCTGGAGGTTGTTTGTTGAATTGTAACTCTGTAAGGTTGAAAGAGGGAACCTGTGTAGGGTTGCCTGATGATGAGTCCGTGTAAAACTGCATCTTTGAAGGAAGGAAACCTGTGTAGGGTTGACTGATGATGAGTCCGTGTGAAACTGCATCTTGGAAGGAAGGAAACCTGTGTAGGGTTGACTGATGATGAGTCCGTGTGAAACTGCATCTTGGAAGGAAGGAAACCTGTGTAGGGTTGACTGATGACGAGTCCGTGTGAAACTGCATCTTGGAAGGAAGGAAACCTGTGTAGGGTTGACTGATGACGAGTCCGTGTGAAACTGCATCTGGGAAGGAAGGAAACCTGTGTAGGGTTGCCTGATGACGAGTCCGTGTAAAACTGCATCTGGAATTGAGAAGGAAACCTGTGTAAGGTTACTTCGGAGTAAGTTCGTGTAAAACTTCTGGAGGAACCGGGGTGAGGTTACTTCGGGATAAGTCCATGTAAGACTTCTGGAGGAACCGGGGTAAGGTTACTGCAGGATAAGTTCGTGTAAAATTTCTTGATGAACCAGGGTAAGGTCATCTTGAGATAAATCCGTGTAAGACTTCTTGATGAACCGGGGTAAGGTCATCTTGAGATAAGTTCGTGTAAGACTTCTTGATGAACCGGGGTAAGATCATCTTGAGATAGGTCCGTGTAAGACTTCTGGATGAAAGAAAAGGAACCGGTGTAGGGTTACTTTGATGATAAGTCAGTGTAAGACTTCGTCTGAAAATTGAGAAGGAACCGGTGTAGGGTTGCCTGATGATGAGTTCGTGTAAAACTGCATCTGAGGTTGAGAAGGAACCGACGTAGGATTGCCTAAGGATGAGTCCGTGTAAGACTTCGTCTGAAAATTGAGAAGGAACCGGTGTAGGATTGCTTCATGATGATCAAGTAGATAATTGTCCTGTCTGGTTTCAGGTATTAACCCATGATCAGTCGTTCACAGAATTTTCCTGGCTTGTTACCAATGTTGATCTGGAACTGTAGAGGTAGATGGTAATCATCTTTTGATTGACCTTTGTCCTGAAAAGACAAAACGTTAATTGTATGCGATGTCATGATGTATGATATGCGTGACGTTCTCAGAAAAATGAGATTGTATGTTCATGACGCGTATATGCATGCTATAATGTATGGAGATGTGATGTTTATGAATGTATTCTCGTCTGGGAAAATAAATCCTTGACGAATGCCGGGAGTTTGTTGAATCCTGGGCTGACGTTGAAGAGTAGAGCTTCGCTTCTGCTGGGGATGGTGGTTGCAAGAATACCGGTAGGAGGAGATGACTCCGTTGGGGAATAAGCTTGGCGAATAGATTGATCTGCGGGGAATTACTCTGTGGGGGAAGCAGAGGTATTTTGCTGAAACGTTGATGATAACTCCACTGGGGATACTGTTGATGAGCTATGTTGGAAGATTTGATGAACTCCACTGGGGATAGGAAGACTTCGTCGGGGACGATCTTTCCGTGGTAATTAGCTGAGGATAACCCAGTTATATCCTGGTGAGGAAATAACCTTTGAATAAAGCCGGGGGAGAGCGTTCGTACTATGCAGGGGATAAGCTTCCAGAATCTACTGGGGATAAGCTTCCTACTGGGGAGATTGATTTAACTTTCATGGGGGGACCTTTGAGATTGCACTGGGGAAGTGGCTTCACTGGATGTTCTGTATTCCGCCGGGGAACAATCTTAGATCAAGACTGCCGGGGATGCTTGTTAGGAATGTTTGTATACTCCGCTGGGGAGTGTTGAGATCTGCTGGGGATAATCCAACTTCCTTAAGACTGATTGTAGGCTAACTCTGCTTGGGGAGAGTGTTGCGGACTTGCTGGAGGTATTGTACCTTCTCGGGGCTGATGGGAGGCCAACTCTACTTGGGGAGAGTATGGCTGATTCTTGTCTTACTCTGGGGAGTTAAGGCATCTTGGTTACATTCTTCAGCCGAACTTACCTTGGTGCCTCGGTGGGCAGAGCAACCAGATCGTTTAGACAACTTATTATTGCCCCTGTTTCTGTGGGAGAAGATACCTGTGGAGGTGCTTGATGACTGTCGATTGACCAATCTTCTTCTGGTAGGCAAGTGACGAGATGACGAGACATAGTCGTACGTTTTGATCCATAATTTTTGCCTGGACCGCCCTTTTGGGTTTTCAGTCCATCGGGATACCCTTTTTTGCCCAAGCCGCCTTTTCAGGTTTTCGACTTGCCGGGTGTACAGATTTTTTTATTTTCATCCCTTATTTTTGCCTAGGTGTGTCAACCTAGCGGGTCTTTGATTGTGCGTAGTATTTTTTCGACTATATCCATGCTCTCAGGATGTAGGGAGGTGCCCCTGTCAGTAGTGTTGCGTTGCCATACCACCAGAAGATCTTCGTTTGATCGTCCAATGCCCCAAGTGATGGACAATGCTTATGTCGTGCCCCCGGATTGAAGGTGTTTCTTCCACTTGAGATGACCCTTTTGTTGAGAAGGTTTTTGTTCACAAGATATTCATCGTGCGAATTTCTCTGCTGTTTGAACAAATAGTCATATGTAAACAATGTTATTTTTAAGAATGCAAAGCTTATGTCTGTCTTGAAATTTTTTGAAAATGCAGTTTCAGTAAAACAAGCAATTTTTGTAAAATGTGATGTCAACTCAAGATTTTACAGCAAGCCTTAAGGAGTCAGGATACCTTTCATGACAGTATGCCTTCGAACTAACCCGTGCTTCAGCTAGGACTTTTTAAGGGTTATAACGTGGCCTGGTTCACGGTTTAAGAAACAAAGGATAAAGGCTCAAATTATATTTGTACCCACCCGCTCTTCATGATGTTCTTCAAACCTAAACCCAGTTGATCGTGCGTTAGACCTTGTTTAAGTCTTTGCTTCGATATACCGGTGATGGTTCGGATGTTGACATTTTATTTTGAATAGGCAGTCATTTCCTTGTTGTTGAGGGTTTGTATGACCTCTTTCTTTTTTGATTTTATGATCCCTATTTTTTTGCCTGAACTGTTTCTTTTACGATTACAGTCAGCGGGATGCCCCAGTTTTGTAAGTCTCCTTCATAGGTTTTGACTTATTGGGCTTTTATTTTTGGGAAATAATGACTGCCTATCTTTTATGATTATTCAGAACCATCACTGTCTTTTGTTTTGTAAGAACTCCTTTGGTGTCATTCGTTGTGCACTTGGATCAGCTGAGAGAACTACCCTGCCCCAGGTTGTGATTAAGGGTTTTAATTTTCGAAAAGAAAAACTCCTACTTCTTTGGCTCAAAGGGGGTTGACGAGGGATTATCTTCCTTATAACTCCAGTGTTTAGGAATTGAAACAATGCATGTACCTCATCAGCGGGGTCTGTTCAAAAGCATACTGTATATTGTGGTATCGTTTTCGTCATCCTCCCTCAAGAGGCTTAGAATTTTAAATCAAGAGTTGATCATCACAGAAAATATGAAAATAGTTTGCATATAGTGAATACGAAATAATTACTTCAAAACAGACATGTGTAATGCATTAATGAAATAACAACGTTTGACATAAAATGTTTGAACAATCAAAGGAAAAATACAACTTAAACATTCGAATGAACAAAGAAATTCCAATCTTAGCCATGTTTTGGCAAGGTAGCGGTGATCACATTGGGAGTCTCAGCAGGCTCGAATTCGATCTCTTTAGCGTCGATCATATTCTGGATCTTGTATTTTAGCGCCCAACAATCCTAAGTATCATGCCCCGGGCTATCAGAATAGTAAGCACACCTCGCTTCTGGGTTGTAGTTTGGAGAAGAGGTCTTGGGATTTGCAAGAGGGTTGATCACCGCAATCAGATTCATCTTCAACATGTGTTGCAGTGCTTGTGACAACGGCATATTGATGTTGGTGAACTGTCTTCTAGGCTCGTCCGGCCTTCGCTGATTTCCCTTTTGTGGTTGTCGGCGTGGTGCAGAACCAGAGATCATGACTGCCCCTGCATGTTGGTCACGACGACTCTTTTGACTATATGCAGCATTAGACTCTTTCTTCCCCATGTAAGGCTTTTTGTGAGTGTCAGAAGGCGTGGCCTCTTGAATCTTCCCAGCCTTGATACCAGCTTCAATTCTTTCCCCAGTCAGAATGAGGTCTGTAAACCCTGCAGATGAATTACCAATGAGATGATTGAAGAACGGCCCGGATAGGGTCCCTAAGAACATGTCCACTAGTTCACGGTCGGTTAATGGTGGCTGCACCCTGCCAGCCAGGTCCCTCCACTTTTGAGCATATTCTTTAAAGCCTTCGCCTGCACCCATAGACATTCCCTGAAGCTGAGTGCGCGTGGGATCAAGGTCGGCATTGTACTGGTACTGCTTGTAGAATGCAGTGGCCAAGTCCTCCCAGCTGCGGATGTTGGCTCCATTCAGTTGATAGAACCAGTCGAGTTGAGTTCCCGACAGACTATCCTGAAATAAATGAATCCACAAATTCTTGTCAGCCGTGTAGGGCTGGATTCTCCTTATGTATGACCTGAGATGCAGCTTAGGACAGGAAGCTCCGTCATATTTTGCAAAAGCAGGTGTCTTGAATTTGTGTGGGATCACTACCCCAGAAGACAGACCTAGATCTTCGAAGTCCAGGCCGGGCACTTTTTGTATCTCCATAGCACTTAGCCGGTCTTCTAACTGTTTGTACCTATCCTCAGCTGGAGGGTACTGTTCATCATTGTAATCGGTCTCGTTGTTGGAGACTACTGGACTAGGCACCTCTCTCTCATGGGGACTGTCTTTCCCAACAGATGGGGTAGTCTGCTCAACTTCATTTTGTGATCCATTCCCAGATTTGCGTCTAGGGTTGAACAACACCGTCCTCTTCTTCTTCTTTTTCAAAAGCAGGGTCTTCAGATCTTGTTGCCCCTGGGCTAGACTCATGATCAACTCTTGGAACTGGGCGTTCTGAGCCTGGAGGGCCTTGATGGATTGCTCAGTAGATGACTCAGGATTCATGATGATTGCTGAAATAAATAGCGAAGAACATTAAGTAACCTGAAAAGAAGAGTACTTGTAATGCAATGATAGGTATGATATGCATGCAATGCTTTCAAGGATCTCACGGGGTAAACAAGATAATTGTTAGAGTTGGGATCCGATAGCTTGATTGAAGGAACTACATGTTGTTGAGAGTCCTTCTTCAAGGGTCAAGGCTCACCATATTGAGTGGGTCATAGCCCCTGACAACCTTGGCTAGAGGAAAATAAATCCCCTTTGCCCCTTGCTGGATAATTAGTTTAGCATGACCTGCATCACAAGCCCTTGAGATCCTTAAAATGGATTAGTCCTTATGCAGGATGTATGCAATGGTACGATGGCGTGCTATGCATGGAATGATGTAAGTAGGCCCTGTAATGAGTCCAGATTAAGGACTGTAAACAAAACCTGCAAGGAACTCGTGTTGTTAGATAACAAGTATGCAAGTAGTTCAAGTTTGAAGGCACACAAGTCACACAAAAGAGCCCTTAGATTTTAGGCCAGCATGAAGTTTAGGTACTACCCTCTTTCAGTTTGTTGGTTAAGACCTGTCCTGGAAAATAGTAACCGGGTTCTAGAGGATCCCAATATCACTGACTACCCTCAATCGGTCATAACTCCAGCATCGCAATCTTTTCTTGCGGCCAGAACCATCGCGAGAGTTTAGCCTCAATGGGTGTAGCATACTGCTACTGTTCTATTGGCCAAGTTGGGTCAATTAGGGTTCTAAGGTAGGTTGGTGCTTAATGACTCCTCAGGAGACCCATATTCTCCTCGTTGCGACACAAGGGATATCGGTACAGACCAAGGTGCCACACCAACGTAGCCACTGCTTCACCCATGTCGGTCTACGCCGGACAGGTCCCTCACAGCTTATGCTACCTAACAGGGTATCCCCAGATCCGGGTTAGGATCTATGTAACTCCGATGCAGCCCACAATAATAAAGCAAACAAACACAGCAATTGAAAACACAAGTATGAGCTATCCTAAGGTACACCTCACTTTTAAATCTCCCTAGCAGAGTCGCCAGTTCTGTGATCGGTGGATTTAGAACTGACTGTTTAACGCTGGTTCGCGAAATGTCGCGGAAGCAAGAGTCGCCATCGTCTTTTATTTTCTCCAACATGGACAGGACAAAAGCACAGCAAAATTCCTTATGAGATAGTTTCTCGGTTCGGGAGGTAGATTTATAGAAAGGAAAGGTGTTAGCGCCCTTTCTATCCATGGTTATCCATGGGCTCTTAGATACTTGCTCTTATGTTTTCAAAATGTTTGCTTTTCAAAGTGTGAGTGGGTTTGAAAAAGTTTCGTTTGAATATTTCTGAATAACTCTTGTATCAGTCCTCAAGAGTGTTTGAAAAATTGTTTTGAAAGCTTTTTTGAAAGTGTCAGTGTGAAAAGGTTTTTGATTTGTTTTTGAATAGAGCAAGTATCTTTGAGTCATCTACCTACCCTAAGGAATTAGGCTGTGTAAATGTCCTTAAGGTAATTCCATCCCACCATTGAGAGGTAGGTAGCACCACCATTGGAGGTGTTCGGGTCAATTCGAGTTTAGGGACAGTGTGGTCACCGAAGCAACAGTTAGGACACCTTAGAAGCTACCCTTATGTCCTTGATCCTTTTTTAATCCGAGGAAACCGTTTCGAGGCAACTATTTCGAGGCAACTGTTCCGAGGCAACTTGTTTCGAGGCAACTGGATCATGGACATAAGGACTTACTAAAACGTCCTACACTTGACGACCACGTTTCGAAGGCAAGGCAACAGGTGAGGCGTACCCTAAGAGTGATGTGTGAATTTGTGTGTTGTTTTCATGTTAACAGTTATCTTTGATCATTGTATTGTGAGCTACGCTTGTTTTTAATTAGCCATACATTCTTTCATGCAATATAGAATTTAAGAGTGCGGAAATTTAAATGCGGAAAGATAAAGCTACGCTATTACAAGGCGCGGGTCTATACATCGCCAAAATACAAAGACCCGTTTGATAAAAAAATGCGGAAAGTAAAAAGAGACCTAATTACTATTACAATCCTTGAGCAGTTACATAATATTCAAAAGATAATAAATGCGTGAAAAGAAATTAAAATTGAATGTCCGAGGGTTTCGACCCTTTTGAAATTAAACTGAATTAAAAGCTAACTAATTATTTAATTAAAGAAAAGAAGATGTTTTTATTTTTTTGGTATTTATGAAGATAAAGAAAATTAAAATTAAGATGAAACCCTAGTTCTAAATATTTTAATTATTAATAAAAAGAAATATTAAAGTTACTCTAATTTACTAATTAATTAATATACATGTTTATTTACAAAAATAAATAGTAATTATAATAATAAATAATGAGAACAATAATTAATTAAGAAAAGGATGAAAAATGTCTAAAACCCTAATTCTACCTATTTTATTTATTAAGAAAAGATTAAAGTTTAAAACCTAAATTATCTAAGTTAATTATTAGAATTTATTTACAAAAATAAATTAGTGATGAATTAATAATAATTAAATATATTTTACATTTTTTGATTTTTCTGTTTTTATTATGAAAAATTATTTTAGGTGAATTAAATAAAACAATTAAAAGAATTAGAAAGAAAAGAAAAGAAAATTAAAAATAGAATACAAACACAGGGGGTATCAGGCCCAGAATGGAGGTGTTTGCAGCAATTCAGGCCCATCAGAACTAAGCCTTGTTGACTTTCCACGCTTGCGTGTACATTGGTTGACTAGGGTGCACTCTGGAATTCATTCAGTGGCCCTTGGATGGAAGCTCATGGCCATGTGGCAAGCTTGGACGTGAGGTTGCATGATGGACCTTGGGGCGTGCACTGCATGGGAATGGATTAGAACAAAAATCATGAATTAAGTGGGGGACCTGGGAATCGAACCCAGGTCCTAGCGTTTACAAAGTGTATCCCTGGCCAATGGAGCTGTTGTGCGCGTTTGTATATACAATGGAAAACAAATATTATAATGAAAAACAAAAGCTAATAATGTAAAACAAAAAAAAAACGCGTTGAAATTCAAATGTTCCAGTTACAACATGCCACGCGTGCTTCGTCTTCGTCTTTCCTGCAAATTATAAAACAAGTAGCGGGGGTTTTAAACCCCCACAAATTGAAACTCATGAAAATAGCGATTACGCCCATGGATTAAATAAATTGAGCGCGAGGTGTTGGTTCGTTTCGTCTTGAGCTTCTAAATTCAGTTGTATGGGTCTAAAGGTCCAATTTTTCCTCTACATGAAAGCCCTATTTTGAAGCTTTGGAAAACCTAATTTTCGTCCATGGTGGATTTGGCTACAGGCAGTGTTAGTCCAATTAAATGTTACCAAAAGCTTCAGAAGATCATTATTAGTGTAAATCAACAATCAAAATATAACAATGATGCATAGAATGCAGAATTCGATTATGAAATTTTTTGTGAATAACGCAATGCTGTTCTACCGTTTCTTTAAGTATGGAGGCTTGTTCTTGGTTGTAATAGAATCCTAGCAATGTCAGTAAGGCAATGGAAGTGTTTTGAAGCCTTGAATCGCCCTGCAAATGTGATTTCAGATTCCAAGTTTTTGATGAAAAGTTGCAACTTTGTTCTGAGTTTGTGGGCAGTTTTTCGTGTATGCTTGCATTAGGTTTCCTTGTGCATATGTAAGTGAAGCATTCTAGGTCAAAAACAAGGCCCAAAAGTCCATGAATTGATGATTTCAATATTTGATTTTTCCATATATTTTTCAATCTTTTTTCATTGAAAATCTTGCCAAATGTGGATGATCTTGTCCCCTTGGATGATGCACGAAATCTTTAGCATATAATGAACGTATTTGCTGCACAAAAAGATTTGAAAATGCATTATTTGATATTTTCTCATAATTAAATCTAATTAAATGAATTAATATGAATAAAAATTCAATTAATTAATTAAAAATAAGAAAATAAATCATATTTAGCTCAATGGGTCGTGCATAGGCTTTGGGTAATGATTCAAGGAAGAATTTGAGGCCCATTAGCAATTTTGAAGTGTTTTAGGCAAAGTTGACTTTTCAAAATTCCCAAATATTTCCCAACTTCTCCAATGCATATCTTGCTCAATTTTGAAGCTATGAACATGTTCTTGGACATTTTGGAAAGGTCTTGAAGTCCTATAACCAATGCCTTTGGTCCCATGTCATTTTGATTTACCAATCTCAAGTTATGGTCTTTGACTTAAAGTGCCTTTTTGTTGACTTTTGAAAATGACCTATAATGTTGAAATTGATAACTTTTTGTGAGAGCATTTCTTGGACTTGGGGTGTGAAGATGAGTTGTAGGAAATGTCATTCTATTCAAAATGAGCTTTGGATGGTATTTTTCTGATAAACCATGAGGAAGTTATGCCTTGGTCAATTTGCAGTTGACTTTTCAACTGTCCAAAAATAGAAACTTTTGCATCTTGAGACTTTTTGAGCCATGTTTTGAGAAATCATGATCAAGAATTGATCAAATGATGTTTGTGGCTTCAAAATAAGATGTTGACCAAATTTTTTGACTTTTGACTGTCAAATGACCATTTTGCCCCTGCAGTTGACTGTGAAGCAATTAAGGTTTTTGACTGTGCAATTTGATGCTGTGAGTCTTGAAACTTGACATATGGATGTTTGACAATGTATATAGGCATGTGGGACTTGATTGGACCCTTGAAAACCTCAATTTCTTTGCAAGAACCAAAACCCTAATTTTGACTGTGTTAGGAGGCAATTGGACTGTGCAACCTTTGAGGGATTTTGAATCATCTAGAGATTGATCTTGGCAAATCTTGAAGAATATGGGAGGGAAAATTTTGGGGTACAACATAGTGCGACATATTTGTGAGTACCGGTAGCCTTTGAGTCAATCAAAGAGAATACGGGGCCGCTGAGTGATGTCATGAAGCACTAATGAACCCTTAGAACCTTACTTGACCATCTTGGCCTTTTTTAGGGGTAGTGAGATGATCGGCTTTGGTGCAGTCCGAAGTTGGTAGATACTCGATACTACACTCATTGAGGATTGTTTTCTTGGAATATTTTGGTCACCAGTTAAGTGGCTAAACCAAAACAATGAACACAAAAAATAATCCAGTGATATTGAGCTCCTTAGAACCCGATTACTATTTATAGGACAGGTTTGAGCCAACTAAACTCAAGAGGGTACTTACCTATGAAACCTCATGAAAGCCTGAAACTAGGGTTTTGTGTGATTTGCTTGTACATATGTTTGTGCATACATCATGAACATCATAAATCATCATTTGCATCCACTAACCATTTCAAGGGTTTGGATCTTCATCTTTGTTCTTGTTTTGTAGGTCATGGAATTTCTTCGCAGGAAAACAATTCAAGTCAACCTTGTGAGAATCCCTCCTCAACTCAAGGAGCTTACTTCCAAGATTCCAGAGAATTCTCTCTTCAGTGAAAGACATGGTAGACTTCTCAACTTGGTCAACTCCAACATTTAAGAAGACATGGTGAAAGTTCTCTTCCAGTTCTTTGACCCCCTACATCACTGTTTCACATTCCCTGATTACCAACCTACTTTGGAGGAATTTTCTCAACTCTTGAGAATTCCTATTCTTCATCAACTACCCTACAACGATACAGAAAAAGAACCAAAGCCTGAAGATGTTGCTCAAGCATTACACTTGCAACCATCTGATATCA
This sequence comes from Vicia faba, assembly GCA_948472305.1. Taxonomy (NCBI): domain Eukaryota; kingdom Viridiplantae; phylum Streptophyta; class Magnoliopsida; order Fabales; family Fabaceae; genus Vicia; species Vicia faba. Next base: position 232,054,229 of record OX451741.1, on the reverse strand, counting down.
AAGGACATTGGGAAACCATAAGTGGTGTCAAGGTTTTCTTGGCAAAGTTTCTGTTTGAGAAGGCACAAGACTGCTGGAATTCTCTAGATCTACAAGCTTTTGAAGAGATTGTGGCACTCCTCATCTATGGGTTGGTCTTGTTCCCAAACCCTGATCAGCTTATAGATGTGAATGCTGTCAAGATTTTCATATCTCAGAATCCTGTGCCTACATTGCTTGGGGACATCCTACACTCATTTTACACACGAACAATGAGGAAAAGAGGTATTCTCATGTGTTGTACTCCTCTTCTAGCAAGGTGGTTTATTTCTCACCTTCCCCAATCAGTGTTGAAGAATGAGCATGGTTTAAGGTGGTCACAACGATTAATGACCCTTACACATTCTGATGTTCATTGGTGTTCTCGGTCCAGAGAAAATGTCATCATCATTGATCGTTGTGGGGAATTCCCTAATGTCCCACTACTTGGTATTAGGGGAGGCATTACTTACAAACCCTGTTTAGCCCTAAGACAGTTTGGATATGCTTAGAGGGATGGCCCTCATAACATGCTGATTCCTGACTTGGTTTTTGACTTCGACAACGATACACAAGGACTTCAACAAAGGTTTATACGAGCTTGGAGGATGCCCAACAAGGTGGATAGTAAGACACTAGGGCACAAGAATTCCATCCCCCTTGAGCCTTATCTCAAATGGGTACGAACCCGCGCCCAGAATCTTGTGATGCCATATCCTCACATTCTCCCCGTGATCAAAGAGCCTGTTGTGGAAGGAGAGGTTCCATACACCCTCCTACATCCAGACATGCCGACATCATTGGAAGAATTACAAAAGAGTTGGATCCAACTCAAGGAAGAGCGGAATACTTTTGAAGCCAGCTTCTATGCCAGTGAGAAGAAGGTTTTGGAGCTTACCCGCCGACTTCACGGGGAGGAAACTCTCAACACTTACATCGCACCAAAAAGGATGCGCAATGTCTTTTTACATTAAGAATTTTGTAATATTTTTCCCATGGGGCATTTATGTACTAACAAATTTCTTCTTAATATGACGTGTGTTCTTTTTGTTTGCAACAAATTTGAATTTCTGAATCCTTGAATGCATTACATGAATAACATATCATTCATCATATGCATAAATAGGTCTTCACACCAGGTTTCCTTATCTTTCTGCTGTTTATTTCAGCAAGATGGATTTGGAGCAGACGGTTAAGGATCTACAAGCACAGAATTCACAATTCCAGCAACTCCTCGTGACCTTAGCAAAGGGTCAAGAGGACCTTAAAGCACTGTTGGAGAAAGATAAAGAGAAAAAGAAGAAAATACCTGGTGTGGTCATTATGGGAAGGAGGTTTGAACACCATGCTAGAAAAGTTCTCGAGTTTCCCTCAACGTCTGATGAAGGGGCTGGTAAAGGAAAAGGAACAACGATGCCTTCTGAATCTGAGGTTGAAGAGGAGGAAGAGGAAGAAGACGAAGATTACTCCGAACAGCAATATCCCCCGGCGGATGATAAGTTTAAAAATCTTGAGGATCGATTGGCAGCCATGGAGTTGCAAAGGGTACCTGGTTTAGATTTCAAAGAACTAGGGTTAGTCGCTGGGATCGTCATTCCTCCCAAGTTCAAAGTTCCTACATTTGCTAAGTATGACGGTTTATCCTGTCCAAAAATGCATCTGAGATCCTACGTCAGAAAGACCCAACCCCACTCTTCTGATAAAGATCTTTGGGTCCATTTTTTCCAAGACAGTTTGTCAGGCACACAATTGGACTGGTTCTATCAACTCGAGAGATCGAAGGTTCATAACTGGGAAGACTTAGCTGCTGCTTTCTATCGACAATATCAATACAATGCTGATTTAGCACCTACTCGTACTCAACTACAGAGTATGGGTATGGCTTCTAGTGAGGGATTTAAGGAGTACGCCTAGAAGTGGCGGGATTTGGCTGGAAGGGTGCAGCCACCATTGTCGGATAGAGAGCTGGTTGACATGTTTTTAGGGACCCTGTCTGGCCCTTTCTTCAATCATTTAATCGGGAGTTCCTCTGCAGGATTCACCGAATTAATTCTGACCGGTGAAAGGGTCGAGGCTGGCATTAAAAGTGATAAGATTCAGAAGGATGCCTCTGCGTCCAATGCTATTAAGTAGACCTTCTCAGCTAAGAAGGAAGTTTATGATGTTCACAACCAGAGAAACCAAGGAAGAATCGAGCGCCGACCAATGGTGGGGGCTGTGATGATCCAAAACTCTTCAACCGATCAACCTCGCAGCAATCAGCCAAGATCTAATCAGCAAAGGGTAGAAAGGCCACAACGGCAATTCACCCGAATCAACATGACACTGACTCAAGTACTCCCTCATCTGTTAAAACTGAATCTCACCAATTTGAAAGAAGCGCCAAAGAACCCTAATACCTTTTCTCCTTATTACCACTCCAATGCAAAGTGTGCTTACCATTCTGACAGTGTAGGGCATGATACCAACAACTGTTGGGCTCTTAAGAACAAAATCCAAGACCTGATCGACGCCAAGTAGGTAGAATTCGATGCGCCCGAAAAGCCAAATGTGATTTCTGCCCCAATGCCAAAGCACGGTCATAATGTTCATGTCGTTATGGAAGATCTTCATGTTACCAATGTTGTTGACCTTTTGACTCTGTTACCAGTGATTAAAGTGAATTTGCTGAGAGCTGGGATATTCCCAGGCTATGGAAAAGACTGTTACTTTTGTTTAAACATACGAGCTGACTGCCCACTATTGAAATCAGGCATCCAACGCCTGATGGATACCCAAGAGATACTCTTTCAAAAGACTCCTGTTGATACCTTCACTCCTGTTACTCCTTCTACCTTTGTTACTCCAACCAATGACATTGCAATAATAACCATCTCCGACAATCTTCCCAAGGCATGCAAAAGGCCTGTCAAGATTACGCCTGATCCTAAGTTTGTGCCATTGAAAATCACCATGCCGGGGCCTGTCCCGTATGAATCTAACAAGACAATACCATGGAACTACGGAGGAGAAATATTCTATCATGGTATCAAACAGATTGAATCAGTCCAAGAGAATTCTGATGATGAAACCCCTGATATAGGGAATATCGCGGGAACAAGCAAGATAACTCGCAGCGGAAGGATTTTCTCTCCGGAGATTGCTCCTCCACGAGCAGTCTTCGGACCCTCGAAAGCTTCTGTGCCTGTCAAGCCATCTGTGCAAAGCCCGATAATTGAAGAATTGGATACTCCTGAAGTTAGACCCTTTGTTGATACTACCGATAAAGGTATGGGGATACTAGAAGCGCCTGTCAGGATGAAGGCTCAGACTGTGGTAATCCCCGAGACCACCCAGAAAGAGATGGAAGAAATCTTAAAGATAGTCAAGAGGAGCGACTACGATGTCGTGGAACAGCTAGGGCAGACCCCTTCCAAAATCTCCATGTTGGCTCTTCTACTCTGCTCTGAGGCCCATGCTAAGGCCTTGATCAAATTTTTAAAGACGGCACACGTGCCTCAAGAAACTTCGGCTGACTAGTTTCAAGAGTGCGTGGCTAGCCTTACTGCTGATAATGGTCTTGGTTTTTCCGATGCTGATTTGACCCCTAAAGGAAGGAAGCACAATGACGCGCTGCATGTCTCAGTAGAATGCAGGGGAACCACACTTGCCCATGTTCTAGTTGATACCGGTTCCTCTTTGAATATGCTGCCGAAAAAGGCGTTTGATAGATTGGACTGCGAAGGATTGACCCTCAAGCCCAGTAACATCGTTGTTAGAGCCTTCAACGTTTCTAAGAGGATGGTTCATGGAGAAGTGGACATTCCTAGCAAAGTGGGCACCGAGATCTTCAACTCTACCTTTTATGTGATGGACATCCGTCCTTCATATTCGTGTTTGTTGGGAAGGCCGTGGATCCACTATGCTGGGGCAGTTACCTCCTCTTTACACCAAATGCTAAAGTATCCAGTTCAGGGAAATATCATAACGGTTCACGGTGAGGAAGAATACATGATAAGTCACCTCAACTCCTTCCGATATGTGGAGTTGGATGGCGAATTCATAGAAACGCCTTTCTAACATTTTGAGGAAGTTTCTCCTGAAGTCGCAGTTGCAAAGACAATGACTGACGTGCCTATTGTTTCCAAGCCTGTGTCTAGGATGGCATCTCTCAAGGATGCAGAGGCTGTAATCAAAGAAGGAAGGAGTACAGTGTGGGGGCAACTGCCTGATTTTCCTCACAAGACGGACAAGTTCGGACTAGGTTTTACTGCTGCTGGCCAGAAAGTTGTGCGTCGCTCCAGGGCTGGAGAACCACCCATAAAAATCACTCACCATGGAATTAATGCCTTATAAGATGATGATGAAGAAAACAACTTTTAAGATTGGATCTTTCCAACCGTCAAAGGAGGATTAAGCAACTGGGAAGCGAAGGACTTCGTTCCCATCACTTTCATCAACCAGTAATTTATCTTTGAACAATTTCATATTTTGGTATGTAATAACTAAACAATTCGTACACTATTTTAACCTTATGCCTTGCCCGGGGCATATAGGTCCATTTGTAAGGGCTTGATTTTCTTCATTATCATATGCCATGTTTAATGAATCATTGGATGTTTTCATCTATAAATTGTTGTGTTCATTTTATTTCCTTTTACATTTTGTTTTGTTTAAGGATGGCTATCCCTTACACACACCCACACTCACAAAATGCAGGTACCCATCCACTCCGGATTCCATGGGTGACTATTCTGCTTTAGCCTTTGGTGACTCTAAAGATTTGGTCAATCATGCTGAGTACGAAGTTGACGAAAACTGTGAAGTGCCTGGAGAGTTAGCCAGACTTTTGCAACAAGAAGAAAGGGCTATTCTGCCCCATGAAGAGTTGTTAGAAACCATCAACTTGGGAACAAAGGAAGACAAGAAAGAGGTTAAGGTAGGTGCCAACCTGGAACCAGGTGTCAAAGAGTGCTTAGTGCAGTTGTTGAATGAATATGTTGAGATCTTTGCCTGGTCCTATGAAGACATGTCGGGATTAGACATAGATATCATGGTTCACTGTCTCCCTACAAGAGAAGACTGTCCACCGATCAAACAAAAGGTCCGCCGAATGAGGCCCGACATGTCTGAGAAGATCAAAGTTAAGGTAATGAAGCAATTCAACGCTGGCTTTCTGGCTGTTACTTCCTATCCATAATGGGTTGCTAACATTGTGCCCGTACCTAAGAAGGACGGCAAAGTCAGAATATGTATGGACTATCGGGATTTAAACAGGGCTAGCCCTAAATACAATTTACCACTGCCACACATCGACATCTTGGTTGACAACACAGCTCAACACAAGGTATTTTCCTTCATGGATGGATTCTCGGGATACAACCAGATCAAAATGGCCCCCGAAGACATGGAGAAAACTACTTTCGTTACGCAGTGGGGTACCTTCTGCTACAAAGTGATGCCATTCGGACTGAAGAATGCCAGGGAAACCTATCAACGCGCCATGGTAGCTTTATTTCATGACATGATACATCATGAGATTGAATTTTACGTAGAAGACATGATAGCCCGATCACAGACAGAAGAGGAACACCTCGACCATCTGCAAAAGCTGTTTGTCAGATTGAAGGAGTATAAGCTCAGACTGAACCCAAGCAAGTGCACTTTTGGAGTCAGGTCTGGTAAACTTCTGGGATTTATTGTCAGCAATAAAGGCATTGAGGTTGATCCTGCTAAAGTCAAGGCTATACAAGAAATGCCTGCCCCCCGCACTGAAAAGGAGGTTAGAGGTTTCTTGGGACGCTTAAACTATATTGCAAGGTTCATCTCTCACCTAACATCTACCTGTGAGCCAATCTTCAAATTGTTGAAGAAAGATCAGGTAGTTGAATGGAACAATTATTGTCAAGTTGCTTTTGATAAGATCAAGGAGTATTTACTGTAACCTCCTATTTTGATGCCACCCGTCGAAGGAAGGCCGTTAATCATGTATTTGACTGTTTTGGATAACTCAATGGGGTGCGTACTGGGCCAACATGACGAGTCTGGCCGAAAAGAGCATGCCATTTATTACATTAGCAAAAAGTTTACCGACTGTGAGACTCGGTACTCACTGCTCGAGAAAACTTGATACGCTTTGGTATGGGCTGCTCGCCGGCTAAGGCAGTATATGTTGACTCATACCACTTTGCAGATTTCCAAGATGGATCTGATTAAGTATATCTTCGAGAAGCCTGCTTTACCTGGAAGAATCGCTAGATGGAAAATGATCCTGACTAAGTATGATATCCAGTATACTACCCAAAAAGCTATAAAGGGGAGTGTACTAGCTGACCATCTAGCTCATCAAGCCGTCGAAGATTACCAATCTATGAGATTCGACTTCCCTGACGAGGACATCATGACATTGGACAACATTGAAGGTAACAAACCGTATGACAGACCTGAACAAGGATCCCGATGGACCCTGTACTTTGATGGTGCTTCAAATGCACTTGGCAACGGTATCGGTGCTGTGATACGGTGGGAGAACTGACTTGAGGTTTTGCATTTTTTATTCGCAAATGTTTCGGTTGAGCAAGAGTCGCCACCGACTTTTTATTTTATCCTAAGGAAAGGTTAAAAGCACAGCAAAAACCTTTGAGATATTTTCTTGGGTTCGGGGAGTAGATTATAGAAAGGGAAGGTATTAGCACCCTTTCTATCCATGGTTATCCATGGGCTCTTAGTTACTTGCTTAGATCAACTTGCCTTGATTTTCAATTGTTTGAAATGGTGCTTTGGGTGTGTGGATTTGAAAATGTTTTGAAAAGAAGTCAATGTGGTGGAAACCTTTGTAATGATCCATGTTGGGATGTATACAAAGGTGTATGTCTTTTGAAAAGGTTTTCAATGTTTTTTGAAAGTTGTTTTGAAAGTGTAGTGATGTGTGGTTTGAAAAATAGACAAGTGTTTTGTTTTGCAAGTTTGATTCAAGTAACTAAGAGTTTGTCTACTCCTAAATTTCTCAAAGATTTCTCCTATGTTTTTTAACCCTTTTAACAATTTTGTTCCACCATCGCATTTGGTGGACAATCTTGTGTTAGGATGTGAAAGGGACGGGCGCGGGTCATCGTTTAGACCATAATTGCAATGGTGCCAAGTATCTTTGGGCAATTTTTCCTTGGAGGGACTTTGATCATTTTTAGGCAACTTCGAAAGCGTCATCGAGGGACTATGATCATTTGAATTGTTTTGTTTGGCCCAAAGAAACCTAACATGCAATATGGTCCATTATTGAAGGCAACAAGTGGAATACCCTAGGGGTGCAAGTGTAATTAGTGTTGTCCATTTTCATGCTTGTTTATCTTTGAAATTAGGTCAAACTATTTTGGTTAATTGATTTGCATACAAACCCTAATTCTAACATGGCATAATTAGAAAGCTTTAAAGTGCGAAAAATAAAGTTCCTAAGTTATTACAACACAATATATGGGAAGGGGGGTACAAATGTTCAAATGGGGGTGAGACTTTAGGAATGTAGTGTCCAATAATTTACAACCAAATTGAATTGCGATAAATATAAATGTATAGATGTATAAGAAAAGAACAATGTGTATGTGAAAGTATTTTTTGTGTAAGTGTATATTTTATTCACAAATAAAATAAAAATAATTAAAAGAAAGTTAATTTTTTTGAATATTTTCATGTTTAGGGCAAAACCCTAATTTTATAAATAAAATGTATTAATTAATTATTTAATATATACAAAGTTTGTTAATTATGTACAAAAATAAAATAAAAATGAAGTATATTTGTAAAAAAGGTATTTTTAGTGTTAAATATTAATAAAAATAAAAATGTATATATTTTGTATTTTTTTTAACCTAAATATATTAATATACATATATGTATTTGTATTATTTACTAAATATATATTATATACAAAATAATAATATTTAATATTTATAAAAAAGGTATATTTTATATAAAATATTTTCAGAAGATAAAATAAAATAAAAATTGGAAAATAAATGTATTGGTATTAATTTTAGTATTTTTTTAAATAAAAGTATTTCTAGGTATTTATTTATGTACAAATGTTATATTTAAACAAATAAATCCCTAATAAATACAAAAATGGTGTGAAAAATATTTTTTATATTTTTAATATTATTAGAAAAAATAAATAAGCCAGAAATAAAAAGAAAAGATCAAAAAATCATGAGAATAAGCATAATGGGCCAAGGGGGTGCCAAAGTAAGCATATGGTGCAAAAAGGAAAGTCAACTCAGGCCCAGCCCAAGAAGACTTTGTCTTCAACCTCAGGACCTGTATGAACAACAACACGCGTTTTCTATCTCCAGATTCCTTGATCTTTTGCCAAATCTTTCAACATGAAACCTGTAGAGCTTGAAGCCACGATTCTAGACATATAAAGAAATCAATCTAACTCTCAGAAATGAGAGAGAATTTCTTCTCTCCCAATTCCTGACCTAGTTTTTGTTCCATGTTCAGGCATCAAATTCTCATAGCACACATAACATAAATGAAAACTAATTATATGGGCATGTTCAGGGCTATGAATGTGACATAATTTCTTCACAAATCTAAACCTAACAATGCCTGGATAGAGAGATAAGAGTTCATGAACTTACCTGTTCAGTTGGAATCGTATCTGGTGATGGAGGTGTTTTCAATGCAAGGTGATGATTGGTACAACTTCCTTGATGTCCAGGGATACTATTCCAAGCTTTAGTTTGCTTTGAAACCAAGTGAATCGAGCTATGGTACTTCAACTGCAAAACCAGAAAAATGAAAATGGTGATGTTAGCTAGGGATGTTACAGGTCGTGTTTGAGGCTTGGAATAGTTTCAAGGGATGATGTGGGATATGTTTGAAGTGGTTTTAGCAAGGATGCATGAATGGACTGAGTTATGGAACTCAATCTGCAGCAGGTCCCCTGTTTGGGCAGTTTGAGGGTGATTCTGTGTTTTAGAAGGCAATGGAGATGGTTGGCTCGTGTTCTAGCTCAGTTAGGATGTATGGAATTTGTTTGCAATCTTTTCTTAAGCTTGCCTTGACAGGAATGTGAAATTCTTGTTGTTATGCCAAGTTACTTCTAACTTAAGCAAGAAATGGCAAGTTGGTGTTTTAGGCTTGTACAGGCCCCTCTAGCATGCTGCATAATCCCTCCTTGATCAGTGGGATTAGTCTAATAACTTGTGCCTCAGAGATTTTCTTTGTACCTTCTTGATTTACAAATTGACGTAAAGCACTTCTTTTCAAAAATGGCAAAAATGCTTTATCTAAAAATGGCTTAATCTTGCATATAATGTTTGAACACACAAAATAAGGTCTTGGCACAAGGGATATGCATTAAATTTATGAGTGCAAATGGGATATAGGACCTGTAATCAAGTTGTGCAAGCTGATTTCAAAATGGTTTAGATGTATGAACATGTAACTTGGCCATAAACAAAGTGACTTTTTCCCAACTTGCCAAATTCGATTCTTCCTAACCATGAGGTTGTTTGATGAGTTCTTGGACATTTTGGAAAGCTTGGAATGTGTACTACAATCCATCTTTGAAATGAAAATTGAAATGCCAAGTGGAAGTATGTGAAAAGTGGTCTTGAAGTTAGGCAAAAATCCTGCCTAAAATGGTTCAAAATTTCTCTAAGTTAAGAATGGTTTGGTACCCTTGTTCCAAAAATTGTAACTTGAGCTACAAGCTTCTTTTGGGAAAACTTTGTGAATCAAAGTTGTAGATTTTGCAATAGGCTACAACTTTCATGTTTTGACTTTTTCTTGAATACAAATGAATCTTGGTGAGAAAGTGGGATAAAGTTAGGAAAAAATTAGGGTTTTTCATAACTTAGAAAAATTCTAAGTTATGAAAAATCTTCATTTCAAACCCTAATTTGCAATTCTTGATTTCTTGATGAACAAGTTTCATGATTTGGCATGTTTTGATGAAAAATGAATCTTGACACTTGATTTTGACCAAAAGGTCAAAGTTTGACTTTTCAGTATACAGTCAAAATTGATCAATTGACTGGGAAATTCAACTGTCAATCTTGTGCATTTGGGATCTTTTGAACTTGTTGAGCATGTCAAGACAATTCCATGGGGTCCTTGAGTCCATATGTGAGCTTGGTTTGCCATTGGCTAGGTCAAACAGTCAAAAATTGCCTTTGTGCAGTCAAAACCCTAAAAATGACCATTTTGCCCTTTTGGTGATCTGATCAAATTTCTTGTGGAATTGTGATCCAAACTTGATCAAATGGTCCATGTGAGTTCATAATGTTGATGTGGGTCAATTTTCATGAGATTTGACTGTCAATTGGCCACAGTTGACTTTTTCCCCAATACAGTTGATTTCTAGGTCAACTGTCCAATTGACTGGGCAAAATTTAGAATCAAGATTTGAAACTTGGTATGGATAAACTTGGGAGTCCAACATGAAGCATGAAAGTCATCTTAGGCATTTTAGGTCAAAATATCTTTGTGCAAACACAAACCCTAATTTGGGTCAACAGTGCAAGGAGAAGTCTTGAGCAGAGGAAACCCTAACTTGATCTTGAGCTCCAAGGGTTTTGTGATGAGAAAAATGTTGAGAGAATGGGAGGGCAAATTTTGGGGTACAACAGTTGCCCCTGTTCAATCTTCTTGAACCTGAAGAGTTAGATTGGCAAGTTTTCCTTTCGTGACTCGAGGGTAAAAGGAGATTGGACACTAGAGTGTCCGGAAATTTGCACTCGCATGTTGGATTATCAGCAAATGTGATGTCGGGAATGGGCTTATAGATGCCATTTGGAGAGATGGTGGATAGGGAGATGGGCTTATAGATGCCATCCGAAGGTGTGACAGAAACTTATCGGGAATGGGCTTATAGATGCCATTTGGAGAGATGGTGGATATGGAGATGGGCTTATAGATGCCATCCGAAGGTGTGACAGAAACTTGTCGGGAATGGGCTTATAGATGCCATTTGGAAGTGTTGATCGCATAAGAGATTCCTTAGAGATAACTTGCGCACTTTGAGAAAGACAGATGTTTTCCTGGCTTGTTACAGGCGTTGATCTTCAATCTCTTCATGCAGACATGCCCTGGCTAGATACAGGTGTCGAGTCTACAATCGGTTGTTCGCAGATATGCCCTGGCTGGATACAGGCATCGAATCTAGAATTGTCGTCTACAGATATGCCCTGACTGGATACAGGAGTCGAATCTGGAATTAGTCGTCAACAGATATGCCCTGGCTGGATACAGGAATCAAATCTTCAAACTCTTCAGATGTGCCCTGGCTAGATACATGAATCGAATCTGGAATTAGTTGTCAACAGATATGCCCTGGCTGGATACAGGAATCGAATATGGAAATAGTCGTCAACAGATATGCCCTGGCTGGATACAGGAATCGAATCTGGAAATAGTCGTCAACAGATATGCCCTGGCTAGATACAGGAATCGAATCTGGAATTGTGACAGTTGAAGGTAGTTGTCTTTTGGGTTGTCTTTTTCCCTGAAAAGGCAAAACATCAGTTGTATGCAATGTCATGATGTATGAAATGCATGATGTCATGATGTTCAAAATGAGATAGTGTTGTATGCACTTTATCATGTATGTAAGCAAGATGTATGAAATATGAAATGTTTATGAATGTATTTTCGTCTAGGAAAATAAATCCTTGACGATCGGCTGGGGAATTAAATCCTGGGCCGACGTTGAAGAGTAAAGTTCTTCGCTTCCGCTAGGGATGAGGATCGCAAGAATACACCGGTAGGAGAAGACGACTCCGTCGGGTAATAAACTTGTTGGAGAGATTACTCTGAGGGGAATTACTCTGTGGGAAGAGATACTTCGCTGAAGTTTTGATGAGAGCTTCGCTGAGGATTTTGATGATGGATTCTGCTAGGGATGACAATGATAAACTCCGCTGGGGATTGTGTTGATAAATTATGTTGAAAAACTTTGATGAACTCCGCTGGGGATAGGAAGAACTTTGCCGAGGACGATCTTCCGTGGTATTTAGCTGAGGATAACCCAGTTATAAGCCTTTGTGAGGAATAACTTTTGAATAAAGCCCGGGAGAGACGTCCGTACTCTGCAGGGGATTGGCTTCCAGAATCTACTGGGGATAAGCTTCAAAACTTGCTGGGGATATGGATTCCAAATTTCCTAGGGAAACTTTCGGACTGTACTGGAAAATGGTTCCACTGGAGTGTCTGTATTCCGCCGGGGAACAATCTTAGATCAAGACTGCCGGGGATGCTTGCTGATGAATGTCTATACTCTGCTGGGGAATGTTGATATCTTCTGGGGCTACCCAACTTCCTTTAGGTCGACCGTAGACTAACTCTGCTGGAGGAGAGTATTGCTGACTTGCTAGGGAAACAGGGTGCCTATTGTAGGGCTGATGATAGACTAACTCTTCCTAGGGAGAGAATTGCTGAATCTTGTCTTACTCTGTGGGGAGTTGAGGCAACTTGGTCACATTCTTCAGTTGAATCTACCTTGGTACCTTGGCGGACAAAGCAACTAGACTGCCTGGACAATTCTACATTGCCCCTATTTCTGATGTCACCTGTAATTAGTCTTTTGTTTCATATGCAAGTATTTATGAATTAGCAATTTAATGTCAAATGCATATATCAAAAATGAACATTGGACGTTCTTCGCAAGACAAAACAGAAAAAGGAAAAACAATTGGCAATTTGTTTGGAAAGGTGAATTTGTATTGATTTTGAATTTTGCCTGTAAATACGCGTTTTTGTACAAGAGGCTGACGTCCTAGTAAGAGAATGCCGCCGAAAATCATAAAGTTTATACAATTTTGAAAAGGAAACAAAACAGCTATGTGAAAAATATTCCCACTGGGTTCCAACTCTGCTATTGCCTTTATGTCTTCAAGCGTCTCATCACTTTGCTGCTTAGTTGAAGATTAAGCTGATTGATCGATGCCGAAGTCTGAGCCAGATTGTTGATGCCGAATTCTGGATGCAAGGTGATCCAATGAGACATAGTGTTACGCTTTATCCCTAACTTTTGCCTGGACCGCCCTTTCGGGTTTTCAGTCCACCGGGATACCCATTTTTGCCCAAGCCGCCTTTTCAGGTTTTCGACTTGCCGGGTGTACAGATTCTTTTCATTTCATCCCTTATTTTTGCCCGAACCCTTTTGGTTCGCCGGGAAGCCCTTATTTTTGCCTAGGTATGTCAACCTAGCGGGTCTTTTATTCATGCGTAGTATCTTTTTACTATGTCTGCATTGGCGGGGTGAGGAAGGTCGTCACCATCCATGGCGGTTAGAATCATGGCCCCTCCTGAGAACACGTGTTTAACCACAAATGGCCCTTCGTAAGTAGGGGTCCATTTTCCCCTGGGATCACTTTGAGGAAGGATGATGCGCTTGATTACCAGGTCCCCAACTTGATACTCTTGTGGTCTGACTTTCTTGTTAAAAGCCCTGATCATCCGTTTTTGGTACGTCTGACCATGACAGATAGCAGTGAGTCTCTTTTCGTCAATTAGGTTTAATTGATCAAGTCGAGTCTGGATCCAGTCATCTTCGCTCAGATCTGCATCCTTCATTATCCGGAGAGAGGGTATCTGGACTTCAATTGGCAAGACTGCCTCCATGCCATAGACCAAGGAAAAAGGAGTTGCCCCGGTTGACGTCCTTGCTGAGGTACGGTACCCATGAAGAGCAAATGGTAACATTTCGTGCCAATCTTTATAGGTCACTGTCATCTTCTGCACAATTTTCTTGATGTTCTTATTAGCTGCTTCTACAGCCCCATTCATCTTCGGTCGGTAAGGAGAAGAGTTGTGGTGCTGTATCTTGAATTGCTCGCAGAGCTCATCGATCATCTTGTTGTTAAGATTGGTACCATTGTCCGTAATGATCCTCTCAGGTACACCGTATCGACAGATCAGGTTGTGCCGAATGAAACGTGCCATGACGCTCTTGGTTACGGTGGCGTAGGAAGCTGCCTCAACCCACTTTGTGAAGTAATCAATCGCTACCAAGATGAAGCGATACCCGTTGGATGTCGTCGGCGGATCTCGCCGATCATATCAATGCCCCACATTGCAAAAGGCCAAGGTGCCGTCAGGACGTTCAGAGGAACCGGAGGGATATGCACCTTATCAGCATAGATCTGGCATTTATAACAAGTTCGAGAATATTGGTAATAGTCGGCTTCCATTGTGGACCAGAAATATCCTGCCCGAAGGATTTTCTTTGCCATGGTGTGTCCACTGGAATGTGTTCTGAATGTACCTTCATGTAGCTCTACCATGATCTTCTCTGCTTCAGACTTATCCACACAACGCAGTAGAGTTGAATCATGATTTCGTTTGTAGAGAATGCCGTTGCTGAGGAAGAATTTTGTTGCAAACCTTTTCATGAACTTCTTATCGTTGACAGACGCACCTTCAGGGTATTCCTGAGCTTCCAAGTATCTCTTCACCTCATGATACCAGGGTTTTTCGGTTACCTCTCCGGCCTCAAGATCGCAGCAGTAGGCAGGTTCGTCCAACTTCTAGATAATGATCCGGGGAGCCTCATTGTCCCATTTGACTTTGAACATTGAAGACATCGTAGCTAGTGCGTCCGCTAACTGATTCTCCTCTCTTGGGAAATGCTCAAAAGTTATCTCTTCAAAGTGGGGAAGTAAAGTCAACACATACTCCTTGTAAGGAATAAGATTTGGGTGTTTCATATCCCACTCCCCTTTGATCTGATTGATCACGAGAGCGGAATCTCCGAAGACACTCAGAAACTTAATCCTTAAGTCAATCGCAGCTTGAAGACCCATGATACACGCCTCATATTCTGCCATGTTGTTGGTGCAGTTGAAACACAGCCGGGCGGTGAGTGGAGTATGAGTTCCTTTGGGGGATATGATTACAGCGCCGACACCATTACCCAAAGTGTTGGAGGCTCCGTCAAAGTGCATAGACCATCGGGATCCTTCCTCAGGTCCTTCATCCGGTCCAGGTACTTCACAATCAGTTACTACCATGATATCTTCATCCGGAAATTCGAAGTTCAATGATTGGTAATCGTCTACAGGTTGGTGTGCCAAATGATCTGCCAATACACTTCCTTTGATTGCTTTTTGAGTTGTGTACTGGATATCATATTCCGTCAAGATCATTTACCATCTTGCTATTCTTCCAGACAGAGCAGGCTTTTCGAATATGTACTTGATTGGATCCATTTTTGAAATCAACAGAGTAGTGTGAGTCAACATATACTGTCTCAGCCGGCGAGCAGCCCATACCAGAGCGCAGCAAGTTTTCTCGAGCAGTGAGTACCGAGACTCACAGTCGGTAAACTTTTTGCTCAGGTAATAAATAGCGTGCTCTTTTCGGCCAGACTCGTCATGCTGCCCCAGCACACACCCCATTGAGCTGTCAAGTACTGTCAAGTATAGTATCAGAGGTCTTCCTTCCACTGGTGGCATAAGAATGGGTGGCTCTTGGAGATATTCCTTTATCTTTTCGAAAGCAGCCTGGCATTCATCGTTCCAACGTACTACTTGATCTTTCTTCAGTAATTTGAAGATTGGCTCACAGGTAGCAGTTAGATGTGAGATGAATCGGGCAATATAATCCAGTCGTCCCAGAAAGCCTCTGACTTCTTTCTCTGTCTTAGGAGTCGGCATCTCTTGTATGGCTTTCACCTTGGCAGGGTCCACCTGAATACCTTTATCGCTTACAATGAAACCTAGCAATTTTCCAGACCTCACCCCAAAGGTGCATTTGTTTGGGTTCAACCTCAGCTTATACAATTTCAGTCGGTCAAACAGCTTCCACAGATGGCCAAGGTGTTCCTCCTTAGTTTGGGACCTTGCAATCATATCATCGACGTACACTTCTATCTCATGGTGGATCATGTCATGAAATAAAGCAACCATGGCACGTTGGTAGGTTGCCCCAGCATTTTTCAACCCGAATGGCATGACCTTGTAGCAGAAGGTGCCCCACTAAGTAACGAAGGTAGTCTTTTCCATATCTTCAGGAGCCATCTTGATCTGATTATACCCTGAAAAACCATCCATGAAGGAGAACACCTTGTGTTGAGCAGTGTTGTCAACAAGAACGTCGATGTGAGGCAGAGGGAAATCATCTTTAGGGCTGGCCCTGTTCAAATCCCTGTAGTCGACACACATTCTGACCTTACCGTCCTTCTTCAGCACTGGCACCACGTTGGCAACCCACTGAGGGTAAGAAGTCACTGCTAGAAACCTGGCATCAAATTGCTTCATAACCTCAGCCTTGATCTTTTCGGACATCTCTGGACGCATACGGCGGACCTTTTGCTTTACCGGAGGGCAGTCTTCCTTGGTAGGCAAGTGATGAACCACAATGTCGGCATCCAAACCAGGCATGTCTTGGTAAGACCAAACGAAGATTTCCATGTAGTCATGTAACATCTGTATCAACCGTTGCTTCACGCTGAGCTCTAGATTGGCACCAATCTTGACTTCTTTTCTATCTGTCTCAGTACCCAGGTTTATTGTTTCCACCGGCTCTTCATGCGGCTGAATGACCCTCTCTTCCTGGAGCAGCAGTCTTGCGAGTTCACCAGGCACTTCGCAATCATCTTCACCTTCGTCTTCGGCCAAGTTGATCGGATTTTTGAAGTCATAGCTGGCAGTAGCAGAGCTGTTACCAGTGAGATCCAGAGTGGATTGAAACCTGTATAAGTGAGTGTGTGTAAATATAGCTGTTTTGCAATATAACACAGAAAGAAAAAGAGCACAAGATTTGAAATGCAACAAACGTCCAATGTTTTGATTAATGATTGT
Source organism: Vicia faba (assembly GCA_948472305.1). Classification (NCBI taxonomy): domain Eukaryota; kingdom Viridiplantae; phylum Streptophyta; class Magnoliopsida; order Fabales; family Fabaceae; genus Vicia; species Vicia faba. The sequence continues at coordinate 232,037,430 of OX451741.1, read as the reverse complement.
GATACGGTGGGAGAACTGACTTGAGGTTTTGCGTTTGTTTTCGCAAATGTTTCGGTTGAGCAAGAGTCGCCACCGACTTTTTATTTTATCCTAAGGAAAGGTTAAAAAGCACAGCAAAAACCTTTTGAGATGTTTTCTTGGGTTCGGGGAGTAGATTATAGGAAGGGAAGGTATTAGCACCCTTTCTATCCATGGTTATCCATGGGCTCTTAGTTACTTGCTTAGATCACTTGCCTTTTGTTTTCAATTGTTTTAAATGGTGCTTGTGTGTGGGTTTGAAAAATGTTTTGAAAAGAGGCCAATGTGGTGGCAACCTTTGCAATGATCCATGTTGGGATGTATACAAAGGTGTATGTCTTTTGAAAAGGTTTTCATTTGTTTTTGAAAGTTGTTTTGAAAGAGTAGTGATGTGTAGTTTTTTTGAAATAGGCAAGTGTTTTAGTTTGCAAGATTGATTCAAGTAACTTAAGAGGTTATCTACTCCTAAATCTCTCAAAGTTCATTGCTATGTTTTAACCCTTTTAATAAGTTTGTTCCACCATTGTATTTGGTGGACAATCTTATGTTTAGGATGTGAAAGGGACGGGCGCGGGTCATCGTTCGGACCATAATTGCAATGGTGCCAAGTATCTTTGGGCATTTTCTTTAAGGGACTTGATCATTTGTTTTGGAAGTATTTTGAAAATGTTGTCGAGGGACTATGATCATTTGGTTTGTTTGTTTTGCCCAAAGAGACCTAACATACAATATGGCCCAATTTTGAAAGGCAACAAGTGGAATACCCTAGGGGGTGCAAGTGTGATTTGTGTGTCCATTTTCATGCTTGTTTGTCTTGAGATTAGGTCATAACTATTTTGTCATTTTTTTCGCATACAAACCCTAATTCTAACATGGCATAATTAGAAAGCAATAAAGCGCGAAAATAAATTTACTAAGTTATTACAAAACCAAATATGGGAAGGGGGGTACAAATGTTCAAATGGGGATTTTGACAAGTAATGTAAACCTAAAACTATTACATCAATATTGAAATATTTTACAAGATGATTAATTTCATAAATTAAATAAAATAAGAATAAATATGCAAGATGCAAAAATGGTTTTTGTATGTATGAAAAAAAGGATTATTTATGTAAAATATAAGGAAAATAAAAGGTATTATTTTTTGGAGTTTTTTTATCTTTAGGGCAAAACCCTAATTCTATTTAAATAAAATGTATTATTATTTAATTTAATACAAGTATTTATTTATTATGTACAAAAATAAAAATGAAATGAAGTATATTATAAAAAGGTATTTTTTATATCAAATATTAATAAAAATGAAAAATATAGGTATTTTTGTATTCTAACCTAAATATATTAATAAATATATATATATATATATATATATATATATATATATATATATATATATATATATATATATATATATATATATATATATATATATATATATATATATATATATATATATATATATATATATATATATATATATATATATATATATATATATATATATATATATATATATATATATATATATATATATATATATATATATATATATATATATATATATATATATATATATATATATATATATATATATATATATATATATATATATATATATATATATATATATATATATATATGTATTAAGTTCTAAATATGCATTATATATAAAAATAATAATATTTAATATTTAATAAAAAAGTATTTTTTTTATGTAAAATATTTTCAGAAGGTAAAATAAAATAAAAATGAAAATAAAAGTATTTTTACATATTTCCCAATATTTTAATGAAATGTAATATATCCATTTATTTATGTATTAATCAAAAGAAAATAACATAAATACCTAATAAATTAAAAAATGGTGAGAAAAAAGATTTTTGTATTTTTAATAGCATGAGAAAAAATAAATGAATCAATCAAAAAAAGAAAAAGTTAGAAATCATTAAAAATAAATGAAATGGGCTCAGGGGGTGTAAAACAAGAAAAGTGGTGTGAAAAGAAATAACCAAACAGGCCCAGCCCAGAAAACTCCTTCTTCAACCTCCAGACTGTATGAACAACAATGAGCACGCGTTTTCTATCTTCCGATTCCTGGACTTTCAAGCAAAACTCATAACATGAAAAGTGTAGAGCATGAGAAGACGAATTCAACCATGTAAAGAACTTGACTTAACTCTCTAAGATGAGGGAGAATTTCTTCTCCCCCAATTTCTGACCTAACTTTTATGCCATGTTCAGACTCAAAATTCTTGCAGCACACATAACATAAATGAAATCTAACTATATGGTCATGTTCAGGGCTATGATTGTGACATATTTCCTTCACAAACCTAAAGCTAACAATGTCTATACTGAGAGATAGAACCTCATGAAGATACCTGTTCAGTTGGAATCGTGCTTTGCAATGGAGGAGTTTTCAGAGCAAGATGATGATTTGTATAGCTTCCTTGAAGTGTGAGGATGCTATTCCAAGTTCTACTTTGTCTTGAAACTCCCTGAATCGTGCTGGAGAACTTCAACTGCAAAACAGAAAAACAAAAATGGTGAAGTGGCTTGGAGGTGTTACAGATCGTGCTTTAGCTTTTGGATAGCTTGCATAGGTGGTAAGGAAGGTATGTGAACTGGTTTGGGCAAGAATGCTTGAAAGGATTGAGAGTTGGAACTCAATCTGCAGAGGTTGCTCTGTTTGAGCAGTTTCAAGGTGATTCAGTTTCAAGGTGATTCTGAGTTTTGGGATGGATTGGAGGTAAAAGGCTCGTGCAATAGCTTGGTTATGATCTGTGGAATGTGTTTGATAACTTTGTCTAAGTGTTTGTAAGCTGGTTTGTGAGTTGGTACAAGTTATGCCATATTTCTTGAACTTGAAGCAAACAAAAGCCACTTGATCATTCTAGCATGTACATGCCCTCACACTATGCTGCATCTTTTTGTCTTGATCAGAGTGTTATGTCCATGAATCTTGTGTCCAAAGATATGCATTGTACCATTTGATTTGCAAACTTGACATAAAGTTCTTCTTTTCAAAAATGGATAAACCACTTTTTCCAATTAAGGCTTAATTCCTTGTGTAATGACTATATGAACAAAACAAAGCTAAAACACAATGGATTGGCATTTAATTATTGAGTAAGAAAAGGATTAGAGGCCTGTAACTAGCTTGCCCATGCTGATTTGAAAAATTGCAAAGTGTATGAACATGTACATGGTCATGAATCAAAGTGACTTTTGCCCATTTTGCAAAATTCGATTCTCCCTAACCATGAGGTTGTTTGAGAAGTTCTTGGACATTTTGGAAAGCTTGAAATGTTTACTACAATCCATATTTGAAATGCAAATTGAAATTCCAAGTGGAAGTGTATGGAAAATGGCCTTGAAGTTAGGTAGAAAACCTTGTCAAAAAGGTCAAATTTTCACTAAGTTATGAATGGTTTAGTGCCCTTATTCAAAAATTTGTAACTTGAAATACAAGCCTCATTTGGGAAAACTTTGTGAATCAAAGTTCTAGATTATGTAACAAGCTACAACTTTTATGTTTTGACTTTTTTTTGAATCCAAATGAATCTTGGTGAAAAAGTGGGGCAAAGTTGGGAAAAAATTAGGGTTTTCCATAACTTAGAAAAATTCTAAGTTATGAAAAATTCCATTTCAAACCCTAATTTGCATTTCTTGGTTTCTTGGTGAACAAGTTTCATGATTTGGCATGCTTTGATGAAAAATGAATCTTGACTCTTGATTTTGACCAAAAAGTCAAAGTTTGACTTTTCAGTATACAGTCAAAATTGATCAATTGACTGGGAAATTCAACTGTCAATCTTGTGTATTTGGGATCTTTTGAGTTTGTTGATCATGTCAAGATAATTCCATGGGGTTCTTGAGTCCATATGTGAGCTTGGTTTGCCATTGGCTAGGTCAAACAGTCAAAAATTGTCTTTGTGCAGTCAAAACCCTAAAAATGACCATTTTGCCCTTTTGGTGATCTGATCAAATTTCTTGTGGAATTGTGATCCAAACTTGATCAAATGGTCCATATGAGTTCATAATGTTGATGTGGGTCAATTTTCATGAGATTTGACTGTCAATTGGCCACAGTTGACTTTTTCCCCAATACAGCTGATTTTTAGGTCAACTGTCCAATTGACTGGGTAAAACTTGGAATCAGGACTTGAAACTTGGTATGGGTAAACTTGGGAGTCCAATATGAAGCATGAAAGTCATCTTAGGCATTTTAGGTCAAAACATCTTTGTTCAAACATAAACCCTAATTTGAGTCCACAGTGCAAGGAGAAGTCTTGAGCAGAGGAAACCCTAACTGGATCTTGAGCTCCAAGGGTCTTGTGGTGAGAAAATATTGAGGAAATGGGAGGGCAAATTTTGGGGTACAACAGTTGCCCCTGTTCAATCTTCTTGAACCTGAAGAGTTAGATTGGCAAGTTTGCCTTTCGTGACTTGAGGGTAAAAGGAGATTGGACACTAGAGTGCCCAGAAATTTGCACTCGCATGTTGGAGTCTCAACAATGTGATGTCGGGAATGGGCTTACAGATGCCATTTGGAGAGATGGTGGATAGGGAGATGGGCTTATAGATGCCATCTGGAGATGTGACAGAACCTTGTCGGGAATGGGCTTATAGATGCCATTTGGAAATATTGATCGCATAAGAGATTCCTCAGCGAGAACTTGTGTATTCGAGAAAGACAGATGTTTTCCTGGCTTGTTACAGGTGTTTGATCTTCAATCTCCTTATGAAGATATGCCCTGGCTAGATACAGGTGTCGAGTCTACAAACGGTTACTCACAGATGTGCCCTGGCTGGATACAGGAATCGAATCCGGAAATAGTTGTCAACAGATATGCCCTGGCTGGATACAGGAATCGAATCTTCGAACTCTTCAGACGTGCCCTGGCTAGATACAGGAATCGAGTCTGGAAATGATGTAGTTGATAGATGTGCCCTGGCTGGATACAGGAATCGAATCTTCGAACTTCTTTAGGCGTGCCCTGGCTAGATACAAGAATCGAGTCCGGAAACTGATCACTCTCAGATGTGCCCTGGCTAGGTACAGGTATCGAATCTGGAATTGTGACAGTTGAAAGTAGTTGTCTTTGGGATTGTCCTTTTCCCTGAAAAGGCAAAAACATAAGTTGTATGCAATGTCATGATGTATGATATGCATGATGTCATGATGTTCAATCATGAGATAGTGTTGTATGCACTTCATCACGTATGTAAGCAAGATGTATGAAAATGTGAAATGTTTATGAATGTAATTCCGTCTTAGGAAAATAAATCTTTGACGATCGGCTGGAGAATTGCTCTGTGAAAGAGATATTTTGCTGAAGTTTCGACGAGAGGCCTGCTGAGGACTTTAATGATGGATTCCGCTGGGGATAATGATGATAAACTCCGCTGGGGAACACTAAAGATAAACTCCGCCGGGGATTGAAGGAACTTTGCCGAGGGCGATCTTTCGTGGCAATTAGCTGAGGATAACCCAATTATAAGCCCTTGCGAGGAATAACTCTGAATAAATCTCGGGAGATACGTCCGTATTCTGCAGGGAACGAGCTTCCAGAATCTACTGGGGATAAGCTTTAAGGTCGGCCGGAGAAACTTTGTGCCTTTTCAGGATCGACGGGGAATCAACTCCGCTTGGAGAAAGTATTGCTGAATCTTGTCTTACTCTGCGGGGTGTTGAGATGACTTGGTCATATTCTTCAGTCGAACCTACCTTGGTACCTTGGCGGACAAAGCAACCAGACTGCATCAGATAACTTTACATTGTCCCTTGTCTCTGATGTCACCTGTAGTTAATCTTTTGTTTTATATGCAAAATATTTATGAATCAGCAATTTAATGTCAAATGCATATATCAAAAATGATCATTGGACGTTTTTCGCAAAACAAAACAAAAAAGAAAAACAATGGCAATCTGTATGGACAAGTGAATTTGTATTGATTTGAACTTTGCCTGTGAATAGGCGTTTTTTGTACAAGAGGCTGACATCCTAGTAAGAGGACGCCGCCAAATAACATAGAATTTACAATTTTGAAAAAGAAAACAAAACAGCTATGTGAACAATCCCACTGGATTCCAACTCTGCTATCGCCTTTATGTCTCCAAGCATCTCATCACTTTGCTGCTTGGTCGAAGATGAAGCTGATTGGTCGATGCCGAAATCTGAGCCAGATAGTTGATGTCGAATTCCGAATGCAAAGTGATCCAATGAGACATAGTGTTACGCTTTATCCCTAACTTTTGCCTGGACCGCCCTTTCGGGTTTTCAGTCCACCGGGATACCCATTTTTGCCCAAGCCGCCTTTTCAGGTTTTCGACTTGCCGGGTGTACAGATTTTTATTCATTTCATCCCTTATTTTTGCCTGAACCCTTTTGGTTCGCCGGGAAGCCCTTATTTTTGCCTAGGTATGTCAACCTAGCGGGTCTTTTATTTATGCGTAGTATTTTTTCACTATGTCTGCATTGGCGGGGTGAGGAAGGTCGTCACCATCCATGGTGGTTAGGATCATGGCTCCTCCTGAGAACACATGCTTAACCACAAATGGCCCTTCGTATGTAGGGGTCCATTTGCCCCGGGGATCACTTTGAGGAAGGATGATGCGTTTGATTACCAGGTCCCCAATTTGATACTCTTGTGGTCTGACTTTCTTGTTAAATGCCCTGATCATCCGTTTTTGATACGTCTGACCATGACAGATAGCGGTGAGCCTCTTTTCGTCAATCAAATTTAATTGATCAAGTCGAGTCTGTATCCAGTCATCTTCACTCAAGTCTGCATCCTTCATTATCCGGAGAGAGGGTATCTGGACTTCGATTGGCAAGACTGCCTCCATGCCATAGACCAAGGAGAAAGGAGTTGCCCCTGTTGACGTCCTTGCTGAGGTACGGTACCCATGAAGAGCGAACGGTAACATCTTGTGCCAATCTTTATAGGTCACTGTCATCTTCTGCACAATTTTCTTGATATTTTTATTAGCTGCCTCTACAGCCCCATTCATCTTCGGCCGATAGGGAGAAGAATTGTGGTGCTGTATCTTGAATTGTTCACAGAGTTCAGTGATCATCTTGTTATTGAGATTGGTACCATTGTCCGTAATGATTCTTTCTGGGACGCCGTACCGACAGATCAGATTATGCCGGATGAAACGTGCCACGACGCTCTTGGTTACTGTGGCGTAGGAAGCTGCCTCAACCCACTTTGTGAAATAATCGATCGCCACCAAGATGAAGCGATGCCCATTGGATGCCGTTGGTCGGATCTCACCGATCATATCAATTCCCCACATTGCAAAAGGCCAAGGTGCCGTCAGGACGTTCAGAGGAACCGGCGGAATATGCACCTTGTCAGCATAGATCTGGTATTTGTGACAAGTTCGGGAGTGTTGGTAACAATCAGCTTCCATTGTGGACCAGAAATATCCTGCCCGAAGGATTTTCTTAGCCATGGTGTGTCCACTGGAATGTGTCCCGAATGTTCCTTCATGCAGTTCTATCATGATCTTCTCTGCTTCAGCCTTATCCACACAACGTAGTAGAGTCGAATCATGATTCCGTTTGTAGAGAATGCCATTGCTGAGGAAGAATTTTGCAGCAAACCTCCTCATGAACTTCTTGTCATTGACAGATGCACCTTCAGGGTATTCCTGAGCTTCCAAGTACCTCTTCACCTCATGATACCAGGGTTTTTCAGTCTCCTTTTCAGCCTCAAGCTCGCAGCAGTATGCCGGTTCGTCCAACTTCCAGATAATGATCCGGGGAGCCTCATTGTCCCATTTAACTTTGAACATTGAAGACATCGTAGCTAGTGCGTCCGCTAGCTGATTCTCCTCTCTTGGGAAGTTCTCAAAAGTTATTTCTTCAAAGTGGGGAAGCAAGGTTGACACATACTCCTTGTAAGGAATAAGATTTGGGTGTTTCGTATCCCACTCGCCTTTGATCTGATTGATCACGAGAGCGGAATCTCCGAAGACACTCAGAAATTTGATCCTTAAGTCGATTGCGGCTTGCAGACCCATGATACATGCCTCATATTCTGCCATGTTGTTGGTGCAGTTGAAACATAATCGGGCGGTGAGTGGAGTATGAGTTCCTTTGGGAGATATGATTACAGCGCCGACGCCGTTACCCAAAGCATTGGAGGCTCCGTCAAAATTCATAGACCATCGGGATCCCTCCTCAGGTCCTTCATCCGGTCCAGGTACTTCACAGTCAGTTACCACCATGATGTCTTCGTCCGGAAAGTCAAAGTTCAATGACTGGTAATCATCCACAGGTTGGTGTGCCAAATGATCTGCCAGCACACTTCCTTTAATTGCTTTCTGAGTTGTATACTGGATGTCATATTCTGTTAAGATCATTTGCCATCTCACTATTCTTCCAGACAGAGCAGGCTTTTCAAATATGTACTTGATGGGATCCATCTTTGAAATCAATAGAGTAGTATGAGTCAGCATATACTGTCTCAGCCGGCGAGCAGCCCATACTAGAGCGCAGCAAGTTTTCTCAAGCAGTGAGTAACGAGACTCACAGTCGGTAAACTTTTTGCTCAAGTAATAAATAGCGTGCTCTTTTCGGCCAGACTCGTCATGCTGCCCCAGCACACACCCCATTGAATTGTCAAGTACTGTCAAGTATAATATTAGAGGTCTTCCTTCCACTTGTGGCATAAGAATGGGTGGCTCTTGGAGATATTCCTTTATTCTTTCAAAGGCGGCCTGACATTCATCGTTCCAGCGTACTACCTGATCTTTCTTCAGTAATTTGAAGATTGGCTCACAAGTAGCAGTCAGATGCGAGATGAACCGGGCAATGTAATTCAGTCGTCCCAGGAAGCCTCTGACTTCTTTCTCTGTATTTGGAGTTGGCATCTCTTGTATGGCTTTTACCTTGGCGGGGTCTACCTGAATACCTTTGTCACTTACAATGAAACCTAGCAATTTTCCGGACCTTACCCCAAAGGTGCATTTGTTGGGATTCAACCTCAGCTTGTATAACTTGAGTCGGTCAAACAACTTCCTCAGATGGTCAAGGTGCTCCTCCTCAGTTTGAGACCTTGCAATCATGTCATCAACGTATACCTCAATCTCATGATGGATCATATCATGAAATAAAGCAACCATGGCACGTTGATAGGTTACCCCAGCATTTTTTAATCCGAATGGCATGACCTTGTAACAGAAGGTGCCCCACTGAGTCACAAAGGTAGTCTTCTCCATATCCTCTGGAGCCATCTTGATCTGATTATACCCTGAAAAACCATCCATGAAGGAGAAAACCTTGTGTTGAGCGGTATTGTCAACAAGAACGTCGATGTGGGGTAAGGGGAAGTCATCCTTGGGGCTTGCCCTGTTCAAGTCCCTATAGTCGACACACATTCTGACTTTACCGTCCTTCTTTGGCACTGGCACCACATTGGCAACCCACTGAGGGTAAGAAGTCACTGCAAGAAACCCGGCATCGAATTGCTTCATAACTTCAGCCTTGATCTTTTCAGACATCTCTGGGCGCATACGTAGGACCTTTTGCTTTACCGGAGGGCAATCTTCCTTGGTTGGCAGGTGATGAACTACAATGTCGGCATCCAAACCAGGCATGTCTTCATAGGACCAAGCAAATATCTCCATGTAATCCTGTAGCATCTGGATCAATCGTTGCTTCACGTTGAGCTCTAGATTAGCCCCAATCTTGACCTCTTTCCTATCTGTCTCAGTACCCAGGTTAATCGTTTCTATCGGTTCTTCATGTGGTTGAATAGCCCTCTCTTCCTGGAGTAGTAGTCTTGCGAGTTCACCAGGCACTTCACAATCATCTTCACCTTCGTCTTCGGCCAAGTTGATCGGATTCTCGAAGTCATAACTGGCGGTAGCAGAGCTGTTACCAGTGAGATCCAGAGTGGATTGAAACCTGTATAAGTGAGTGTGTGTAAATATAGCTGTTTTGCAATATATATAACACAGAAAGAAAAGGAGCACAAGATTTGAAATGCAACAAACGTCCAATGTTTTGATTGATGATATATGGAAATGTCATACAAAAAGCCCTCACAAATGGAGCTACGATGCCCCGGGTAGGACACCGAGCCAACAAAGTTTTAACATATTGTTTGTTACAAATTGGAAATCAAAAGAAATTAATTACTGCGTGACAAATGTGATAGGTGTAAAATCCTTTGCCGTCCAGTTGCTTGGTCCGTCGCTGGTAGTCGGGTAGATCCAACTGTCAAACTCTGCTTCCTCTACATCCTCCTCAATAGCATTCACCCTTGGGTTGGAGATAAACATCGGAGCCTTTCTGATCTTTTCCTTGCGCACAGCCCTCTGAGCCTCTGCAGTAAAGCCCAGCCCAAACTTATCGTTCTTTTGAGTGAAGTCAGGAAGCTGACCCCAGTTTGCACAATTGCCTTTCTTGATTACAGCCCGGGCATCCTTCAAGGACGCCATCTTCAACGGAAAATCTTCTTCAACCACTGCCTCAGCCGATGCCAACACTGGGGGTACCTCCTCAAAATGCTGAAAGGGGGTTTCAATAAACTCCCCATCCATCTCGATATACCGGAATGAATTCAAGTGACTAACCATGTACTCCTCCTCACCCTACACAGTAACAATCTTCCCTTTGACAGGGTATTTGAGCTTTTGGTGTAGAGTGGACGTTACTGCCCCAGCTTTGTGAATCCAGGGTCGACCCAACAAACAGGAGTAAGATGGACGAATATCCATCACATAGAATGTTGAGTTGAAAACTTGGGAACCCACACGAATGGGGATGTCTACTTCACCGTGCACCATCCTCTTAGAACCGTCGAAGGCTCTAACGATGATGTTACTAGGTTTCAACTCCAGGCCCTCACAATCCAAGCGATCCAATGCTTTCTTGGGCAAAACATTCAGGGAAGAGCCGGTATCCACTAGCACGTGTGCGAGAGTAGTGCCCTTGCATTCTATGGAAACATGCAGGGCATCATTGTGATTTTTCCCTTTGGCGGTAAGGTCAGCATCCGAGAACCCTAGGCCATTGTCAGCTGTCAAATTAGCCACACAGTCGGTGAATTGATCCGCGGAGGTCTCTTGCGGCACATGGGTCGTTTTTAGGAATGAAATCAGGGCTTTTGCATGGGCCTCTGAGCATAGCAGCAATGATAACATAGAGATTTTGGAGGGAGTATGCCCCAACTGTTCAACAACGTTAAAGTCACTTTTTCTGATAATTTTAAGAATTTCCTCCATTTCTTGTTGGGAGGCTTCCACAGCAGTCTTCTTTTTTGGTGCCTCCGTCCTGGCAGGCGAATCGGTAGCAACTTCTTTGCCCCGAGTATCAGAGGACTCGGCGGCAGTAGTAGACACAGGAATTTGAATTGGAACATGCACACTTGCGGGTGTGATGGTGAGAGGTTTTCGGATAACCGGCGGTGCAATGTCAGGCGAGAAGAGCCTGCCACTGCGGGTAATCTTTGCGGGACCAGTGATATTACTGATACTGGTACTGGTGTTGAACTCCTGCTTCACCCTAAGCACATACACGTCAGCTCCATAATGCCATGGAACAGCTTTATCAGACTCATACGGGAGAGGCCCCGGGACAGTGATAGTGATGGGTGCAACAGACATAATTTGGACTGGTTTCTTCACGGGAGCTTTGGCAGGATTATAAATTGTGACAACAAATATTTCTTCAATGGAAACAGACGGAACAACATTTTCTTGAACATAATTTCCTTGCTATCCATCAGGCTTTGGATGCCTGATTTCAGCAGTGGACAACCGGTAGGGATAACAGCACACAGGAGGCAACCCTTACTACAACCTGGAAATAAACCGGCTAGTAGTAAGTTCCTCTTAACAGTCAAAAGAGGGGTAACAACTTCATTTATCGAAACAGCATACAACTCTTCCTCAATGGCATTTACTCTATGTCGGGGCATAGGAGCAGTTACAACATTCGGTCTCTCAGGTGCTTCAAACTGAATTTCCTTCGCGTCGATAAGATCTTGCACTTTGTTTCTCAAGGCCCAGCAATCATCAGTAGTGTGCCCGGGACTATCGGAATGATAAGCACACCGGGCATTTGGGTTATACTTAGGAGACACAGTGTTGACGACCTTAGGAGCTTCTTTGAGGGTCACCAAGTTGGTTGATAACAGTTGGGGTAAAATTTGAGATAAGGTCATACTCAGCCGAGTATACTGCCTCTTGGGCCTTTCACTTCTTTGTTGATTGTACTGCTGAGGAGCAGCAACAGGTTTTGAGATGACCAAAGCATTGACGGCTTGGCGACTTTCGGGCTTTACTTGTCGTCTAGGACCGTAGACGGCACTTGCTTCTTTCTTAAACGGCCTCTTCTCAGTACTTGTAGAGGCAGCCTTTTGTATCTTGCCTGACCTGATGCCAGCTTCAATTCTTTCTCCTGTTAGAATCAAATCCGTAAACCCGGCGAAGGAGTTACCAACCAAATGATTGAAAAATGGACCAGATAAAGTCCCTAAGAACATATCAACCAGCTCACGATCAGTCAATGGAGGCTGCACCCTTCCATCCAAATCTCTCCATTTTTATGCGTATTCTTTGAACCCTTCACCCGTTCCTAGAGACATACCCTGAAGTTGGGTACGCGTAGGAGCGAGATCAGAATTGTATTGGTATTGTCTGTAGAATGCGGTTGCCAAATCTTCCCAGTGTCGGATGCTAGTTCCATCTAATTGGTAGAACCATTCAAGCTGTGACCCCGAGAGGCTATCTTGGAAGAAGTGAATCCAGAGGTTCTTATCTGCCGTGTAAGGTTGGATCTTCCTTACGTACGACCTCAGATGCAGCTTTGGGCAGGAGACCCCATCATACTTGGCGAAGGCAGGCGCCTTAAACTTGTGTGGAATTACTACCCCAGAAGATAACCCCAGATCTCCGAAATCCAGTCCCGGCACATTCTGAATTTCCATGGCGCTCAAGCGGTCCTCCAATTGCTTGTATCTGTCAGCAGCAGGTGGGTATTGTTCGTCATTGTAGTCCGTCTCGTTGTCGGAGACTGCGGGACTAGGAGCTCCTCCCCCTTGGGGACTATTTTTCTCAGCAGAGGAAGTAGTTGGTTCAGCTTCATTATGGAGTGTGTTCCCAAATCTGCGTCCGGTGTTGAACAACGCAGTCCTCTTTTTCTTCTTCTTCTTCAGGAGTAGAGTCTTCAACTCTTGCTGACCTTGGGCTAGGCTTAGGACCATCTCTTGGAACTGTGCACTTTGGGCCTGAAGGGCCTTGATTGCTTGCTCACTGGATGAGTCTGGATTCATGATGACTGTTCAAAATAAACAGCGAAGGAGATTAAGCAACCTGTGAAATAGGGTACCTGCTATGCATATGGTGCAATGGAATGCGTATGTTTTATGTTTTCAAAGACAAACAAGATTCAACTTTGTAGACAAAAAGGGAAACACACTTCATTAGATTAAAATTTTCAATTGTTCAACAATTTTCCCTTAGGCATTACAGGAATGAAAAATACTGGAAAAGAAATAAAAGCTATAAAAGGAAATATCAAAAGCCCATCAATGCTCCCATGGCCTCCTCTTTTCAGTGCTGATGTAGTTGTTCAGGACCCGTTCTTCCTCCAATTGCTTAGTCAGCCTCTGAATCTTCCGTTGCTGCTCGTTGAACTTCTCCCGATAGAAATCCCGTTCTTCCTTTAGCTGCGCCCAAGATCTCTTCATTGTGTCAAAATCAGTAGGTATCTGAGGAGGGAGGACAGTCGGAGGAACCCCATCTTCATCAGGAGATTCAAGAATGATTGGTCTGACAGCTTCGTATGGCATACCTAACCTCTGAGCACGGATGCGGACCCATTTGCAATAGGGCTCCAATGGTAGAGAAGTCTTTGGTCCCAACTCATGTGGGTCAGCTTTGTGAATTCTGTCCCAAGCTCTAATGAATCCATGGCGTAGTTTGTCACTGTCTGCCTGAAACTCAAAATGGAAGTGGGGAACCAGCATTTCATGAGGCCCATCTCCTCTGGCTCTTCCAAACTGACGGAGAGCTAAGCATGGATTGTAAGAGATTCCTCCTTGGATACCAATCAACGGAACATTAGGGTATTCTCTGTAACGGTCGACAATAGCTACCTCATCCAAACCTCTGAGAGTCCAGGTGATGTCATTATCAGTGAGAGACATTAACCTCCGAGCCCAACCTTTTCCTTCTTCATTCTTCAGCACGAACTTAGGAAGGTGCGAAATAAACCACCTTACTAGCAAAGGAGCACAACACCACGGAGTTCCCCGTTTTCGAGCAGTACGAGCATAGAGTTGTTGTAGAATATCACCCAAAAGAGTGGGTACCGGATTCCGAGACATGAAGATCCTTATGACATGGATACTGATAAAGGTGTCAGGATTGGGAAACAATACCAGACCATAGATCAAAAGAGCCAGAATATCCTCGTACGCCTTGAAGTCCAAGTCATTCCAGAAATCATTAGCCTTGCCAACCAGAAATTTGACCAAAAAGCCCTTTACCCCATTTCTAGTTTCCCAGTTGGACAATACCTCTTCTTTGGTCAAGGGGAGAATTGCAGCAATCTCTTCAGGCCTAGGAGTCTTTTCCAAACCAGTGAATGGAGTTTGTTCCAAGACAGGGATCCCAAGCAGGTAAGAGAATTCTTCCAGGGTAGGAACCAGCTGGAAGTCTTGAAAGGTGAAACAATGATACAGAGGATCATAAAACTGGGTCAGAACACTTATCCGTTGTTGGTCCCACTTTGCAGTGACCAAGCTAAGGAGAGAACCATGTCTGCTGATGAAGGAAGAAGTGTTTGGAATCCTACCAACCAAATCCTTGAGCAAAACTGGTGGTTGAACAAAGTTGAGCCGGATGGTATTCCTACGTACGGGCATCATGATGTCCTATAAAACAGAGCAAAGATGAAACTTTTTTGTCTTTGAAATGGGTTAGTCCTTTATACAGGATGCATGCAATGGTATGATGGCATGATGCTATGATGAAGCACACCACAAGTATTCACACAGGCAAACAAGATAAGGCACACAAGTCACACAAGACACCCTTAGGTTTCAGACTAGCATGAATTTCAGGTATTACCCTCTTTTGGTTTTGTTGGTTAAAACCTGTCCTATCAAAAGTAACCGGGTTCTAGGGGATCTCAAATCATTGGCTACCCTCAATCGGTCATAACTCCAGCATCACAATCTTTTCTCGCGGCCAGAACCATCTCGAGAGTTTAGCCTCAATGAGTGTAGCATACTGCTACTGTCCTAATAGCCAAGTTGGTCAATTTAGGGTTCTAAGGTTGGTTGGTGTTTAATGACTCCTTAGAGGACCTATATTCTCCCCGTTGCAACACAAGGGATATAGGTACAAACTAAGATGCCACACCAACGTAGCCACTGCTTCACCCATGTCGGTCTACGCCGGACAGGTCCCTCACAGATTATGCTACCTAAAAAGGGTATTTCTCAGATCCGGGTTAGGATCTATGAAACTCCGATGCAAAGCCCATAAATATAAAAGCAAACAAAGCAAACAATTGAAAACAAAGGTGATCTAAACCCTAAGGTTACTCCACTTTTAAATTATCCCCAGCAGAGTCGCCAGTTCTGTGATACGGTGGGAGAACTGACTTGAGGTTTTGCGTTTGTTTTCGCAAATGTTTCGGTTGAGCAAGAGTCGCCACCGACTTTTTATTTTATCCTAAGGAAAGGTTAAAAAGCACAGCAAAAACCTTTTGAGATGTTTTCTTGGGTTCGGGGAGTAGATTATAGGAAGGGAAGGTATTAGCACCCTTTCTATCCATGGTTATCCATGGGCTCTTAGTTACTTGCTTAGATCACTTGCCTTTTGTTTTCAATTGTTTTAAATGGTGCTTGTGTGTGGGTTTGAAAAATGTTTTGAAAAGAGGCCAATGTGGTGGCAACCTTTGCAATGATCCATGTTGGGATGTATACAAAGGTGTATGTCTTTTGAAAAGGTTTTCATTTGTTTTTGAAAGTTGTTTTGAAAGAGTAGTGATGTGTAGTTTTTTTGAAATAGGTAAGTGTTTTAGTTTGCAAGATTGATTCAAGTAACTTAAGAGGTTATCTACTCCTAAATCTCTCAAAGTTCATTGCTATGTTTTAACCCTTTTAATAAGTTTATTCCACCATTGTATTTTGTGGATAATCTTATGTTTAGGATGTGAAAGGGACGGGCGCGGGTCATCGTTCGGACCATAATTGCAATGGTGCCAAGTATCTTTGGGCATTTTCTTTAAGGGACTTGATCATTTGTTTTGGAAGTATTTTGAAAATGTTGTCGAGGGACTATGATCATTTGGTTTGTTTGTTTTTCCCAAAGAGACCTAACATACAATATGGCCCAATTTTGAAAGGCAACAAGTGGAATACCCTAGGGGGTGCAAGTGTGATTTGTGTGTCCATTTTCATGCTTGTTTGTCTTGAGATTAGGTCATAACTATTTTGTCATTTTTTTCGCATACAAACCCTAATTCTAACATGGCATAATTAGAAAGCAATAAAGCGCGAAAATAAATTTACTAAGTTATTACAAAACCAAATATGGGAAGGGGGGTACAAATGTTCAAATGGGGATTTTGACAAGCAATGTAAACCTAAAACTATTACATCAATATTGAAATATTTTACAAGATGATTAATTGCATAAATTAAATAAAATAAGAATAAATATGCAAGATGCAAAAATGATTTTTGTATGTATGAAAAAAAGGATTATTTATGTAAAATATAAGGAAAATAAAAGGTATTATTTTTTGGAGTTTTTTTATCTTTAGGGCAAAACCCTAATTCTATTTAAATAAAATGTATTATTATTTAATTTAATACAAGTATTTATTTATTATGTACAAAAATAAAAATGAAATGAAGTATATTATAAAAAGGTATTTTTTATATCAAATATTAATAAAAATGAAAAATATAGGTATTTTTGTATTCTAACCTAAATATATTAATAAATATATATATATATATATATATATATATATATATATATATATATATATATATATATATATATATATATATATATATATATATATATATATATATATATATATATATATATATATATATATATATATATATATATATATATATATATATATATATATATATATATATATATATATATATATATATATATATATATATATATATATATATATATATGTATTAAGTTCTAAATATGCATTATATATAAAAATAATAATATTTAATATTTAATAAAAAAGTATTTTTTTTATGTAAAATATTTTCAGAAGGTAAAATAAAATAAAAATGAAAATAAAAGTATTTTTACATATTTCCCAATATTTTAATGAAATGTAATATATCCATTTATTTATGTATTAATCAAAAGAAAATAACATAAATACCTAATAAATTAAAAAATGGTGAGAAAAAAGATTTTTGTATTTTTAATAGCATGAGAAAAAATAAATGAATCAATCAAAAAAAGAAAAAGTTTGAAATCATTAAAAATAAATGAAATGGGCTCAGGAGGTGTAAAACAAGAAAAGTGGTGTGAAAAGAAATAACCAAACAGGCCCAGCCCAGAAAACTCCTTCTTCAACCTCCAGACTGTATGAACAACAATGAGCACGCGTTTTCTATCTTCCAATTCCTGGACTTTCAAGCAAAACTCATAACATGAAAAGTGTAGAGCATGAGAAGACGAATTCAACCATGTAAAGAACTTGACTTAACTCTCTAAGATGAGGGAGAATTTCTTCTCCCCCAATTTCTGACCTAACTTTTATGCCATGTTCAGACTCAAAATTCTTGCAGCACACATAACATAAATGAAATCTAACTATATGGTCATGTTCAGGGCTATGATTGTGACATATTTCCTTCACAAACCTAAAGCTAACAATGTCTATACTGAGAGATAGAACCTCATGAAGATACCTGTTCAGTTGGAATCGTGCTTTGCAATGGAGGAGTTTTCAGAGCAAGATGATGATTTGTATAGCTTCCTTGAAGTGTGAGGATGCTATTCCAAGTTCTACTTTGTCTTGAAACTCCCTGAATCGTGCTGGAGAACTTCAACTGCAAAACAGAAAAACAAAAATGGTGAAGTGGCTTGGAGGTGTTACAGATCGTGCTTTAGCTTTTGGATAGCTTGCATAGGTGGTAAGGAAGGTATGTGAACTGGTTTGGGCAAGAATGCTTGAAAGGATTGAGAGTTGGAACTCAATCTGCAGAGGTTGCTCTGTTTGAGCAGTTTCAAGGTGATTCTGAGTTTTGGGATGGATTGGAGGTAAAAGGCTCGTGCAATAGCTTGGTTATGATCTGTGGAATGTGTTTGATAACTTTGTCTAAGTGTTTGTAAGCTGGTTTGTGAGTTGGTACAAGTTATGCCATATTTCTTGAACTTGAAGCAAACAAAAGCCACTTGATCATTCTAGCATGTACATGCCCTCACACTATGCTGCATCTTTTTGTCTTGATCAGAGTGTTATGTCCATGAATCTTGTGTCCAAAGATATGCATTGTACCATTTGATTTGCAAACTTGACATAAAGTTCTTCTTTTCAAAAATGGATAAACCACTTTTTCCAATTAAGGCTTAATTCCTTGTGTAATGACTATATGAACAAAACAAAGCTAAAACACAATGGATTGGCATTTAATTATTGAGTAAGAAAAGGATTAGAGGCCTGTAACTAGCTTGCCCATGCTGATTTGAAAAATTGCAAAGTGTATGAACATGTACATGGTCATGAATCAAAGTGACTTTTGCCCATTTTGCAAAATTCGATTCTCCCTAACCATGAGGTTGTTTGAGAAGTTCTTGGACATTTTGGAAAGATTGAAATGTGTACTACAATCCATATTTGAAATGCAAATTGAAATTCCAAGTGTAAGTGTATGGAAAATGGCCTTGAAGTTAGGTAGAAAACCTTGTCAAAAAGGTCAAATTTTCACTAAGTTATGAATGGTTTAGTGCCCTTATTCAAAAATTTGTAACTTGAAATACAAGCCTCATTTGGGAAAACTTTGTGAATCAAAGTTCTAGATTATGTAACAAGCTACAACTTTTATGTTTTGACTTTTTTTTGAATCCAAATGAATCTTGGTGAAAAAGTGGGGCAAAGTTGGGAAAAAATTAGGGTTTTCCATAACTTAGAAAAATTCTAAGTTATGAAAAATTCCATTTCAAACCCTAATTTGCATTTCTTGGTTTCTTGGTGAACAAGTTTCATGATTTGGCATGCTTTGATGAAAAATGAATCTTGACTCTTGATTTTGACCAAAAAGTCAAAGTTTGACTTTTCAGTATACAGTCAAAATTGATCAATTGACTGGGAAATTCAACTGTCAATCTTGTGTATTTGGGATCTTTTGAGTTTGTTGATCATGTCAAGATAATTCCATGGGGTTCTTGAGTCCATATGTGAGCTTGGTTTGCCATTGGCTAGGTCAAACAGTCAAAAATTGCCTTTGTGCAGTCAAAATCCTAAAAATGACCATTTTGCCCTTTTGGTGATCTGATCAAATTTCTTGTGGAATTGTGATCCAAACTTGATCAAATGGTACATATGAGTTCATAATGTTGATGTGGGTCAATTTTCATGAGATTTGACTGTCAATTGGCCACAGTTGACTTTTTCCCCAATACAGCTGATTTTTAGGTCAACTGTCCAATTGACCGGGTAAAACTTGGAATCAGGACTTGAAACTTGGTATGGGTAAACTTGGGAGTCCAATATGAAGCATGAAAGTCATCTTAGGCATTTTAGGTCAAAACATCTTTGTTCAAACATAAACCCTAATTTGAGTCCACAGTGCAAGGAGAAGTCTTGAGCAGAGGAAACCCTAACTGGATCTTGAGCTCCAAGGGTCTTGTGGTGAGAAAATATTGAGGAAATGGGAGGGCAAATTTTGGGGTACAACAATGATATATGGAAATGTCATACAAAAAGCCCTCACAAATGGAGCCACGGTGCCCCGGGTAGGACACCGAGCCAATAAAAGTTTCAACATATTGTTTGTTACAAATTGAACACAAAAGAGTTAATTACTGCGTGACAAATGTAATAGGTGTAAAATCCTTGGTCGTCCAGTTGCTTGGTCCGTTGCTGGTTGTCGGATAGATCCAACTGTAAAATGTTGCTTCCTCCACATCCTCCTCGATAGCATTCACCCTTGGGTTGGTTATGAACACCGGAGCCTTTCTGATCTTTTCTTTGCGAACAGCCCTCTGAGCCTCTGCAGTAAAGCCCAGCCCAAACTTGTCGTTCTTTTGAGTGAAGTCAGGAAGCTGACCCTAGTTTTCACATTTGCCTTTCTCGATCACAGCCCGGGCATCCTTCAAGGAAGCCATCTTCAAGGGAAAGTCTTCTTCAACCACTGTCTCAGCCGATGCCAATGTTGGAGGTACTTCTTCAAAATGTTGAAAGGGGGTTTCAATAAACTTCCCGTCCATCTCGATATACCGGAATGAATTCAAGTGACTAACCATGTATTCCTCCTCTCCCTGCACAGTAACAATCTTCCCTTTGACAGGGTATTTGAGCTTTTGATGTAGAGTGGATGTTACCGCCCTAGCCTTGTGAATCCAGGGTCGACCCAACAAGCAGGAATAAGATGGACGAATATCCATCACGTAGAACGTTGAGTCAAAGACTTGGGAACCCACACGAATAGGAATGTCTACCTCACCATGCACCATCCTCTTAGAACCGTCGAAGGCTCTAACAATGATGTTACTAGGTTTCAATTCCAGGCCCTCACAATCCAACCGATCTAAGGCCTTCTTGGGCAATACATTCAGGGAAGAACCGGTGTCCACCAACACGTGTGCGAGAGTAGTGCCCCTGCATTCTATGGAAACATGCAGGGCATCATTGTGGTTTTTCCCTTTGGTGGTAAGGTCTGCATCCGAGAAACCCAAACCATTGTCAACTGTCAAATTAGCCACACAGTCAGTGAATTGATCTGCAGATGTCTCTTGCGGCACATGGGCCGTTTTCAGAAATGAAATCAGGGCCTTGGCGTGGGCCTCTGAGCAGCAGCAAAGACAGCATAGAGATTTTGGAGGGGGTATGCCCCAGCTGTTCAACGACATTGAAGTCACTCTTTTTAATGATTTTAAGGATTTCCTCCATCTCTTGCTGGGAGGCTTCAACAACGGTCTTTTTTGGTGCCTCCGTCCCGGCAGGCAAATCGGTAGCAACTTCTTTGCCCCGAGCATCAGAGGACTCGGCGGCAGTAGTAGACACAGGAACTTGATTTGGAACATGCGCACTTGCGGGTGTGATGATAAGAGGTTTTCGGATAACTGGCGGTGCAATGTCAGGCGAGAAAAGCCTGCCACTGCGGGTAATCTTGGCGGGACCAGTGATGTTACTGATACTAGTACCGGTGTTGAACTCCTGCTTTACTCCAAGCACATACACGTCTGCCCCATAGTGCCATGGGACAGCCTTGTCGGATTCATAGGGGAGGGGCCCCGGAACAGTAATGGTAATGGGTGCAACAGACATAATTTTGACTGGCTTCCTTGGGAGAGCCTTGGTAGGGTTGTTGAAAATTGTGACGATAGATACTTCTTCAGCGGAAACAAATGGAACAGCAGTTTTCTTGAACAGAATTTCTTTGCTATCCATCAGGCTTTGGATGCCTGATTTCAGCAGCGGACAACCGGTAGGGATAACAGCACACAGGAGGCAACCCTTGCTACAACCCGGAAATAAACCGGCTAGCAGTAGGTTCCTCTTAAAAGTCAATAGAGGGGTAGCAACATCATTCACCGAAACAGCATACAAATCTTCCTCGACGGCATTTACTCTATGCTGGGACATAGGAGCAGTTACAATATTTGGCCTCTCAGGCGCCTCAAACTGAATTTCCTTCGCATCGATAAGGTCTTGAACTTTATTTCTCAGGGCCCAGCAATCATCAGTAGTATGCCCGGGGCTATCAGAATGATAAACACAACGGGCATTTGGGTTATACTTAGGAGATGCAGTGTTCACGACCTTCGGAGCCTCTTTGATGGTCACCAAGTTGGTTGATAACAGTTGCGGTAAGATTTGTGACAAGGTCATACTCAGCCGAGTGTATTGCCTTTTGGGCCTCTCACCCCTTTGTTGATTGTACTGTTGAGGAGCAGCAACAGGTTTTGAAATTACCAAGGCATTGACGGCTTGGCGGCTTTTTGGCTTGACTTGTCTTCTAGGACCATAGACTGCACTAGCTTCCTTCTTGAAAGGCCTCTTCTCAGTACTTGCGGAGGCAGCTTTCTGTATCTTTCCTGACCTGATGCCAGCTTCTATCCTTTCACCCGTCAGAATTAAATCCGTGAACCCAGCGGAGGAATTACCAACCAGATGATTGAAGAATGGACCAGACAAGGTCCCTAGAAACATGTCAACCAGTTCATGATCAGTCAAAGGAGGCTGCACCCTGCCAGCCAAATCTCTCCATTTTTGCGCATATTCTTTGAACCCTTCGCCCGTTCCTAGAGACATACCCTGAAGTTGGGTACGTGTAGGAGCGAGGTCAGAATTGTATTGATATTGTCTATAAAATGCGGTAGCCAAATCCTCCCAATGTCAGATACTGGTTCCATCTAGCTGATAAAACCACTCAAGTTGTGACCCCGAAAGGCTATCTTGGAAGAAGTGGATCCAAAGGTTTTTGTCTGTCGTGTAAGGTTGGATCTTCCTTACGTACGATCTGAGATGCAGCTTTGGACAGGAAGCCCCGTCGTATTTGGCAAAGGCAGGCGCCTTGAACTTGTGTGGGATTACCACCCCAGAAGATAACCCTAAATCTCCGAAATCCAGCCCCGGCACATTTTGAATCTCCATGGCACTCAAGCGGTCCTCTAATTGCTTGTATCTGTCAGCAGCAGGAGGGTATTGTTCGTCATTGTAATCCGTCTCGTTGTCAGAGACTGCAGGACTAGGAGCCCCTCCCCCTTGGGGACTGTCTTTCTCTGCAGAGGAAGTAGTTGGATCAGCCTCATTATGGAGTGTGTTCCCAAACTTACTGACCTTGAGCCAGGCTCATGACCATCTCTTGAAACTGGGCACTCTGGGCCTGAAGGGCCTTGATAGCTTGCTCACTGGATGATTCTGGATTCATGATGACTGTTTAGATAAACAGCAAAGAAGATTAAGCAACCTGTGGAAAAAGGTACCTGCTATGCATATGATGCAATGAGATGCGTATGTTTTATGTTTTCAAAGACAAACGAGATTCAACTTTGTAGACAAAAGGGAAACACACTTCATTGGATTCAAATTTAAAATTGTTCAACAACTTGCCCTTAGGCATTACAGGAATGAAAAATACTGAAAAGGAAATAAAAGCTGTAAAAAAGAAACATTCAAAGCCCATCAGTGCTCCCATGGCCTCCTCTTCTCAGTATGGATATAGTTATTCAGAACCCGCTCTTATTCCAATTGCTTAGTCAGCCTCTGGATCTTCCGTTCCTGTTCGTTGAACTTTTCTCGATAAAGATCCCGTTCTTCCTTTAGCTGTGCCCAAGATCTCTTCAATGTGTCAAAATCAGTGGGTATCTGAGGAGGGAGGACAGTTGGAGGAACCCCGTCTTCATCAGGAGATTCAAGAATGATAGGTCTGACAGCTTCGTACGGCATACCTAACTTCTGAGCACGGATGCGGACCCATTTGCAATAGGGTTCCATTGGTAGAGAAGTCTTTGGTCCCAACTCATATGGGTCAGCTTTGTGAATTCTGTCCCAAGCCTTAATGAATCCATGGTGTAGTTTATCACTGTCTACCTGAAATTCAAAATGGAAGTGAGGAACCAACATCTCATGAGGCCCTACTCTTCTGGCTCTTCCAAACTGACGGAGAGCTAAACATGGATTATAAGAGATTCCTCCCTGGATGTCGATCAATGGAACATTAGGGTATTCTCCGCAACGATCAATAACAGCTACCTCATCCAAACCTTTGAGAGTCCAAGTGATGTCTTTATCAGTGAGAGACATTAACCTATGAGCCCAACCCTTTCCTTCTTCATTCTTCAGCACGAACCTAGGAAGGTGCGAAATAAACCACCTCACTAGCAAATGAGCACAACACCATGGAGTTCCCCGTCTTCGGGCAGTACGAGCATAGAGTTGTTGCAGGATATCACCCAAAAGAATGGGTACAGGATTCCGAGACATGAAGATCCTTATGGCATAGATACTGATAAAGGTGTCAGGATTTGGAAACAGTACCAGACCATAGATTAAAAGAGCCAGAATGTCTTCGTACGCCTTGAAGTCTAAGTCATTCCAGAAATTATTAGCTTTGCCAACCAGAAATTTAACCAAAAAGCCCTTAACTCCACTTCTAGTTTCCCAGTTAGCCAATACCTCTTCTTTGGTCAAGGGGAGAACTGCAGCAACCTCTTCAGGCCTAGGAGTCTTTTCCCAACCGGTGAATGGAGTTTGCTCCAAAACAGGAATACCAAGTAAATCAGAGAATTCTTCCAGGGTAGGGACCAGCTGGAAGTCTTGAAAGGTAAAGCAATGATACAGGGGATCATAAAACTGGGTCAGGACACTTATCAGTTGTTGGTCCCACTTTGAAGTGATCAAACCAAGGAGAGAACCATGCCTTTTGATGAAGGAAGAAGTGTTTGGAATCCTATCAACCAAATCCTTGAGCAAAGTTGGTGGTTGAACAAAATTGAACCGGATAGTATTCCTACGCACGGGCATCATTGTGTCCTACAAAATAGAGCAAAGATGAAACTTTTTTGTCTTTGAAATGGGTCAGTCCTTATACAGGATGCATGTAATGGTATGATGATATGATGCTATGATGAAGCACACCACAAGTATTCACACAGGCAAGCATGATAAGGCACACAAGTCACACAAGACAACCCTTAGGTTTCAGGCCAGCATGAAGTTTAGGTATTACCCTCTTTTAGTTTCGTTGGTTAAAACCTGTCCTATCAAAAGTAACCAGGTTCTAGAGGATCTCAAATCATTGACTACCCTCAATCGGTCATAACTCCAGCATCGCAATCTTTTCTTACGGCCAGAACCATCGCGAGAGTTTAGCCTCAATGAGTGTAGCATACTGCTACTGTTCTATGGCCAAGTTTGGTCAATTTAGGGTTCTAAGGTCGGTTGGTATTTAATGACTCCTTAGAAGACCCATATTCTCCTTGTTGCAACACAAGGGATATCGGTACAGACTAAGGTGCCACACCAACGTAGCCACTGCTTCACCCATGTCGATCTACACCGGACATGTCCCTCACAGATTATGCTACCTAAAAGGGTATTCCCCAGATCCGGGTTAGGATCTATGAAACTCTGATGCAAAGCCCACAAATATAAAAGCAAACAAGGCAAACAATTGAAAACAAAGATGATCTAAGCCATAAGGTTACTCCACTTTTAAGATTATCCCCAGCAGAGTCGCCAGTTCTGTGATACGGTGGGAGAACTGACTTGAGGTTTTGCATTTTTTATTCGCAAATGTTTCGGTTGAGCAAGAGTCGCCACCGACTTTTTATTTTATCCTAAGGAAAGGTTAAAAAGCACAGCAAAAACCTTTGAGATGTTTTCTTGGGTTCGGGGAGTAGATTATAGAAAGGGAAGGTATTAGCACCCTTTCTATCCATGGTTATCCATGGGCTCTTAGTTACTTGCTTAGATCAACTTGCCTTGATTTTCAATTGTTTGAAATGGTGCTTTGGGTGTCTGGGTTTGAAAATGTTTTGAAAAGAAGCCAATGTGGTGGCAACCTTTGTAATGATCCATGTTGGGATGTATACAAAGGTGTATGTATTTTGAAAAGGTTTTCAATGTTTTTTGAAAGTTGTTTTGAAAGTGTAGTGATGTGTGGTTTGAAAAATAGGCAAGTGTTTTGTTTTGCAAGTTTGATTCAAGTAACTAAGAGTTTGTCTACTCCTAAATTTCTCAAAGATTTCTCCTATGTTTTTTAACCCTTTTAACAATTTTGTTCCACCATCGCATTTGGTGGACAATCTTGTGTTAGGATGTGAAAGGGACGGGCGCGGGTCATCGTTTAGACCATAATTGCAATGATGCCAAGTATCTTTGGGCAATTTTTCCTTGGAGGGACTTTGATCATTTTTAGGAAACTTCGAAAGCGTCATCGAGGGACTATGATCATTTGAATTGTTTTGTTTGGCCCAAAGAAACCTAACATGCAATATGGCCCATTATTGAAGGCAACAAGTGGAATACCCTAGGGGTGCAAGTGTGATTAGTGTTGTCCATTTTCATGCTTGTTTATCTTTGAAATTAGGTCAAACTATTTTGGTTAATTGATTTGCATACAAACCTCAATTCTAACATGGCATAATTAGAAAGCTTTAAAATGCGAAAAATAAAGTTCCTAAGTTATTACAACACAATATATGGGAAGGGGGGTACAAATGTTCAAATGGGGGTGAGACTTTAGGAATGTAGTGTCCAATAATTTACAACCAAATTGAATTGCGATAAATATAAATGTATAGATGTATAAGAAAAGAACAATGTGTATGTGAAAGTATTTTTTGTGTAAGTGTATATTTTATTCACAAATAAAATAAAAATAATTAAAAGAAAGTTAATTTTTTTGAATATTTTCATGTTTAGGGCAAAACCCTAATTTTATAAATAAAATGTATTAATTAATTATTTAATATATACAAAGTTTGTTAATTATGTACAAAAATAAAATAAAAATGAAGTATATTTGTAAAAAAGGTATTTTTAGTGTTAAATATTAATAAAAATAAAAATGTATATATTTTGTATTTTTTTAACCTAAATATATTAATATACATATATGTATTTGTATTATTTACTAAATATATATTATATACAAAATAATAATATTTAATATTTATAAAAAAGGTATATTTTATATAAAATATTTTCAGAAGATAAAATAAAATAAAAATTGGAAAATAAATGTATTGGTATTAATTTTAGTATTTTTTTTAAATAAAAGTATTTCTAGGTATTTATTTATGTACAAATGTTATATTTAAACAAATAAATCCCTAATAAATACAAAAATGGTGTGAAAAATATTTTTTATATTTTTAATATTATTAGAAAAAATAAATAAGTCAGAAATAAAAAGAAAAGATCAAAAAATCATGAGAATAAGCATAATGGGCCAAGGGGGTGCCAAAGTAAGCATAGGGTGCAAAAAGGAAAGTAAACTCAGGCCCAGCCCAAGAAGACTTTGTCTTCAACCTCAGGACCTGTATGAACAACAACAACACGCGTTTTCTATCTCTAGATTCCTTGATCTTTTGCCAAATCTTTCAACATGAAACCTGTAGAGCTTGAAGCCACGACTCTAGACATATAAAGAAATCAATCTAACTCTCAGAAATGAGAGAGAATTTCTTCTCTCCCAATTCTTGACCTAGTTTTTGTTCCATGTTCAGGCATCAAATTCTCATAGCACACATAACATAAATGAAAACTAATTATATGGGCATGTTCAGGGCTATGAATGTGACATAATTTCTTCATAAATCTAAACCTAACAATGCCTGGATAGAGAGATAAGAGTTCATGAACTTACCTGTTCAGTTGGAATCGTATCTGGTGATGGAGGTGTTTTCAATGCAAGGTGATGATTGGTACAGCTTCCTTGATGTCCAGGGATGCTATTCCAAGCTTTAGTTTGCTTTGAAACCAAGTGAATCGAGCTATGGTACTTCAACTGCAAAACCAGAAAAATGAAAATGGTTATGTTAGCTAGGGATGTTACAGGTCGTGTTTGAGGCTTGGAATAGTTTCAAGGGATGATGTGGGATATGTTTGAAGTGGTTTTAGCAAGGATGCATGAATGGACTGAGCTATGGAACTCAATCTGCAGCAGGTCCCCTGTTTGGGCAGTTTGAGGGTGATTCTGTGTTTTAGAAGGCAATGGAGATGGTTGGCTCGTGTTCTAGCTCAGTTAGGATGTATGGAATTTGTTTGCAATCTTTTCTTAAGCTTGCCTTGACAGGAATGTGAAATTCTTGTTGTTATGCCAAGTTACTTCTAACTTAAGCAAGAAATGGCAAGTTGGTGTTTTAGGCTTGTACAGGCCCCTCTAGCATGCTGCATAATCCCTCCTTGATCAGTGGGATTAGTCTAATAACTTGTGCCTCAGAGATTTTCTTTGTACCTTCTTGATTTACAAATTGACGTAAAGCACTTCTTTTCAAAAATGGCAAAAATGCTTTATCTAAAAATGGCTTAATCTTGTATATAATATTTGAACACACAAAATAAGGTCTTGGCACAAGGGATATGCATTAAATTTATGAGTGCAAATGGGATATAGGACCTGTAATCAAGTTGTGCAAGCTGATTTCAAAATGGCCTAGATGTATGAACATGTAACTTGGCCATAAACAAAGTGACTTTTTCCCAACTTGCCAAATTCGATTCTCCCTAACCATGAGGTTGTTTGATGAGTTCTTGGACATTTTGGAAAGCTTGGAATGTGTACTAAAATCCATATTTGAAATGAAAATTGAAATTCCAAGTGGAAGTATGTGAAAAGTGGTCTTGAAGTTAGGCAAAAATCCTGCCTAAAATGGTTCAAAATTTCTCTAAGTTAAGAATGGTTTGGTACCCTTGTTCCAAAAATTGTAACTTGAGCTACAAG
Source organism: Vicia faba (assembly GCA_948472305.1). Taxonomy (NCBI): domain Eukaryota; kingdom Viridiplantae; phylum Streptophyta; class Magnoliopsida; order Fabales; family Fabaceae; genus Vicia; species Vicia faba. Next base: position 232,008,762 of record OX451741.1, on the reverse strand, counting down.
CTTCTTTTGGGAAAACTTTGTGAATCAAAGTTGTAGATTTTGCAATAGGCTACAACTTTCATGTTTTGACTTTTGCTTGAATCCAAATGAATCTTGGTGAGAAAGTGGGATAAAGTTAGGAAAAAATTAGGGTTTTTCATAACTTAGAAAAATTCTAAGTTATGAAAAATCTTCATTTCAAACCCTAATTTTCAATTCTTGATTTCTTGATGAACAAGTTTCATGATTTGGCATGTTTTGATGAAAAATGAATCTTGACACTTAATTTTGACCAAAAGGTCAAAGTTTGACTTTTCAGTATACAGTCAAAATTGATCAATTGACTGGGAAATTCAATTGTCAATCTTGTGCATTTGGGATCTTTTGAACTTGTTGAGCATGTCAAGACAATTCCATGGGGTCCTTGAGTCCATATGTGAGCTTGGTTTGCCATTGGCTAGGTCAAACAGTCAAAAATTGCCTTTGTGCAGTCAAAACCCTAAAAATGACCATTTTGCCCTTTTGGTGATCTGATCAAATTTCTTGTGGAATTGTGATCCAAACTTGATCAAATGGTCCATGTGAGTTCATAATGTTGATGTGGGTCAATTTTCATGAGATTTGACTGTCAATTGGCCACAGTTGACTTTTTCCCCAATACGGCTGATTTCTAGGTCAACTGTCCAATTGACTGGGCAAAATTTAGAATCAAGATTTGAAACTTAGTATGGATAAACTTGGGAGTCCAACATAAAGCATGAAAGTCATCTTAGGCATTTTAGGTCAAAATATCTTTGTGCAAACACAAACCCTAATTTGGGTCAACAGTGCAAGGAGAAGTCTTGAGCAGAGGAAACCCTAACTTGATCTTGAGCTCCAAGGGTTTTGTGATGAGAAAATGTTGAGAGAATGGGAGGGCAAATTTTGGGGTACAACAGGTGCGGTACTCATTTCTCCTGAAGATTGCCATACACCCTTCACTGCCCGACTTTGCTTCAACGGTACCAACAACATGGCTGAGTATGAAGCTTGCATCTTTGGTCTCAAGGCTGCTATAGACTTGGGAATCAAATCTTTGGTCGTATTTGGGGACTCGACTTTGGTTATCAGTCAAGTCAAAGGAGAGTGGGACACTAAACATCCTAATCTTATCCCATACAAAGAACATGTCTTGACATTGTTACCTCATTTTGAGCAGATTACTTTTGAGCACTTCCCGCGAGAAGAAAATCAGCTAGCAGATGCTCTGGCTACAATGTCTTCCATGTTTAAACTCAACTGGGATAACGAGGCTCCCCAAATCACCATCGAGCGAATGGACGAACCTGCGCACTGTCATGAGATTAATACCAAAGAAGTAGTGGAACAACCCTGGTTTCATGAAATCAAAAGGTATCTCCAGACTCGAGAATACCCTGAAGGAGCTTCCGTCAATGACAAAAAGTTCTTAAGGATATTTGTGTTAGAACAAAGTTTGAATCTACTACCCTATGTTTAAGTTTTGATGATAAAAAAATGAAAGGATATATTAATTATGTGATTCATATAAGAACTATTTGCTACCTAAAATATTACGTTCTGTTTTGCAGAAACTCTGATAGGTATCAGCAAGAGCACACCTAATCAGCATCAGAATATTGGTCATCAACGTAAGCATCAGAAGATGCTATATCAGAATACCAGATTCAGAAGAATAATTCACGCGTATGCTGAAGCTTGATGAACAGAACTGCGCTCAACACTCTGATAAAGACAACAACAGTTCATCAGCACTTAAGCAGAGTCAGAATGAAGCCAAGCTAGAACACGCTTTAAGTAGCAACGGTATTGTGCGTTGAAAGTGAATTATTACCAACGGCATCATTCCAGACAAGATCTGCTCAATAAGGAAAGTTTGTTATTGGCATTGAATCAAGATTATTGCTCCAGCGTTCAACAATCTCAATGCTATATAAACAAGACAATGAAGATTGAATTGGCTAATGCTCTACATCACATTACACGCATAAAAGCTAATCATCATCTTCCTTCTTTCAGTTTGCTAAACGCTTCATATTTCCTTACTCAGTATTTTAGCAATCTAGTTTCATAAGCTTAAGTTGTGTAACATCACAGTTGTGATACAGTTTTGTAGAAAACATTCACACACCATATTTCTCTTATTTGTAAGAAGTGTTTCCTTGACAAACCGGGTTGTGGTTTGCATCAAGAAGGCTTTAGCAGTTGTTAAAGCAGTTTGTAATATTCAGTTGAATATAGTGGATTAAGACCTCGTTGGAGAGAGGCGAAATCACCTTGACGGGTGGACTGGAGTAGTTTGAGATCAAATGAACCAGGATAAAAATATCTTGTTCATTGCATTGATTTTCAGTTTTACAATTCAACCCCCCTTCTTGTGTTTTTCACTTCTTCAATTGGCATCAGAGCGCCTGGTTCTGAACTAAAACACTTAACCGTGTCAGTACAAGATCCAGCGTCAGAAAAACACAATGGCAGGAAATTATTCTCACACCAGCAATGACAACCATGAGGACAGAGACAGATTCAGCGGTAAACCTCCAGTATTTGATGGAGAAAACTTTGATTACTGGAAAGACAGAATTGAAAGCTTCTTTCTGGCACATGATGCTGATCTGTGGGATATGGTGATAGATGGATACACGCACCCCGTGAATGCAAGCGGTCAGAAGATTGATAGAAAAATAATGACTGACCAACAAAAGCGTGACTTCAAGAATCACTACAAGGCCATAACCATCCTTCTCAGCGCCATCTCGTATGCTGAATATGAAAAGATCTCCAACAGAGACACAGCAAAGAACATGTTTGACTCACTCAGAATGACGCATGAGGGCAACGTTCAGGTCAAAGAAACTAAAGCTCTGGCGCTCATTCAGAAGTATGAGGCATTCAAAATGGAAGAAAGTGAATCCATTGAAACAATGTTCTCAAGATTCCAGATTCTGGTAGCTGGTCTCAAGGTTCTGGACAAAGGTTACTCTACTGCTGATCACGTCAAGAAAATTATCAGAAGTTTACCCAAGCAGTGGAGGCCAATGGTTACAGCTCTGAAGCTAGCAAAAGATCTCAACAAAATTTCTCTGGAGGAACTTATCAGTTCCCTCAGAAGCCATGAGATAGAGCTAGAAGCTGATGAACCCCAGAAGCAAGGTAAGCCTTTAGCATTAAAATCTAACAAAAAATCTGAGTCTAAAGTTTTGCAGGCAGTTGAAGAAACATCTGATGGATCCTCATCAGAAGAAGACGAACTCTCCCTCCTCTCCAGAAGAGTGAATCAACTGTGGAAGTAGAGGCAAAGGAAGTTCAGGAATTCCAGAAGATCTGATCAGAACGAGTCTTCTTCCAGACACAGAAGGACAGATTCTTCCTCTGGATACAGAAGATCTGAAGGCTCCTCAGGAAGCAGAAAGCCAAACACCAAGGACATCGTCAGCTATGAGTGCAATGAGCAAGGACACTACAAGAGTGACTGCCCAAAGCTTCAGAGGGAAAAGCCCAAAAAGAAGTTTGGAAGAGAAAAGAAGAAAAGTCTCATGGCTACATGGGATGACTCTGACTCGTCTGAAGCTGACTCAGAATCAGATGATGAGAGAGCAAACATAGCTCTCATGGCTAACATTTCAGAAGATAGTGAAGCTTCTGAATCAGACTCAGAATCAGATACTGAAGAGGTATTTCCTAACTTTGCTGTTAATTTTACCAAGGCTGAACTTGCTGAAAGCCTTAATGAGATTCTGGAAAGGTATCAGCAGATTAGAGTTAAATTCAGAGACCTGAAGAGGAATCTTGAATCTGACTCTAATAAGTCTGAGAGTCTCAAATTGGAGAATTCTGACCTGAGAATTAAAATTTCAAAATTAGAAAATACTTTACAAAACTCTCAGAAGGAACCAATTTCTGAAACTCCCAGCAACGCTGATGAGATCATCAAGGAGTATGATCATAGTTTCCAGAAGTTCCTTGCTAAAAGCATAGATAGAAGCAAAATGGCTTCAATGATCTATGGAGTTAGCAGAAAAGACAGGAAGGGAATAGGATACCAAGGTAAGGTTCCTACACCAAAGAATGTCATGGATTTAACCATCAAACACACACCTCTGAATTCACATTTTGTGTATGGTCACACACATGATATTAAATACACTAGCAGTAAGTACTCTGTGAAACCAAAATTCAACCAGAGTTTTGGTAAATCTAACAAATCAGGACCCAAGAAAATCTGGGTACCTAAGGATAAAATAATACATGTTGCAGATATCTTTAGCAGCAAGTCAGAAACACCAGTCATGGTACCTGGACTCTGGCTGCTCGCGACACATGACGGGAAGAAGGCATATGTTCCAAAGCCTGGAACTTAAGCCTGGAGGCCACGTTGGCTTTGGAGGCAATCAGAGGGGAAAGATAATTGGCTCTGGAACTGTAGGTAATGGAAATCTTCCCTCTATCAATAATGTTCTGCTAGTAGATGGATTAATGCATAATCTGTTATCCATAAGTTAATTAAGTGATAACGGTTATAATATAATCTTTAATCAAAAATCATGTAAAGCTGTTAGTCAGAAAGATGGGACTATCCTGTTTAATGGAAAGAGGAAAAACAACATTTACAAAATCAAACTTTCTGAACTGAAAAGTCAGAATGTAAAGTGCCTTTTGTCTGTTAACAACGAGCAGTGGATCTGGCACAGAAGATTGGGGCATGTTAGTATGAGAAGAATATCTCAGATTAACAAACTCAATCTGGTCAGAGGACTTCCTAATTTGAAGTTCAATTCAGATGCTCTGTGTGAAGCATGTCAGAAAGGCAAGTTTGCAAAACCTTCTTTTAAATCTAAAAATGTTGTTTCTACCTCTAAGCCATTAGAACTTCTACACATTGACTTATTTGGACCAGTTAAAACTGCTTCAGTCAGTGGCAAGAAGTATGGGTTAGTAATCGTAGATGGCTATAGCAGATGGACATGGGTAAAGTTCTTAAGACACAAGGACGAGTCACACTCTGTGTTTGTTACCTTTTGTAACCAAGTTCAGAATGAAAAGGATCTTAGAATCGTTAAAGTCAGAAGTGATCATGGTGGAGAGTTTGAAAACAAAGATTTTGAGTCATTCTTTAATGACAGAGGCATTCTGCATGATTTCTCTTGTCCTAGAACTCCCCAACAAAATGGAGTTATAGAACGAAAGAACAGAACAGTGCAAGAAATGGCCAGAACCATGATCAATGAGACAAACGTTGCTAAGATCTTCTGGGAAGAGGCAATAAACACAGCGTGCTACATTCAGAATAGAATCTCAATAAGACCTATTCTGGAAAAGACTCCATATGAATTGTGGAAGAACAGAAAGCCCAACATTTCATATTTTCATCCATTTGGATGTACCTGTTTTATGTTAAATACAAAGAATTATTTGAACAAGTTTGACTCTAAAGCACAGAAGTGTATTATGTTAGGATACTCTGAACGCTCAAGAGGGTACAGAGTATACAATACAGAAACACAGATTGTGGAAGAATCAATCAGTGTTCGTTTTGATGATAAGCTTGACTCTGAAAAGTCAAAGCAGAATGAAGTTTTTGCAGGTATGGAAATTGAACTTACAGGTTCTGAAGACAAGTCATCAGAAGCTCTCAACACAGACACTCCTTCAACATCTGAAAGGAGCACTGCCAGCAATCCTACAACAGCTGCTGATCAACCTCAGAAGAGATTACCCAGAAGCAGCTTGGATCACCCAGAAGAGACTATCTTAGGAAGAAAGGAAGATCCAATCAGAACAAGAGCAAGCTTCAGAAACTCTGAAGAAACCCTCATGGGACTTGTGTCTCTGATTGAACCTTCTTCTGTTGATGAAGCACTTCTGGATAATGACTGGATTCTGGCAATGCAAGAAGAGCTGAATCAATTCACCAGAAATGACGTATGGGATCTTGTTCCCAGACCAAAAGGATTCAACGTCATTGGAACAAGATGGGTGTTCAGAAACAAGCTAAATGAACAAGGTGAAGTCATCAGAAACAAAGCACGACTGGTTGCACAAGGTTATAGTCAGCAAGAGGGGATAGACTATACAGAAACCTTTGCCCCAGTCGCCAGGTTAGAATCTATCAGACTTTTAATTTCATTTGCTGTTAATAGAGGCATCACTCTGTATCAGATGGATGTCAAAAGTGCATTCTTAAATGGTTATATAGAAGAAGAGGTTTATGTGCACCAACCCCCTGGTTTTGAAAATACAAAACATCCATAACATGTTTTCAAACTAAAGAAGTCACTATATGGTCTGAAGCAAGCTCCCAGAGCTTGGTATGAAAGACTAAGTAACTTTCTGTTAGAAAATGAATTCACCAGAGGGAAGGTGGACACTACTTTATTCTGTAAATTAGTTAAGAATGACATCTTAGTCTGTCAAATTTATGTTGATGATATTATCTTTGGTTCTACTAATCCTTCTCTTGGAAGAAAATTTGCTAAGTGTATGCAGGCAGAATTTGAGATGAGCCTCATGGGGGAACTGAAATTCTTTCTAGGAATTCAGATAAATCAAACTCCAGAGGGAACTTACATTCATCAGAGCAAATACATCAGAGATCTTCTAAAGAAATTTGACCTCTCAGAATGTAAGCCATCAAAGATTCCAATGCATCCCACGTGCATTATGGAAAGAGAAGAGGTAAGCAAAAAGGTAGAACAGAAAGTCTACAGAGGTATGATTGGTTCTCTCCTTTATCTGACAGCTTCAAGACCTGATATATTATTCAGTGTATGTATTTGTGCTAGATTCCAATCAGATCCTAGAGAATCTCACTTAACAGATGTTAAGCGAATTTTCAAGTATCTGAAAGGTACTACTAATCTGGGTTTGTTTTATAGAAAATCTAGTGATTACAGTTTAGTAGGCTACTGCGATGCTGACTTTGCTGGAGACAGAGTGGAGTGTAAAAGTACTTCTGGAAGCTGCCAGTTTCTGGGAGAAAATCTGATCTCTTGGTCCAGCAAAAGGCAATCAACAATTGCGCTATCAACAGCAGAAGCTGAGTACATAGCAGCAGCAGGATGTAGCACACAAATGCTCTGGATGAAAAGTCAGCTTGAAGACTTCCAGATTTTTGAGAGTAACATCCCTATACTCTGTGACAATACTTCTGCTATTTGCTTAAGTAAGAATCCTATTTTACATTCTAGAGCTAAGCATATAGAAATAAAACATCATTTCATTAGGGACTATATTCAGAAGGGAATTTTGAATTTAAAATTTATAGATACAGACCATCAATGGGCTGATATCTTCACTAAACCCCTTTCTGAAGATAGGTTCAATTTCATTCTGAAACATCTCAGCATGAAAATCTGCCCAGAATGAAAATGTTTTAATTCCATATATTTATATTCAGAATGTATTTGTTTTACTGTGAACTTCTGATCAATCTCTTTTCAGAAAGATCGAACATGCAGATTGTATCAGATGCTAGTCTTAAAGATCTGAGAGTTTAAGCTCAAGGATAGACGTGTTGATTCCCAAATCAAACAAGTGTCATCCAATCATCAGCAATACTCTGAAGCAGAACACGTGCACGCTTCTGAGAAGGCAAAATGCTGATTGGGTGCATTGAGACACATGTCTGGTAACCGTTTTAAGTATCTTTCTCAAATCCCCCAAAATCAGCAAGCATTAATTGAAAGTAATCATGTTTTTAAAACGTAATCATGATTTTATTTCTCTTTCTTGAAAACGTTTACACTTTAAAAATATTCTGAAGCCTATTTAAGCACGTTAACTTCTCACTTTAATCTTTTACAATTTCTCATTATCTCTCAAATATTCTCTGCATTTTTCTGTGTTCTTCTCTCTCAAACCCATTTTCTCAGTTTTTCTCAAAATCCCAGTGTGAACATGGCAACCTCCAGCAGTGCTTCTGCAGGTTCTCAGAAGAAAGCATCATCTGAACAGTATCAAGTTCCATTCAGAACACTCCTCACTCCTGTGAAGAATCTTGAAGTGTTATCTGAACTGATTATTGATTTTGGCAGTCTGAAGGAGAATGGCTTTGACTTGCCAGAAGAAGTTAGGGCACAAAAATGGGAAAGGTATTTTGATAGGTTGGTTGGACCAACATTCCCAATGTTAGTCAAGGAGTTTTGGATTCATGCAACGGCTTCAACGCATCAAGTAACCTCCTACATTATGGGGAAGAAGATTGTGATCACTGAGGATCACATAGCAAGGTTAATTGGTTACAGTGGCGGTGGCGTCCGCTGTATTGATATGGATGAAAGATGTGCTGACGTGGGCGTCATAGCAGAAAGGATTTTTACCCTTGGGTTGCCCAGCAGCAAGATCAGAGATCTGAAGGATCACCACAGAGTTTGGGCGAAGATAATTCTGGGGTGTTTTAATCATAGGAAGCCAACTAGTTCCCCTGATTACATAAATATAGATCAGCAGTTTCTGATCTACTTTATCAATCAGAAGGTAAAAATCAACTTGGCTCATCTTCTGTTTAATCACCTCAGAACAAGCGTGAAGGAAACCAGGGAAGAAGAAAGAACAAAGAGGGATTGGATACCCTTTGGAAGGTTAATATCAGATATTCTGACTGAGAATAGGCTGATAGAGCACCTGATAGAAGTTCAAGAGTTAAGCACCATTGAACCAACGGTTGGGAAGCCTCTGAACGCGAAGAATCTGAAGAAAATGAAGTTAATAGAGAATATCAGAAAGGAACCCAGCGTTACTCCCACTGCTGACATCACCAGTAGAAGAGTCCCACTGAGTGACTTTCCTTTATTTTGAGATAGAATCTAAACCAGAGGTGGTTCTCAGATACTTAGACGCGTGCAAGGCAGATGGTACAGATCCCAATCTGAATATCAAAGATCTGCACCAACCTCAACCAGAAGTTACACTGAAGAAGACGAAGAAAAGGAAGGCCCTTCAGAAGGAACATCCCAGCAGACACCCAAGAAAAGAGGTAATTTATCTGCTGCTTCTGTTTTAAATTCTTCTACTATTCCAACATCTATCCCAACTCCAACCTCTCATAGAATCTCAATCCCCATCCCAACAATAGATGAAACCGAACCAGAAGATGACCCTTCTGAGGCACTACAACTCAGAAGACCCCGCACCAAACATCCCAAACCAACAATTTCAACAACATCAGCAATTGACAAAGTGCTGTCTGACATTGATCAACATGCTTCTGATCACACCTCCAATAATCCAAACTCTGAACCACAAATTGTCCACTCTCCACAACCAGAACAACCTCTCTCACCCATTCCAGAAGAACCACATATCCCTGAACAACCAGAAATTCCTCCTCCTTCTCCACAACCAGCAATTCCTTCTCCCTCTCCTCAACCAGAAATTCATCCACCATCACCTCAACCATCACCTCAACCTGAGTTTCATCATTCTGAAACTCCATCTCCTCCACCTCATTCACCTCAATCCTCTTAGCCACAACCTCTGGAAATCCAGCTGCCATGTGGAACAACAGTAACCATGGCCCAGCTGCCATCCTCGCCAGAATCTACACCACCAAATACTCCCAAAACCCTAAACAGTCCAATCATTATTTCTGATTCTCCCACTCCATCTCCCAAACAAACAGCACCCAAATAAACCACAGAAAACCCCAGCAGAACCTTCATAGATTTAACAATCCTTGACCGTCTTGCTGATCTGAAACATAAAATAACCATTCCAAAACCAAAACAGCCGGATGTTGGCTCTGGTATTATGAATTTTGAAACAGGTTTGCAGCAGTGGATTGCTTCTCTGAAGCAAGTCTGTCCTGGAATGATTGATCCAGCTGCCTCTGACCAGCTCTGGACACAATTCAGAATTTGGGTACATGCTGAAGCTCTAAAATTGCAAGACATCAATTATGAGCAAGCACAGCAGAATTTCAGCAAGCTTCTGAATGAAGTTGGAAGTCAACTGCTGAATAAAGACGTGCTCCTTCTGGATAGTGAGCCATGGTCTGAGAAGCGTCCAGCTTCAAAGGTGCAGCCAGAAGAAGACCAGACCATTCAAGCTGAAGCCAGTCAAGCTAAAGATGTTGCAGAAAGCTCTCAGAAGCTCCCTGCTTCTGATGTTTCTCAAGCTGCCTTGGACAGGCAAACTCTGGAAGAGCTGAAGCTGAATGACATTCGTCTGCAGCAAAGGATGGATGAAAATGACCAGAAGATGAAAGAAAGGATGGATGTGCAGGATAGCAAGATAGACACAGTAGTCAGCATGGTACATAAGCAGAATGAGACTGCTGATCAGATCAAAGCCATGCTGGAGAACCTGTTGACACGCCTTCCTCCCCAACCTTAGATTTTCATTCATGCCATTTTCATGTTTTCTTTGCATATCTTATGTACTGTTTTGTTTGGTTCTGAACTCTTCAATATGACAAGTTTTTCTGATCTAAATGTTTTAGCACATCACTTACACTTTTTGATTGCTGACAAAAAGGGGGAGAACAAGAATGATATTTTCAATAATAACGGATTACTAAGACAGAAAATCTCAAACATTCTAACTCTGATATACTTGAATATGTTTTCTGTTTTTGCTTAAGTCTACAGGTACAAGAATGCTTCCTAACTCACTGAAGACTAAAGCTCTGATACTCTGATCCAAAGCTAAGATCTGATAAAGCTCTGATATTCTGATATGAAGCTCTGCTCTGATATTCTGATCTAAAGCTTCTGATAGTCAAAGCTCTGATATTCTGATGATCAAAGAAAGACAATAAAGATCTGATCCTGAAGAACTCTTGGAAGTAAAAAGGGAAGTAATAAATTCAGGGGGAGTATTTTTCAACTCTGATATCTCTTTATCCCTTATCTTTGATAACTTCTTACTCTGATACATCTCATCATTTAGTTATCTCTGATACTTTTCACGTTATTTCAATTAAAAATATCTAGTTTTTGTCATCATCAAAAAGGGGGAGATTATTAGAACAAAGTTTGAATCTACTACCCTATGTTTAAGTTTTGATGATAACAAAATGAAAGGATATATTAATTATGTGATTCATATAAGAACTATTTGCTACCTAAAATATTACGTTCTGTTTTGCAGAAACTCTGATAGGTATCAGCAAGAGCACACCTAATCAGCATCAGAATATTGGTCATCAACGTAAGCATCAGAAGATGCTATATCAGAATACCAGATTCAGAAGAATAATTCACGCGTATGCTGAAGCTTGATGAACAGAACTGCACTCAACACTCTGATAAAGACAACAACAATTCATCAGCACTTAAGCAGAGTCAGAATGAAGCCAAGCCAGAACACGCTTTAAGTAGCAACGGTATTGTGCATTGAAAGCGAATTATTACCAACGGCATCATTCCAGACAAGATCTGCTCAATAAGGAAAGTTTGTTATTGGCATTGAATCAAGATTATTGCTCCAACGTTCAACAATCTCAATGCTATATAAACAAGACAATGAAGATTGAATTGGCTAATGCTCTACATCACATTACACGCATAAAAGCTAATCATCATCTTCCTTCTTTCAGTTTGCTAAACGCTTCATATTTCCTTACTCAGTATTTTAGCAATCTAGTTTCATAAGCTTAAGTTGTGTAACATCACAGTTGTGATACAGTTTTGTAGAAAACATTCACACACCCTATTTCTCTTATTTGTAAGAAGTGTTTCCTTGACAAACCGGGTTGTGGTTTGCATCAAGAAGGCTTTAGAAGTTGTTAAAGCAGTTTGTAATATTCAGTTGAATATAGTGGATTAAGACCTCGTTGGAGAGAGGCAAAATCACCTTGACGGGTGGACTGGAGTAGTTTGAGATCAAACGAACCAGGATAAAAATATCTTGTTCATTGCATTGATTTTCAGTTTTACAATTCAACCCCCCTTCTTGTGTTTTTCACTTCTTCAATTTGCTGCCAAGTTCTTCCTAAGCAATGGCATCCTTTATAAGCGCGGCCATGATTATGTTCTACTTCGTTGTGTGGACAAGGTTGAAGCTGAGTTGATCATGATCGAGATACATAGTGGCACATTTGGCACCCACTTAAGCGGACATACGATGGCTAAGAAGATTCTAAGGGCAGGATACTACTGGTCTACCATGGAAGCTGATTGTAATCAACATTCCCGTACTTGTCACAAATGCCAAGTCTATGCTGACAAGGTACATATTCCTCCTGTTCCTCTCAACGTTCTGACAACTCCTTGGCCATTCGCAATGTGGGGTATTGACATGATTGGAGAGATAAAGCCTACGACATCCAATGGACATCACTTCATCTTGGTCGCTATTGATTATTTTACCAAGTGGGTCGAAGCAGCTTCCTACGCCTCTGTTACAAAGAATGTGGTTGCCCGCTTCATCAAGCAGAACCTCATATGCCGGTATGGTATCCCCGACAGGATCATCACAGACAATGGTACAAATTTGAATAACACTATGATCACCCCTCTGTGCGAGCAATTTAAGATTTATCAACACAATTCATCTCCCTATCGACCAAAGATGAACGGTGTTGTTGAAGCCGCGAACAAAAATATCAAGAAGATCATTCAAAAGATGACAGTCACCTACAAGGACTGGCATGAGATGTTACTGTTTGCTCTGCATGGATATCATACCACGACACGTACTTCAACAGGGGCAACCCCCTTTTCTTTGGTATATGTGATCGGTGGATCTGGAACTGACTGTTTAACGCTGGTTCGCGAAATGTCGCAGAAGCAAGAGTCGCCACCGTCTTTTATTTTCTCCAATATGGAAAGGACAAAAGCACAGAAAAATTCCTTATTGAGATTAGTTCTCGGTTCGGGAGGTAGATTTATAGAAAGGGAAGGTGTTAGCACCCTTTCTATCCATGGTTATCCATGGGCTCTTAGATACTTGCTCATTGTGTTTTCAAAATGTTTGTTTGCTTTTCAACTGTGGGTTTAAAAAAAGTTTCTTTGAAAATTTCAGTTCGACTCTTGTATCGGTCCTCAAGAGTGTTTGAAAAATTGCTTTTGAAAGCTTTTTGAAAATGTGTTGGTGTGAAAAGTATTTTTGATTTGTTTTGTTTTGAATTAGAGCAAGTATCCACGAGTCGTCTACCTACCCTAAGGAATTCGTCTGTGTAGATGTCCTTTAAAGTAGTGCCATCCCACCATTGAGAGGTAGGTAGCACCACCGTTGGAGGTGTTCGGGTCAATTCGAGGTTAGGGACATGGTGATCACCAGAGCAATGGGAAGACACCTTAGAAGCTACCCTCATGCCAGGTTCCCGGATCATGAGGACTTACTAAGACGTCCTCTACTCGGCGATCACCTTTCAAGGTAAGGCAACAGTGAGGCGTACCCTAGGGGTGGTGTGTGCGATTTGTGTGTCGTTTTCTTTTGCATTTATCTTGTCATGTTATTGGTGTTCTACGCTTGTTTTTATTTCGTCCATACAGTCTTTCATGCTTTGTTTAACAGTTAAGATATTTGCGGGAAAAGTAAATCTAAAGCTATTACAAATGGCGCGGGTCCACATCGCCAAAAGTTTCTCGAACCCGATTTGACAGAAAAAATAAAGAAAGTAAAAGAATTAAAAATGCGAGTAATTATTTACAAGGCTTTGGGAGAGATACATGAACATTTAAACGGAATAAAATAATATGCGAAATTAAATCGAAGCGAGGGCGTTGGACCCTTTTGCAAAATTAAATTATATGGAATTGATTAATTAAAATTAAGAAAGAACTTGTTTTTTTGTATTTTTAGTATTTTAAGATTTAATGGAAAAAATTAATTGAAGTTAAACGCTAACCCTAATTCTATTTTTTTTAATTTATTAAGAAAAATATTGAATTCTAACCTAATTTTAAACCTAATTTTTACATGCAATTTAATTTATGAAAATAAATATTTAGTTATTTAATATATTTATGAAAGAAAAAAATAAAAAGGATGAAAAATTATTAATTAAACCTATTTCTACATGTTTTAGATTTTTGTTAAAAGTATTAAAATTACAACTTAAATTAAAACTAAATAATTATATGCAAATTTATTACAAAAAAACAATAAAATATTTATTATATTTTCCTCTTTTCTGATTTTTAGGTGTTTTTTATATCTATGAAAATAATTAGTTAATTAATAAAACAATAATAATTAAAAGTAAATAGAACATAAAAATAGAAAATATTATGGCAAACCTAGGGGGTTCAGACCCCAAATTAGGAGGTATGGCCTTTAGCAATCTGGCCCATTTAGTAAAGCCTGGTGGACTTTTTGAGTAACATGTGGCGCATTGACTGGGACTCACCGTGCACTTCAATCCATGGCCTTGAATCTGATGGAGCTGGACGCGTGTATGCTTGGTTGTGAGAGTGCATCATGGTCTTTAACGTAGGCGCTGCATGTGAACGTTAATGGAAAAATAACATTGAAATTATTGAAGACCTGGGGCTCGAACCTAGGTCATGGACATTGCCAGCGCGTATACCTACCACTGAACCATCCCAAACACGTTTAATATATAATAGCGAATAAACATTATAAAAGAAATAATGGTCAGGGGCCACCAACGCGCGCGAAATTTGAACTGGCCTATCACCGTTTGCCACGAGGTCGTCTTCTTCATTATTCCTGAAACACAAACATTAGACAACGGTTTTCTGAGCGTTTTCTTAGGTCGGTTTTGGAAAAATAACGATTAGCCCTATGGGCTCCATAAATTAGGCGCGAGGGCATGTTTGAGATCGTCCATATGCGCTGAGTTGAATGGTGGTGGTCTTGAGGGCCAATTTTTCTTTAATTAGAAACCCCCAATTTGAGGTCCTGCAAACCCTAAAATACAATCATGGCATAATCGCGTGTAGCACATAAAAATGCAATTAAATATATTGGTTAGCTTCAGAATTTCATAAGGAACATGAATCAATGAATAAAATGTTATGAGGATGCCTGCAAATCAAAATACGAATGTGCATTTTTCATGAAACATATTGAATTCTGTATACCGATTCCTGAGGTTTTGATGAGCGTTAGTGATTGGAATATGTCCTATGAACCTTCAGCAAGCTAATGGAAAGGAAATCTTGGCTTGAAACCTCCTGCAAGTTTGTTTTCAGAATTCAGTTTTTAGACCAAATTTTCAAGTTTTGTTTATGCTCTTCTGCGCAGCTTAGTGTGTTAGCTCATTAGGTTTGTGTTCCTGGCTTATGTATGAATCAATTAGGTTAAGAAAAACAAATCAAATCCCTTGCAATGATGGTTTTGAAAATTTGATTTTTAAGGATCTTTTTTCAATCTTTTCCATGTGTTCTTGTATCAATTATGATCAATTCACTCCAAATCTTTCCCTATTTGATTTCACACGAATTATTGAGTGGATTTTGTGCACAAAGAGATTATAAAACCTAGATTACATATTTTCCATATATTTAATTTGATTTAAATGAATTATTATAAATAAAAATTCAAATAAATAAATAAAAAATGAAGAAATACTTCCCTTTGGGCCAAGTGGTCGTGCACATGTCATGGATGATGAATTATGGAAGAAAAATGGGCCCATTAGCAATTTTAGGTCATTTGAATCAATGTTGACTTTTCAAAATATCCAAAAATTTCCCAACTTCTACAAGGCATAACTTGCTCAATTTTTAAGCTTTTCTCATGTTCTTGGACATTTTGGAAAGGTCTTTGAGTCCTCTAACCAATTCCTTTGGTCCCATGTCATTTTGATTTACCAATCTCAAGTTATGGCCTTTGACTTAAAGTCCCTTTTTGTTGACTTTTGAAAATGACCTATAATGTTGAAATTGATAACTTTTTGTGAGAGCATTTCTTGGACTTGAAGTATGAAGATGAGTTGTAGGAAATGTCTTTCTCTTCAAAATGAGCTTTGGATGGAATTTTTCTGATAATCCATGTGAAAGTTATGCCCTGGTCAATTTCAGTTGACTTTTTCAGCTGTCCAAATAAGGAAACTTTTGCATCTTGATGATTTTTGAGCCAAATTTTGAGAATCATGATCAAGCATTGATCAAATGATGTTTGTGGCTTCAAAATGATATGTTGACCAAAAATTTGAACTTTTGACTGTCAAATGACCATTTTGCCCCTACAGTTGACTGTAGTGCAATTAGGGTTTTTGACTGTGCAATTTTGAGCTGAATGTCTTGAAACTTGATATGAGGATGCTTGACCATGTTTATAGGCATGTGAGACTTGATTGGACCTTTGGAAAATTCATTTTCTTGATCAAAACAAAAACCCTAATCTTGACTGTATAGGAGGCTCTTGCACTGTGCAACCCTTGGGGAATTTTGCAGCTTGACTTGGCAATTTCTTGAAGAATATGGGAGGGCAAATTTTGGGGTACAACAGTATATGGCATGGAAGTTGTTCTACCTATGGAAGTTCAGATTCCTTCCTTGAGGATTATGAAGGATGCCGGTTTGAGTGAAGACGATTGGATTCAGACCCGACTTGATCAACTTAATTTGATCGACGAGAAACGACTTACTGCTGTTTGTCATGGTTAGACGTATCAAAAACGGATGATCAAGGCTTTCAACAAGAAAGTTAGGCGTCAGGTATATCAAGTCGGAGATCTTGTAATCAAGCGGATCATCTTGCCACAAAGTGATCCCAGGGGCAAGTGGACTCCTACTTACGAAGGACCATTTATGATCAAGAACATATTTTCTGGTGGGGCAATGATTCTGACCACCATGGACGGCAACGACTTGCCGCACCCTGCGAACGCAGACATAGTCAAAAGATACTACACATAAAATGACCCGACAAGTTGAAAACCCGAAAGGGCGACTTGGGCAAAAATGGGCATCCCGGTGAATCGAAAACCCGAAAGAGCGGTTCAGGCAAAAATTAGGGATAAACACAAAATATGTACACCCGACAAGTTGAAAACCCGAAAGGGCGACTTGGGAAAAAAAGGGTTTCCCGGTGGATCGAAAACCCGAAAGGGCGGTCCAGGAAAAAGTTAGGGAATTAAAGCGTATGACTATGTCTCGTCGGATCACTTTAAGAACAATATCTTCACCAACAAGCTCCAAGATTCTGATCAATCTAATCATCGGCGGACGAAGCAACGAATGGACAAGATACTCAGAGTTGTGAAGGCTATAGCAGAATGGGACCCCCATGGAATTGTTACACATAGCCATCTTTCTTTTTGTATAAATTTTTTCTCAAATTTTCGACAACATTCTCTTACTAGGATGTATGTCTCCTTTGTACAAAAATACTTACAAAATTTAATACAAAGATACTTCAAAGTGCGGAAATTTGCTTGCCTTTCATTCTTTTTTACACTTATGTTTTATTTGAAAACGTCCAATATTTTGTTAAATAGGCATATGCATTTGAATATAATCACTGCTTACAAATAAAACGAAATTGAGAAAGGATAATTACTGATGGTTTGAAGGTGTAGGAAGATATCCTTGTGCTATTCCAGAAGAAATCCCCTGCAGTACATCATCCAGCTCCTCAACAAAGCTAAAACCTTAGGATATATATCCCCAGCGGAGTTAAATTTCAAGACCCCCAGCGGAGCCAGTGTATTCTAAACCTTATTCCCCAGCAGAGTTAAGTTTCAAAGTTCCCATCAGAGTTAAGTATCCAAACTCCCAATCCCCAGTGGAGCCCGAAAACCCTGAAGTACATATCCCCAGCGGAGCTAGAATATTCTAAACCTTCTTCCCCAGCGAAGTCAAATTTCCAACTATCAATCCCCGGTGGGAACCATTCAGCTTCCCCCAACTTCCCCAGCAGGTTATCTTAAAAGTCTGAGAACCAAGCAGATAACAGTTAACTTCTTGGCTTATCCCCAACTAGGATGATTCCCCAGTAGTTTAGCATACAACCCAAGCTCCTGATCTCCCCGGCCGAATAAACACTCTCCCCACAGAGTTATTTCCCAACAGAACGAAGATTCTAAATTCCGGTTTCTCCATTTGAAGCCTCCTAGGTTTTAATTCCCCAGTAGAGATTTTCAGAATTTTCCTTATTTCCCAGGAAAGCCATGAAGGATTCTCATTCCCCGCAGAAGTTGTCAAAGCTCTTGTTAATCCCCACCAGTCACCAAGGATTTTCAATCTCCAACAGTGGTCCCAAGATTTCTCATTCTCAACAATCAAAGATCTTTAATCCCCAAGCAGTCAGCAAGGATTTCTCATCTTCAATAATAAAATATTTTTGGAATCCCCAGCATCGGTCAGGAATTTACTTTCTCCAGCAGCAGTCAAAGATTTCATTATCTCCAGCTATCAATGATTTATTTTCCTTAGCAAGACAGCTACTCATCTTACATGCACTTCCATTACATTCATATATCATAAACATTGATGAAACACATTTCATTGCATCATACATATCATGCAACATAACTTTGTGTTTTAGCTAACATTTTACCCTTTTCAGGATAAGATTAAAAGGTTATCATTAACAATTATTCAGATACAGTATGGATACACCCCAGACACGGCGGTCATTCTATTACTCATTCATAATTTCAAGTCAAGATACAGTACGGATACACCCCAGACACGGCGGTCATTCTACTACTCATTCAGACTTCAGCAATCCGATACAGACTAGATACGCTCCAGACACGGAAGCCATTTCTCATTCAGATTCAACTAACAACTTCAAGTTCAGATACGCTCCAAACGCGGATTCCATTCTGGCCCTTACACCAGAAGTTTGATTCTCCCCAGTGCAGTCGCCACGGAAGTCATTCTGTCACTTATTCAGATCCCAGTTACAGTTTCAGATACACTCCAGACACGGAAGTCATTATGCTACTCATACAGATCTCAACTTTAGATACAGTCCAGATACGCTCCAGACACGGTTGCCATTCTGTCACTCATTCAGAACTTATCCCCAGCACACAGTTGCTCCATATACATATGTTTCTTTGTTACCCATTCACAATACAGATACACTTCAGACACGGCAGTCATTCTGATATTCATTCAAGAATCAAATACAGTTACAA
The DNA here is from genome assembly GCA_948472305.1 of Vicia faba. Classification (NCBI taxonomy): domain Eukaryota; kingdom Viridiplantae; phylum Streptophyta; class Magnoliopsida; order Fabales; family Fabaceae; genus Vicia; species Vicia faba. The sequence goes on along the minus strand of OX451741.1, from coordinate 231,989,762 downwards.
CTCGGATACACTCTAAACACATACGCCACTCCCTCGCTCATGCAAATCCAGTCTCCAGATACAACTCAGATACGTTCCAAATACGGATACCATTCTGATGTTCATTCTACTGATTTTCAACAAACAAATCTTAGATGGCATCTTTAAGCCCATCTCCAGCAAGATTCTACCATCTCCAAATGGCATCTTTAATCCCATTCCCTCAACAATATTTTGACGAGTGCAAATTTACGGGCACTCTAGTGTCCAATCCTCTTTTACCTTCGAGTCATGAAAGGCAAGCTTGCCAATCAAACTCTTCGGGTTCAAGAAGATTGAACAGGGGCAACTGTTGTACCCCAAAATTTTCCCTCTCATTTTATCAACATTTCTCATCACAAGACTCTTGGAATTCAAGATCAAGCTAGGGTTTGTCTGCTCAAGACACCTCATTGCACTGTTGACCTAAATTAGGGTTTGAGTTTGCACAGGGATTTTTTGACTTACAATGCCTAAATTTACTTTCATACTTCATGTTGGACTCATAAGTTTGTCCATACCAAGTTTCAAGCCTTGAATCAAATTTTTGCCCAATCAATTAGACATTTGACCTAGAAATCAACTGTATTAGGGAAAAAGTCAATTGTGGCCAATTTACAGTCAAACCTCATGAATTTTGACCCACATAAACATTATGAACTCATATGAACCATTTGATCAAGTTTGGACCATAATTCCACAAGAAATTTGATCAGATCACCAAAAGGGCAAAATGGTCATTTTTAGGGTTTTGACTGTACAAAAGCAATTTTTGACTGTTTGACCTAGCCAGTGGCAAATTAAGCTCAACCATGGACTCAAGGACTCAATGACATTATCTTGACCTATTCGACAAGTTCAAAAGATCTCAAATGCATTGGATTGACAAATGAATTTTTCAGTCAACTGATCAAAATTTGACTGTACACTGAAAAGTCAAACTTTGACTTTTTGGTCAAAATCAAGTGCCAAGGGTCATTTTTCATCAAGATGTGTCAAATTATGAAACTAGTTCATCAAGAAACCCAAAATTGCAAATTAGGGTTTGAAATTGAAAATTTTCATAACTTAGAAATTTTCTAAGTTATGAAATTTTCTTAATTTTTCCTAACTTTGTCCCACATTTTCACCATTATACAAATGGATTCAAACAAAACTTACAACATTAAAGTTATAGTCCTCCACAAATTATACAACTTTTATTCACAAAGTTTTCTCAAAAGAATCTTGGATCTTAAGTTATGATTTTTAGAACAAGGGTCCCTAAAACTTTTAACTTAGAGAAATTTTGCCCTAGTTTAGGCAGGATTTTGACTCATCTTCTTGGCCATTTTTCACATAGTTCCACTTAGAGTCTCAAGTTGCACTTCAAATATGGATTATATTACATGTTGCAAGCTTTCCAAATTGTCCAATAACTCCTCAAACACATTTGTGGTTAGGGAGAATCGAATGCTTGAAGTTGGCAAAAACTCACTTTGTAACCATGGCCAATACATGTTCATACAAGTTGCAAAATCTGTCCAAACTAGCTTTGTACTTGTTTACAGGTCTCTAAACCAATTCACACTCAAAAATTGAATGCAAACTCATTGGACATTGGTGTTATTCTGACCATTAGAGCTTGGCACAATGAACAAATCCATTTTTGGCATAAAGGTGGCACTTCCATTTTCATAAAGGCAACTTTATGTCAACATTGCTTCTCTTAAGCCTTGGACCTCTTTCTTTGCAGCAAACAAGTTCCACAAACTCAGGCAAAGGTATAAGAAACTTGTGCATGCTTAGAGATAGCCTGTACAGGCCTACCTCATTTCACTTTACATTTTTATTTCAAAACAAGTCAACTTGCCAAAAGGACATAACTTGAGCATCTGATATATTCAACTTTAGCCAACATTCCAAACAAGTTTTGTGCATTTCCTTGAGCCAGAAACACGATTTGTTGAACCCTCAAGCCTTTCAAAACACCAAATCACTTTCTTCTTGCAAAATAGAGCACTCCCTGCAGATTCACATCCATCACACAAACCACTCGTGCGTTTAGCCTCAAACTTGTTCCAATACCTTCCATTCAACTCACTCAAGCTATCTCAAACCTCCATTGCCAACTGTAACTCCATTTACAGTGTTCACCATTTTTGTTTTGAAGCTTTGCAGGTTGAGTTCTATAGAGAGATTCAGACCATTTCAAAACAAACTAAGCATTGGGAAAGGTCCAGAGAACATCAAGAAAGCTCAAAAGAACCTCAGGGCTCACTGAAAGTTGTTGCATTGCCATACTCGAGCTTGACTGAAATAGGTATTTCTCAAACTTCTATCTCTCTATTTAGGAACATTTAGCCTTAGGTTTGTGAATGAAAGATGTAGTACGCATTTCCATGAAGCCATACATATGCTCAGTTTTCATTTATATTAAGCGTGTTAAGAGAATTTCATCCATGAACATGCTGAAAAAACTAGGTCAGATTTTAGGGCTAGAGAAATTATCTCTGGTCTTTGAGAGTTAGATTAAGTTTTTTATATGGTTAGAATCGTGGTTTGATGCTCTACAAGTTTCATGTTTTGAGTTTTGGCAAAAGATCACAAATACAGGAGTTAGCATTTGAACAGGGCAAGCGCGTGTGTTTCAGTCACAAGGACAGGGACGAAGCTGGACTTTGGGCTGGGCTGGCTTGTTCTTGCTTTTGACACCCCCCTCTTTTCTTTTTGCACCCCCTGGCCCAATTTCTTGTATTTTTGTTATTTTTGCATTTTAATTTCATTTCTGACTTTTTTTATTTATTTCCAAATATAAAAAATGCTTAAAAATAGTTTTACATTTTTTTTACATTTTTTTAGCATTTATTCTATTATTTCTAACATTAAAAACATTTTTAATACTTTTTATTATTTGTTTAAATTTAAAAATAATGTAAATAAAACTTTTATGTTTATTTCTTATTTTTATTCACATTGAAAATATTTTCTTGAATATATTTTATTTTTGTAAATATTTTATTTTATTTTATACAAATTTAATATATTTAATGTATATATATATATATATATATATATATATATATATATATATATATATATATATATATATATATATATATATATATATATATATATATATATATATATATATATATATATATATATATATATATATATATATATATATATATATATATATATATATATATATATATATATATATATATATATATACCTTTATTTTATTAAAAAACATAGAATAAAAATACAAAAATATTACATTTTTATTTTTATTATTATTTATACTAAAAATACTTTTTTTTTCCAATATATTTTATTTTGTACATATTAATATATTTTGTTTTTGTATATAAATAATATAATATATTATTTTCTTAAAAGAATTAGGGTTTACCCCTTTAATAAATAAAATTAATCCTTTTTTTATTTATTTATTTCTTTATATTTCTTTACATTAAAAGTACTTTACATACATAAAAACTTCTTCTTTTTTTTGCATAATACATTTTACTTAATATTTATTTATTTTGTTTATTTAAATATTGTACATTTAAATATTGATTGCATTTGAGATTCAATTTGGATGTAATAGTAACTAGGGTTTATATTTCCTGTCAAATACCCCCTATTCAAAAATTGTACCCCCATCCCCATAATCATGTTGTAATAGCTTAGAATTTAAATTCTCGCACTTATACGCTTTCAATTATGCGATGATTAGAGAACTAGGGTTTGTATGCCAAAATCAAATTAACAAATAGTTTGACCTAATCAAAGACAAGAATGCATGAAAAACAAACACAATGCACACTTGCACCCCTAGGGTTACAATCCACTTGTTACCTTCAAAAATGGGTCATGGTATGCATGTTAAGTACTTTGGCAAAACAAAAACGAAACAAAAGATCATAGTCCCTCAATGACGCTATCTGAGTTGCCTAAACAAAAATGATCAAGTCCCTCAAGAAAATTGCCAAAAATACTTGACACAATTTCTATCATGGTCTATACGATGACCCACGCCTGTCCCGTTTAACATCCTAACACAAGGTTGTTCACCAAATGCAATGGTGAAATAACACTGTTAAAAGGGTTAAAAACACAAGAAATATCTTTGAGTAAAATAGGGTAGATAGCTCTTAGTTACTTGATCAAAAGCTTGCAAAACATCCTTGCTATTTTCAAACACACTTCACAACACAATTTCAAAATCCAACTTTCAAAACATTGAAAACTTTTCAAAAGACAAAAACACCTTTGTATACATTCAAACAAGAATCATTACTAAGGTTGCCACAACGATGGCCTCTTTTCAAAACATCTTTCAAAACCACACACAAAGCACCATTTCAAACAATTGAAAAGCATAGCAAGTGATCTAAACAAGTAACTAAGAGCCCATGGAAAACCATGGATGAAAAGGGTGCTAATACCTTCCCTTTTCATAATCTACTCCCCGAACCCAAGAAAACATCTCAAAGGTCTTTCCTGTGCTTTTTTACCTTTCCTTAGGATAAAATAAAAAGTCGGTGGCGACTCTTGCTAAACCGAAACATTTGCGAACACAAACGTGAAACCTCAAGTCAGTTCTCCCACCGTATCACACTTATCTCATTTTCTTTACTTCTTTTTAACTTTTTCAAATCATAACAAAAATAATAAAAAATAAGAAATAGATTTAGGTTCTTTCTAAAATTAATTAATTAATTATTTTAATGTTATTTTATCAATTAAAATCAAATTAGACTTAGTTTCATTTTAATTTAAGTTATTTCCTAAATAAAAATAAAACAAAAAAAAAAAGACTTTCATTCTTAGAATTTTTAGACGTAATATTTCATTTCGCGCACATTATTTTTATTCTCGCATTTTATATAATAATGTAACTGATTATGGGATGTAATAGTCTAGATTTAAAATTCCGCACTTTATTTTCTTGCACCTTTTTTTTATGTAACTGTCCCGAAGCCCTGTAATAGTTGTAGGACTTTATTTCTCGTTTTTACATTCTTATATGCTTGTATATAATTGCTAGTAAGTAGGTGTGCAATACAAGATAAAGTTAATTAATCATTAGATCACTAACATAAGATAAATATCTGAAAAAAGAACTATTGCACACTTGCACACTTGCATCCTTAGGGTACTCCTGACTTGGTTGCCACGGAAAACAATGGTCATGTCTGTTGTACCCCAAAATTTTCCCTCTCGTATTTCTCCAAACATTGCAATAAAAATCTACAAGTTGCTCAAGTTTGCTCAAGAATGGGTCAGACAAATCATCTCCTAAGGCAGTCAACCCCAAATTAGAGTTTTGTGTTTCATCAAGATCCTTGAGTCCAAATGACCTAAAATGCTCCCTAATGTCATAATATGTTCTCAAGGTCATCCATGTCAAATTTCAAGCCTTGCAGAGGAAGTTTGATCAGTCAATTGCTCAAAGGGTCCAAAAATCGACTGTGCTAGGGCAAAAGTCAACTGTGACCTATAAACAGTCAAACTTCAAGATTTTTTGTCAACATTCTCATTTTGAAGGATATTTCATCATTTTATCAAGGGTTGATCATGATTCATCAAGGATTGCTCAAAATTCATCAAGACTCAAAAGTTGCTAAATTAGGGTTTTGTTGGAAAAGTCAACTCAACTTTGACCAAGCATAACTTTCTCATAATTTATGAGAAATGACCCATCCAAAGCTAATTTTGAAGAGGATGAAATTTCCTACAATCCATCTTCATTCCCCAAGATCAATAAATGCACTCACAAGAATTTACAAATTTGGACATTACAGGTCATTTTTGAAAGTCAACAAAAACACCTTTTTTGCCAAAGCTTATAACTTGAGCATGGAATATAAAAATGATATGAGACCAAAAGTATTGGTTATAGGACATCTCAAGCTTTCTAAAAAGTCCAAGAACACTTCCAAAAATTCAAAATTGAAGAAGTTATGCATTGTTGAAGTTGAGCATTTTTGCAAAATTGCAAAAAGTCAACTATCCCCAAAACTTCAAATTTTGTCAAATTGGCCCATTCTTTTCCACTTGATTTGGACTATCCACATGACACACGTGTCCTAGCTTCAGCCTTGTATCCATTCATCAATTTTATTATTTTATTTGATTTTTTATTGAATTATTTCATTTTAAATCAATTTAAATCAAATAAAATCCCAAAACTTGATTACGTGAGATCTTTTTCTATTTCCAGGACCTAATCATCATCAATGACATGATCAAACTCGTATCAAGCATTCCATGTGCAAAAATATTGGATTTTTGGCAAATTAGGCAAGTTATCAATGGAGGATCAAATCCAATCTCAAGGCATTGATGTGGAAAGATTCAAGACCAATTTGTTGACCTAATACATTGCAGCATACATATACAAGTGAAAGCACACGAATTTGAGACCTAGAGGCTGCAAGAACACCAAGAACAAAACTTGAAAAATTGACAAAAAAGTGTGAAACTGAAATCATTCTTAGAGGCAAATTCAGGGGCAAAACTCAATACCAATCGCTTGTTGGACAATCACTGAAGCAAAACCAACCCAAAGCCAGTCTCCATACATGCGCAAAAGCTCTGTAAGTGTCTCAAAAAAATGCTTTTTGTTTGAATTCGTAGATCTTTTTTCTTGCACTTTTCTTACAAACTCTTTGCACATTCATGATTATCATCAAATTTATAAGCATTTTGCATTAGCCAATTGTGTTTTGCTGGCCTAGATGAAGAACCCCCATATATAGGGTTCTTCGTTCGTGTTTTGGGGTTTTTTCTTTTTCAGGGAAATCAAGACTTAAGAAGGATATAGGTTTGTTCAGGAGGCCTAGACAAATTCAACCATGTGCCTGGAATCAATTTCCATGGACTGGAATGGATTTTAGGATGCACATACGAATTTAGCTGCGAATATAAATCCGCGGGTAAATTTACAGGGTTGAAGGAAGAAGATGATGAGCGTCTCCCCCTGGTTGGACGGTTCAAACTTGGCGCGTTTTTTTCATATTTTCTGGCATCTGATTTGTTTTCCCATATTATTATTATTGTCCATTATAATAACAACTAAAGCACAATGGTTGAGTGGCAAAGGCGTGTCTCCAATGATCAACAGGACCTAGGTTCGAATCCCAGGTCCCCCCATTTGCATTTGTTGTTTTTCTTCAGGTATTCCAGCGCGCTTAGGGAATTGTAGCGTACCATGCACCCTCACCCAATCACTTGCCAGATGGCCCCAAGCCAGATCTGGCAATCCAGGAATGATGGCCTATGGTGGGATCTAGTCAAACAGTGCACACAGAATCAGGAAAGTCAAACGAGGCCAGCTTGTGTTGGGCCTCAGAATTGCTATCAAGACCTCCAAAATCAGGCCCAAACCTCTAATTCTTTCTATTTTCTATTTACTTTATTTATTTGTTTGTTTAATTACTTTTTACTATTAACTAACCACTTAAATCTTTTTCTTCATCAAATTAAAAACCAAACAATAAATATATTTTGTTTATTAAATTAATTTTCAGTATTTTATTTTGTTAATAAATATTAATTTAATTAATTTAGTTTTAATTAGGAATAACTTTAATATATTTTGCAATAATTAAAATTAACTTAGACAAATAGGTTTTATTAACATTGATCAAATTTATTTTTATTTCTTTAAATATCAAAAATCCAAAAATATTTTTATTAATTAATTAGTTTATTAATTTAATAATTAATCCAATTTAATTTCTTCCATAAATTCAAAATAACAAAAAAAAATCTTTTCTTGAATAACAAAGGGTCAAAATCCTAGAACTCGCCCGATTTAAATTCCCGCACGCGATCCATTTTATTCAATATTGTATCTGTTTCTGGAATGTAATAACTTAATAGGACTTTAAATATTTTTACCGCTTTATTTATTTTCCGCATTTTAATTTCAAGGGTTGCTTTTGGCGATGTAAATACCCGACGCCTTGTAATAGTTAGTTTAATTTCCGCAATTTGATTTCCGCAACTTATAAACTGTTAGATGTTTGATAATATGGAATGCATGACAAGATCGAATGTTTAACATAAAATCAACATAGATAACCATTGACATGTATAAAGACCAAAATTAACTGAAAACAACACACTCGCACATGCGCACTCTTAGGGTACACCTCACTTGGTTGCCTTCGAACGCGGTCATTGAGTATAGGAAGTTTTAGAGGTCGCCCTCTTGTCCAAAGATCATTGTTGCCTCGAAACGGTTGCCTCGGAAAAATGATCTAAGACATTAGGGTTACCGCTAAGGCGTCCTAACATTGCTTTAGTGACCGCACGTCCCTAAAATCTAATTGACCCTTAAACTCCAACGACGATGCTACCTACTCATCAATAGTGGGATAGCATTATCTAAAGGAAGATAGCATAGAACGATTCCTTTTTCAAGTAGGTAGATGGTTCTTGGGTACTTGCTCTTTCAAAAAACAAAATCTTTTTCACACTTACACCTTTCAAACAAAAACTTCTTCAAACCCACAAACGCAAAGAAAAGCAAATTTTGAAAACACTTTGAGCAAGTACCTAAGAGCCCGTGGATAACCACGGATAGAAAGGGTGCTAACACCTTCCCTTTCTATAATCTACCCCCCGAACCCGAGACACATCTCGAAAAAGGAATTTTTCTGTGCTTTTTTCCTTTCCTTGTTGGATAAAATAAAAGACGGTGGCGACTCTTGCTTACCGCGACATTTTGCAAAAACAAACGCAAAACGCAAACCAGCATTCCAAAAAACAGTCAGTTCTTTCCCACCGTATCACAATGTCCCTCGAACGTAGGGATATCTTAGCAAAGACTCACAATCTAAAGTCATCATAAAGATCATAGTCCCTTAATGTCCCTCGAGTTACCTACGAGAAATGATCTTGTCCCTCGATGTTGCCTATATGATGACAGCCCCATTCGAAATGCTAAGGTATCCTTACGTGTTGCCTTCGATGACCATAAGCGTCCCTTTTGATAGTCCCTCAACATCCGACGATAGGGCTACCTACTCACTAATAGTAGGATAGCACTATCTAAAGGAAAGGAGGAAAAGAACATCCTTTTTTGAGTAGGTAGACAATTCTTAAGTACTTGCTCAAATCTGAATTTTTCAAACTTACACACTTTTCAAACTTCTTTTCAAAAACGCTTTATCACACTCTTGAGGACTGATACAAGAGTTACCATAAAGCAAAAAAAAAATCTTTCAAAACACACAAATAGTTTTCAAAAATGAGCAAGTACCTAAGAGTCAGTGGAAAACCATGGATGGAAAGGGTGCTAACACCTTCCCTTTCCATAATCTACCCCCTTACTCAGAAAATCTCGAAAAAAGGTATTTTTTTTTGTTTTTTTCACCCTTTCCTTTGTTGGATAAAAGAAAAGTCGATGGCGACTGTTGCTTACCGTGACATTTGCGAACAAAAAACACAAATCAGTATTAAACAGTCGGTTCTTCCACCGTATCACATGACTAATCTTTGCTAGAAGAACCACCACTATCCTCGATGCCTGAGCAATGTCGTATAAAACATGATTTCAATAGAAGAGCGAGAATTCATATCATTATGGAAATATATAATAATAAGTAACGTATAACATACATACATTAATTGAATTCAACACACTTCATATAATCGTGTATTCAACATACTTCAACATAATTCACATAATTTCATATACAACATTACTCAATGATTCAAGGTTCCAAGATAATCAATCACAAATACCACAAATGTAACATTCACACTAATATCACATATTGCACACCAATTCAACATTCACATCGACACATGTGACTACAATGTGACTCAATATAATATGCATGTGGTATCAATTGTTATCCTTACTGATCCTGATGGGTCTACATCTCCAAGACAAATAACCACAAAAAAGCTCATCTCTCAAGCTTTCAAACCATATCTCCAGGTTTGGGACAAGTCACTAACTCTCACAAAATCTAGAAAATATTGCCTCTTGTTAACTCATGATGCATGTGCAATTTTAACACACACACACAAATATATATATATATATATATATATATATATATATATATATATATATATATATATATATATATATATATATATATATATATATATATATATATATATATATATATATATATATATATATATATATATATATATATATATATATATATATATATATATATATATATATATATATATATATATATATATATATATATATATATATATATATATATATATATATATATATATATATATATATATATATATATATATATATATATATATATATATATGCAAATTAAGACCATCTCCATATCTTAATCATACAATAATATTTCACATAATTCAACACATTTGAATTATCTTCACCAACATATATACAACATGTCAACATTCACATACAATGCATTCTCATAGCACTATTAAACTCAACACGCCACAATAACATATAGTAAACAATTTCCAACAATGTTATTCTCATCCAATTTCAATTCACAACATACATCCATGTTCATAATGTTCGTATAAACGACAATTTGAAAATCTCCCACGTCGTACCTTGATAAACTTTTCAAAACCAAATTTATTTCGAATTTTTTAAAGGAATTTCTATCCACTCCCTCTCTAGATACATTGGCGTCGTCTAACAAGTGGCATCAAGAGCCTGGTTCACTCCAGCTTCGACACTTTTAGAAAATTGCTTACAAAACTAAAGGGGATTATAAAAGAACCCTAATTTTCACGGAAGAAAATTATAGTTATTGGAAAGCTTGTATGAAAATTCATGTCAACTCATATGACAAAGGTGTTTGGGAAGCCATTCCAAATGGTCCAACACCAGTGACATATATTGTTGAAGGTATTACCGTACCAAAGCCAGAAAATTTATGGGATGAGGATGATAATAAGAAGTGCTCTCATGATTGTAAAGAAAAGAATATCATTGTATCCGCTCTTGGTGTTGATGAGTTCTATCGCATTTCCCATTGTCAAACCGATAAAGCTATATGGAATGCTTAATAATCTACCTATTAGGGAACTAATGAGGTCAAACAAGCTAGGATTAATACACTTAATCAAGCATTTGAACTCTTTTGTATGAAGCAAGGGGAAACCATTTCTCAAATGCAAAAGAGGTTCTTACATCTTACAAATAGTTTAAATTTACTAGGAAAATCTATTTCAAATGCTATTGCTACTAACAAGGTGTTGTGATGTCTTACTAGAAATTGGAAACCAAAGGTCTCTGTGATCAAGGAAGCTAACAATATTGCAACACTCATGTCATACCCCAAATTTTCCCCACCCTTATAATTATGTTTAGTTTTCTTTTAAGGGTGTGTTATTTAAATAGATCGTATTTATTTAATTTTTATTTCTACATAGATTTAAAAACTAGGAAAAGGGGTATACTAATCTAAAATGGACCATCAATATCTGATGGCCCATTAAGGTTTTAAAATAGGAACCCGTTTCAGGTGAGAGGTATTTTTGTAACCAAGGAGGTGTGAACAAATCTCTTTCTGAAAAAAAGGTCCATTAAGGTTCTCGTCTTTTTTGGAAAGGGGGTACAAGAAAATTTTGTTGTTGTTGAGGCCCAATACAATTGAATCATAATGGCCCATTAAGCTATTTAGTCGGCCCTCTTGTTGTTGGATAATAAAGGACAAGGGGTAAGTTTTTTTGTCATAAGATCGGTCCACATAAATTTACTCTAGAGGCCCAATATGAATTAGAAAGGGCCCATACGGTTTTTTTAGTCCATTTTTATTAAAAAGAGAGGTGTATAGAGACTTTCGTTTTGGGTTAAAAGGCCCAATAGATTAATGTTGTACAGCCCATTTAGTTTCTCTTTTGAAAAAGTTTGTTTTCGTTCTTAAATTATAAACATTATTATTAGTATCAGCATCATTTTTATTTTTACTATTATTAAAATTATACTGATATCATTTTTATTAGTCATTACTATTTTATTTATTATACTGATATTATCTTTTTAAAATTTTGTTTTGTTTGATGATTAGAAAACATTTTTATAAAAAATGGAAGTGCTAGCCCAGTCTAACTTCAAAAACGCAGGCCCAAAAACCTAAGCTCAGTTTGGTTATTATTATTTTTTATTGAAGTCTGATTTACAAAAAAAAAAATAAGGAGGCCTTTTTCTGTTATGCGTTTTAGCTAAGAAGGCCCAATCCAAAATCCAAACGTGCCCGATCCAATTGGATTAACGCTTGTTGTTGAAATCAAAGAGACTGAAACTTGTTTTTGCAGAAAACACATACTGTACAAATTAAAAGGAATTAATCTTCTTTTACAAATAAAAACTATCTGTATTCAATTGCATATAGAAGCAAAATCAATACAGTATGAACAAATAAGGAAGTTGTATTAAGGTTTTGTATATTTTACAGACAAAATCAGGCTAAATACATAAGTTCTTTAACAATGTTCAGAATGATTATAACAATACCGAACTAGAGTTACAGACAATTGAAAAAATTCCTAAATTAACACAAACCCTAATTCCATTCTATAACTTAAATTATAGACAAGTTTGTTTCTTTCCTAATTTTTAATCCCCTAACAAACATTACAAAAGCCTAGCCTTAATCTATAGAAAGGGACGGAAAAGAATCAATAACAGAGTTGTATAGAGAAGGACTTTTTTTACAGAATTGAAAGGAGAAGGTCTTGAAAGGTGATGCCTTCATCACCGATTCGTACTAATCACATAGCTAGCATAGGGTTTCAAACCCTAGATGTTCCACTGCCGCCACCCTTCCATCGCTGCTACCTTCATCTTTGTTACGCTCATTATTCACTGTACCTGCAAGCACGAAACAAAAGATTGGGAAGAGATCAGAACCCCAAATCGGACAAAACGAACACAAAAGATCGCGGTTGAAGGTAAATAGAATGCTTAGCTTAATTTTTCTTTTCTTGATTATTGTGGTTTTAGGTTTGGTTTGGGTGGTTAGATTGTCGTGTAGGTTTGGGTAATGATGGGTTGCACCGCCGTGATTTGGAAAGAGAAGGGTTAGGGTTTCCACTTATGTTTTTTGGTTGAGAGAGAAGAGTGAAGAAGATAGAAAAATAAAAAACGTGTAAATGAAACACGTCTTGTGAAAATGAAAATATAATTGGTTTATGATCCAATATGCGTCGTCTCACTGTATCACCATACACCCTCGAATCACAACCATATAACCTTGATCAAACACTCTTGCATACGCGTGCGTGACATCATTTTGTGTTCCCCCACACTTGATACAAGCGGATCAAGGGTTTGTCATTTGGGCCGAGCCCATTTACTAGCCACACACCCCCTGATTTACTTTTTTTTTCTAAATACATGTTAAATTAACACCCCTCAGGCCAAACATGCCCACTCTAAGATCTAGATCTGGGCCTCCTACTGCTCAAACCCCTCTCTTTTACTACTTAGTTTAAAAACACACCCCCTGTTCTTTTGGGTCTAAATTCAATATCTGAATTCAGGCCCTTTGTATTCGCACCCTATTCTTTTACTATCCTCTTGTATTTTGCAACCCCCCTGCGTTTTTAAAATTTTTAACTTATTTGATCACTTTTTAATTTTTATATCTTATTTATTTTTATTATTTTTTATAATTTTATATTTAATTTTATTTATGAGAATTATTATATATGTTTTTTTTATTATTTTAACATATTTAAATATTATACTTATTATTACTAATTATTACACAAATTACGTAATTTTCTAAATTCATTAAAAACTTTATTTTTATTTATTGCATTAAATTTTATTTTCTATCATGCATTTAAATAGAATATTTCAATAATTAACATATTAAAAAAAATCCAATCAACTAGAAACCCATTTTTAAAATCAAATTAGGTCAACAAACAACTTTCAAAAAAGGATTGCAAATTTATTCGAATTGACTTACATTTAGTCTAACAATTTCTGTTATTCACGACACCTAGGCTAAACATACAAAAAATGTGAATATTTTTGTAACCCATAAAAAATGCAAACCCACTGCGAACTATGAAATGAGACTCTTATTCCTCCTAAGAGAATATGTAGGCATACAATCAAAAATCGTGGCGAGTTCCCCTAAAAAATATTAAAACCCCTTTTCCCCTAATAAACTTAAAACCTTATTTCCTAAAACGCGCTTCTAAACCTAGTATCCTTGTGAACAAGGTAGACAAGGGGTGCCTAATATCTTCCCTCATCTAGAACCGAGTCAAACGTAGAATCTCTGACTTTTTAGGGTTATTCCTTTATACTCCCTTCCTTAGGATAAAAATTAAGGGTGGTGACTCTGAATTTAAAACCAATTACAACAGATGGTGACTCTGCTGAGGACTCAACCCTAGGTTTAGAAGCCTTTTCTTTTTGTTTTAGGGTTTTTCTTATTTTTGAGGTTTTTTATTCTTTCTTATTTATTTGTTTATTTATTTCTTGCTTATTTTATTATTTCATTATACTTATTTATTTGTGGATGGATTTAAAATTTTTGCAAAAATATTTTCAAAAACCCTTAGAAAGAAGGTTCGTCTATTAGCCAAGGGGATACATCATCCTATGAGTTTATGTGACGACTTCACCTAGAGTCGGTGGAATTCCGTAAAAGAAATACGTCTCAAGAGACATCCTCTTATGGGGTAGGACTTTGGAATGACGCCTATGGCTCTTTGTATAAACCTCAAACCAAAATCTCATGATGAGACCTTTCACGACTTAGAGACGAAAGTTTCAGTCTGCAAAGAGACTCCACTTAAGGGAAGCCCTTGTGCCTTTCCCTCTAGTGTTATTCATGATATCCTTAAGGAAGTTGCCTTACAAGGAGGGTAGAATATCCATAAAACCAAGCTAAGAGTCTACCTCCTAGGGGTATTGTTTGTCAAATCCCGTCATTTAAGCCTTATACTCATGCATTCATACATTTTTACATTTCATATTTCATCATCCACTGTTTGCTTTTGTTTGTCTTATTCACAGGGTAAATATATATATATATATATATATATATATATATATATATATATATATATATATATATATATATATATATATATATATATATATATATATATATATATATATATATATATATATATATATATATATATATATATATATATATATATATATAATCAAAGGTTCTTAGCATGTATCTGGAAATGAATACTAAAGGAAAACAACTCGTCTGTATCAATGCTACCAAGCCAGATGTGACCAAAATCAAGGCTATAAAAGAAAGATTATCTGAAAGATCTCTAAAAACATTTACTCGTTGCTATGGGGATATTCTGGACTTAACCAAAGTAGAAGTACAGCTGGACGTTATTTCTGCTCTGGTACAATTTTATGACTCTCCATTGAGATGCTTTACATTTCAAAATTTTCAATTGCCTCCGACCTTGGAAGAATTGGACAGAATTCTGAATTTCTCCAAAGGGAAGGCTTATATGGGCATTAGGCAAACCGTCGACATCAAAATATTGGCCGAAGGTTTGAAAATCCCTTATCCTGAGTTTGTTGTTAATTATAAAAAAGAAGGAGAGGTACGAGGAATTAATAAGTGTTATCTGGAAAATAAAGCTCTTGATCTGGAAAATAATAAAGAATGGGAATCTTGTATCGGCTGTATGGGGCTACTTATATTTGGTGTTGTCTTATTTCCACGCATTGTAGACTATATTGACCATGCAACCATCAGTGTGTTTTGGGGTACGGAGACTTTTAATACAGATCCAACTCCAGCTCTCCTTGCTAATATCTATTACACCATTCATACACGGTACAAAAATAATAGCGGTACCCTAAATTGTTATATTCTGTTGTTATATTCCTGGTTCATGACTCACCTTTACAATGAGGATTACTTGATTCTGAATCTGACAAGGTATGAATGGCCTCAGAAGTTAAGGTCTCTCACTGCTAGCTTTGTGTTATGGTATGCCAGAAAGTTAGATATTGGTGATATTGTCACAAGGCTCCATCAACTACAATCCTACCTTGGCCCTACGACAACTAGGGTATCCTTTGGAAGACAAGCCTTCAAATGAACAACTTCAGCAATTGATCGTTCATGACATCGGTAGAAATGATCGAGAACTACTCAACAAAATTATTCGGGCTTGGAGAAGGGTTAACAAAAGAAAAGCTGAAAAGAAGAATGATGTAGCAAAAGAACCTTAAACTCAATGGGTTCTGAACAGGGTACAAATTATCAAGCTTCCTTTTGAAATAGATCCCGAATACAAGCAAGAGGTCCCAGTCACTCCTCCTATGTCTTTAGAAGAGGTAGATGATTTGAAGAAAGCACTGAAACAGGGTCAGAGGGAGAAGGAAGAGCTAGAGCTCAATCTCCTTAACTTGACCAAAGAAAAAAGATAAATGCAGCACATACTTGAATTGAAAGACCAACAGATTCAAAAAGAACGCAAAGCATTTGAAAAGGAAAGTCTGAAAAGGAAGCGTTCGACCGAAGGGTTGTTAAGTGCTACGTTTAATCTGGATTCTTATAATCAGAGGCTGGAAGATGCTGCTAATGAAATCATAAAGTTGAATAGATGGTGTGAAAATGCCGTGCAAGAAAAGAAAGTATTAGAAGAAGAGTTGAGGGCTCAAATCCAAAGCTTGGCCCAAGTATCTTTAGATCAGGAAGAGCAGTTGAAATATCTCACTATCAGGATTCAGGATAGCCAAGAATCAGAAGTAAGGGAGCGCCTTGCAAAAATGAGGGTAGAAAGCATTGTCAACTCTCCTTGTTTCACCTGCACACACTCAACCTAAAAACTCATAGGAACATGTTTAAAGTGTCTAACCACTCTATGAGACATGGTACTAAGCATTGTAACTTTGATTTCCCAAGAAACTTCAAGTTACATACAACCAAGCCATAACTTGTTATCTTGAAAACCTGGTTACTTCAGCTCCTCGAACCTTTTGCCTATAAATATAGGGTCCATTTGCAGTCCAAGACACCAATTGACAGCTCCAAAAACACCCTCAAATTCTCCCAAACTCAGAATCACCAAGAAACCACCATTGTTGCACATTTGAAGCTTCCAACACCCAACTTCAAATCCACTAGTGCGTTTGCTTCTTTTATCATCCTAACACTTCATAAACATCAAATATAACTCATCCATACCCTTGTTACACTTCTATAACATCATCATCACCATCATCCAAACTCCATAACTGAAGCTTGCAACTTGACTTGGTTGGGGAGATTCAAACTCTTTCAGCATAAAGTAAGGATTGGAAAAACTTCAGAGAGGTCCAAGGAAGCTTAATCAATCATCACATTGCACCTGGAACAACTAGAAGAAGCATTGGACTTTCTCCAATTTGGTAAAATTTCAAACTGTGATATCCATATACATGCATCATTTGTGTTTGCTTTCTAAAGATAAAATGTAGATATCAATATCCTGAAGCTAACCATATCATTAGTTTTCATTAATTTTTCTTATGGAGTGAGAATCGAAGCTCTGACCAGTTAGGGTTCATTTTTGGTACTGAGTAAAATTCTTTTTATAATTTGAGTGTTAATGAAAATTAATGGCATGATTGAATTCGTGGAGAAATTTAGAACAACTTTCATGTTTACAGTTTTTAAAATAGTTGAGAAATTGAAGAGTTTGATATTCAACAATGGTGTTGTTGCCGTTAGTGCGCGTGAGGAAGAAGAAGATAACAATTTCAAATTTCTAAACTTGATTTATAATATATTTACTGGGGAGAATTTAATAACCGGATGAAACATCCACCCCAATGGTAAAACAAACGTGCGTATACTAGAGGGACCTGGGTTCGAGCCCAAGTGGTAACCTTTTGTTTTTTTTTTACATTTTGTTCTTGCAGATTCATCACACCAAGCCAACGCAAGACCATCATGCATCTCCAATCCTTGACCATTAAATCTCATCAAGGACAGATCCTACGCACCAAATGCGAGCCCCCATGATGGACCTTTTGAAAGCCATCCCCACTAGATCTCCAAACAGGCGCCTGAGCTTAAGGTGTTTGGGCCTGGCAAATATCTGAATCCATACCCCCCATTTTGCTTACAACACAAGCCCATTTTTATTTTTTATTTTTTTGTTTTAACTAACTTTTTCTTTTCTAAATCATTTTTATTTAATCATAAAAAATAATAAAATCACAAAAATTTAAATTTAGGTTTTAATCAATTAACTTAATTTTCATAAATAAAAATTAATTTAATTTAATCACTTTGTTTTATTTTATTAATTATTTTGTAAAAAAATTAGAATTAGGTTTTGTTATTATTTTACATTATAAAATATTTTTCTAAATAAAACATCAAAGATATTTTCTAACAATTAAGTTCTTTTTTAAAATTAAAATTAATTTAGACTTTGGTTCTTTTAACTAAATTAGCTTTCTTTTTAATTAATTAAATTAATTGACCTTTTATTTATTTATTATTAAATTTAAGTTGGTTTCTTTAGGCTTTTACTAAACTTTTTTTTAATGAAAATTAATAAAATAATTAGGTTAATCATCAAACTTTTTTCTATCAAAAATCACCAAAAAAAAAAACAAGTTCCTTTCTCTTTTCTTTATTTTACAAATCTTCACGTACTTTATTTCCCAATTATTGTAACTGCTCAATGGTCTGTAGTAGCTTTAATTAGGGTTTACTCTGCTTTTTCATCCCCATTCACAAATTTGTACTCCCCATCCCCGAAGTGTTGTAATAGCATAGGAAATTAATCTTCGTAATCTACTGCTTTCCTAATTATTGTTAGTTTAATAGGATTGTATGGCAAGATTTAAAATCAACTGCTAGATAACCTTAATCAAGAAAAAAATAAACTGAAAGCAAATCACTTTTCACACACGCACCTCTAGGATAACCTCACTTGTTGCCTTCAGATAAAAATCAATCATGTCCCTCGAACGTGGGACGCTTTAGCAAAAACTCTCGGTTAAAATATTGTAGTCCCTTGATGACCCTTCGATGCTTCCTTCGATAAACGATCTTAGTCCCTTACGATGAAATTGCTAAAGCATCGTACAAGTTGCCTTTATGATTGTACGATGACTTGCGCTTCTCCCTTACATCCAATGATAGGGCTTCCTAAGTAATTAATGGTAGGATAGCACTATCTAAAGGAGGAGGAAAAGAACAAAGACTTTTGAGTAGGTAGATCGCTCTTAATCGCTTGCTCACAAACTAAGACAACTTTCACACCTCACACTTTTAAAATAACTACTTTTAAAATGCTTTCTGAACACTCTTGAGGACTGATACAAGGGTTATTATAAAGCTAATTACCTTACATTGGCATTTTCAAAATATCTTTTCACAAAACAAACACTTTTTCCCAATAAATATTTTCAAAACAATCATTTTGTATACATTCTCAATGATATGAGAATCATTACAAAATTGCCGCACTTAGGCATTTTCAAAATATTTTCGAAAATACACAAGCATAAAGCATTTTTAAAGTGAGCTAGCGATTAAGATCCCGTAGATAATTACAGATGAAGAGGGTGCTAACACCTTCTCTTTTCATAACCCACGCCCCTTACTCAGAAATATCTCAAAAGGTCTTTCATGTTCTTTTCACCCTTTCCATTATTGGGTAAAAGAAAAATCAGTGGCGACTCTTGCTATCTTAACATTTCCGATAAAACACAAAACCAAAAGTCAGTTCTCCCACCGTATTATAGAACTGGTGACTCTGTTGGGGAAGAGACTAAAAGTGAGGTTACCTTTAGAATTAGATTACCTTTATTGCTTTACTTGTTTTCCTTGTTTGCTTTATATTTCGGGATATGTTTGGGTTTATCTCTTGTATATATCCTATACATGGATTTGGGCGCATTTTAGGTAAGTAGAAATAGATCATGGAAATTGTACATTGTAGACCGATATGATGGAAGCGATGGCTACGTTAGTGCGACACATTGGTTTGTACCGATGTCCGTTGAGTCAGTCAAGAAGAATGATGGGTTGTCGCATGGTGTCATAAGCACTAACTGACCTTAGAACCTTAGTTGACACCAATTAGCCATTAGAAAGTAGTGATATGAATGGCTTTGGTGAAGATGTTGGCTCTTGAATTTGACACCCACGATAAATTAGCCTTATGGGCAAAAAATAGAGCAAATAAAGCCAAGCTGGAAAATGCTTTGAAGGATGGAAAAACTTTGAGAAATATCTGAGCTATAAATTGGTCTTCAAGCAGACATCGCCATGAATCTTTCGACTGAAAAGGTAATGTGACCTTCGACTATAAGAATAACCCTCGTGTCAGCATCAAAGGCGAAGGATATTTGAATTTGAAGATTGGAGGGAAATGCAGTTCGCCCACCAGTTAAGGGAAAGCGACGTGGCAGGAAGATAGAGGTCGAGGGGAATGTAGAAGACACTTGTCTTCATCCTAGAGCAAGGCAACCCCTCGACAGTTACATAATTTTAGTATAAAGATAGGATATTTGTGTAGATTTAGGGGGTGTTCAACCTATTGTACTAGTCACTCTACATTATTCAAGTACCCGCTGTGTGTGAAAGAATAATTGAGAATGCATGTTAGAAACACCACCTTTTATTAATCAAATCTTTTACATTGTTTTGATCTTCTTTTGCAAAGTTTACGTTTCCTGCATTTTATCTGCATCTCTATTTGCTTTCCAGAACCACAAACACCATATCCCCGGTCGAACGTGTGTCCTTCCTAGATATTAAATTTTACATAAAACTAGCATAAAAATTAGCATATGTTCTAGGATCAATCCGATCGATCCCGCGAGTAACCAAAAGGGCTTTTCCTTTTTGGAGGATCAGCGGTTGTTTACCAAAAACCACGGTAAACAAAATGGCACACCTGGTGGGACCTTGCTAATTTTTATCATTTGTTTGTTCATTTATGTTATTGCTTTCCTTTGACACGTATACAGTGTTGCATGTTATTAAGAAGTGGTATAATAACCACCAACGAGTGTACTGTTAGGAAGAGAAATAGCGAAAGTAGAATGGCTAATGAGCCAAATCATGGAGAAATACCTCCACCAAATACTACAGGAATAGCGGTTATAACTACCGTTTGAGAAAATATCTCAACATCTGTTGGTTCAGTACCAATGTTAACCACGAATCAAACAGGACCCATACTTTCGTATGTAGGTCCTAGTGGTCCATTAGGAACACCCCAGCCAAGGGCAAATCCAGGATCTCGATCGTATATTCCCTCAGGGTTTTCGACAGCCTGGATGGGTCGAGAACAGTTGTATGGCATGCCAACCACTGAAATGGATAGCCTTATGAACGATGCATCTACATTTTCAGAACCTTTGGTGAGTACGTCATCACTATTACAGGGATCTGGAGCCAGTATGGTAAATTTGGGTAGAAACCAACTTTTAAGAGGGCCATCACATGCAATACCAAGCCTCATAAATGCCTCTACAGCAATTTTGAGGCAACAGATGGATGAAAGCAACCATGATATGATGCAAATGCTGGCACAAACCCTAAGTACAGTACTGAACCCCCTAATATAAAATACTACCCAGTCGAATCAATAAATGGCAGCGCAAATGACGCGAATGGCTAAATTATTTGGGGTTCCTCAAACTATTCGACAACCCCAAGGAATACCAATAAGATTGAACCAAGGGGTAATCTTGGAGGAGGATTTAACCATTAATCAAAATCCACAGATCCCTAAAGTAGAAATAGAATAACCTAGGGCCTAAATACGTTGAAATCCCCCACAAATCCCTAGAGAAGTCGATCAAGGAGTGATTATGGTGAATAGGAACCAAAGACCAAAATTATGGAGCAGATAATAATCTGACTGCCATGATCGAAAGAATTGTGATACAGAATGGGATAAACGTTGGTTTTCACAGACCAAACTTCACATCCCCATTGTCAGAATATATTCTGCAAACAGATTTACCCCCTAGGGGAAAAGTACCCAAGTTTACCAAATTTTTAAGGGATACGACAGAGTGTACTATCGAACATGTGGCGAGATATTTAATAGAAGCCGGGGAAATCGCAAACAACGAAAACCTTAGGATTAAATATTTCCTAAGTTCTCTAACAAAAAACGCTTTTACTTGGTTCACCCTCTCAGCCAATTCGATCCATAATTGGAATCAATTGGAAAGGTTGTTCCATGAACAATTTTACATGGGACAGACCAAAATAAGTTTGAAAGAATTGGCTAGCGTGAAGAGGAGATTCACTGAGCCAATAAATGAGTATCTGAATAGGTTTCGACTGCTTAAAGCCAGGTGTTTTACCCAAGTGCCTGAACATGAATTGGTCGAAATGGCAGCAGGGGGCCTAGATTATTACATTAGGAAAAAAATTAGATACCCAATACTTAAGAGACATGGCCCAGCTGGCCGATAGAGTTCGACAAGTAGAACGCCTTAAAGCCGAAAAGGCTAAAGCGACCAAAACTCACCGAAGAGAAAGAGTAATTGTTGTACCCCAAAATTTTCCCTCTCATTTATCAAGATTTTCCTCACAAGACTTCTTGGACTCAAGACAAAGTTAGGTTTGTTCAGCTCAAGACCTCATCTTGCACTGATAACCTGAAATTAGGGTTTGAGTTTGCACACGGATTTTTGGACCATCAATGCTTCATGTGACTTTCATACATCATCTTGGACCCCTAATATTTCTCATGTTAAGTTTCAAGCCTTGAATCACATTTTTACCCAGTCAATTGGACAGTTGACCTAAAAATCAACTGTATTTGGGGGAAAGTCAACCATGACCAATTTACAGTCAAACTTCATAATTTTTGATCCATAACAACATTTTGGACTCATATGTACCATTTGATCAAGTTTGGATCACAACTCCTCAAGAAATTTGATCAGATCATCAAAAGGGCAAAATGGTCAAAATTAGGGTTTTGATTGAGAAAGGACAATTTCTGATTTTTAACCTAGCCAATGACCAATTGAGTTTAATCATGGTTTCAAGGGTTCAATGACATCATCTTGACCTAATTGCATAGCTTAAAAGATCTCAAGTTCATTGGATTGACAGATGAATTTTCCAGTCAATTGATCAAAAGTCAACTGTACACTGAAAAGTCAAACTTTGACTTTTTGGTCAAAATCAAGTGCCAAGGGTCATAATTCATCAAGATATGTCAAAATATGAAACTTGTTCACCAAGAAAACCAATTTTGAAAATTAGGGTTTTGAATTTGAAAATTTTCATAACTTAGAATTTTTCTAAGCATGGAAATTTTCTTATTTTTTCCCAACTTTCTCCCACTTTTTCACCATGATGAAATTTGATTCAAAGAAAGCTTCCAACATGAAATTTGTAGTCCTCCATGGAATCTACAACTTTGCTTCACAAACCTTTCCCAAAAGATGCTTGGATCTCAAGTTATGAATTTGTGAATAGAGGTCCATGAACTAAATGACTTAGTGAAAATTTGCCCTAATTTAGGCAGGTTTTTGACCCAACTTCATGGACATTTTTCACCTAGTTCCAAGAGGTATCTCAAAATTCATTTCAAATATGGATTATATAGCATGTTGCAAGATTTCCAAAATGTCCAAGAACTCTCTAAGATCATTTGTGGTTAGGGAGAATCGAAGAGGAGAAAATGGCATTTTATCACTTTTGTTCATGCCATTTTCACAAAGTGTCAAGTTGCAAATCTGATCTTGGATGCTTATACCTTGCATTACAGGTCCTAAACTCATTCTACACTCCATAATTAAATGAAAACTCAGAGGATAAGGGCTTTATCTTTGCTTTTGGAGCATTGTACAAGAAATAATTCCATAAATGGCCAAAAGTTCACAATGCCATTTTCATAAAGCAAGCTTTTTGCAACATTATCAACCTTGAGCTTTGGACCTGTTTCTTTGAGGCAAGCAACTTCCACAGATATCAAGCAATGTGTACCAACTCCTATCAGCTCACAAGCCAGCTAGTACAAGCATGTTGCACAAGTCATCTCACTTTTCTTAAAATGCAAGAAAGTTGCCAAAAGTTCAGAACTTGTACAAGCTGATAAAGAGTGGACTTTGTGTCATTCTATACATATTCACAAACATATCATAAGCCAGGACACGAATGTTAAACATCTGAAACTCTCCAAAACTCCAAAACTTCATTTTTCTGCAAAAACTTCCAGTTCTGCAAAATCATTGCCAACTTCATTTTGGCTCGTGCATTTTGCCCTTTAACATTTGAAACATCTTCCACATATCCTACCAAGGCTATCCAAGCATTCATCCTGCACCTGTAAGCCCTATTTCAGCCATTTCCATTTTCAAATTTGGAGGTTGCAGCTTGACTTCTACAAAGAGTTTCAGCTATCCACAAAGCAAGCTAGGCATTGGAATAGCTTCAGGGTAGTTCAAGGAAGCTCACACGATCCTCAGGCCTCACTCAAAGTCCCCACATTGTCATATCCAAATCCAGTTGAAGGAGGTATTTTTCAAAACTCTATCTCTCTATTTAGGCATCCCCAAGCCACGATTTGTGAAGCAAAAATGTAGTCCTTAACATGGTGAAGCTGTACATATGCATACTTTTCATTTATGTTAACTGAGCTAAGAGAATTTGAAGCTTGAAGTTGCTGAAATATTTAGGTCACGATTTAGGGCCATTAAAATTCTCCCTGATCTTTTAGAGTTAGATTACAAATTTTATATCATTGGAATCGTGAGATAAAATGCTACATGTTTCATGTTGCAAGTTTTTGTTTTTGTGCAAGCATTTGAGAGTTGCAGGTTGAGTTGAAACACGCGCGAAGGAGAGGCTGAAGGACAAGGACGAAGCTTCATCTGGGCTTTTTTGCAACTTTGGCCTTTTTGTTTCTACTTTTTGCACCCCCTGGATTACTTTTCCACCCCCCTGACTATTTTCTTATATTTTTGCATTTTTTTGCATTTTTTTTATTTTATTACTTGCATTTATTTTTTCTAATGATAAAAAATACCCAAAAATAATTTATTTATTTTCACACTTTTATTTTATTTTTTATTTATTTTTTACATAAAAATAGTTTATTAGAACAAATAGATTCTATTTTCTTAAATAACTTGTAAATAATAAAAAAAATACGATACATTTTTATTATATTAATTATACACATAAAATAGTTATTTCCATATATATTTTAATTTTTAATATTTGTACATAATATTATTTATTATTTTCTTGTACAAAAATGGACAAAATAAATAATAGGAAACATATTTTTCTTTTAATCAAAAATTAGGGTTTCCCCCTTTCAAAAATAATCATATTATTTTTCCTTATTTTCTAGGGTTAATTAATTTTATTTTCTCATACCTTAAACAAACACAAAACATTTTTAGCATAAATACATGTTTATTGCATATTTAAATATTTGTATATTTATTTATTTCGCACAATATTCAATTGGGTTGTAATAGTATTTTTAGGGTTTATTTTGTGCAATATCCCCATTCAAAAACTTGTATCCCCCCTCCCATAATAATTGTTGTAATAGCTTAGTTTACATTTACGCAATTTATCGCATTGATACCATGCTTAGTAAACTAGGGTTTGCATGACAAGACCAAAAACAAACAAATAGAAATGACTTAATACAAGACAAATCAAATGCATGTAAAATGACACACATTGCACACAAGCACCCTTAGGGTTTCTCCCACTTGGTTGCCTAAAACAAATGGCCATGTTACGCATGCGAAGTATCTTGGCAAAACAAAACAAAATAAGATCATAGTCCCTCAATGACGCTATCAAAAGGTTGCCTAAAACAAAATGATCTTGGTCCCTCAAACATGCTAAGATACTTGGCAACATTGCTATCATGGTCATACGATGACCCACGCTCGTCCCGTTTAACATCCAAAGATAGGGTTGTCTACCAACACAATGGTAGGTCAACAATGTCAAAGGAATAAAAATGCATAGGAAAGACATTTGAGTAGGTATATAGCTTCTAAGTTACTTGCTCCATTCCAAAACAATCCTTGCTATTTTCAAAAACAAATACACACACTTTCAAAACATTTCCAAACACCTTTCAAAACATTGAAACATTTTTCAAAAGACAAACATCTTTGTATACATTCTTATGAACGAGAATCATTACAAAGATTGCCTAAACGAGTGGCCTCTTTTCAAAATACTTTCAAAACCACACAAAGCACCATTTCAAACAATTTCAAAAGCAAAGCAAGTGATCTAAGCAAGTAACTAAGATCCCATGGAAAACCATGGATGAAAAGGGTGCTAGCACCTTCCCTTTTCATAATCTACCCCCCGAACTCAAGAAAACATCTCAAAGGTCTTTCCTGTGCTTTTTTACCTTTCCTTTTGGATAAAATAAAAGTCGGTGGCGACTCTTGCTAAACCGCGACATTTGCGACAAAACGCAAAACCTCAAGTCAGTTCTCTTACCGTATCACAAGTAGCCTATGTCAAAATGGATGATGACGATCCAGAGACATCTAGCGATCCTATAGATGTCGAAGAAGGCGAAATAGATTTAGCAAAACTAAAACAAGGGCCGCCATACTCTTGTAAATTGCTAGTGCCCTCAAATGGGAAGAATCTCGTTGAGTCCGAAAGGAACATTGACAGATTCCCAAAGAAAACATATAGTTTCGACATCACTAAATGTGACAAAATATTTGATTTATTAGTCAAAGATGGCCAAATGATAGTGCCCCCTGGGGAAAAAATGCCTCCTTTAGAACAAAGAAAGAAAAGAGGTTTTTGTAAATATCACAACTTTCTGGGCCATAAAACCTCACAATGTTTTCTTTTCAGGGATCTTGTTCAAGAAGCACTCAAAGAAGGAAGGCTCAAGTTTGCTTATTAGTCGGCAATGAAAATTGATGCAAACCCGCTACAAATGGATGCACACTATACTGAACCAGTTGGCATCCATATGGTCGAAGTTTCCGAGGACTTCATCAACAAGCCTGTATTTGGCAGTTTCACTAGAAACATATTTAGGAAAACTGTCGAAGGGGTGAGGAAGGCCACTGAAGGCCTGAACAAAGGAGCTACTGAAGGCTCAAGTAAAAGATATATTGAAAGCTCAAACAAAGGAGTTGTTGAAAGCTCCAACAAGAGAACCACTACAGGTTCTTACCTGGCTGCCGTTAAGGGTTCGATAGAAAACTTGGAAGCCAAGATGCAAAAACTGAACTTCGTTGCCAAGAGCAATGTGGAGGTAAACATGGTCGAGGTATCTGAGGCTAAGGCTTCGGAGGAGGCCATTCGGCAAGAGGAAGTAAACAAGACAGCATTTCCAAAAGAAAACGAGAATCTGGCAGAATTTTTACATCGATGCCAGAAGAAAAAGTCTGAAGTGATGTTGTGTCCCAGATGCAGTTCCATTTTTGACAAGAAGGTTGCGGAGCACATACAAGGTGTGAGAGCGGTGAAGGAAAAATGGGGCACCAATGCTCAGCCAAAAATGGATCCACAAGTTAGATATGATCCCAGGAGGGGATATCAAAAGGGACCCATGAACCATGTGAGGAGGCCACTAACTTTTCGGCCTTCAACTAATGTACCTGTGGATACTTGGCT
Source organism: Vicia faba (assembly GCA_948472305.1). NCBI lineage: Eukaryota > Viridiplantae > Streptophyta > Magnoliopsida > Fabales > Fabaceae > Vicia > Vicia faba. The sequence continues at coordinate 231,962,151 of OX451741.1, read as the reverse complement.
CAATACTGTAGGCAGAAAAAGGACCAATGAAGAAAATGGCGAACGTTTGACGTGTCAAGGGGCTCTTCTTTGGATTACAGGAAAAAGTACCATACTACTACAACGAATAACGTGGCTCACATATCAAGCAACTACAAGGGGAAGAATCCCATGTCTCGCTCCCAATGGCAAATATTTCAAAGATGGAGGAAAGCCGGGAAAGAGGATGCAACAGAGCCTCACCCAGAATCTAGCACCAACGTGCCAAGAAAATAAAAAGGAAAGCAAAGGATATCTCTGGAGAGGGAACCAATTTCTAGAAGACTGGTGTGGCCAGAACAATATGGGTCGAATGACGAAGGTAATTCCAACTCCGACGATACTTTAGATATTATGGTAAACGTAATATCAGTGCTGCCCAGGGAGTACAACCATCAGGTCGAAGTCGAAGAAACCGACTTGATGATCGAACAAGAAATGGCCAGACATAGGCCAATGTGTTACTACATGATGAATAATGGCTGTGTTGAGGAGCAAAACAGTTTCTTTGAGCCACCTGCTGAGGCGATGAAAAATCACCTCAAGCCCCTATTTATCAGAGCAAAGATAGGGGAAGTGGCCATAAATAAAATCTTGGTTGATTGTGGGGCGACCATAAATATAATTCCACAATCTATGCTGAGGAAAGTAGGAAAAGGGGATGCTGATATTAAGCCCACAACATGGTTCTCTCAAATTATGAAGGGGGTATTGGAACCACCATGGGAGTTATACAACTGGATCTCAAGGTGGGCTCAATTCTTCGACCTACCATGTTTATGGTAATTTCAGCAAAACCAAATTATAATCTGCTTTTAGGTCGAGAGTGGATACATGGCATAGGTGCAGTGCCATCTTTGATGCATCAGAGGGTTACAATATGGCGCCCTGATGGTATCGTAGAGAACATCGAGGCTGATCAAAGTTACTACCTGGGCAAAGTTAACAACATTGGAAAAAATAGCTTCGATAGGAACTTGGCTCATATAGGGCCATGCAGCCCTCCTGAATTCGATCTGACTCCAGCACCCAATGTTTTTTGCTCTCTTTATCTACACTCTAATAATGGTTTTTAGTAGGATAGAGAGGATTTATCAAACATCGACTATGGAGGGGTTGATGACATACGGCCAACAGGCTAGGGAAGTGAGTTTGGTGATGATGACTGAATCACAGGCTCTACAAAGGATTTCGGCATATGTAGCCGAAAATAGAATGATAGCGGCCTTAGAGGCTGAAGTCAAATATATGGCTCTTGAAGCCAATGAGCAGGTATCTTCCCAAGGAGGCCCTGGGAAAGATTTCGACCCAGAACCTCCTGACTCGGAAGAGAAAGAAGTACGAAATCAGAGGTTAGACGCTATCTATGATGATGAACCTCTAGGTTTCGAAAAAGATCCGTTGGCGAACAGTGTTAGAATGCTAGCACAAGACCCCTTAGAAGAAGTAAACCTAGGTGAAGGTCCTGTAAAAAAGCCAACATATATCAGCACGAAGATAGATCCCGAACTCAGGATCGAAATAATCCAATTGTTAAAAGAGTTCAGAGATTGCTTTACATGGGATTATGACAAAATGTCTGGTCTCGACAGAAATTTGGTGAAACTACAATTGCCAACAAAACCTGGAAAGAAGCCTGTCAAGCAAACTCCAACACGCTTTGCACCGGAGATTCTATCGAAAATTAAAACGGAAGTCGAAAGACTGCTGAAATACAAGTTCATCCGAACGACCAGGTATGTCGAATGGATTGCAAATATAGTACATGTTATAAAGAAAAATGGTACCTTAAGGGTGTGCATTGATTTCAGAGATCTGAATGTTGCAACACCCAAAGATGAATATCCAATGCCTGTGGTGGAAATGCTTGTCGATTTTTCCACTGGTTTCGAATACATGAGTATGCTTGACGGATACTCTGGATATAATCAAATTTTTATTGTTGAAGAGGATGTGTCAAAAACAACATTCCACTGCCCTGGGGCCTTAGGCACTTACGAATGGGTAGTGATGCCTTTTGGCCTAAAAAACGCAGGGGCAACGTATCAAAGAGCAATGAATTCTATCTTCCATGATTTTATTGAGACTTTTATGCAGATTTATATTGATGATATTGTTGTCAAATCTGTTTCAGGGAAGGCTCACATGGACCATCTTCAACAATCTTTTGAGAGGATGAGACACTATGGTCTAAAAATGAATCCTCTAAAGTGCACTTTTGGTGTCAAAGCAGGGGACTTCTTAGGCTTTGTGGTCCATAAAAAGGTAATCGAGATAAACCAAAACAAGACCAAAGCTATTTTGGAAGCCAAAGCGCCAACCAACAAGAAGGAGTTGCAGTCTCTACTTGGCAAAATAAATTTCCTAAGGAGATTTATATCCAACCTCAGTGGGAAAACACAAGCCTTCTCACCACTACTTTGACTCAGCAAAGGAGGATTTTAATGGGGGCAAGAACAACAAGAGGCCTTCGACAAAATCAAAGAGTACCTCACCAAGCCACCTATTCTGATACCTCCTTGTAGAAATAGAAGTATGAGATTGTACATAGCTGCATCTGATAAAACCTTAGGGAGCATGTTAGCTCAAGAGGATGAGAATGACGTCGAAAGACCCATCTACTATCTGAGTAGAGTTTTAAATGATGTAGAAACTAGATATAACAAAATTGAAAAGTTATTTTTATGTCTTTACTTCTCATGTACCGGTGATTCACTTATTATTTGAATTAGATTTGATGGGGAAAAAATTGAAGGTTTAGAGTTTGAATAAAAATGGTGAATGAGAAAGAGAAGTTAGAGGTTTTTTTTAATAATTTGTTTGTTGCACGGGGGCTAATCTAGTTTTCCTCTTTAGATTCTCATTATACTTTTTTGTTTATTAATATATATGAGCTTTGCTTAAAAAAAAAAAAAAAACTAAGAGAAAGTGTCATTTACATAGGACGGGTCCCACTTATTTAATTAATTTTTTCAATCAAAATTCTAGTATATATATATATATATATATATATATATATATATATATATATATATATATATATATATATATATATATATATATATATATATATATATATATATATATATATATATATATATATATATATATATATATATATATATATATATATATATATATATATATATATATATATATATATATATATATATATAAATTATTAAATTACATTTATTCAAAATATTAATCTATGATGAGATTGTTTCATGCTAAATGATAATTTATAGTTTCATTCTATAAGCGATTAACTTGAATACTTACTGGAATATTTTTGTATGACTTTTTCTTTTATCATGCATAAGATAAATTAGATATATTCTGTAAAATGCTTTTAACCTCCTCTAATATATTATATCACTTGCATTTCCCCTCTCATTTGTTAAATGGAAGTGAGATAAAAAAAATGCATTTAACCCCTCTAATTTTTTATATCATTTGCATTTAGAGTATATAACTATACTCATAAGTATAATAATAATAATAAGAACATACAGTAACATTTTTTTAAAGATTTTATAATATAAAAATATCACTTTTTAAATAATTTTTTTTTTAAATATTATATTATTCAGATCAGTTCGAATAATTGTAGTTCGTAAAACGCCGAACTTAAATAATCAAATTGTAATCGATTTATATTTTGCGTCTTTTAGTCCAATCTACATAAAGCTTAAATTTACCGCGGGCCGATCTGAAAGAGTCGGATAACTTATTTTGTCAACTCTATCTACATGTAAGTCAATATTTTATAGCTCTTTCAATATATTTGTCTGATTTCTATGGGTTTTTAACCACTCTAAAATAAAATTAATGATGTTTATCTTTTTCATCATATAATTTATTATTTTTAATAATTTAATTTTTCTGTCATCAATAAAAAATAATTTTATAAATTATTATTTCATAACTTTATCTTTTCTTTAAAAAATTAACTACCATACTCATTAATTTGTGTGAAGTACCAAAAACGTATAAATTGTTATCTCATCTTTATGTGTTGTCAACATCAAAGATCGATGTGATTTAAGTATTCCTAACAATAACAACATGATGTTTTTATGTTAGATTGAATTTTTAATAAAACTTTCTTTGCTTTTCAAAAAAAAAACTACAAGATATTATTATGCTGGTGAAAACTTAACCACTAGACATTTTATTAATGGGCAACCACCACGTGTGAACCTGTAACACTAAGAAGATTGGTCATTAGTGAAAATGAAATGTGAATGCAAGGTGAGCCCTCTTTTTTGTCAACGAGGGAAACGTGATTTTAAGGTCACACTTAGTTACTTATATTATTAATTTTATAAGTGTAAAAAAACTATTAAAAGTAAAATAATGAGAATATTAAATTGTACATAGTATCTCACGATTTTATCATTATTATACAAGTCAGTAGATTAATTAAAACAAAAAATTATTAAATTTGGGTTGAAAAAATATTGTCGGTAAAATATTTAGGACTACTACTAATATATATATCACCCTGTTTTTCCGTGTGGGGTACTTCCTTTTTCGAAATTTTTTATTTTGAGCAACACAACTTTGTGGGAGACACACCACTTGTACACCTAAAATCTTAAGGTGATAGGTGAGTCGGTTTTCTCACTTATAAATGCTCAAGTCACCATATTTATATTCAATGTGAAATTATTTCTCACACTTTATATTCTCAACATTCTGTAGTGTACTCATCTTTTCATTATTGGTTCATTTGTTAGCGAAATAATGACATAAGAAATCAAACTTAGATCTCACTCAAATTTAATTTCAAATAAAGGATTCATCTATATGTTTTTATGCTTCTGTCACAAAAGAAATCCTCAATGGATTAAGGGTAGAGCTTAGTAATCATGAATATACTTTTTTTAAGGAGAAAAGTCATTAAAAAACATGTCCAATTTTTTTAAGGAAAAATAAGAAGAATGTTAATAGTCCACCATTCAATGTTGTTATTGCTCATACTATCATTGGTTTTGGTCATGTATATCCAGTTGAGACTTTCTCAAATATCAAATATTGCAAACAACTCCAAAGGATTATTATCACTTGTGCACAACATCTTCCCTCTTTATTAAAAAGTTTGGTTTCTTTTAGTCTGCCATGTATGTATCTTATTGTGTGGGTTGTTGCACCTCGAGCATCACTCTATATGTCATATGTTGATGTATCATTTGTGTCTTTAAATCATGCATCATCATTGTTTATCAAGATTATTGATAGAACTCATATGTAATTAGCAGGCATTGGATCTGCCTTTACCCAAAGCCTAATGAGATGAGTTTCACCATCAAATATAAGTGAATCATGATATGTGAACATCTACCTTTTGAGATAGGTGTTCCTAGGAGAAGGTTTTAGGGACTCAATCTTTATAACCCTAGGATAAAAACATATATAGGTCTCATATTCAAGTACATATTATTCTAACTCTAAAGCCTATCACATATGCCCATCAATGACTTTGGCGTCAAAATATTTACAGGTACCATTGAAGTCGGTCTTAAGTAGATAAACATTACGACCTTCAATAAAATTCACCATCATATCTTGGTTCGGTCTCATTTTTATGGACTAAAAAAGTCCTTGTAGGATCATTTGCAACGCTTGTGGGAAAGTTGTTCAACGTTTCCACTCTTATCACTTTGATGGAGAATTTCAAAATAGCACTAGGCAGAGGGAAACAATTTGGGGGTAACATTTATGGTTCTTTGATAAATCTACCAAAGGAAACTCGAGATGTAACAAAGTGGATTCAATAAAAAAATGACTATGCATGGTGGCCAGGAAGGAAGAATAGTAAAATACACTACAACAAATAACGCTTTCTATGACAAAGCTTTCACCTCTGCCAAAGAAAAATCGAGGTAAAATGCCAAGGTTTACCAACATTTATTATTTATAAAAATAAAAATCTACAATTTCCCTCGGGTTTTAAAATAGCCGAGGGGAAAGACAAGTCAAGATACACTTCGAATCCCAGCTATTGCAGTTTATATTTTTATTTGTTTATAAGTGTAAATTAAATTATCTAACCCTTTGATTTTCGATATAACCGAGGGATAAATAATCAGATTTTACTATAGAAGCACTTGTTAAATTTTATCATAATCCTTACTTATATGAAACCGCCTCAAACTCGCATGCGTCATTCTTTAGGATGGATTGCAAGACATAAAAAACTTCAATGTTCTTCTATCTAGAACAAAACATTTTTTTGCCCTTGTAATCTATCTCACATAATAGTTTTCCAATGTTGTTGTTGTATTTTTGGAATAAACTTTCTATGATGGATTGCAGGTGCAGAAAAAATATTTTCCAATGTTTGGAACAAATAACTTATTATAAGATGGATGCATTCAAACTATTGAGCTTAAAAAGCATGCACATAAGAGTATGCAACTAAATCTGGATTACAACAAGATTTGTTATTGACCAAGAATAACAGTGACTATGATGACACTACATCTGTTGTAATAATGTATTTTAATATTATTACTTCAACTTACATAAAGAAGGGATCTCAACCTTTAGATGATGGATATCAGCGAAGATATTCATTCAAAAGAGAAATGATTTATTGTAAACTATTTATTTTAATATTTTGTGTAAACAATGTAATTGTCATATATATATATATATATATATATATATATATATATATATATATATATATATATATATATATATATATATATATATATATATATATATATATATATATATATATATATATATATATATATATATATATATATATATATATATATATATATATATATATATATATATATATATATATATATATATATATATATATATATATATATATATATATATATATATATATATATATATATATATATATATATAACAAATGTCACCTCGGTTTTTAAAAATAACTGATGTGACATCTGCCATTTATAAAACAAAATTTACCCTAATTATAACTAATATGTAGCCACGACAGATAGAGGAAATATTTACCACTGTCTATTGTCATGAAAATTTTTGATCTAGAAACTCTTAAGAACAGATCTCTGAAGACCATGAAATCTCTTAGGTTTCCAAAGACTATGAGATCTATGAGGATTTCACCAAAGATCTGTTGTAAACAATTTATTCCCAATAACTCCTTATAGTAAAGATTTGTTTATCTCCATGAATCTGGATTTGTTGTAATATTATGTTTTAAAATTCTTTGTAAATTATGTAAATAAAAAATTAATTTTAATAATAATCTTTCACCTCAGATATTCTAAAAACCGAGGGGATATTTTAGCATTAATTTTGAGGATATTTGTCACCGTCCTTAATCAAATCCTTGTCGTCCATTTTCATCACTATCAATGTTCAAGACACTTCCATTAGTGATCCGCGTGAAACTTAAATAACTTTCATTATAAGAGCAATCTGAATATAAACAAATTCATAATACAACATCATGAAGCGCTTGAAACTACCCTCCACTTTAAGATTTGTAAGAGTCCTGGTCATGAAGAGTTCTCTAAGATGGAACGCAAGAGCAGAAAATTGTTTGGGTTTAAGGTTTGTGTTCTTAAATGTTTATTTGAACATAAAGTTATTCATTTATCTAACCCTTTTTTTCTTTATATCAGAAACAAATGCAAGGAAAAGAAATCGAAAACATATTGTTTCCAGTAATTGATCTTCCCATAGATATCAAAGATTTGAAGATCCAACATATGATATTCATGGACAAATTTGATTTTTATTTTGATATTCTGTGTAAAAAATATAACTAATTTAATATTCTGGGTAAACATTATATTTTATAAACAAGTTAATTTATTAATTTTCTGTGTAAACAATGTAACCAGTTTAAAATTTAAAAAAAAATACTACTAATTTGTCCCTCGGTTTTATTGAAAAAACTGAGATACATGAGGCACTATTATTGAAAATAATAAAAATGCAGACGTTGTGGATCGAACCCATGCGCTATTAAAATATCCTTCGGTGTTTTAAACAACGAGGTGATAAGTCTTTACTTTTTATGACGACCTTATTTACCTCGCTTTCGATACCGAGGTAAAGTGCATTTCGCATCCGACATTACAAGTTTTATTTATTGTAGTGATATCTCATCACTTCTCGAACATACACTTTATGACAGAGTATTCAATCACTAGGACAACATCCACACCATAGCCTGTGTCGCAAGGAAACTTTGGACATCTTGGAAGATTTACCCATAAATTCTATAAGGAAGTACAAACCAGAGACTCATTTTCAGTCACTCTTCATCTTGGAGTGTCTCCCTAATTCTGAGAAGGAAGTTTGTGTTTCATTTAGGAGAAAACTGAGAGAAGGTGTCTCTACAAGATACGAACTAGGATGAAATTCTGCAAGGGTAAGGCCTTCTTTCTCCTTTTAAAATATAGATTTGATTAGTGGTGTGCCTAATAACCATTTACCATTGTTCAAAAAGGTGGTGATGAGTGTTTTAAATTGTTTGTCGTGTGTTGGTGGAACAATAAAGTTCTTATGACATCATGTATGTAGAGATGTACTGTGCTTTAGGACTTGATCGAATTTTACAACCTTACCAAGAATGTAACCTCCAAGGATTTAATGTTTCATACACCAAACCTTAAGGGTATATGGAGATTCTAATTACGTACTAGACAATTGAGCAAACAAGAATCGTCAGTCAATTTTTTGATCATCCAATGAGAATTTGTTTAGGATTTCATTGTGGAAAGGGTTACCTGGGTGAAGCTATGCAACATATTGTTGCACCCCAAAATTTGCCCTCCTAACTTTTTTCTTATACCTGGCTTATGTTTTAGAATTTTATTTTCTTTTCATTAGGGCGTTTGTATAGCATTCATTCATTCAAAAGTACATGAAGTTAAAAAGATTAGTGAATCGTGTAATCAGGGTTTCATAGTGTTTTGAGGTTCATATCAATAAAGTATGTTTCTTCAGGTTCTTCAAGCTATGCAGTTGATTCAAAGCAGTTTGATCTAAAAGTCAACATTTCACAGTTCAAGTTCAGAAGATCACAACTTCTTCATTATTCAACATTTTTGAGCGATTCTTTGGACATATGAATCTCCTTGAAATCCTCTCTAATTTCTCTATTTAAGTCAAGAGCTGATTATGTGTGGAAAATCATCAAAAGTTTGAATACTTTAGAGGTCATTTTGTGGATTTGACTTAATTTTAGTTGACGATTGCCCGACTTTCAAGGATCATAACTTCCTCAATTTTCAACACCTTGAGATGATTCTTTTTTCACAGTATCACAAATGATGTTATCTACAATTTTGCTTAAAGAGTCGAAATCAGATTGTGCTCAGAAGGCCATGAAATTCGTGGAATATTTCTAGGTCTTTATTTCTGACTTGGAAGTTTCTCAACTGTCGATTTGCAATTCATGATGATGCAAATCATTTGCCGAGAATTCAAGTCTGATTCAAATCAAGGTTTCAGGTTCTTTAGTCAATTTGTCTTTATTTCTTTTATTCGAAAATCTTTAAAAAATAAATTCATTTTCAATATATTTTATTTCTTTTTTATTCAATTTTAATTTTGGTTTGGTTTTTTATTTTAATTCAATTGGAAATATCTTTTTTTAATTGAATTATTATTAAACTAATACCAATTTTTAAAATATTTTCTTTTTTTTAATCCCTTTAATTCAAACTTTTTTTATATTTTTACTTAGATTTTTATTCATTGTTATAATAACTAACAATTTTCTTAATATTAGTATTATTATTATATTTATGACCATAAAATAGGAAAAGAATAGATGGAAAAATAAAGTTAAGTGGGACTCCTCCAAGAACAATTTCACGATTCAACATCACCAAAGAAGAGTTCACGATTTCCATACAGCAAAATTCAACTTTCAAATCTCAACTTCCAACCAAGTCTTCAACTCATCTTGGCCCTCCATTTCAATGCTATCAATGGCCAAGAATTCACCAACCAACATCACATGGATCACTCCAAAAATCTCCCTCAAAACTCAAATTTCAAGCTCCAAATATCCCTCTCAAAACCAAATTCAAAAACTAAAAATTACCTCTCAAATCTTCATCTCATCACACTATAAATACATGCCTCAAACCATAAATAAAGGGGAGGAAGAAAAATTAGAAAGAAAAATTAGAAGAAGGGAGGAAGAAAAAGGTTACAAAATTCTTCCAAATTCAATATGCTTCCTCCAAACCTATCACCAAAATTATCTCCAAAATCCATCATCCTTTAATCTACAATAAACAGAAACCAACACATATCACCTGCAGTTCAGATTCAAAACACCATCAAACCTGCATAACACATCACAAACAACATAACCGAAACATACTCTTGTATCGTGATAGGAGGGTATTATAGAATTTATATTATTAGTTATTAGTAGTGTTATTGATATGGGGTAATAATAGAACTTATATTATTAGTATGGTTATTGGGCTTTATTTGTAATTGGGCATTTTAGTTAATGACCCATTAGTATCATTATATATGTAGTGTCTTTGACACGTTTTAGGATATCAAGAAATCAAATGAAAAGATATTTTATTTAGTCAATTTAATATTCCCCTTTTAGTTTAGAAAACCCTAGTTCATAGATTAGATAGGAATCTTCCTATCAATTGGTGCTTTAATCCATATACTCAAATCCTCATATGGATTATCTTTATCATACACCTTCATATCATTCATGGAGCATTCCTCCTACATATCCCACAGACTCCTCTTTTCCAACTCCTACCACACCTTCATTTCCATCTTTTCGATGGGAAATTTTTACACCTTGTTACACTCATGTTGGATCATCATCACCAAGTTTGTATCTAAATCATAAGTATTTACCACATACTCATTAATCATATCCATGGAGAATTCCCCCATTTTACCCCACAAATACAACCCTTACTATTGTTTCACAAATTTCTCCACCATACAAATACCAAATCCACTCTAATAATAGAAGAGATTTTAAGAAGCATTTGTAAGTGTCTCATTCTTATTTTAAGAAAACACATCACACCACAACCAACACACCTAGCCTTCTCGTTAGCTCACTGAACCCTACCGGAGAATGAGGCGGTGCCTTCGTAGTTTCAAATCGAAAGAAAAAATGTGGAGGTCAATACTTACACGACAAAGATGTGTTGTTCTTCGAAACTTCAACGTCGCACACACTTCACCGATTCAGGTTCCTCTCTATAATTTCACAATAAACCCCACACAATCCACTATTTCTTCTTCCTTAGATTCTTCTCAATATTTGCAATTTCCCAACGCTACTAACAACCCTATATTCTTCTCTCAAAAATGGCTACTGAAAATGAGGTTCCTAGCGATTCACATCCTTCTGAAAATCATGTTGACGATGTTCGCCTCGAAACTGATGATTTCGATGTTCCTAATGATGACGATAATAATGAACATGGTTTTGGAGTAGAAGAAGAGGAAACACTAATTTTCCAGATTGATGATGAGAAATTGGAGAAAGTCGCATCTCTTCTGTAGAGTAGTGGTGAGGGGTCATTTGAGTCTTCTCTTGATAACATGAATTTAAGTCTAAGTCAAGATTTTGTTATCAAAGCAATCTAATCGACAAAATGATTATGAGAATCATTTAGTAAGCTTTGTCCTGATCATAATGTGGCATCAGATGACACCTTGTATGCATCAGCAAACTACTCTCCAAGGGCCACAGATCTTCATTCATAGATAGTATCTCTGTCAGCTCGTCTTATCGGTCTCTAATGCTTCTTGAGGAACCACAACTTTCTGAATCTCCAAAAATTAGGAATATACAGAAGAAGAGTGTGGCCTTTTCATCTAGTTGTCTTAGAAGTTCAAACAAACTGGAAGAAGAAAATTCTAGTTCCAATCACGATTTTTCGGGGAAGTCATTTACAAAGGATGAACTTATGTGATCCTTACTAAGATCCAACAAGTTTTTTCCAGGTCCGACTAAGTTCTTGGCAGCAAGACTTCATAGGGGATTACAAATAATTGATTGTCATCAGAGGAACTCATCATTGAACAAATCTTCAAATTCCTTCTCTTTTGGCCACTTGAGCTCTGGTGGTTCTTCTGAACAGACAATGCAACCCATGAAGTGTTCTATTAATGAAAGAACTGCTACACTGCTTTGTGGTTATTACCGCAAAATAATATTCAATCAGGATTCCAATGAGGTTCAAGTTAGCTTCAAGTCATGCAATGATACAAATGAAATGGAAAAATTTAAATCATTGTCGTTGGAATAGTGGAAGTGTTATTTGAAGTACATGAAGTATGTGATTTGTGTTATCCATGCCGAAATAGCCCAAACTGCAAATCCTCTACCAAAGCTCCCACCGCTTGTGCTGTGTTGGTCAAAACCACCCATTCATCACCATACAAGGAAGGAAAATAGAAATAATGTTGTTTTTTGTTATATTTGGAATTTGTTGTTTTTGTTGCTTACTTCCTATAGGGTTATTGTTGGACAATAACAGGTGAAAGACAAACTGCAAGCATGAGTTCTAGATACTTAAGAGCAAATGAAGCTTAAGATATGGGGCTTGCAGATGCAAAAGATGTTGAGGACAATGTAATAGATGCTGCAACTCAAGAAGTTGTGGACAAAGTACGGTAGCACAGTGGTGTACTTGTGGATCAGACCCAACTTGTATCAAAAGAACTTATCAGAGTTTCTATTCTTTGGCATGAGCTATGGTACGAAGCACTTAAATAAGTTAGCTGACTTTATTTTGGTGAACATAATATCAAAGGGATGTTAAAGGTGTTGGATCCACTGCATTAAATGCTTGAAGAACGTGAAATGAAAAGTAATGCTACCATAAAGGAGAGAGTATTTATTGAGGCCTATCTACAAGAATTGTTGGAGGCATATGAATGCTCTATGAATTATAAGAGAACTGGGAAAGATGTTGAGCTTACTCAGGCATGAGATATCTATTATCATGTATTCAGAAAGATAGATAAGCAACTTCAAATTCTTTCTACTTTAGACTTGGAGACGGTTTTTCCTTAATTGCTAAAAGGCCGAAGTTTAGAGCTCGACGTTCTTGGGACATACTGCACTGATGCACCAGTGGTTACTATTACATCATTTGCACACTAACTTGTTATCATACCATCTAAGAAATTTTATGTTACTCCTTATATATGGTGAATGCTACAAAATTTTGGTGGTAATCTTGAAATATATTTGCCTCTCAGGGTGTTGGAACATGAGGTATTTACTGTTGCACATATTAAAGTTTTGGACGGTGGATACAAGTTTGCTCCTCTTGGGCTTGTGAACATGTGTAATGCTTGTGAACTTGGTAACTTGAATGCAACTGTTATGATTGTTCAGCTTAAGCAATGGGATCTGGGAGTTATTTTAGAACCTTGAGGACAAGGTTCAAGTGGATCCCACGACAATGATAGGAGGATATTATAGAATTTATATTATTATTTATTAGTAGTGTTATTGATAGGGATAATAATAGAACTTATATTATTAGTATGGTTATTGGGCTTTATTTGTAATTGGGCATTTTAGTTAATGACCCATTAGTATCATTATATATGTAGTGTCTTTGACACATTTTAGGATATCAAGAAATCAAATGAAAAGTTATTTTATTTCTTTTATTTTATTTAGTCAAAATTGATAGGAAGATTCCTATATAATCTATGTCGCTTGTAAGTTGGAAACGTAACAACAAGTATAAACAGAAACAGAGCAATAACACTTATAGTTCTAGAATTCCAGAATTTTAGAAGTAGAAGACGAAGAAGAGTGAATCGGGGAGAAGAAGTGACGCGTATGCATACATAATTTTCTTGCTTTCGTAATCACCGTCGAAGACGCATCATACGAACTCTGACATGTAATCTCTAATCCCCATTACCTTTGTGTTTGATTGCTTTTGTTGTACCATAAAACTGATTTGTCTGCACCGTACATGTTTCTTTGGTTGCTGTTAAGTCTGAAATCATGAAATTTAAAATAAGATTTTCTTGTTGTTGTTCTCGATTTGTAAGAGCATTATGTTTGTTGTCGAGTGAGAGAACAGAAGAGCCTTGAGAGAAAGATCAATTGATTACGGGGAAGAGAAAAGGTCGAGCGGAGGTTTTTATTGTTGTTAACCATCGTGAGCATACGAATCGGAACCGGTAACCGCTGAAATCAAAATTGAACCGAGTTTTTGTTGTTGTTGTTGTTATAGGAAAACCGTGAGAATTATTTGATTAAGTGGAGAATAAAGAAGTCGATTGGGTTTGAAGAAAGATGATGGTGTCGATTTTGTTGATGAAAAAATAGAGGAAGTAGGCTGAATTTAGCGTGAGAATACAAGGTGAAAATAGATGTAGATTGAGCGGTTTGTACCATTTTTTTAAGGGTTCAAGAGTTTTTTCGGGCCTTACCCTAATACAGACCCGACCAATTCTTTTTTTAGTTTTATGATTTGTTTTATGTTTTTTTATTATTTTTACTTTGGGCCCTGCTTATTTGATTTGCTACTTCTCCAACCCAACGAATTCATCTTGTACCACCCTTTTTTTAAACAACTTTGGGCCATTTTGTGAACTACATGAGCCCAACAAATTTCACCTCTCACCCCCTATATTCTACATGCAACTTTATTTTATTTAGTTCTCATTAACATTTTTCTTAGTTTTATTTGTTTTAATATTTTAGTTTAATTTTCTTAAAGTTCAGTTAATAATAATGTTTTTTTAACTAGATAATTTTCTAAATAAGTTTAGTTTTAAAACTAGCTTAGGAACTTTATAGATAATTAATTCTGTTAATTACTATTTTATTTTTAATATTGTTTAGTTAACATCATTTAATTGTTTAGTTTTTTTTTTTTTCAATTATTTCATTTTTACACACTTTATTCCTTTTAATTAATTAATTAAATATTGATTTAATTAGTTGATTTTGTTATTAAAAATTAATTAGTTTTGCTAATTAATTTTTTTAAATCTAATTAATTAAGTTTAATCGATTTTTAATTCATTGATTAAACATTTACTTCTTGTCTCTTGGTCGTTTGCTCTATGCTTTATGCCACGCTTCCATAGGATCTCTCGATTCAATCTTAGTTGAGATTTAAATTGAGATAGACATTAGGTTTGTAAATCATGCATGCTAATATTAGGTAGATCTCCCTTTCAAACCTAACCTTAGAACCATCATTGTATGACAATGTTAGAATCTCTAGTCTCCCTTAGACTTTTTCATTCCCCTTTTTACATCTTTAAAACTAAAACTTCTTTTTCTTTATCAACAACTCAAAACACTTAACAATAATGATACGAACCATATGTCACGAGCCTTAAGTATTGGGAGGAGCATGAGGGGGGTCATTCCTGAACCTTGTGTTTCCTTTGCGACTATAGTCTTTAATGTGGTTCAAATCACAAATCCTTTTTCAAGGTAAAAAATACAAATCAACTCAAACTCTTTTGCCTTTGGGCCGCCTTCGGGCTTTTCTTTGAAAATCTTTTCATAAAAAAGATGTGTTATTTCCACTCGACGCGTGATTCCCGAAAGGTTGGGTTGCAATATGTCAACTGATAGAGTGCGAATGTAACATTATCCGTCTAAAAAAACAAAACAAATCAAAACACCTTTTTAGGTGAACTACGAGTGCCCTGATCCTCTATTACATGAAAGGTGGTAGGTAGGCACAAATGTTTGCAATTGCGGCGGGCACAATTAATGAAAACTTTCTTTTTGTATATACTTTGCATTCATGCATTCTCCTTAGCTTGTTAGCTTTATATTTAGACACACCATTTGATTAGAATAACAAGAGTGGATCTCGTGGAGTACTCGTTCTCTTGGTCGCGAGAACTTGATTTCTCCCTTCTCAGGTTTTCTTCGATATTTTCCTTTCCCTTCTGTGGGATAAATAAATATTCGATGGCGACTTTATTTTTTATTTTCCAAGTTGCTTCACATATCCTGAATAATTCATATTAAATTTTTCACATCGATGTTGGTGAGGCACGCGTGCTCAAAACATTACTTAGAAGCGGCTTATAATTGTTTGTTTGCCTTGTTGGAAAAATATCAAGCAGCTAAAAAGTTGGAGGCCACTGAACTTATCTACAGGAAACTACTTGAACTAGACACCCATCTAGAGAAACATATCCCAAAGATGAAATGGGAAATAGAAAACATCGCTTTTAGAGGCAATGAAAAATGTTGAACTTCTACACCCTAAAAGAGAATTCACCGAGGAAGTCTCGAGGATCAATCCTGCAAAGATCATATGTATAAAGGCCGACTTGCCCAAGGATGTTCAAGACAAACTTTCCAAGTTTTTAAATGACAATACCAACATTTTTATCTTGTCTGCCGAAAAACAATTTGGCATAAACCTCAATATCGCATGCCATTAACTAGATTTATAAAAGAACTTCCCTTACATAGCTCTACATCGACCAAAATGTAATACTATAAATAATGTCACATAAAGTCATTAAATTTAATACTAGATAAAATATAAAAATCACATTTGAAATACAATCTCTAATAATACATCATATTTATTTGATTTTACATAACAATACCCCTAATGACACATAAAGTCTAATGATTATTCTTTGATACAACAGAGGTGTAATCATACTTCAATGTTAAATCTCCAGGTATGCTCCTGCTCCTTCTTGAATATATATATATATATATATATATATATATATATATATATATATATATATATATATATATATATATATATATATATATGTGTGTGTGTGTGTGTGTGTGTGTGTGTGTGTGTGTATGTGTGTGTGTGTGTGTGATGAGATACTAATCTCAGTGAATTTTATATTTAGGATCACCAATTATATACTACCCATTTACGGGGTCTTAATTCATAAAAAATTCTTACGTAAACTTATATTAGACTATACATTTATTGTGATACGGTGGGAGAACTGACTGTTGTTTTACGTTTATATTCGCACTTGTGCGGTTGAGCAAGAGTCGCCACCGACTTTTTATTTTATCCTAAAGGAAAGGTTAAAAAAGCACAGCAAAAACCTTTTGAGATGTTTCGTGGGTTCGGGGGGTAGATTATGAAAAGGGAAGGTATTAGCACCCTTTTCATCCATGGTTATCCATGGGCTCTTAGTTACTTGGTTTTTTAGATCACTTGCCTTGATTTTCGATTGCTTGAAAATGGTGTGTGTGTGAGTGTTTTTGAAAATGTTTTGGAAGAAGATGCCTTGTCTTAGGCTAACCTTGTAACAATTCTTTACTCGAATATTTTACAAAGGCGTGTATCTTTTCGAAAAGATGTTTCAAAAATGTTTTGAGAGTTTGTTTGAAAGTGTTGTGGATTGTGGTTTTTGAAAAGAAGGCAAGTGTTTTTGCAAGTTGATTCTCAAGTAACTAAGAGTTTTATCTACCCTATTGTACTCAAAGGTTTTCTCTATGTTTTCAACCCTTTTTAACAATTTTGTTCCACCATTGAAATTGGTGGACAATCTTGCGTTTAGGAAGTTTATTCGGGACGGTCGCGGGTCATCGTATGGACCACGAATGCAATGGTGCCAAGTGTCTTTGGCAATTGGCTTTGAAGGGACTATGATCATTCCATTTAGGCAATATTCGAAAGCGTCATCGAGGGACTTATGATCATTTGAATTTGTTTTGCCAAAGGTACTCGACGTGCAAACATGGCCCATTTTGGAAGGCAACATGTGGGATTACCCTAGAGGGTGCAAGTGTGATTGTGTATTGATTTCATGTATTTGTCTTGTATTAGGTTATCTAGCGTTTGATTTTATGTACATGCAAACCCTAGGTCTAACCATGGTATAATTGAAAGCAGTAAATTGCGAAATGTAAAATCTACGCTATTACAAAATAAGTATCCGGGAGTGGGGGTACAATATTCACAAAGGGGGATGAGACTTATAGTATCCAATAAATTACAACCAAATCGAATTTGCGATCAAATGTAAATGAGGTATATCAATGTATGGAAATAGCAATTGTATATGTGTTGTGTAAGTGTGCAAGTATATGCGTATGTAATTATTTACAGGTGCGACAATTTGAACATGTATTAAGTATTGTTTAACGTAAAGAAAAATTAAATGTCTATTTAATTTAATTCTTGTAATCTTGTATTTAGATATGTATGAAAAGAAAGTTTTAATGAAAAGAAAATGTTTTCAATTTAATTATATTGTGTATAAAAATGTATCTTTATTTGTTATACACAAAAAGTATTTAAATTAAGAAATTAAATTATGCAAAACGTACTTTTGTTATTTATGTACAAAGTATGTTTTTTAATAAAAATCAAGGATTAAATTAGAAAAAAAAGTATTTGTTTGTACAAAAAGTATTTTAATAAAAAAAAGGTTTAACATTCTAATTACATTATATTTTTGTATTAATATATTAATGTATTATTGTATTATTTAATTATATTAGTATATAAAAAGGTTTTGTTAGTGTAAAAAAGAAAAAAAGGAAATTAGTATCAAGTACATTATTATTGTAAAATGATATTAGTATTATATGAATTATAGATTAAAAAAAAGTGGTTATGTTAAGATGTTAAAAAAATGTTTTGAGAAGAATGGGCTTGGTCAGAGTTGGAAAACAACAGAGGGGGTGTATTAGGTGTTTTTGGGCTTTAGGCGCGTGTTGGAATGGGCAAGGCCCAGGATGCTGAAACAAACACTTTTAGGGTTCATTGTTTTGGTATTCAGTTGGACGATACACTTTAGGGTTTGGGCAGCGGCGGCGTTCGTTCGTTCGTCCTCTTCTTTGTCTTCTCTAATCGTTCTTTGAGTGCTATCTCTTTCACCTAGCCACCAGTGTTTCCATCGCCTCCTTTCCTTCTTCAAGGTTCAGTGAAGCGCGTAGAAAGGTAATCCTCATTCTCTGACTTCCGCGTTTAGGGTTTCACTTATCTTTGCGTGTTATGATCTTGTGTTCTGATTATTATTTGTTTAACGAGGTCACCAAAAAAGGAGATGAGAGGAAGATTTTACTACCTTTCGTTTGAGGAAGGAGGCGAGCGCGGAGGTGCTCGGAGGCTGGGGCGGAGATGGAACGCGTGATGCTTGCTCTTTGAGCTTCCTGGTATTTCTGTACTACCTCTTTTGCCTAGGGTTTCATGATGATTTGAACTGAAAGCTCTGGTTTGCGTATTCTTTCTTCTTCTTCTTCTCTTGCTACGACTTTGTATGCTTATGTGGTTGCCTCTTGATTGTTGAGCTTGATAGTTTTACGCCCAATGATGTGTTTACTGAGGCTTGCCTGTGTATCTTCTTTGCCTTCTTGTGTTGCCTATTGCTTTTCCTCTTCTTCTGGCTTGTGTTGCCTTGGACTTGCCTTGAATGATTTGCCTTTGGATTGTTGAGCTTACCCAATGATGTTTTTTACTGAGGGCTTTATGTTGCCTTTGTTGAATGCCTGGGTTGCCTTTGACTTTCTCCTTCTCTTTTGCCTTAATACCTCCGTATGCTTGCCTTGAATGATTTGCCTTTGGATTGTTGAGCTTGATAGTTGCTTTTTGCCCAATGATGTATTCACTGAGGGCCTTGGTGTTGGGGTTTGGAAATTGTGTTTTACTGGTTCATATGCAGTAGGCTATGAGGTTTGGACATAAGATTGTGATTTTTTTGGTTTATGCCCTATGATGATGTAAATCTGAGGGTTTGTGGGTTTGACTTTGAGTTGTTTTATTTGAATAGTTTATGGTTTAGACTGGATGAGGCTTGACAGGTTTCATGTTAGGCTTGACCAATGCAGGTTTCACTGGTTTTTTGAGGCTTGACTAATGCAGGTTTTGTTTTTGACAGAGTAATGGTTTGGTTGGTTCTGGTTTAATGCTTGTGTTAGCTATGTTTTGATTTCAGGCAGGGTTGGGTTTTCGTGTTTTTGGTGAGAAAACAGGTTATGCTTTTTGGCTCTTAGAGTTTAAGGGCTTGACAGGCTGGGCTCGTTTCAAGGCTTCAGGCAGGTCATGATGCTGAGGCTTGCTTCAGCTGGTTTATTATGCTTCAGGTTAGGCTTGCTTCAAAGCTTTAGGCAGGTTTAATGTTTGACAGGGGTTTGTATGCTGGTATGGCTTATTGCAGGTTATTGTTTTGAGGTGGTTATGGTTATTGCTTGAGGTAGCAGGTACAGGCTTGGCCTCCACAGGTTTTTAGTTAAGCTTGAGGCTTAACAGTTTGTATATTTTCTTTTTGTGTTGGTTTGCTCTCTCTCTCTCTACTGTGTTTTTGTTCTTTTTGTATATGTTTCCTCCTCCTGCCTAAAGCCTAAAAACCTGCTCCTTATCTCTCCACTCTTCTCTCTCAGTACAGCTGGATATGTTAAAATATGTTTCTTTTCTGTACTTTTCTGAAAGGGTCACATGGGGAAATGATGAAAGTGTAGTTGCTTGCATATCCCATTTTTTCTGCATATCTTCTTTGGCCAGCTTGATATCTTTGTGACAGTATGCTTTATATTTTGGCAGAAAGTTGTACTTTTGGATTTTGACAGAAAGTTGCAATGTGATTTTTAGTTGGGTTTGAACTTGGAGTTTGAGACTTTGAATTTATGCAGTTTGACATTTTGAATTATGCAATTTGGCTTTTGTGCATTCATACTTTAGCCAATAAAACTCGTCCCTCTTTGTGAACCGCGAGAAATCCCGTGATTTGCAGAGAGGGTTAACTGATCCCCATCAGTGGCCCTTAATGATGACTGCAATTTTATCTGTCTTTATTTATTTATCAGTCACTGACTTTTCTCCTTTCCTTTTTGCAGATGAATATTTGGATGGAGAGGAGCAAAGTGAAGAATGAAGAATTAGGGACTTAGAAAATATTTAGAAAAATAGGATAGTTTTATTTTCAATTTAATCATTGTAAACTATTATTATTTTAAATACTTCGTAAATGCATACTTGTAACTAAATAATAATTGTAACAAATGTTTAAATATGAAATAAAAATTCTATTGATCCATTTAATTCTTTTCAATTCCTTTTCAATTATTTACTTATTATTCATAGTTCCTTAAATTAAAATAAATGAAAATTAAATTTCAGATATTTAATCCTTAGAATAATAAATAATCAACTAAACATTGATTCTTCGTTGATCAAAATAAATGAACTTGGCGCCTCCATCATCCAAAGCAACGCACAGTCAAACGCAATAACTGATCAGACGCATTCCTCTCTTACTGATTTCTTACCAAGCACTGTAAATCCAATACTGCATATTTCTTTTGACTGATTTCATCAAACAAACGTGAATTCAAACCAAATGCCTCTTTTACTGATTAAATCAAAACAATGCGAATTCAAAGCTAATCTCGGAATAACTTGCAAAGTGCTGTGGAATTTAAATCCTTCTGAGAATATACCCACAAAAACCTTAATTCCTGATTAAGTGCCAAATAACGTTCGCCTGATCAAAATTGAGTCAAAATCAACCAAAACCCTAAGCCAACTGTGTGAAACAAACCAGAGCCCTGAAAAATCAGTAAAACCCTAATTTTTGTTTGACTGACGAGAAAAGTCTGTTTGACCGATTCTTGAGCCAGTTTGAAAAATCAGGAAATGCCTGAAGCTGAGATTTCTTGTGGTAAAATGCGAGGGCAAATTTTGGGGTACAACAGTTGCCCCTGTTCAATCTTCTTGGACCTGAAGAGTTAGATTGGCAAGTTTGCCTTTCGCGACTTGAAGGTAAAAGAAGATTGGACACTAAAGTGCCCAGAAAATTTGCATTCGGCGATGTGATGGTAGAGGTGAATGGGCTTACAGATGCCATTTGGTGATGGGCTTAAAGATGCCACCTGGTACGATAGAATCTCGTCGGGGAATGGGCTTAGAGAGGCCATCTGATAATGGGCTTAAAGATGCCATCTGGTTATGTTGAACTGTATGTTAATGGTGAGTGGACAAGTATCAGAAAGGCATTCATGTTTTGGAACATCTCTGAATTGGGGGTCCGAATGGGCAATAGATTGACATCCATGTCTGGAGGATCTGTAAACTATTTTCAAAAGTTGCGTCTGAACAAGTTGGTAGATTGACATCCGTTGTTGGGAAGAATCCGTAAACTGTTTTCAGAAGTTGCATCTGAACAAGTTGATAGATTAACATCCGTTGTTGGGAAGAATCCATGAACTGTTTTCAGAAGTCTTGAGGAGGAACCGATGTAGGGCTTCCTGATGATGAGCTCGCGTAAAACTGCATCTGGATGAATCTGGAATAAGTATCAGAATGTCGCCGCGTCCGGGTCACATCTGAACTATTTCTGGATGAATCTCAGAAGATGATATGTGTCTGTCGACTGATCTTACCTGAAAAGGCAAAGAGTTAGTTGTATGCAATGTTATGAGGCATGATGCAATGTATGTGACATTAATGTTTATGATATGAATGTAATGAATGTGCATGTAAGCTGATGAGCTATCTTACTGAGGATAAATGAATCTTGGACGGCTGAAGATGAAGAATCTTGATTGCTGCCGGGAAAATAAATCCTTGGCTGTTGCTGGGGAAGAAAATTCCTGATGACCTCTACTGGGGAATTCCAAACTAGTAGACTCATGCTGGGGAGGTAAGATTGAGAATCTTCAGCTCGGTGGGAAGTAACTCTGGCGACTTCACTGGGGAATTCAAGATTTGCCCTCCCAAAACTCTGTGGGGAGAAGGTTCAATGGTCTGGCTCCGCTGGGGATTGATAATTTGAAGTTTTAGCTTCGCTGGGGATAATGAAGCTTGACTCTGAGTGGAGTTAGCTTGAGAAGAATCTGAACAAGCGATAGGTTAACATCCGTTTACTTGGAGAACCCATGAACTATTTTCAGAAATCTTGAAGTTGAATCAGCAATAGAGCAACATCCGTTGTTGGGAAGCGTCCGTAAACTGTTTTCAACGGTTGAGAAGAGTCTGAACAAGTTGATAGATTAAACATCCGTTGTTGGGAAGAATCCATAAACTGTTTTCAGAAATCTTGAGAAGAAATCTGAACAAGTGATAGGTTAACATCCGTTACTTGGAGAACCCGTGAACTATTTTCAGAAATCTTGAGATTGAATCAGCAATAGAGCAGCATCCGTTGTTGGGAAGCATCCGTAAACTGTTTTCAGAAGTTGCATCTGAACAAGCTGATAGATTAACATCCGTTGTTGGGAAGAATCCATAAAATGTTTTCAGAAATCTTGAGAAGAATCTGAACAAGTGATAGGTTAACATCCGTTACTTGGAGACCCGTGAACTATTTTCAGAAATCTTGAGCAGGAACCGGTGTAGGGCTTCCTGATGGTGAGCTCGTATAAAGCTGCATCGGTTTTTTGAACACTTTTGACATTCGAATGCCCCAAGTGGTGATGAAGGAGTCTTGAATCAGATTACTCTGCATATTGAGAGATTTCTTGAAATCTTGACCGGACTGCCCCAGGTTAACTGAACTTTGAAAGATCTGTTGGACCTTGACTGGACTGCCCCAGGTTAATTGAAAGGTGACATGCCATGCCCCTGGTTGATAGGAGATTTGATGGAAGTGTTATCCTCTTGAAGTGATTTTTACTTACTGAGAGAGTTTTCGTTCCTCCGGACATTCGATGTATGAGTTTCTTCGCTGTCAAACCAAAAAAGTCAAATGCAGACAGTGATATTCAAACAATGCAAAATTTATGTTTGTCTCGAAGTTTTGAAAAAATGCGTTTTTAGCAGAAAACTTTTCATAAGACTAGTCAACACAAGATTTAGAGTAAATCCTTACAGGAGTCAGGATACCTTTTGTAACAGTACGCTTTCGAACTAACCCATGCTTCAATTAGGAATTTTGAAGGGTTGTAACGTGGTCTGGTTCACGGTTTAAGAAACAAAGGATAAAGGCTCAAAGTATATTTGTACCCACCCGCTCTTCGCGATGTTCTTCAACCTAAGCTCAGTTAATTGTGCGTCACACTCTGTTTTGAGTTTAGAGCGACTTTCGGGTGATGGTTCACCAGTTGAATTTGGGGAGACAGTCATCATCTCCTTTTTCTTTTTCAACATTTTTCGTGTTGTTGAGGATTTTGTAATGACCTCACTATTTTGATTTTGATTTGTTATCCCTAACTTTTGCCTGACTGTTATCGTTTTTCGGGATTACTGTCAGCGGGATGTCCCAGCTTTCTTAAGCCTCCTTTATAGGTTTTGGCTTGGTGGGCTTTTCTCTTTTGAGAGATTGACTGTCTATGTGATAGGGAACCACCCTTGTCTTTTGATTCCGAAGGAATGCTTTCTTTTTCGACGTTGTTCGTTGTATTACGAATTGAGAGTTTGCGACTTCAATGCATATTTTCTTTTGAATTAACTGAGATACTACCCTGCCCCAGGTTTATATCAAAGGTTTTGATCGTTTAGAACAGAAAACTCCTACTTCTTTGGCTCGAAGGGGTTGACTAGGGATTAACTTCCTTATAACTCCAGTGTTCGGGAATTGAAAGAAATGCATGTACATCATCAGCAAGGTCTGTTCAAAAGCATACTGTATAAGATCATGGTATTATTTCGTCATCCTCCCTCTAAAGGCTTGCAGCTTTTTATCAAGAGTCAAATATCATAAAGAAAAGCATAAGAGTAGTGAAACGAATGGATGAATTCAAGACAAACATATGCAATGCATTAATGAAAACAGAGTTTAACATCAACAGATAATTGTTTGACAGCAAAAGAAATTACAACTTTGAAAATTCAAAAAGAAGCAAAAGTCTTTCAGCTTGAGCTTCGCCACTTCAAGCGGAGAACCCTTTAACGGAAGATTTTCATCTCACCGTCTGGCATGAATTCCAGCACCCCAATGTCGATCAGATCTTGAATCTTATTCTTCAAGGCCCAACAGTCGTTGGTGTCGTGTCCCGGGCTGTAGGAGTGGTAAACACAGAATGCGTCAGGATGATAGTGAGGAGAGGAGACATTGGGCTTCTGAGGAGGGTCCTTTAAGGTAAGCAAGTTGACCTCCATCAGGCGCTTCAGTATGAAAAATGATGGTATTTCAGTCTCCGTAAACTGTCTTCCCGACGTTTCTTGCTTACGCCGATTACCCCTTTGACGCTGGCGAGGTTGTTGATGGGCTTGTGACCCTGAAGCAAGTAAAGGAGCTTTCCCTTTGTCCTCTTGAGTGGATGGAGGCTGAGCGGTGACTTGCTCTTCTACCCCAGATATTTTCCCCAGTTGGTTGTTTGGAAGCAGTTGGCGAACAAGAACTCTGAGTTTCTCTTGTCTTTGAGATAGGTCTTGGATGAGAGCCATCTGGCCCACCAACTGCCCCATCATTTGAGTCCTCAAGGTTGTCAGATCAAACTGCAGCTCCGCAAGCTGGTCACTCCTGGCATTATTGGAATTCTCCAAGCCCTTTGTGAGGAGAGCTTTCATCTCTTCTTGCCCCAGAGACAAATTCAGGAACATCTCCTGCAGCTGAGCAGTCTGGTCTTGAATGTCTTTGACAGACCTCTCTAGCGCCATCTCTTGCTGAAATAAACAGCAGGAGAGTAAGGAAACCTGAAAAAGGAAAGACTGTCAAAATGCAATGCATGATATGTGGATGCATGCTTTCAAGGATCTCTTGGGGTAAACACAAGAAAATGTTAGAGGTTAAACTTTGCTCTTGGATTGGAGATCTCTGCACCGGTGGACGTATTTCCACGAGAATCAAGCTCACCATGTCAAGTGGGTCATAGCCACTGATTCAAGTTGTTGCACTTGATCTTTGATTGGAGAGCTTCGTATCGGTGGATGTCTTTCCACGAGAATCAAGCTCACCATGCCGAGTGGGTCATAGCCACTGATTCAAGTTGTTGTTCTTGAACTTTGATTGGAGAGCTTTGTTTAGAGGAGAAACCCCTTGCCCCTTTGGTAGACGTCTGGTTCAACGTAACCCTGCATCCAAAGAACCCTCGAGATCCTTGAAATGGTTATTGAAAATGCTATGGTATGATGTCATATGTTATGTACATGTATGCAAAAAGCAAGTGGGTGTATATACAGGCAAACATATTCACACAAGCAAACCAGTCCTTAGGTTTAGGCTTGCATGAGGTTCAGGTAAGTACCCTCTTGAAGTTAGTTGGCTCATCCTGTCCTAAAATAGAAACCGGGTTCTAAGGAGCTCAATATCATTGGATTGTTTTCTGTGTTCATTGTTTCGGTTTAGCCACTTACTGGCGACCAAAATATTCCAAGAAAACAATCCTCAAAAGAGTGTAGTATCGAGGATCTACCAACTTCGGACTGCACCAAAGTCGGTCATCTCACTACCCCTAAAAAGGCTAAGATGGTCAATTAAGGTTCTAAAAGTTCGTTAGTGCTTCATGACATCACACAGCGGCCCCGTACTCTCCTTGACTACTCAAGGGTTACCGGTACTCACAAATATGTCACACTAACATAGCTTACTGCTTCAACCGTGTCGGTATACCCCGCACAGTTCCCTCGCAGTTTTTTGCTATTTACCTAAAAAGGTGCCC
This sequence comes from Vicia faba, assembly GCA_948472305.1. Lineage (NCBI taxonomy): Eukaryota > Viridiplantae > Streptophyta > Magnoliopsida > Fabales > Fabaceae > Vicia > Vicia faba. Next base: position 231,935,618 of record OX451741.1, on the reverse strand, counting down.
CAAATCCGGGTGGAGGATTTATAACAAACCCAAACAAGGACCCAAAAAGATAAATCAATCAAGTCAATCAAAGTAAGAAAGTAAAGGTGATCTAAACCCTAAGGTAACCCCATTTTTAAAATTCTCCCCAGCAGAGTCGCCAGTTCTGTGATACGGTGGGAGAACTGACTGTTGTTTTGCGTTTATATTCGCACTTGTGCGGTTGAGTAAGAGTCGCCACCGACTTTTTATTTTATCCTAAAGGAAAGGTTAAAAAAGCACAGCAAAAACCTTTTGAGATGTTTCGTGGGTTCGGGGGGTAGATTATGAAAAGGGAAGGTATTAGCACCCTTTTCATCCATGGTTATCCATGGGCTCTTAGTTACTTGGTTTTTTAGATCACTTGCCTTGATTTTTGATTGCTTGAAAATGGTGTGTGTGTGAGTGTTTTTGAAAATGTTTTGGAAGAAGATGCCTTGTCTTAGGCTAACCTTGTAACAATTCTTTACTCGAATATTTTACAAAGGCGTGTATCTTTTCGAAAAGATGTTTCAAAAATGTTTTGAGAGTTTGTTTGAAAGTGTTGTGGATTGTGGTTTTTGAAAAGAAGGCAAGTGTTTTTGCAAGTTGATTCTCAAGTAACTAAGAGTTTTATCTACCCTATTGTACTCAAAGGTTTTCTCTATGTTTTCAACCCTTTTTAAAAATTTTGTTCCACCATTGAAATTGGTGGACAATCTTGCGTTTAGGAAGTTTATTCGGGACGGTCGCGGGTCATCGTATGGACCACGAATGCAATGGTGCCAAGTGTCTTTGGCAATTGGCTTTGAAGGGACTATGATCATTCCATTTAGGCAATATTCGAAAGCGTCATCGAGGGACTTATGATCATTTGAATTTGTTTTGCCAAAGGTACTCGACGTGCAAACATGGCCCATTTTGGAAGGCAACATGTGGGATTACCCTAGAGGGTGCAAGTGTGATTGTGTATTGATTTCATGTATTTGTCTTGTATTAGGTTATCTAGCGTTTGATTTTATGTACATGCAAACCCTAGGTCTAACCATGGTATAATTGAAAGCAGTAAATTGCGAAATGTAAAATCTACGCTATTACAAAATAAGTATCCGGGAGTGGGGGTACAATATTCACAAAGGGGGATGAGACTTATAGTATCCAATAAATTACAACCAAATCGAATTTGCGATCAAATGTAAATGAGGTATATCAATGTATGGAAATAGCAATTGTATATGTGTTGTGTAAGTGTGCAAGTATATGCGTATGTAATTATTTACAGGTGCGACAATTTGAACACGTATTAAGTATTGTTTAACTTAAAGAAAAAATAAATGTCTATTTAATTTAATTCTTGTAATCTTGTATTTAGATATGTATGAAAAGAAAGTTTTAATGAAAAGAAAATGTTTTCAATTTAATTATATTGTGTATAAAAATGTATCTTTATTTGTTATACACAAAAAGTATTTAAATTAAGAAATTAAATTATGCAAAACGTACTTTTGTTATTTATGTACAAAGTATGTTTTTTAATAAAAATCAAGGATTAAATTAGAAAAAAAAGTATTTGTTTGTACAAAAAGTATTTTAATAAAAAAAAGGTTTAACATTCTAATTACATTATATTTTTGTATTAATATATTAATGTATTATTGTATTATTTAATTATATTAGTATATAAAAAGGTTTTGTTAGTGTAAAAAAGAAAAAAAGGAAATTAGTATCAAGTACATTATTATTGTAAAATGATATTAGTATTATATGAATTATAGATAAAAAAAAGTGGTTAATGTTAAGATGTTAAAAAAATGTTTTGAGAAGAATGGGCTTGGTCAGAGTTGGAAAACAACAGAGGGGGTGTATTAGGTGTTTTTGGGCTTTAGGCGCGTGTTGGAATGGGCAAGGCCCAGGATGCTGAAACAAACACTTTTAGGGTTCATTGTTTTGGTATTCAGTTGGACGATACACTTTAGGGTTTGGGCAGCGGCGGCGTTCGTTCGTTCGTCCTCTTCTTTGTCTTCTCCAATCGTTCTTTGAGTGCTATCTCTTTCACCTAGCCACCAGTGTTTCCATCGCCTCCTTTCCTTCTTCAAGGTTCAGTGAAGCGCGTAGAAAGGTAATCCTCATTCTCTGACTTTCGTGTTTAGGGTTTCACTTATCTTTGCGTGTTATGATCTTGTGTTCTGATTATTATTTGTTTAACGAGGTCACCAAAAAAGGAGATGAGAGGAAGATTTTACTACCTTTCGTTTGAGGAAGGAGGCGAGCGCGGAGGTGCTCGGAGGCTGGGGCGGAGATGGAACGCGTGATGCTTGCTCTTTGAGCTTCCTGGTATTTCTGTACTACCTCTTTTGCCTAGGGTTTCATGATGATTTGAACTGAAAGCTCTGGTTTGCGTATTCTTTCTTCTTCTTCTTCTCTTGCTACGACTTTGTATGCTTATGTGGTTGCCTCTTGATTGTTGAGCTTGATAGTTTTACGCCCAATGATGTGTTTACTGAGGCTTGCCTGTGTATCTTCTTTGCCTTCTTGTGTTGCCTATTGCTTTTCCTCTTCTTCTGGCTTGTGTTGCCTTGGGCTTGCCTTGAATGATTTGCCTTTGGATTGTTGAGCTTACCCAATGATGTTTTTTACTGAGGGCTTTATGTTGCCTTTGTTGAATGCCTGGGTTGCCTTTGACTTTCTCCTTCTCTTTTGCCTTAATACCTCCGTATGCTTGCCTTGAATGATTTGCCTTTGGATTGTTGAGCTTGATAGTTGCTTTTTGCCCAATGATGTATTCACTGAGGGCCTTGGTGTTGGGGTTTGGAAATTGTGTTTTACTGGTTCATATGCAGTAGGCTATGAGGTTTGGACATAAGATTGTGATTTTTTTGGTTTATGCCCTATGATGATGTAAATCTGAGGGTTTGTGGGTTTGACTTTGAGTTGTTTTGTTTGAATAGTTTATGGTTTAGACTGGATGAGGCTTGACAGGTTTCATGTTAGGCTTGACCAATGCAGGTTTCACTGGTTTTTTGAGGCTTGACTAATGCAGGTTTTGTTTTTGACAAAGTAATGGTTTGGTTGGTTCTGGTTTAATGCTTGTGTTAGCTATGTTTTGATTTCAGGCAGGGTTGGGTTTTCGTGTTTTTGGTGAGAAAACAGGTTATGCTTTTTGGCTCTTAGAGTTTAAGGGCTTGACAGGTTGGGCTCGTTTCAAGGCTTCAGGCAGGTCATGATGCTGAGGCTTGCTTCAGCTGGTTTATTATGCTTCAGGTTAGGCTTGCTTCAAAGCTTTAGGCAGGTTTAATGTTTGACAGGGGTTTGTATGCTGGTATGGCTTATTGCAGGTTATTGTTTTGAGGTGGTTATGGTTATTGCTTGAGGTAGCAGGTACAGGCTTGGCCTCCACAGGTTTTTAGTTAAGCTTGAGGCTTAACAGTTTGTATATTTTCTTTTTGTGTTGGTTTGCTCTCTCTCTCTCTACTGTGTTTTTGTTCTTTTTGTATATGTTTCCTCCTCCTGCCTAAAGCCTAAAAACCTGCTCCTTATCTCTCCACTCTTCTCTCTCAGTACAGCTGGATATGTTAAAATATGTTTCTTTTCTGTACTTTTCTGAAAGGGTCACATGGGGAAATGATGAAAGTGTAGTTGCTTGCATATCCCATTTTTTCTGCATATCTTCTTTGGCCAGCTTGATATCTTTGTGACAGTATGCTTTATATTTTGGCAGAAAGTTGTACTTTTGGATTTTGACAGAAAGTTGCAATGTGATTTTTAGTTGGGTTTGAACTTGGAGTTTGAGACTTTGAATTTATGCAGTTTGACATTTTGAATTATGCAATTTGGCTTTTGTGCATTCATACTTTAGCCAATAAAACTCGTCCCTCTTTGTGAACCGCGAGAAATCCCGTGATTTGCAGAGAGGGTTAACTGATCCCCATCAGTGGCCCTTAATGATGACTGCAATTTTATCTGTCTTTATTTATTTATCAGTCACTGACTTTTCTCCTTTCCTTTTTGCAGATGAATATTTGGATGGAGAGGAGCAAAGTGAAGAATGAAGAATTAGGGACTTAGAAAATATTTAGAAAAATAGGATAGTTTTATTTTCAATTTAATCATTGTAAACTATTATTATTTTAAATACTTCGTAATTGCATACTTGTATCTAAATAATAATTGTAACAAATGTTTAAATATGAAATAAAAATTCTATTGATCCATTTAATTCTTTTCAATTCCTTTTCAATTATTTACTTATTATTCATAGTTCCTTAAATTAAAATAAATGAAAATTAAATTTCAGATATTTAATCCTTAGAATAATAAATAATCAACTAAACATTGATTCTTCGTTGATCAAAATAAATGAACTTGGCGCCTCCATCATCCAAAGCAACGCACAGTCAAACGCAATAACTGATCAGACGCATTCCTCTCTTACTGATTTCTTACCAAGCACTGTAAATCCAATACTGCATATTTCTTTTGACTGATTTCATCAAACAAACGTGAATTCAAACCAAATGCCTCTTTTACTGATTAAATCAAAACAATGCGAATTCAAACCTAATCTCGGAATAACTTGCAAAGTGCTGTGGAATTTAAATCCTTCTGAGAATATACCCACAAAAACCTTAATTCCTGATTAAGTGCCAAATAACGTTCGCCTGATCAAAATTGAGTCAAAATCAACCAAAACCCTAAGCCAACTGTGTGAAACAAACCAGAGCCCTGAAAAATCAGTAAAACCCTAATTTTTGTTTGACTGACGAGAAAAGTCTGTTTGACCGATTCTTGAGCCAGTTTGAAAAATCAGGAAATGCCTGAAGCTGAGATTTCTTGTGGTAAAATGCGAGGGCAAATTTTGGGGTACAACATTTATCAATACATAAGATACATCATTTGTTAGACTTAATATTTTGTTTTACTGGGTATCCATGATTTGATGGATAACACATATGGGTTCAAATCCCTATGAACATACAACGATGGCAACAAAACAACATTCATGACTAATGTATGGAACTTTTGCTATAGAGTGATGTTATTTGGCCTAAATAATTCTAGAGTACCATAGAAAAGAATAATGAACAAGATCTTAAAGGATCAAACAAGCGACATAGTTGTGGGAGTTTCCATTTTATGTGACTGCAATGGAATCTTTAAGAATGATATGATGGAGTATGTTGGGAGTTTTATTTATTTCTTAGGTGAAGAGAAAGCTTAGTTTGAATAATTAAATGGGGGCAATGATTGCCATTGAGACGGTTTGTGAGAAGAATTAGAAGAAGTTTTTGTTTAAAATAAATATTTTGCTTTCGGAAAAGGCTTTTTCTAATGTTTCTTTGATCCCATAGAGCATTAGAACTAGATGGTTAAGTTATTTGTATTTATCTCAATCTATGGATTTCATATTTTCTCATATTTTTCGAGAAGAAAATTCTTGTGTTGACCACCTTGTAAGAATTGATTTCTCCTCTAGATCTTTCTCTTGGTTCTATCATGTTCGTGAGAACATCCTAGGATTTCTTGTATGATAAGCTACACATTCCTAGACTTAGGATTTCTCTTCTTAAGGGGCTTTGTGTTGGGTGCAAGTGTGAGTGGTTAAAGTCCTATATTGCCTATGAATGGGTGAAAGGTTGGATTTATAAGAGAGATGACACATTTATCTAACACCTTAAGGTTTTGGATTGAGATGTGACATCTCTCTCTCTCTCTCTTGTGGTCCTGAAACATTGACCTCATTAGTGCTCCCGACTCTTTCGGACTCCCCAATAGTGGTATCAGAGTCGTGGTTCGGCTTGGTGGGGGAGCGAGAGCTGAATTCAATGTTAGATCTTGCTATAGGATGTGAGGACTCACACTTGTGGTGGAGAATGTTGGGTGTAAGTGTGAGTGATTAAAGTCTCATATTGCTTATGAATGGACAGAATGTTGAATTTATAAGAGAGATGACTTATTTATCTAACACCCTAAATATTTGGATTGAGATGTGACATCTCCCTCTCTTATGATCCTAAAGTATTGATCTCATTGATGCTCTTGACTCTCCTGAACTTCCCAACACTTTGGTCTCCTCCCCCTTTTTTTTGTCACATTCTTTTTGAATTTTATTACCAACACTTTGGTCTCCTCCCTCTCTTTTGTCATATTCTTTTTGAATTTTATTAGATTCTGATTTTAAAAAATGAAGAATAGTCAAGGAATACCTAAAAAATTATAAAAGAAATTGTAAACAAAATTTTTTAGTTTAATAATTTTTATAGAAACAGTATATTTGATCAAACATTATAATGTAATTTAATTTATATAGGTGATTCACTTAACGTAATCAGATTTAGTTTATGCAATATGTAAAATAATCTCTATAAAATACGAATACAAATTATTATTTTTTTTTAAGAAGTTAAATTTAAAAAACTCGTGATTTTAAAAAGATTAAAATATATTTTTTAATGATTTTTTTTATAAAGTACAATATTATAAAAAATTAAAATTTCAAGTAAATTTAATAAAAGTAGATTTTGAAATTCATAACTTAAAAAAAATTAAAAAATTAAAAACATATTCAAATAACAAAAATATATATAAAAACAAAATGTTAAATCAAACAGGTTTTGAGGTATTAATTTGTCGCCCCAGAAAAAGAGTTGTCTGCTCAAATATCTTTGAAAATGACAATAAAATGAAAACAAACTTTGGACGCATTAATTTATCTTTCTTAGAGAGGTTCCACTAAATTATTGAAAGCACGCAATAATGTTTAAAACGTACTTATTCACAATTTCACATTTTTAGAATTTTTTTTTTTGTGTAGACCAACTCACACATTCAATGTATTAATTTTTTTAAAATATTCATTGATTAAGAAATTATGTATATATTTATTACATGTGTACAAAAAATTATATATTTATTATATTTTTATTAGAAAATAGTAAAAATCACATTTAAAAAATTATATTTAATTTTTGTCTTTAAATTTAATATTTAGAATTGATTTTTATATATTTATAATAATTTTGGGTCATGCTAATGAACACGACACAGCAATTTTATATTTCTTAAAATTAATAGAAAATTTCGTTCAAACAAATAGACACAGATGAATTTTAAAAAAAAAAAAATTAAAAATGGCAGACCCCATTTGATGGTAGCGTCAAGTATCTATTATGTGTCTATTCCTAAGAGAGAGATTTGATGTAACAAAAATGAAATTAAATCATTATTATCGAATGATTTGAGCCTTACAAGTCTACATTATGGTTTACATGAAAATGTTAACTTGTATCCTACGAAAGGTTCTCTTTGAGAAAATTATCAGGAAGTTTATAGTTGGTAGTTGATGATGGGTACTTTATGATTCTGTTTGGCAAGACATAATTTTGAGTTTATAGTTTATAATTTATAAGTTTATATGACAATTTAAATCTGTTGGATAACGGTCTTGTCATCACGGATTTTTAATTTATTTTGTTAGTTTCTAGCTTAATAAAAATAGTATTTTAGCTTATAACTTATCATTTTTTATTTCTTTTTTATTTTTATTATTTTAATAAAAATCCACTTTTATCCTTTCTAGTTTATTTTAATTTAAAATAAAATAATTATGTATAAATTAGTTGAACCGCTAATTTTATCAAACACCTCAATCAGTTCATCAACTATCAATTTCACCCAACAGTTATAAGCTATAAGTTATCAGTCATCAGCTATAAACTATAAACTATCAACTAACTTATTAGTCAACTGTTATTTTTATCAAACAGATATAACTGATAGCTGATAGCTTATGGTTAGTGGCTGATAGTTGATAAATAGAACATCATGGTAAGAACTCATTAATAGTTGGAAGTTGTGAATATTGAAAATTATTGTCACAGTTATTTCTCTGTGAAACAATCGCTAGCCTCTTATTAAAGGTTACTTGCATGATCGACTACAATAATCCTAGACTGTATATTTAGAGTGTTTTTGGGTTGAAAAAAGAATAAAGGAGAAAAAGGTAGAGACAATTGCAAAGCAAAATTAAAGACAAGACTTGTAATTTAAAGTAAAAGATTGTAAATTGCTATGAATTTAAATGTGGAAGCATTCATACATTGTTAAGCTTGAACTCGTTTCTCTCTTAGATGCAGGTACTTTGAGTGTATTGCTATTAAATATAAAGAAATGCGACCTCTAACATAAATACATAAATTTTCTTAAATAGACATCCTAAATATGTAACCGTCGATGGTTACTAGCCCATGTTTGGCTTCGTGGAAACTGTTTGAATCTTCTCACGTTCTTGCTGCCTTTCATGTTGGTAACCGTTCCCGCCAATATGAATCCCTGTTTCGTCAACCTTTGTACCTGTCGACAGCTACCTCGTATCTTCTGATCCTCATCGGCTGGCTCATTTGGTTGATGTCTTCCCCTTTCTTGACACATCTTATTATTTTTTTCACCAATCTATGCCTCTTTAGCCAAATAAACCCTACAATTTAAGGTTTATTACCCTAGTCGAAAATTTCTTGTCAACAAATTACCCCCCAAAATGCGATGTTCGACAGAGTCTTGTCGATGGGAGAATCTTGGTGTTTTCTCTTCCATATTTTCGATTGCACACCTCTTTGGAATGACGTCATGCATAATCATGACTACTTTCTGCGCAACAGTTTCCCATGTCACTTTAATCACTTCTTGTGACTACTCCTAATCTTTAGGCCGCAGGTTTCTAACAAACTCCACTAACTTTTCCATTTCATTTGGCCTGCTCACACTACTCAAGTGACATTTGTATCGCTTATAACGATTCCTATTCCTCTTTAAATAGACTTTCAAGAACCTTTAGTCTCTTTCTTCCACTTCAGTTTCCCAACTCTTCAATTCCTGAAGAAATCTTAAGGAAACTCCCTCTGTTTTCCCAATTGCCACTCCAGTTGACATTCCTTTCACCGGTGATAACTCCATAGCTTTCGTTATTTCTGTGAAATAAAGCTTAAACTACATCCCAGATCCTCCTTCTAAGGTGAAATCTAAGGTCTAAACATAGCAACACCAAATGTTAATCCCTTTTGTTGTTGCAAGAAGACTCTTTGCATTCCATGGGCCTTACCCATCCTAAGAGATGCATCCAAAAACCGTCAATCAATACTTTCCTTGTTTTCTTCCTGTTATCCCTTCTTCTTTCAACCATAAAAAACCTATAGATGTTAGGTTTATAGTTTCTGATATCTCAGTATTTTCCTCCACACCCAATCCGGGTAATATGGTGTACCTTACTTGGCTTGATAGAGTTCAAGAACAACAAAAACCCTAATGGGAAAGACTTGGCATCTTCGACGTAATTCAAATTTCAGAGTGCCCATACTCTTGATCCCAACTTTATTCTCGCCTCACTTTTACTTTGGGAAGCTTCGATCAACACTTTCCAACTTCCTTGTGGGATGTTGGCACCTACTTTGTTCGACGTAGCAGCCATTATTGGACCCATTGGGTATGACTTTCAACCCAGCCGTATTGATGAAACACACATTTAGCTTCAAACAAAGGGATTTAGCTAGCTATATTACTGATCATCATCTTGTGGATACAAATGATGTTTCTGACACTAAACACATAGCCTTTCTCACCCTCTAGCTTTCTTATTTCTTGTTTTGCACATGATCTTTTACCATAACCCAGGATTTCATACCTCTGGAAATTCAACTCCACGAGGGGCAAAATATCTCACTAGGCAAGCTATTGCTGGTGAATCTTTACCAAACTTTGGGCAATGCTTCTACGCAACTAAAGGAATTTCTTGATCATTATAATGGCTTCGCTCTTTCAGGACCCTTTTGGCTTCTGCAACGCTGGCTAAGTGCCACATTTGAATGTCAACTAGGTTATCCAGTTTCTGAAAAAGTTATGCGTCTTAACAAAGTTAGGGTCGTCGAAGGTCTGAGGCTATCCTTGACTACTTCCCTCCATAAACTTGACCGGTTCATGTTCATGAAGTACATCAATATGTTCGTCAAAACATAAACTTTTGTCTATGCCATGGCCCCTTTTATGGAACGGCGATTTGGTCCAGACTGGTTTCGAGAACCTTTTCTGAACAGCTCTCCAAATGCAGCTCGTATTAATGCCATATGGAGAGCATTTCTAACACCCACATTACTCTCTTATCAAATCAACATTGGCTCGACATGATATGTTTTCATGGGTTACCAATCAAACTTGGTATCTCGATAGTTGGGACTCGGTTAAATGTTGCCTTCGTCCTTGTTCCACCGTCATGCCGACATCGTTTGGGTGGGTAGACAACTTACTGCTGAGGAACATAAGGCTTACCTTAGATTCCATCGGGCCACTCTCTTGAACTTCCAGCGTTCGACTTTGGACACTCTTTTCACCTCACAGTTGTTTGATCAGTGGTGGCCTCAATACCAAAAGAAATACTTCTCTATACCCGACTTTCTTCAAAGTCTCGTGATGCCTTTAATGCTTTGGAAACTCGACAACCTCCTGCGCTGCTAATCTACTAGGAATAGGAACTCCCTTCGCCAGTCGACTTGAACCAAACTTTTCCTTCCGAAAAGGTGCATGAAACGACGCATTCCCTTTTGGCAAACTCTGTCTCACCAAGGCATAATGTTGTGTCATCAAACATATATGTACCTCTTTTTCTCTTCTCTCTTTGCTTCTAATTTTGTTCCTTATGCCAACTTAACCAATCTCCTCCCAAGGGCCACCTCATGCAGGTGGCGTCGAACTGAATGCAACTAGAAGGGGTCCTGTTGGTGACAACGTTGTAAGGTCCAATCATCCATCTCTCATCAAACCTACCTGCCACATTTTGCGTGATACTTCATCTTTCGACTTAGCCACCCAGGATAAGATCAAAGTGTTGAAGAAACAAGATCCATTTGTGGCCTTTAGGAAGATTCACCTTCTCCGGCACACCCCAATTGCTTCACCAAATCTTAGTTCTCCGTCTCTACCCATTGCTGAACTAGACGCTGAAGTAATCCATGCGCTTCATGAGCTAAGGTCTTATATTTTTGAAATTGAGTTTTTTGTTGTCGTCGAGGAGGACGATCTCATGGCAGCTGCGATTTTTAAACTTCTCGATACCATCTCCCAATATCCTCTTCCTGATCCCTTGGCTCAGTACTTGATTGATTTCGAAGCTTTCTTCACCTAACTTGCAAAAGATCTTTCATTCAGCTGACAGACTGATCTCTAGCTTAAAACCAAAGCAAATGCAATGAGAGTGGAGTGGGACCTGAGCGAAATTTTTTGCAAAGGGATAATGACCTCGAAGCTAAGAGAAAGGACCGTCTAGAGCAACATTTTGCTCTTGACCAAGAAATTATGGGTTACCGAAGCCAAATCAAACACTCACTCAATAAATTGTCGATACTCAGCGTTAAAAGGCTTTGTTGGATTCACCTGACGATCATTTACCCGACGAAATTAAACATTCTACTCTAGAGGGAATAACTTATGGTGAGAAAGCCCTTCTAATTAGGAATAAGATTAATCATCTTTCAGCTAAAAGGATTCGCCTCAACCAGAAAATTACCTACGTAAAGCACTTCTTGGAGAAACTCAGATCTCAGTTTCCTTTATAGTTTCATTGTTTCCCCCATTCCGACTGGGCTTTATTTTTTTGTATGTAATCCCATTGGGTAATTTAATAGCCATCTTGGCACTTGTCCATTTTGGCCCATGATTTTCGACATGCTTTATTTTGTAGTAATTTGAATCTCTTAAAGCATAGGTTTATACTTTTTCAAATATTTACCGTTTACTTTCAAGATTCTTTGATCGAAGCCCAACTCTTCGATCTCATATGCATTATTGGTAAACTCATGTAGTATTTGGAATGGTCTATCCTAATTTGGTGACCACTTCCCCAAAGTTATATCTTCCTGATCCATAGGAAGAATAACTTTCATACGTAATCACCGACCGCAAATGTTTTTACCTTGGCCTTTTTATTGTAGGCCCTTACAACTATCTCTTTCTGTCGAATTAGCACGTCTAGTGCAACTAATCTTTCTTCATCTAAATTAGTCGTTTCATCCAACATCATATTCCAATTTGTTTCCAATGAGAGTTTGTGTTGGCGTTGCACTCGTACTGATTACAAGTATATCTCGACGGGTAAAACCATATTATGTCCAAACGCCAGTTGAAAAGGCGTCGACCTGGTCACTTCTTTGGGGGATGTAATACAGTGGGAGAACTAACTTGGTTTTGCGTTTTATCGTAAATGTTACAGATATCAAGAGTCGCCACCAACTTTTCTTTTATCCAATAAGTAAAGGGTGAAAATAACAGAAAAGACCTTGAAGATTTTGAGTTCAGGGGGTAGGTTATGAAAAGGGAAGGTGTTAGCACCCTTCTCATCTGTAGTTATCTACAGGATCTTAATCTCTAGCTCACTTTTGAAAATGCTTTGTGTGTGTTTTGAAAAATATTTAAAAAATGCCAATAGTAAGGCAACTTTGTAGTGATTCTTGTATTGGTTAAGAATGCGTACAAAGTGTTTATTTGAAAATATTTTGAAAGCGTGATTTGTGAGAAATGTTTTTGTTTTGAAAAATATGAGCAAGCGATTAACAGTATTCTACCCTTACTCATGGTATTTATCATTCTTTTCCTCCTCCTTTAGATAGTGATATCCTACCATTAGTTAGTAGGAAGCTCTATTGTTGGATATGAAGGGACATGCGCGGGTCATCGTACAGTCATAAAAGGCAACTCGTAGGGGCGCTTTAGCAATTTTATTATAAGGGACTAGATCATTTACAAAATCCAGCATTCGAAAGGGTCATCGAGGGACTACGATCTTTTTAATCGAGGGACATTGCTAAAGCGTCCCCACGTTCGAGGGACATGACTATTTTCGGAGGCAACAAGTGAGGTTATCCTAGAGGTGTAAGTGTGAAGAGTGGTTTGTTTTCAGTTAATTTATCTTGAAATTATGGTTTTCTATGATTGTTTTTAATCTTGCCATACAAACCCTATTAGCATACATCTAACAGTTATATACATGGCATAAAAATATAAGTGCGGAAAAGTAAAATCCTACGCTATTACAAGGCTTCGAGAATGGGGGTACAAATAGTAAACAGGGGGAAATAGAAAAAACCCTAATTAAACTATTACAAACCGTAAACAGATACATAATTGGGAATAAACGTGAAAGTAATAAAATACGCGAAAGTAAAAGGAAAAGGAAAAGGAAACCGTCTTGTGATTGTTTGATAGAAAAGTTTGATGATTAACCTAATAACCTAATTAATTTTGATTAATTAAAAAAGGAAATTAATTTAAAAACCTAAAAAAACCTAAGTCGATTTTAATTAAAAGGAAATTAATTAGTGAAAAACCTAAAAACTAAATTAATTTATCAAATAAAGACCTAAAAAATAATTAGGGTTAAATTTATAAAAAAAAAAACTAAATTAGGGTTTATCAAATTAAAAAGGTTTATTTTGAAAGGTTTTGTAAAAAAGGTTTTAGGAGGAAGAGTAAAAAATAAACTCATTGGTAGGGGTGGGTGTTGAACTCACGCCCTTGGAACCCTCAGCCAACACCTTCACCACTGGGCCAAGAGCGCCTTGGTGATAGCAAACAACTCCGGCGCGTTTTGTTTATCACCCTGCAAAAATATGAAAATATGAAGAAAATAATGGCAAAAGGCTGGATCGAACCCATGCCCTTTGATACCAATGCCTTAACGCGCGCACTTCAATCACTGTGGTGGTGATACATCCATTAACTTATATCAAACAATAAATATATAATATAAGATCTTTGCCTGAATCGGAGAGATGTCGGAGCCCTAGCTCCGGTCGTCTTCTCCGGTAGCCTTTTTTTGATAAACCTGCAAAATATGAGATATTAGTAAGCCACAAATATCATAACCCCCTAAATCGAGGCCTGCGAGTTTGATAGGATTTTTATTTTGGACTAAAACAGCCTGGTTTAAGAGCTATGGCAAAAACGATGCAGATCGATGCAGCTATCGTGTGTTACGTTTTGGCCAACATGGGACCTCCATGATGGGCCATTCCTGCATAGTTGAATTTCATAAACATATAACAAGCATCAGTAAATGTTAGAATGCAGTAAAAAAAATGAAATTCAAGTAAGGATGAAATCGTGATGCATGCACAAGTACTTTATGGCTGTTCGGATCATTGTAAACGATCTTCCTGGGGTTGATTGGGATGGCTAGTTTGTAATGAAAGGGCTTATGATAAGGGTTTCAAGTTTTTAGGGTTCTTTGGAAAAAAAACTTGAGATTTTTGACAAGTTTTGAGGCAAGGGTTTCGTGTCTGTTTGTATGAGAATGAATGGGAATATATAGGACAAATTTGGTCAAAGATATGGGCTTGGTCTTTGTGTAAGAAAGGCCTATATTTTATCTTTTTTATTTTTGAAATATTAATGAATAAATCAAAATAAATAAAATAAAAATAGGTCAAGGGGTGCATGAACAAGATTTGAGGTGTATAAGGAGTGTAGAGCACGTTTGGACTATGAAACAATGGCCCAATAGCCTAAAATATCAAGTTTACCCAATTTGAACTTCATGCATTTGCTCAAAATTTACCAACTTGCACTGGTCATAACTCTCTCAATTTTCATATTTTGAAGGTGATATTTGACTTTTTGGAAAGCTCAAGATGTCTCTACAATCTCTATGTTGACCATTTTTGTACTTGAAGAACTTATATTAATTTAATTTGCCTTGACAAAAAGTGTCTTTTTGTTGACTTTTAAAATGACTTGTAATGTATTGGCTCATATCTCTCAAATGAAGCATTTTTTGGACTTGATCTTAGATATACAAAGTTTTAGAGAATTAAGTTTCCTTCTAAATGAACTTTTGTTAGGGAAAAACTGATGAAGCATGTGAAAGTTATGCTTGGTCAAAGTTCAGTTGACTTCTCCTAAGGAAACCCTAATTTGGCAACTTTGGACTTTTGATGATTTTAGGGCTTTTCTTGAGGAATCATGATCAACCCTTGATCAAATGATGAATATGACTTCAAAATGTTGATGTTGACCAAAAATCTTGAAGTTTGACTGTATGTTGACCACAATTAACTCTTTATCCAATATAGTTGATTTTCAGTCATCTGAACCATTGACTGAGCAAATTTGTGAGGCAAGGCATGAAACTTGGCATGAGCATTCTTGAATACGTATTAAGAACCATGAAAACCACTTGAGGCCTTTGAAACCCAAACTTCCTTGTGAAAAATGAAACCATAGTTGTAGACCCATTGCTTAGGAGGAGATTTTGTCTGATCAATTCTTGAGCAACCTTAAGCATTTGAGAACCTAGGAGAATGTCTTGAATAAGATGAGAGCGAAAATTTTAAGGTACAACAGGGGACGTTCGACAAGCCCATAAAACTTGATCCAACGTCTTGTGCCAATTCTTGGGTTTCTTTGAGATGTGTTTCTAATCATCTCAATTATCACTTTGTTGGCAGCTTCGACCTGACCATTGGCTTGAGCGTAATAAGGCGTGGATGTTACCAACTTAAAACTTGTTTCAGCTGCAAATTCTTTCATCTTTCACCTTTCACCCAATGAAAATTAATCCTTGGTCTGTAGTGATTGTCTTAGGAATCCCAAATCTATAAATGATATGCTTCTGAGTGAAGTCAATCACTGCTTCCTGGTCGGCATTGACCAATGGTACCGCTTTTATCCATTTAGTAAAGTAGTTTATCCCTACTAAGATGAACTTTTGTTATTTCGACGAATCCAATCGAATTTCTCCTATGACGTCTAACACCCATCCCCGAAACGGCCATGGCTTAATAATCGTGTGCAATTTGCTTGCAGGTACATATTGAATTCTTACATGCTTTTGGCATTCCTAACATCCCTTGGCAAACTCAATACAATCTTTCAACATATTAAGCCAATAGACACCATGTCTAAATAATAACCATTTCATTTTATGGTCGGCTTGGTGAGCCCCACAGGCTCCACTATGGACTTCGACTATAGCTAAATATGCTTCGGTATCTCCTAAGCATTTAAGAAACACTCCTTCAAGAGTCTTTTTGAACAATGCATTTCCCATGCACACCTAGCTCAAAGCACTATATTTTCCTATCCACATTTCCAGCTAGAGTTTCTAAATAATTCACAATTGACTTTTGCCAATCTGTGTCTGTTAAATTGTCAATAGCAAAAATTTAAAAAATTTCAAAATTTTCACACGTATCATGTGCCCCCTAGTTTTAGAAATTTGCAATGTAAAGGATGGTGTTGAAACTACCTTCTCTCTCACCTCGACAAAACGTTTCAGCTTGTCGGTGGATAATTTGTACCCAGAGGAAATTTGCGTCAAATCATGGGCCACTTGATTCTTCAATCTAGGTACACGTGTAACCCTCACAATTTCAAAATATTCCAATAATTGATTGACCATTTCAAAATACAAGAATAAGTTCTTTTTGATGCATTTGTATTTTCGAGTGTAATACGGAGGGAAAACTGACTTGTTTTTGTGTTTTATCGCAAATGTTGCGGATAGCAAGAGTCACCACCGACTTTTCTTTTATCCAATAAGGAAAGTGTGAAAAGAACAGGAAAGACCTTGAAGATTTTGATTTCGGGGGGTAGGTTATGAAAAGGGAAGGTGTTAACATCCTTTTCATCCGTAGTTATCTACGGGCTCTTAATCGCTAGCCCACTTTTGAAAATTTTTCTTTGTGTGTTTGATTTTCAAATATTTTGAAAATTCCCATGTAAGGCAAACTTTGTAATGGATCTTGTATTAGTCCTCAAGAACTCGTACAAAGTGTTTGAAAATGTTTGTTTTTTGAAAGCGTGGTGTGAGAAATGTTTTGTTTAGGAAAATTTATGAGTAAGCAATTAAAAGTATCTACCCAATCAAGTTTGTTCTTATAGTTTTCCTTCTCCTTTAGATAATGATATTTGTACCATTAGTTAGTAGGAAGCCATATCATTGGATGTGAAGGGATAGGCGTAGGGGCATCGTACGTTTATCGAAGACAACTTGTAAGGACACCTTAGCAATTTCGTAAGGGACTATCATCATATTATTCTTAGGCAACTCGAGGGACTAGATCATTTTTCCGTAGGCAACACCGAAAGGTCTTCTAGGGACTATGATCTTTTGTACGATGATGACTTGATCGAGGGTCTTTTCTAAAGCATCCCTACTTTCGAGGGACATGACCGTTTAATCTGAAGGAAACAAAGAGATGTTACCCTAGAGGTGCGAGTGTGAAAATGTATTTGATTCAATTATATTTGTCTTGCAATTAGGTTTTCTAGCGTTCGGTTTTATCTTTCCATAAAAATCCTAATTACTAAGCAGTAATATAGCAAATATAGTAGCAAAATGTAAAGGCGGAAATGTAAACCTAGGATATTACAGAGCTTTAGGGCAGTTACATGATAGAGATGTGGAAAAGAAATCCTAAAACTATTACATCCAAGAAGCAATTACATAATAGAAAAATGCAGGAAATAAGTAAAGCTACGCTATTACAATTTGAACGCGTCCTATACACTTTACCTAAGAAAATAAAATAAGACGAAAATAGAAGAGAAAATATTTTGGTGATCTTTTTATGAAAAAATTGATTTATGATAATTAATTACATAAACCTAAAAATCTAATTAGTTTTAAAATAAAAAACAAAGGTTAATTAATTAAATTAATAAAAACCTAAACCTAATTGTTTTTAGGGTTTACAAAAAAGGCTTTATTTTTTAGGTTTGTTAAAAAAATAATTTAGGTTAACTAAAAAAATTAGGGTTTAGATAAATCAAGAAAAAAAACAAGTTAGAAGCAAAAAAATGCAAAATGCCAGGGGTGGGTGTTGAACCCACACCCTTTGCCTCCTGCAATGCACGACTTGCCACTGCGCCAAGCGCTTGTTTGTGTTAGGGGAATGGAATCAGCATAACATGTAGTAAACCTACAAGAACCAGAAAATATGAAAAATAAAATGTCAAAAGGCTGGATCGAACCCACGCCATGGTATATGAATGCCTTATCATGCGCGCGTCTGCCACTAGGGTGGCTGTTTCATCCGGTACATAAGTGAAAACAATCAATTATATAATAAAACAAAATTACTAGGTCAGAGAAGCGCTGGAGCCCTAGCTACAGTCGTCTTCTCCGGTGACTCTTTTTCTTGTACCTACAAAACAAGGAATGTTAGTGGTTTAAAAGTACCCTACCCCCCTAATTTGGGCCTTGCAAATTCAATAGAGGCATTAGTTTTGACCAAATCGTGTTGTATGGTGAGATACGACGAAGATAACTTAAAACGGTGTATATATGGAAAACCTTTGTCCGGTCGTTATGGGGCTTGTGTGATGGGTCTACCCTACATGATTATACCTTAGAAACATGTTAGTATTGTTAGTATACATTAAAACACAAAGAAAAAAATATAAATTCATGCAAGAATGGAAAACCAATGATGTATGTTCATGCGTTTCAGGTCCTTTGGATCCTTAAGATTGATCCATTCTTACCCAACACTGCTTCTGGAATTGATTTGAAGGCTTAGCTTGCTTGGCAAGAGGCTGTAACTAGGGTTTTCAATTTACCCTAGTTTTGATAAGTTTTGAAGGTTTTTTAGAAAGGTTTCTTGAGAAAGGTTTTTGTGGTCATGTCTTCTCTGAATGAGGAGTATATATAGAGATGAATTAGGTCAAAATAAGTGTGGGCTTAGACCTTTGTATGAAATCCTTTTATTTTATTTCATTTATTTTTAATTTAAATAAATAAAATAAAAAATAAATGGAATAAAAATCCAAGGGGTGCATGAATAAGTTCAGAGGTTTAGATTGAGTTCTAATACATGCTTGGACCTTTAAAGATCATCCCATTAGCCTAAAAACTCAAGTTTGATCAATTTAGGTTTCATGCATTTTCTCAAAATTGACCAACTTGCACCAATCATAACTCTCTCAATTTTCATCATTTGAAGGTGATCTTTGACTTTTTGGAAATCTCAAGATGTCCTATACAATCTCTATCTTGGTCATTTTTCCATTTGAAGACTTTATCTTGATGTAAATTGCTTTGACAAAAAGTATCTTTTTATTGAATTTTGAAATGACCTATAATGTTTTGGCCCATATCTCTCAAATGAAGCATTTTTTGGACTTGAGCGTATAGAAACAAAGTTGTAGAGAATTGAATTTCCTTCATAATGAGCTTTGGTTAAGCGAAATATGATGAAGCATGTGGAAGTTATGCATGGTCAAAGTTCAGTTGACTTCTCCTTAAAAAAACTCTAATTTAGTAACTTTTGACTTTTGATGAATTGAGAGTTTTTTTGATGAATTATGATCAACACTTGATCATATGATGAATATGACTTAAAAATATTAATGTTGACCAAAAATCTTGAGGTTTTATGTATGTTGACCACAATTGAGTTTTTATCCAATATAGTTGATTTTCAATCATCTGAGCAATTGTTTGAACAAATTTGTGATGTAAGGCTTGAAACTTGACATGAGGATTTTAGAAGAATATGAGGAACCATGAAATCCAATTGAGGCCTTAGAATATTAATTTTCCTTAAGAAAAACAAAACCCTAATTGTAGGTCAACTACTTATGAGAAGGGTGTGTCTGATTATTTCTTGAGCAATTGAGAACCCTAGGAGAATGTTCTGTAAATGGGAGGGAAAATTTTATGGTACGACATCGAGTAATTTGCTTAATCACTAATTTCAAATCTTCTTTGATTTTGACCCTTTTTGCACCTAAGTCTTTTAACAGTTAAAGCCATGTAATCAACGCTTCATACTCTGCTTCATTGTTGGAGCATTTTCTATCTACCCTACATTTGAATTTTTTGGATACTCCTTTTGGAGATATAATCCGAACTCTGACACACCAATTCCATTTTTATGGCTCGACCCGTCAAAATACAATTTCCAAGGGCCAGTGTCTACCATATTCACTGATGGTTCTATTATGGCATGGTCGACTAAAAAGTCTACCATGATTTGGCCTTTCATGGATTTTTAAGGCATGTAAAATAATGAAAACTCAGTTAAAGCTAGTGCCAATTTACCAATTCGACTATGTAAAATTAGTTTGGATAACATATGTTTAATGACATCACAATGAGACAAAACATAAATATCAATTGGTTTAATATATTACTTAAGTTTCATACATGAGAAATACAAACAAAAGCATAACTTTTCTATCATGATATACCTAATTTATGCATCTGTAAATACTCAACTAAGGTAATAGATGGGTCTTTCGAATCCATTATCATCCTCTTGGGCTAACATGCTCCCTATCATCAGACCAGATGCAACTATGTATAATCTCATGTTTTTATTTCCACTAGGCGACAATAAAATAGAAGGCCTTGTCAAGTATTCTTTTATTGCATTGAATGACTCTTGTTGTTTCTTTCCCCAATGAAAGTCACTTTCCTTCTTGATCTTTAGCAGTGGCGAAAAACCCTTTGTTTTGCCACTTAGATTTGAGATAAATCTTCTCAAGAAGTTGATTTTCCCCAATAAAGACTGCAACTGTTTCTTTGTCGAAGGAAGCTTGAGATCCAAAATTGATTTTGTTTTACTTTGATTGATCTCGATGCCTTTTTTGTGTACTACAAAACCTAAAAAATCTCCTGCATGTACACAAAAAGCACATTTTAGTGGATTCATTTTCAATCCGTATTTCCTCATTCTTTCAAAGGATCTTCGAATATGGTATATATGACCATTCTCAGATGAAGATTTGATTACAATGTCATCAATATATATCTGCATGAAATATTCTATAAAATCATGAAACATGGCATTCATTGTCCTTTGATAGGTGGCTCCGACATTTTTCAGACTGAACGACATTACCACCCATTCATATGTTCCTAATTCCCCTGGGCATCTGAATGTTGTTTTGGGCATATCTTCATGTGCTATAAATATTTGGTTATACCCAGAATATCCGTCGAGCATGCTAAGATATTCATACTCTGCAATTGAATCGACTAGCATTCCTGCCACATGCATTGAATAGTTGTCCTTAGGCGTATCATTATTCAAATCCCTAAAGTCTATACAAACTCTGAGAGTTCTATTTTTCTTAATAACAGGGACGATAGTTTCTAACCATTCGACGTACCTTGCAGTTCTGATGAACTTACTTTTGAGCAGCCTTTTAATCTCTTGTTTGATCTTCAAAGTAATCTCAGGGGCAAACCTCCTAGGATGTTGCTTCACTGGTCTTTTACCTATCTGAATAGGCAATCGATGTTGCACCACTGTTCGACTTAAACTAGGCATCTCACCATAATCCCAAGCGAAGCAATCTCTCTACTCATTTAGTAGCTTGATCAGCCTGACTTTCATTTTCGACTCAACTTTAGTGTTGATGTACGTTGGCCTCTTTGTTGTGTCGTCTCCCAGATCAACTTCCTCTAACGAATCTTGGGCTTGCATCTGCTATACTGAATTCAGTGGGTCCTTTTTAATCCCTAAAGGTTCATTGTCATAATATATAATCTAACCTACGACTTTCTGAAGCTGTTGTTTAGCCCTGTTGGCCTTCTTCTTGATTCTTTGTTTTGGCTTCGACAACCATATTTTGTAGCTTTTCAACTTTAAAAGTCGATTTTTCCTTTTGTTTTCAGCTACATAAGCCAAAATCCGAGCCAAACTTGTCGACTCACTGGTTATCACGTTTGACCACAGACCACCCCGTAGGTGGTATCGACTTCCTAGGCATCATTGCCTCTTCAGAAATCCCATGTAAAACCATAATCAGGATCCAAACTTAGAAAACGATTTGAGTTTTCATTGGAGTATAATTCTCATCATCGCAAGGCGCTACATTCTCCAAATGTTGGTCGAAAGACTTCTTTCCACCTTTAACCTCATCGGCTTTGTAGTAGCTTTGATCAGCTTCTATGTTCTCTACTACGCCATCTTTCCTCCAAATGGAAATTCTTTGGTGCAAAGTCAACGGGACTACACCTATTCCATGTATCCATTCACGACCAAGTAATAGATTAAAGTTGGCTTTGGAATTTATAACCATGAACAATGTTGATCTGGTTGTTATTCCGACAACCAATTCTACTTGGATGACACCTAGTATGCTACTGGTTTTTCCTTCATAGTTTGATAAAACCATGTTGTGAGGTCAAAGCTCTGACCCACATTTCCCCATTTTCTTAAACAGAGTGTGTGGCATTAGATTCACAGCTGCCCCACCATCGACAAACACTTTGTTCACCGCCATTCAATCTACCACTGCCCTTATGAATAAAGGCTTGAGATGATACAACATCCTTGGGCTTAGTTTTTCAAACACAACCCTCTATTCTTCGACCACACCATTATTCATCACGTAGTAACATAGAGGTTTTTCATCAGTTGCTTCATCGGAGGTAAAATCTTCTTCATTTTCTGATACCTCTGGCACTCTGATATTCTGTAGGTAGAATCGACACAATTCCACAATTAATGATGGAGTTTCACCATAATCATAGTCATCATCCACCATGTCATCTTTTGGCGAAGGTTCATAGGCAGGTTCATTTTCTTATTCGCCTTCAAATGTAGGAGTATACTCAGGCGCAGGATTATAGTCCATATTTTGTGTTGCCACCAACTGTGTTACCTAAAGGAGCTACCCTCATAGCCATTCTTTGATTTTCTATGGCCTTTTATTTTTCAGTCAGCTTCAACTCGGGATAGCACACCTTTGGAATTGGAAACTCTATTAAATTAGTTACTTCTGCTAATAGTATGTCTTTAACACGACTGTTTTCTTCGACTGGCTTCAACTGAGATGTCGAAGCTTCCTTTGCTACCTTTATGTTCCTCTGATAACCCCTCCATTGAGTCCTTGTCATTGGGTTTTTTCCCTTATAATTGTGAGGCACTTGATAACCCTTCCACTCAGCTTTCTTTTCCTGGGCCTCAGCTTCATGTACAATCACCTTCCACTTTGGCCTATTGCCCCCCTTTTGGCTCACTGGTTCCACCCATTTTTCTTGTGGAATATCTTATGGAGGACGAAAGGTTTTTGGACAAGGTATTTGAAATAATTTTATATGCTCCTCGTTGCGTCGAGGATTTCCTTGCTTATAAAGATTAAACCTTGGGACTGGAGGCTTCTCTTGCTTAAGAGACTCTTTCTTGATAGCTTCATACTTCTCAGTTTCCTCTTCATTAAACACAACATTACATCTTGGGAATAATTTGCTTTTGACCCTTTCACTCTGCACTTCTATTGAAAGTCAACCAAACTTTCTTCATGCTAAGGGTACACTGCCTGTAATCCCTCTTCCATATTTAGGTTGAAACTATCATTGGTTCCAACCATCATAACTTCTATGTCACCAATCATTATAACCTCTATGTTGAAGCCCTCAGTAGCTTCGACCATCATGCAATCCAGAGGATCTGAGTATAAATCCTCTTCAACTTTCAAAGGGTCAGTGTCGACTTACATCTTTGGCTTCCCGCCAATCTGGAGCCTGCCATCTTTCAAAGCTTTCTGCACCAAATCCCTGAAAATAACACATTGAGAAGTTTTATGACCAAGAAAATTATGAAATTTACAGAATTATCTTTTCTTCTTTTGTTCATGTGTGGGATTCTTTAGGCCCTAAGGGGCCACAATTTGATCATCAGCTACTAACAAATCAAATATTTAATCACATTTGGTTATGTCAAAAGTATAGGTCTTGGTGATGGCTTTTCCATTCTTTTCGGTTTCGATGGGGTTTTTCCCATTCGACGGTTTCAAAAGTTGACACGCATAAGGAGGTCCTGGTTGGAGTTCAGCCATATTAACCTATGTTTATTCCCATGGCCTATCTTCATCAGAAGAACATTCCTTAGTTTCTACATAAGCAACTTTCCCTTTTTTGTGATACTTGTTTGGCTTGGTTTTTTAAACTTTCAAACATTCAATCAATCGAACTTTGATAACTAATTGAGCCATATCCTTCAAAGACTGAGTGTCCAGCAATTTCTTCCTAATGGAATACTCTAACCCATTTACAGCCATTTCTACCAACTCATGTTTAGGTACTTGTGTAAAGCATCGTGCTTTCAGAAGTCTAAACTTGTTAAGGTATTGGTCTATTGACTCAGTGCTCTTTCGTTTGACACTAAACAATTCTGTTAGGCTTATTTTGGACTGCCCCGTATGGAATTTCTCAGGGAACAATTTCTTTAATTGGGTCCATGTTTGGACTGTGTTGTACCCCAAAATTTTCTCTCTCATTTTACTCAATACATACTCCCAGAGATCCTCAATTTTCTCAAGATTGCCCAAGAGTTGACCAGACAAACTCTCTCCTACGGCAATGTACCTCAAATTAGGGTTTCTATTTTCATCAAGATAGGTGGACTCCAAAGTTCTCATATTCTCTCCATGGTCTTAATATGTTCTCAAGACCCTACATGTCAAGTTTCATGCTTTGCACAAGAAGTTTGCTCAGTCAACTGCTCAGATGCTTGAGAATCGACTATATTAGGTCAAAAGTCAACTGTGACCCACATACAGTCAAACTTCAAGATTTTTGGTCAACATTAGAATTTTGAATTTAATTTCATCATTTGATCAAGGGTTGACCATGATTCCCTAAGGAATACTCCAAATTCACCAAAGCCCAAAAGTTGTTAAATTAGGGTTTCTTAGTAAAAGTCAACCAAATTTTGATCAATCATAACTTCCACATGCTTTATCAGAAATTTTCCATCCAAATCTCATTTTTAAGAGGATGCAATTCCATACAACTTAACTTCATCCCAAAAGTTCAAAATATGCACTCATAAAAAGATATGAATTTTTACATTACGGGTCCTTTTGAAAAGTCAACAAAAACAACTTTTGGGTCAAAGCTTCTTACATGAACATGGAAGACTCAATTGAGATGAGACCAAAAGGGTTTCTTAGGGGACATCCTAAGCTTTCTAAAAAGTCCAAGAACACCTCTCTAGGGTTAAAATTTGAAGAGACATGCCCTGTCAAAGTTGACCCTTTTTGCAAAATTGCCAAAAGTCAAATGTGCTCAAAAATGCATTTTTTGCTAAATGGGTGTGATACGGTGGGAGAAATGACTTGAGGTTTTGCGCTTCATCGCAAATGTCGCGGTTTAGCAAGAGTCGCCACCGACTTTTATTTTATCCAAAAGGGAAGGTAAAAAAGCACAGGAAAGACCTTTGAGATGTTTTCTTGAGTTCGGGGGGTAGATTATGAAAAGGGAAGGTATTAGCACCCTTTTCATCCATGGTTTTCCATGGGCTCTTAGTTACTTGTTTAGATCACTTGCTTTGCTTTTGCAATTGTTTGAAATGGTGCTTTGTGTGGTTTTGAAAGTATTTTGAAAAGAGGCCATCGTTTAGGCAATCTTTGTAATGATTCTCGTTCGTAAGAATGTATACAAAGATATTTGTCTTTTGAAAAATGTTTCAATGTTTTGAAAGTTGTTTGGAAATGTTTTGAAAATGTGTGTGTGTTTGTTTGAAAATAGCAAGGATTGTTTTAAAATTGATCAAGTAACTAGAAGCTATCTACCTACTCAAAAGTCTTTCTTGTACATTTTTATTCCTTTGACATTGTTGATTTACCATTGCTTTGGTAAACAACCCTATCTTTGGATGTTAAACGGGACGGGCGCGGGTCATCGTATAACCATGATAGCAATGTTGCTAGGTATCTTGGCATGCTTAAGGTACCAAGATCATTTTGTTTTAGGCAACCTTGTCTAGCGTCATCGAGGGACTATGAACTTTTGTTTTGTTTTGTTTTGCCAAGATACCTTGCATGCATACCATGGCCATTTTGTTTAGGCAACCAAATGGGTGAAATCCTAGGGGTGTTTGTGTGCAATGTGTGTCATATTACATGCATTTGTTTGTCTTGTATTAGGTCTTGCTATTTGTTTGATCTTTGTCTTATCATACAAACCCTAATTTTACTAAGCATGATATAATGCGATAAATTGCATAAAATAAATCTAAGCTATTACAACAATTATTATGGGAGGGGGGATACAAGTTTTTGAATGGGGGATATTGCTCAAAATAAAACCCTAAAAATTATTACAACCCAATTGAATTATTGTACTATAAATAAATAAACAATTATTTAAATATGCAATAAAATGTATGGATGCAAAATGTTTTTGTATTTATTTTATGTATGAGAAAAATAAATTTTTTAAGTCCTAAAAATAAGAAAAAAATAATATTGTTATTTTTGAAAGGGTGAAAAACCCTAGTTTTTGATTAAAGAAAATATATGCTTCTTATTATTTTATTTTGTCCATTTATGTACAAGAAAGAAAAAAAAATAAAATTATTTACAAATATTAAAAAATTAAAATATATGTGGAAATAATATTTTATGTGTATGAATAATAAAAATAAAAATGTATGATATTTTTAAATGTGTTTATTATTTATTTTAAGAAAATAATTTCTATTCTATTTAAAATAATCAAATTTTTATGCAAAAAAAAAGATAAAAAATAAAATAAAAATGAAAAAAATTAAGAAAATATTTTTGGGTATTTTTTATCATTAGAAAAAATGAATGCAAGCACAAAAAATAAAAATATGCAAGAAAATACAAAAATATAAAATAATAAGTCAGGGGGGGTGAAAATAGTGGATCAGGGGGTATGGGAAGTAAAACAACAGGCCCAAGGCGCGCCAGGCCCAAGGTGCGCGTTTTTTACTTCAACCTGTAATTCTCTATTCTTTGCACAAAAACAAAAACTTGCAACATAAAAAATGTAGCTTGGAATCTCACGATTCCAATGATATAAAAAACATAATCTAACTCTCAAGGATCATGGAGAATTTTTGTAGCCCTAATTTCTGACCTAATTTTTTCATGAACTTCAAGCTTCAAATTCTCACTACTCAGTTAATATAAATGACAACTATGCATATGTACAGCTTTAGCAAGTTAAGGACTACATTTTTGCTTCACAAATCAAAGCTTAAGGATTCCTAAATAGAGAGATAGAGTTTTGAAAAATACCTTGTTCAGCTGAGTTTGGATATGGCAATGTGGGAACTTTGAGTGAGGCCTGAAGATCGTGTGAGCTTCCTTAAAGTTCCCTCAAGCTTTTCCAATGCTTAGCTGGCCCTGAGGATGCTTGAAACTTCCTGCACGAGTAAACCTGCAACCTTCCAAAGTGAGAATGGTGATATCTGAAATAGGGCTTACAGAACCAGGACAAGGACTTGGATAGTTTGGATGTGATGTAGGGAAGATGTTTGAAGTGTTACAAAGCAAAACGCACGAGCAAATTTTAAGTTGGCAAGTGTTTTGCATAAGCTGCCCTGTTTTGGGCAGAAATGTGGTTTTTCTGTTTGGGAGAGTTTTGAATGTTGTGTATTCGTTTTTTTTGCTTGAGAAAAGTTTGTGAAGTTGTTTAGAATGATACCAAGGCTTCCCTTTAACAGATGTGCAAGTTCTGATCCCTTTTGCCAATTTGCTTGCATTTGAAGAAAAGTTGAAGTGACTATGCAAAAGGCTTGTACTTGCTAGTTCTAGGGATACAAGGAGTTGGTATGCTTTGCCTGATATCTGTGGACATTGCTTGTGACAAAAGAATAGGTCCAAGGCTCAAGGATAGCAAAGTTTCAAAAAGCTTGCTTTATCAAAATGGTATTGTGAACTTTATGCCATTTATGGATTAATCTTTTGTACAATGCTCCAAAGGTGAAAACAAAAGCTTTAACCACTGGGTTAGCATTAAATTATAGAGTGTAGAAGGGATTAGGACCTGTAATGTAAGGTACAAGCATGCTAGGATCTGATTTGCAAGTTGGTGCATTGTGAAAATGGCTTGAACAAAAGTGATAAAATGCCATTTTCTCTTCTTCTATTCTCTCTAACCACAAATGATCTTGGAGAGTTCTTGGACATTTTGGAAAGCTTGTAACATGCTTTACAATCCATCTTTGAAATGAA
This sequence comes from Vicia faba, assembly GCA_948472305.1. Classification (NCBI taxonomy): domain Eukaryota; kingdom Viridiplantae; phylum Streptophyta; class Magnoliopsida; order Fabales; family Fabaceae; genus Vicia; species Vicia faba. The sequence goes on along the minus strand of OX451741.1, from coordinate 231,907,643 downwards.
TTTTTAGATACCTCTTGGAACTAGGTGAAAAATGTCTATGAAGTTGGGTCAAAAGCCTGCCTAAATTAGGGCAAATTTTCACTAAGTCTTTTAGTTCATGGACCCCTATTCACAAATTCATAACTTGAGATACAAGTATATTTTGGGAAAACTTTGTGAAGAAAAGTTGTAGATTTCATGGAGTACTACAACTTTCATGTTTGAAGTTTTCTTTGAATCCAATTGCATCATGGTGAAAAATTGGTGAAAAGTTAGGAAAAAATAAGAAATTTTCCATACTTAGAAAAATTCTAAGTTATGAAAATTTTCAAATTAAAACCCAAATTTGAAATTTTAGATTTCTTGATCAACAAGTTTCATATTTTGACATATCTTGATGAATTATGACCTTTGGCACTTGATTTTGACCAAAAAGTCAAAGTTTGACTTTTCAGTGTATAGTTGACTTTTGATCAGTTGACTGCAAAATTCATCTGTCAATCCTATGCATTTGAGATCTTTTGAACTATTTGATTAGGTAAAGATGATGCTATTGGGTACTTGAAATCATGATTGAACCCAATTAGTCATTGGCTAGGTTAAAAAATCAGAAATTGCCCTTTCTCAGTAAACACCCTAATTTTGACCATTTTGCCCTTTTGATGATTTGATCAAATTTCTTAAGGAGTTGTGGTCCAAACTTGATCAAATGGTACATATGAGTCTAAGATGTTGTTCTGGATCAAAAATTATGAAGCTTGACTGTAAATTGGCCATGGTTGACTTTTTGCTCAATACAACTGATTTTTAGGTCAACTGTCCAATTGACTGGGCAAAAATGTGATTCAAGGCTTGAAACTTGTCATGAGTAATCTTAGGGGTACAAGATGGTGCATGAAAGTCACATGAAGCATTGATAGTCCAAAAATCCTTGTGCAAACTCAAACCCTAATTTCAGGTCATCAGTGCAAGAGGAGGTGTCTTGAGCTTGCCAAACCCTAATCTTGTCTTGAATCCAAGAAGTCTTGTGAGAAAAATCTTGATAAATGAGAGGGAAAATTTTGGAGTACAACAGTTGCCCCTGTTCAATCTTCTTGAACCTGAAGAGTTAGATTGACGAGTTTTGCCTTTCGTGACTCGAAGGTAAAAGATGATTGGACACTAGAGTGCCCATAAATTTGCACTCGTCAAAGTATAGTTGAGGGAATGGGCTTAAAGATGCCATTTGGAGTGGTGACAAAATCTTGTCGGAGATGGGCTTGTATATGCCATCCAAGAATATTTGCTGAGTTGTAAGTTGTAAGTCAAAAGAATGAGTATCAGAATGGTGTCCGTATTTGGAACGTATCCGAACTGTATCTGGAGACTGAATCTGTATGAGTAATGGAATGGTGTCCGTGTCTAGAGCGTATCCGAGCTGTAACTGTATTTGAATATGAATGAGTAACAGGATGACTTCCGTGTCTGGAGTGTATTTGTACTGTATCTAGAATCTGAAATCTGAATAAGCGATCGAATGGCATCCGTGTTTGGAGCGTATCTAAGCTGGGGGAAATCAGAATAAGTGATAGAATGGAAACCGTGTCTGAGGCGTATTTGAACTGTATATGAAGTTTGAATCTGAATGAGTAATAGAATAACGTTCGCGTCTGGAGAGTATCCGTACTGTATCTGAATCGGAAAATTGGATAAGGGCCAGAATGGCATCCGTGTTTGGAGCGTATCTGAACTAGAATCTGAATAAGTGACAGAATGACTTCCGTGTTTGGAGTGTATCTGAACTGTGTCTGATAGTTGAAATCTGAATAAGTATCAGGATGGCATTCGTATTTGGAGCGTATCTGAACTGTATCGGAAATCTGAATAAGTGACAGAATGACTTCCATGTCTGGAGTGTATCCGTACTGTATCATGATTGTATACTGTTAATGGTAGCCTGTTAATCTTATCCTGAAAAGGGTAAAACATTAGCTGAAACACAAAGTTATGTTGCATGAAATGTATGATGCAATATATGTGTTTTATCAATGTTTATGATATATGGATGTAATGTATGTGCATGTAAGCTGATTTGCTGTATTACTGAGGAAAATAGATCCTTGACAGCTGGGGATAATAAACCCTTTGACTGCTGCCGGGGAAAATAAATCCTTGACTACTGGAGATAAGAAATCCTGGGCGACTGTTGGGGATTAAAATCCTTGATAACTTTTGTGGGGATATAAAGATCCTTCTTGAAGTTGGAGTATTGACAAAAATTCTACTGTGAGAGTAATGCCAAACTGCTTGAGAAATTTGCTTGGGAAATCCAGAGAACTTTGATGACTTCTACTGGGGGTTACACAATGGGAATCCTTATTCTGTTGGGGAATAAAGAAAACTCTGATGATCTCTGCGGGGAATTAAGAATGAGAATCTTCATTCCGTTGGGGAACAATGAAAACTTTGGCGACTTCACTGGGGAATTGAGAATGAGAATCTTCATTCTGTCGAAAAAATAAAAACTCTGTGGGGAAGAAGGCTTACTGCTGGAGAGTAAGTTCATGAGTTTTTGGTCGTCTTCCGCTCTACTGGGGAGTTATCCTAGGTTGGGGAGAGACAAAAGTTAACTGTTATCTAATTGATTTTCAGGCTTCAAGATAACTTGCTGGGGAGTTTGGAGAAAACTGAATGGTCTCCACTGGGGATTGGTAGTTGGAAATCTGGACTCGATTGGGGAAGAAGGTTTCATCTCCACTGGGGATCTGTAATTCAAAGTTTTTTCTCCGCTGGAGTTTGAAGTTTTAACTCCGATGGGGATCAAGGGTTTGAAATTTTAGTTCCGCTGGGGATCTAGATGATGTAATGTAGGGATTGCTCATGGAATAGCCTAAAGACGTTTTCCTATCCTTTCAGTCTGTCAGTAATTATTCTTTTCCACTTTGTTTATTTGTAAACAGTAATCATGTTCAAATGCATATGTTCATCAATGAATCATTGGATGTTTTTGAAAATAAAAACACAAGTGTAAAAGAAAAAGGCAAGTAGTTTTTGTACTTTTAAAGAGATATCTTTGTATTTACTTTGAATAAGTGTTTTGTACAAAGGAGAGAGACATCCTAGTAAGAGGATGGTGTCATAAAAAGAGAAAAATTTATACAAAGAAAGATAGCTATGTGTAAAAAAATCCATGGGGTTCCCATTCCGCTATAGCCTCCGTGTCTCTGAATATCTGGTCTATTCGTTGCTTTGTCCGAAGATGATTGAATTGATCAGGAGCTCAGAGTTGTCAGGGAAGAGATTATCCTTAAAGTTATCCGACGAGACATAGTCATACGCTTTAATTCCCTAACTTTTGCCTAGACCGCCCTTTCGGGTTTTCGATCCACCGGGAAACCCTTTTTTGCCCAAGTCGCCCTTTCGGGTTTTCAACTTGCCGGGTTTACAGATTTTTTTTTATCCCTAATTTTTGCCTAAACCGCCCTTTTGGGTTTTCGATTCACCGGGATGCCTTTTTTTTGCCTAGGTGTGTCAACCTAGCGGATCGTTTATGCATAGTATCTTTTGACTATGTCTGCGTTCGCAGGGTGAGGCAGGTCGTCACCGTCCATGGTGGTTAAGATCATTGCCCCACCAGAAAAGATGTTCTTGATCACAAATGGTCCTTCATAGGTAGGAGTCCATTTTCCCCTGGGATCACTTTATGGTAAAATGACGCGCTTGATCACTAGATCTCCGACTTGATATACCTGGCGCCTGACTTTCTTGTTGAAAGCTTTGATCATGCGTTTTTGATATGTTTGACTGTGGAAAACAACAATAAGTCTCTTTTCGTCAATTAAGTTCAGTTGATCAAGCCGGGTTTAGATCCAATCGTCTTCACTCAAACCATCATCTTTCATGATTCTCAAGGAGGGAATCTGAACCTCGATAGGTAAAACAGCTTCCATGCCATATACCAAGGAATAGGGTGTTGCCCCAGTTGATGTGCGTGCCGTGGTACGATACCCATGGAGAGCAAACGGTAACATTTCATGCCAGTCCTTGTAGGTGATTGTCATTTTTTATATGATCTTTTTGATGTTTTTGTTCGCAGCTTCGACAACACCATTCATCTTCGGCCGATAGGGAGATGAATTGTGATGTTGAATTTTGAACTGCTTGCACAGGGCGGTAATCATAGTATTGTTAAGGTTTGTACCGTTATCAGTGATGATCCTTTCGGGGATACCATACCAGCAAATAAGGTTCTGATTGATGAAGCGGGCAACGACATTCTTAGTAACAGATGTGAAGGAAGCTGCTTCGACCCACTTGGTGAAATAGTCAATGGCCACCAGAATGAAGTGGTGTCCATTGGATGTTGTAGGCTTGATCTCTCCAATCATGTTGATTCCCCACATAGCGAAGGGCCATGGAGCTGTTAAGACATTTAGAGGAACTGGAGGTACGTGGACCTTGTCTGCATAGATTTGACATTTGTGACAAGTCCGGGAGTGTTGATAGCAGTCAGCTTCCATGGTAGACCAGTAATAGCCTGCCCGTAGAATCTTCTTTGCCATTGTATACCCGCTAGAGTGAGTGCCGAAGGTACCTTCATGCAGCTCAGCCATAATCCTTTCAGCTTCAATCTTGTGCACACAACGGAGCATAATAGAATCATGATTGCGCTTGTACAGGATGCCATTACTTAGGAAGAACTTAGCTTAGAATCTCCTTAAGAACTTTTTGTCATTGACTGAAGCTCCTTCAGGGTATTCTTGCGCCTCGAGATACCTTTTGACTTCATGAAACCACGGCTGGTCCACTACTTCCTCAGTATTAATCTCGTGACAATGTGCAGGTTCGTCCATTCGTTCAATGGTGATTTGGGGAGCCTCATTATCCCAGTTAAGTTTAAACATGGATGACATTGTAGCTAGAGCATATGCTAGCTGATTTTCTTCTCGCGGGAAGTGCTCGAAGGTAATCTGCTCGAAATGTGGTAACAATGTCAAGACATGTTCTTTGTAAGGGATGAGGTTTGGATGCTTAGTGTCCCACTCTCCTTTGATCTGACTGATGACCAAAGTTGAGTCCCCAAACACAATCAACGATTTGATTCCCAAGTCTATGGCAGCCTTGAGTCCAAAGATGCAAGCTTCATACTCTGCCATGTTGTTCGTACAGTTGAAGCAAAGTCTGGCGGTGAAAGGAGTATGGCAACCTTCTAGGGATATGAGTACTGCGCCAATACCGTTGCCAAGTGCATTGGATGCCCCATCAAAGTACAGGGTCCATCGGGATCCTTGTTCAGGTCCGTCATATGGTCTGTTCTCTTCAATGTTGTCCAATGTCATGATGTCTTTGTCAGGGAAGTCAAACTTCATGGATTGATAATCTTCTACAGCTTGATGGGCCAGATGATCGGCTAGCACACTCCCCTTTATAGCTTTTTGGGTCGTGTACTGTATATCGTATTCCGTTAGGATCATCTTCCATCTAGCTATCCTTCCGGACAAAGCAGGCTTCTCAAAGATGTACTTGATCGGATCCATCTTAGATATCAGCAACGTGGTATGAGTCAACATATACTACCTTAGCCGGCGAGCAGCCCATACCAAAGCGCAGCAAGTTTTCTCGAGCAGTGAATATCTTGTTTCACAGTCGGTAAACTTTTTGCTAAGGTAATAAATGGCATGCTCTTTTCGGCCAGACTCGTCATGCTGCCCCAGTACGCACCCCATTGAATTCTATAGAACGGTCAGATACATGATTAACGGTCTTCCCTCGACGGGTGGCATCAGGATAGGAGGTTCTAGCAAATACTCCTTGATTTTATCGAAAGCAATCTGACATTTGTCGTTCTATCGGACTACCTGATCTTTCTTCAACAGCTTGAAGATTGGCTCACAAGTAGACGTTAGGTGAGAAATGAACCTAGCAATGTAGTTTAGGTGTCCCAAGAAACCTCTGGCCTCCTTCTCAGTGCGAGGAGCAGGCATTTCTTGTATAGCTTTGACTTTGGCAGGATCAACCTTGATGCCTTTGTTGCTGACAATGAAACCTAAGAGTTTACTGGACCGGACTCCGAAGGTACACTTGTTTGGATTCAGTCGTAGCTTGTACTCCTTCAACATGACAAACAACTTTTGCAAGTGATCAAGGTGTTCTTCTTTTGTTTATGATCGGGCTATCATGTCATCTACGTAGACCTCTATCTCATGATGTATCATATCATGAAACAAAGCTACCATGGCGCGTTGATAGGTTGCCCCGACATTCTTCAGTCCGAATGGCATCACTTTGTAGCAGAACGTACCCCACTGTGTAACAAATGTAGTTTTCTCCATGTCCTCATGTGCCATTTTGATCTGGTTATAGCCTGAGAATCCATCCATGAAAGAAAATACTTTGTGTTAAGCTGTGTTGTCAACCAGGATGTCGATGTGCGGAAGTGGAAAATCATCTTTAGGGCTGGCCCTATTTAAATCTCTATAATCCACGCACATTCTGACTTTGTCGTCCTTCTTAGGCACGAGCACAATGTTAGCAAGCCATTGTGGATATGAAGTAACAGCCAGAAATCCAGCATTGAACTGCTTCATAACTTCTGCTTTGATCTTCTTTGACATGTCGGGTCTCATGCGACAGACTTTTTGCTTAACTGGTGGACAGTCTTCTCTTGTGGGTAGACGGTGTACCATAATGTCTGTATCAAGTCCCGGCATGTCTTCCTATGACCAGGCAAAGATCTCAACATAATCATGTAACAGCTGAATTAGGCGCTCCTTGACACTTGGCTCTAGGTTGGCACCCACTCTGATTTCTTTTCTGTCTTCCTCAGTACCCAAGTTGATTGTATCCAACAGCTCCTCGTGAGGTAGGATAGCTCTTTCTTCTTGTTGTAATAATTTGGCCAATTCCCCTGGCACCTCACAATCTTCCTCACCTTCGTATTCGGCTTGGTAGATCAGATCTTCAGAGTTACTAAAGGCTATAGCAGTATCGTTACCCATGGGTTCCGGAGTGGAAGGGTACCTGTATTTGTGAGTGTGGGTGTGTGTATGGGCATAGCCATCTTAAAACAACAAAATGTAAAAGAAAGACAATGAGCACTGTGATCGGTGGATCTGGAACTGACTGTTTAACGCTGGTTCGCGAAATGTCGCGGAAGCAAGAGTCGCCACCGTCTTTTATTTTCTCCAATATGGACAGGACAAAAGCACAGAAAAATTCCTTATAGAGATTGCTCTCGGTTCGGGAGGTAGGTTATAGAAAGGGAAGGTGTTAGCACCCTTTCTATCCATGGTTATCCATGGGCTCTTAGATACTTGCTCATTGTGTTTTCAAAATGGTTTGTTTGCTTTTCAACTGTGGGTTTTAAAAAGTTTCTTTGAAAATTTCAGTTCGACTCTTGTATCGGTCCTCAAGAGTGTTTGAAAAATGCTTTCGAAAGCTTTTTGAAAATGTGTTGGTGTGAAAAGTATTTTTGATTTGTTTTGTTTTGAATTAGAGCAAGTATCCACGAGAACCTACCTACCCTAAGGAATTCGTCTGTGTAAATGTCCTTTAAAGTAGTGCCATCCCACCATTGAGAGGTAGGTAGCACCACCGTTGGAGGTGTTCGGGTCAATTCGAGGTTCGGGACATGGTGATCACCAGAGCAATGGGAAGACACCTTAGAAGCTACCCTCATGCCAGGTTCTCGGATCATGAGGACTTACTAAGACATCCTCTACTCGACGATCACCTTTCGAGAGGCAAGGCAACAGTGAAGCGTACCCTAGGGGTGGCGTGTGATTTGTGTGTCAAATTCAGTTATTTTATCTTGTCATGTCAAAGTGGTCTACGCGTTTGTTTTTATTTTGGTCATTCATTCTTGTATGCATTTTATTAGCAGTTAAAAAAGATGCGGAAATTAAATGTTCTAAACTATTACAAAAGGCGCGGGTCCACATCGCCAAAATTTCCAGGACCCGATTTGACAGAAAATAGAGAAATAAAGTAAAGTGTGAAATATTAAAATGTTCGAGTTTACAAAGCTTTGGGAGAGGTACATAAATATTAAAAGGAAAAGAAATAAATACGCGAATTGAAATTTAAATTAGAAACGAGGGCGTTGGACCCTTTTTAATGGAATTAATTAAATTGTTAAATTAATGAGAATTAAAATGAAAGGGAATTATTTTTTTGAGATTTTTGTATTTTATGACTTTAATGAAATTAAATTGAGAAAATAATCCTAATTCTAATTTATTAAGAAAAAATATTTAAAGTTAAACCTAAATTAACCTAATTAATTATATGGTAATTTAATTACAAAAATAAATAATATTTAATTATTAATAAAAAGAAAAGAAAAAGGATAAAAATTAATTAAAACCCTAATTCTACTAATTTTAGTTTATTAAGAAAAACATTAAGATTTAATCCTAAATTAAAACTAATAATCAATTAATGTTATTTATTTACAAAAAAATATTAATTAAATAAATATATTTTAATTTTGTCCTTTCTGATTTTTTTATTGTTTTTTATACTTTTTATGAAAATATTTAAATTAAAGAAATTAATAAATAAAAGAAACAATAATCAAAATAAATACCAAAATAATGAAGAGAACAATGCAAACCTAGGGGGGTCTGTCCCCAAATTGGGAGGTTTTGATTAGTATTTTTGGGCCCAATTGTCCCTGGCCTCTTTGACTTTCTTTGCCAGCGTGTGGAGGTGTTGACTGCAGCCTATCATGTTCTTCAGATCTGGGCCTTTTGAATGATCCTGCTATACGCGTGGCACGCCTAGAGAATGGATGCATGGTGGAACCTGGAAGCGAATCTGCATAGGATGATAATTGAAGGAAAAATAATATGAAAGGGGTGGGGACCTGGGATCGAACCCAGGTCCCAGGGGTTACCACTAAGCGTGCTTGCCATCCGTGCTGCTTCTTTTCTTTGTACATTATATAAACAATAAATATAATAAGGTAAAACAAACGCTAATGCTTTTTTCGTGCGAGAATTTGAATAAACCAATTACTGATGGCCACTTCATCATCTTCTTCGTGGTTTGTTTATTTCCTGAAAATAGAAAGTGGTTAGCGGGGGTTTTTAACCCCCCCAAAATACGCCATATCTGAAAATAGCGAATAGGCCATATGGCCTCATAAATTAGGCGCGAGGATTAATTTGTTTTCGTCTGAACACGCTGAATTCATTCATGGTATTGGCCTGTCCTAATTTTACAATAGCTGAAAACGCCCAATTTAGAACTTGGAAAACCCTAGATGATAACAATGGTGGAATCACGTATAGTGCATAAAAACACAATTAAATTACACAATTAGCATCAAAATCCATCAATTAGTCAGAATCCATAAGAAAAATGCAATGAATGTGCTTGAAAATCAAAATACGATTATGCATATTATGTGAAAAAATTTGATTTATGTATACCAATTCAAAGGGCTATGCGTATGGAAAGCTATCCAGTTAGACTCAGTGATGTCCTAGGAAGGTAATGGGATGAATTTCTTGGCTTGAATCGACCTAGAAGATGGTTTTCAGATTTGAGTTTTTCTTGAAAAATTCCAAGTTTGTTTTTTGGTATATGGCGCAGCTTGGACCTCTCTAGGATTAGGTTTGCATTCTATACTTATGTGTGAATGATTAGGTCAAAGAATTTGGTCAAAAAGACCCATGAATTGATGAATCAATATTTGATTTTTATGGCATTAGTTTTCAATCTTTTCATGCATATTTGCCACCAAATCATGTCCAATTACCTTCAATTCTTTCCTAATCTGATTTGCACGAAATCTTGGAGATATTTTATGCACAAAAAGATTCAAAACATTAGGTTTAGTATTTTTTACCTATTTAATTTAATTAAATGAATTATTAATGATTAAAAATCCAAATAAATAAAATAAAAATGATAAAAAACTTCCCTTTGGGCCAAATGGTCGTGCACATGCCTTGGATAATGAATTGTGGAAGAAAAAGAGGCCCATTAGCAATTTTAGGTCATTTGAAGCAATGTTGACTTTTCAAAATATCCAAACATTTCCCAACTTCCACAAGGCATAACTTGCTCAATTTTTAAGCTTTGCTCATGTTCTTGGACATTTTGGAAAGGGCTTTGAGTCCTCTAACCAATTTATTTGGTCCCATGTCATTTTGATTTACCAATATAAAGTTATGGCCTTTGACTTAAAGTCCCTTTTTGTTGACTTTTGAAAATGACCTATAATGTTGAAATTGATAACTTTTTGTGAGAGAATTTCTTGGACTTGAAGTATGAAGAGGAGTTGTAGGAAATGTCTTTCTCTTCAAAATTAGCTTTGGATGGAATTTTTCTGATAATCCATGTGGAAGTTATGCCCTGGTCAATTTACAGTTGACTTTTTCAACTGTCCAAATATGGAAACTTTTGCATCTTGATGATTTTTGAGCCAAGCTTTGAGAATCATGATCAAGCATTGATCAAATGATGTTTGTGGCTTCACAATGAGATGTTGACCAAAAATGTGGACTTTTGACTGTTAAATGACCACTTTGCCCCTACAGTTGACTGTAGTGCAATTAGGGTTTTTGACTGTGCAATTTTGTGCTGTAAGTCTTGAAACTTTGTATGAGGATGCTTGACCATGTTTGTAGGCATGTGGGGCTTTATTGGACCCTTGGAAACTTCATTTTCTTGATCAGAACCAAAACCCTAATTTTGACTGTTTAGGAGGCCCTTGAACTGTGCAACCCTTGGGGAATTTTGAAGCATGACTTGGCAATTTCTTGAAGAATATGGGAGGGAAAATTTTGGGGTACAACAGTTGCCCCTGTTCAATCTTCTTAGATCTGAGGATGCAGATTGGCTGACGTGCCTTTCGTAATCCGAGGGTGGAAGATGATTGAACACTAGAGTGCCCAGAAATTTGCGCTCACATAGTAGCAGTGTGATGGTGGAATGGGCTTATAGATGCCATTTGGAGATTGATGGATAGGGTGATGGGCTTATAGATGCCATCTGGATGTTAATCGCATAAGAGATTCCTTAGCGAGAACTTGCGTACCTGCAAGAGAAAAATGAGTACCTGACATGTTGCAGGATCTGGTCTTCAGATGCTTTGTATAGATGTGTCCTGACTGGTTATAGGAGCTGAATCTGGAGCTTCAAACGATGATGAATGAACCAGGGATGGTTACTACCTCAACAGGAATGGTGAGAGAACCTTGGATGACTTTAACCTCAACAACAATCATTGAGATAATCTTGGGATTACCACCTCCGCAGTATCGGGGAGAGAACCATAGGCGATTACCACCTCAACAGCAAACATTGAGAGAACCTTGGATAACTTCAACTTCAACAGCAATCGTTAAGCGAAATCTGGGATTACCACCTCCGCAGTATCGGGGAGAGAACCATAGGCGATTACCACCTCAACAGCAAACATTGAGAGAACCTTGGATAACTTCAACTTCAACAGCAATCGTTGAGCGAAATCTGGGATTACCACCTCTGCAGTATCGGGGAGAGAACCATAGGCGATTACCACCTCAACAGCAAACATTGAGAGAACCTTGGATAACTTTAACTTCAACAGCAATCGTTGAGCGAAATCTGGGATTACCACCTCCGCAGTATCGGGGAGAGAACCTTGGATAACTTCAACTTCAACAGCAATCGTTGAGCGAAATCTGGGATTACCACCTCCGCAGTATCGGGGAGAGAACCATGGATAACTTCAACTTCAACAGCAATCGTTGAGCAAAATCTGGGATTACCACCTCCGCAGTATCAGGGAGAGAACCATAGATAACTTCTACTGAGTCTTTATCAGAAAAATCTGTTTGGGGTCGATTTAACTGGACCAGAGAAGGCCTTTGACTGGCTAAGAAATCTTTGGAGTCGATTTAAATGAACCGGTCTAGGTCTTGAAATATGATTGAGAATTTAACTGAATCTTTCCTGAAAGGTAAAGGTCAGTCATATGCAATGCATGATATGGATCAAGCAATGATGTTCTCAACATAAATGAGATTTGTAAGATATGATGCGTCTATGCATGCTATAATGATGTATGCGATGTTTATGAATGTATGTTTTCGTCTTTAGGAAAATAAATCCTTGACGGGTGCCGGGAAATCACTCCTGGGCTGATGTTGCAGAACAGATTTTGCTTCCGCTGGATGATAGTTGCAAGAATACCGGTAGGAGAAGAGGACTCCGTTGGGGAATAAACTTGGCGAACGGATCACTCTGCGGGGAGAAAAGTACTCTAGTGATCTTGCTGGGAAGCAATACCCTGTGGGGAGAGAGATACTTCGTTGAGTTGATGGTAACTTGCTGGGGATACCTTGATATGTTGGAAGTGCTGATAGACTTCGCTGGGGATAAGAAAGAACTGTGTTGACGACGACCTTTCCGAAGCTTTTGGCTGAGGATAACCCAGTTATATCCTGGTAAGGAAATAACTCTTTAAATAAAGCCGGGAGACGCGTTCGTGCTCTGCGAGGATAAGCTTCCAGAATCTACTGGGGATAAGCTTACTGCTTGGGGAGATGAATTCCAACTTTCCTGGGGAACCTGGATTGGACTCTCCTGGGGAAGTATTGAACTGTATTGGTTATGTTCCACTGAATATTTGATATACCACCGGGGAACAATCTTTAGGTCGAGACTGCCGGGGATGCTTGTTAAGGATATATATGCTGCTGGGGAATGTTGAGATCTGCTGGAGGATACCCAACTTCTTTAAGTTGATAGTAGCTTTGCTCGAGGAGAGTGTACTGACTTGCTGACTCACTCTCTGGGGAATTACGATATCTGGCTATGTTCTTCAGCTGAACCTACCTTGGTACCTTGGAGGATAGAACAATTAGATTGCTTAGACAACTCTTTATTGCCCCTGTTTCTAATGTTACCTGTAATTAATCCTTTGTTTCGTATGCAAATATTCATGAGTTAGCAATTTATTGTCAATGCATATATCACAAATTGAACCTTGGACGTTCTTCGCAAAACAAAACAGAAAAGGTAAAACAATTGGCAATTTTAACTGAAAGATATATTTGTATTGATTTTGAATGGCCTGTAAATAGGCGTTTATATACAAGAGGCTGACGTCCTAGTAAGAGAACACCGCCGAACAAAAGAGTTTATACAAATTTTGTACAAGAGAAAATAAAACGGCTGTGTGAAATGAATGATCCCACTGGGTTTCAACTCTGCTATTGCCTTTATAACTCCGAGCGTCTCATCACTTGATGACCTTGGTTGAAGGTGAAGCTGACTGATCGATGCCGTCTGAACTTGATGTAGATACCGGATTCTGGATGCAAAGTGATCCAATGAGACATAGTATTACGCTTTATCCCTAACTTTTGCCTGGACTGCCCTTTCGGGTTTTCAGTCCACCGGGATACCCATTTTTGCCCAAGCCGCCTTTTCAGGTTTTCGACTTGCCGGGTGTACAGATTTTTTCATTTTATCCCTTCATTTTGCCCGAACCCTTTTGGTTCGCCGGGAAGCCCTAATTTTTGCCTAGGCATGTCAGCCTAGCGGGTCTTTTTTATGCGTAGTATCTTTTTACTATGTCTGCATTGGCGGGGTGAGGAAGGTCGTCACCATCCATGTTGGTTAGAATCATGGCTCCTCCTGAGAACACATGTTTAACCAAAAATGGCCCTTCGTACGTAGGGGTCCATTTGCCCCTTGGATCACTCTGAGGAAGGATGATTTGTTTGATTACCAGATCCCCAACTTGATATTCTTGTGGTCTGACCTTTTTGTTAAATGCCCTGATCATCCGTTTCTGATACGTCTGACCATGACAGATAGCAGCAAGCCTCTTTTCATCAATAAGATTTAACTGATCAAGCCGTGTCTGGATCCAATCATCTTCATCCAGATCTGCATCCTTCATTATTCGGAGAGAGGGTATTTTCACTTCGATCGGCAAGACTGCCTCCATACCATAAACCAAGGAGAAATGAGTTGCCCCGATTGACGTCCTAGCTGAGGTACGGTACCCATGTAGAGAGAACGGTAACATCTCGTGCCAATCTTTATAAGTCACTGTCATCTTCTGCACAATTTTCTTAATGTTCTTGTTTGCTGCTTCTACAGCCCCATTCATCTTCGGTCTGTAAGGAGAAGAGTTATGGTGCTGTATTTTGAACTGCTCGCAGAGCTCAGTGATCATCTTATTATTCAATTAGTACCGTTTTCTGTAATGATCCTCTCTGGGACGCCGTACCGACAGATCAGATTATGCCGAATGAATCGTGCCACAACAGTCTTGGTTACCGTGGCGTAGGAAGCTGCTTCAACCCATTTCGTGAAGTAATCGATTGCTACCAGGATGAAGCGATGTCCATTAGATGCCGTAGGTTTAATCTCACTGATTATGTCTATGCCCCACATTGCAAACGGCCAAGGCGCAGTCAGAACATTCAGAGGAACTGGAGGAACATGCACCTTGTCTGCATAAATCTGGCACTTATGGCATGTCCTGGAATGTTGGTAACAGTCAGCCTCCATGGTGGACCAGTAATACCCTGCCCGAAGGATCTTTTTTGCCATTGTATGTCCACTGGAATGTGTACCAAAGGTCCCTTCATGTAGCTCTTCCATGATCCTTTCTGCTTCAGTCTTATCCACACAACGCAGTAAGGTTGAATCATGGTTTCGCTTGTACAAGATGCCGTTGCTAAGGAAGAACTTTGCTGCGAACCTTCTCAAGAACTTCTTATCATTGACAGAGGCACCTTCAGGGTATTCCTGAGCTTCCAAATATCTCTTCACTTCATGGTACCAAGGCTTCTCAGTCACCAATTCAGTCTCGAGATCGCAACAGTATGCCGGTTCGTCCAGTTTCCAGATGATGATCCGGGGAGCCTCATTATCCCATTTGACCTTGAACATAGAAGACATTGTAGCTAACGCGTCCGCCAACTGATTCTCTTCTCTTGGAAAGTGTTCAAAGGTTATCTTCGTGAAGTGGGGGATCAAGGTCAACACACATTCTCGGTAAGGAATAAGATTCGGATGTTTCGTATCCCACTCTCCTTTGACCTGATTGATCACGAGAGCGGAATCTCCGAAGACACTCAGAAACTTGATCCTTAAGTCGATCGCAGCTTGAAGACCCATGATGCATGCCTCATACTCCGCCATGTTGTTGGTACAGTTGAAACATAGCCGGGAAGTGAGTGGAGTATGAGTGCCTTGAGGGGATATGATTACAGCGCCGATACCGTTACCCAAAGCGTTGGAGGCTCCATCAAAGTGCATAGACCATCGGGATCCTTCCTCAGGTCCTTCATCCGGTCCAGGTACTTCACAATCAGTTACTATCATGATGCTTTCATCCGGAAACTCGAAGTTCATTGATTGATAATCATCTACGGCCTGATGTGCCAAGTGGTCTGCCAATACACTTCCCTTGATGGCTTTCTGGGTCGTGTACTGAATGTCGTATTCCGTCAAGATCATTTGCCATCTTGCAATTCTCCGAGATAGAGCAGGATTTTCGAATATGTACTTTATAGGATCCATCTTTGAGATCAACAAGGTAGTGTGAGTCAGCATATACTGTCTCAGCCGGCGAGCAGCCCATACCAAAGCGCAGCAAGTTTTCTCGAGCAGTGAGTATCGGGTCTCACAGTCGGTAAACTTTTTGCTAAGGTAATAAATGGCATGCTCTTTTCGGCCAGACTCGTCATGCTGCCCCAGCACACACCCCATTGAGTTGTCAAGCACTTTCAGATATAGTATCAGAGGTCTCCCTTCAACCGGTGGAATAAGGATGGGTGGTTCTTGGAGATACTCTTTGATTCTGTCAAAAGCAGCCTGACATTCATCATTCCAGCGTACTACCTGATCTTTCTTCAGCAGCTTGAAGATTGGCTCACAGGTAGCAGTCAGATGCGAGATGAACCGAGCAATGTAATTCAGGCGTCCTAAAAAGCCTCTGACTTCCTTCTCTGTCTTAGGAACTGGCATCTCTTGAATAGCTTTGACCTTAGCAGGGTCCACTTGAATGCCCTTATCACTTACCACGAAGCCTAGCAACTTCCCAGATCTTACCCCGAAGGTGCACTGGTTCCGGTTCAACCTCAGCTTGTACAACTTCAGACGGTCAAACAATTTCTGCAGATAATCTAGGTGCTCTTCCTCAGTCTGGGACCTTGCGATCATGTCGTCAACATACACTTCTATCTCATGATGGATCATGTCATGAAATAAAGCAACCATGGCACGTTGGTAGGTTGCCCCAGCGTTCTTCAGTCTAAAAGGCATGACCTTGTAGCAGAAGGTGCCCCACTGAGTAACAAAGGTAGTTTTTTCCATGTCTTCAGGAGCCATCTTGATTTGATTGTAACCTGAAAAGCCATCCATGAAAGAGAACACCTTATGCTGAGCGGTATTGTCAACAAGGACATCAATGTGAGGTAGGGGGAAGTCATCTTTGGGGCTGGCCCTGTTCAGATCCCTGTAGTCGACACACATTCTGACCTTACCGTCCTTCTTAGGTACCGACACCACATTAGCAACCCACTGAGGATAAGAAGTCACTGCGAGAAACCCCGCATCAAACTGTTTCATAACCTCGGCTTTAATCTTCTCAGACATCTCTGGACGCATACGGCAGACCTTTTGCTTAACTGGAGGGCAGGCTTCCTTAGTTGGCAAGTGATGGACCACAATATCGGTATCCAACCCGGGCATGTCTTCGTAGGACCAGGCAAATATCTCCACATAATCATGTAGCATTTTAGTCAACCGTTGCTTCACGCTGAGCTCTAGGTTGGCACCAATCTTTACCTCTTTCCTGTCTGCCTCAGTACCCAGGTTTATTATTTCCACTGGCTCTTCATGTGGTTGAATTGCCCTCTCTTCCTGAAGTAACAGTCTTGCAAGCTCGACAGGCACTTCGCAATCATCTTCACCTTCGTCTTCGGCTAAGTTGATCGGATTTTCGAAGTCATAACTGGCAGTAGCAGAGTTGTTATCAATGAGATCCATAGTGGATTGAAACCTGTATGAGTGAGTGTGTGTGTAAATACAGCTGTTTTGAAAAATATAAAGGAAAGAAAGACAGAAAAGGAGCATAAGATTTGAAATGCGAGAAAACGTCCAAGATTTTCATTTATGATATATGAAATGACAATTTATATGCCCTCACAAATGAAACCACGGTGCCTCGGGTAAGACACCGGGCCATAGAGTTTATTTATTGTTTATTACAAATAACAAAACATAGGAATTCATTACTCAGTAACAAGAGAAACAGGTAGATTGTCCTTTGCACTCCAATTGTTAGGTCCACTGTCGGTTGCCGGGTAAATCCAACTGTCGAACTCAGCTTCATCCACTTCATCCTCATCCCCAATAGCATTCACTCCATGAGCAGGCAGGGGAGCTGTCACTACATTAGGCTTCTCAGATGCCTCAAACTGTACCTCCTTGGCGTCAATAAGGTCCTGCAGCTTGCTCCTTAATGCCCAACAGTCATCAGTGGAATGCCCCGGGCTATCAGAATGGTAAGCACAACGAGCATTTGGGTTGTATTTGGGGGAGGCAGTGTTCACAACTTTTGGCGCCTCTCTGACAGTCACTAGATTGGTGGATAACAACTGTGGCAGGATCTGTGATAAGGTCGTGCTCATACGGGTAAACTCTCTCCGGGGTCTTTCAGCCCTTTGAGGATTGGTTTGCCGAGGAGCGGCAGCAGGCTTAGCAATCATTACCGCACTGACAAATTGGCGGCGCTCAGATTTCTCTTGTCTCCCGGAGCCATATACAGCACTGGCCTCCTTCTTGAAGGGTTTCTTCTCTGAACCTGTAGACGCACCTTTCGGAATCTTCCCAGACTTCAACCCAGCCTCAATTCTCTCTCCAGTCAGAATCAGATCAGTGAACCCTGCAGACGAATTCCCGATAAGATGGTTGAAAAATGGCCCAGATAGGGTCCCCAAGAACATGTCTACCAACTCCCGATTAGTCAACGGAGGCTGCACCCTGCCAGCCAGATCCCTCCACTTCTGAGCGTAATCTTTAAAACCTTCACTTGAACCTAACGACATACCCTGGAGTTGGGTACGTGTAGGGGCAAGGTCCGCATTATATTGATACTGCTTATAGAAAGCAGTAGCCAACTCCTCCCAGTTACGAACCTTGGTCCCATCCAGCTGATAGAACCATTCGAGATGAGTCCCTGAAAGACTCTCCTGGAAGAAGTGGATCCACAAATTCTTATCCACTGAGTACGGTTGAATCTTCCGAACATAGGACCTGAGATGTAGCTTGGGGCAAGACGCCCCGTCGTACTTAGTGAAAGATGGTGCTTTGAATTTACGAGGAATGATCACACCAGTAGACAAACCCAAATCTCCAAAATCCAGCCCAGGTACCTGTTGTATCTCCATAGCATTCAACCTGTCTTCCAACTGTTTGTATCTGTCCTCTGCAGGAGGATACTGCTCTTCATCAAAATCAGTCTCGTTGTCAGAGACTACCAGACTAGGACCTTTTTCCGCTTGAGGAGTACCCTTGCCAATAGAAGAACCAACCTCTTCATTTTGCAGAGTGTTGCCAAACCTTCGGCCCGAGTTGAACAGAACAGTTCTTCTCTTCTTCTTCTTTTCCTTCTTTAGGAGCAGAGCCTTCAGCTCCTCTTGGCCCTGAGCCAAACCCATGATTAGTTCCTGAAATTGCGCATTCTGCGCCTGTAGAGCTTTGATGGACATCTCGGTTGATGATGAGTCAGGATTCATGATGCTGAAATAAACAGCGAAGAACTGTAAGCAACCTGAAAAGAGGAAAACCTGCTATGCACATGATGAATGATATTTGTTTATGCAATGCATTCAAGGGTTCGAAAGTTCAAATTTGTTGTAGACAAAAAGGAACACACGTTATCATTAAGGAAATAATTGTTCAGTACATCAAATCCTCATGGGCAAAATAATACAAAAGCAAATCAATCCCAAAATATACTACGCATCCTCTTTGGAGCTATGTAAGTGTTAAGATTCCTCTCCTCATGCAACAGGCGGGTGAGCTCCAAGACCTTCTTTTCACTGGCATGTAGACTGGTCTCAAGAGAATTCCGTTCTTCCTTAAGCTGGATCCAGCTCTTCTGCATCTCTTCCCAGGATGTGGGCATATCAGGGTGCTGAATAGTGTAGGACACTTCTCCTTCCAAGACTGGCTCTTTGATCACAGGGAGCATATGAGGATAAGGCATCACTAACTTCTGGGAGCGGGCTCGTACCCACTTGAGATAAGGTTCCAACGGGATGGAGTTCCTGTGCCCCAGTGTCTTACTGTCTATCCTACTTGGCATCCTCCAAGCTCTGATAAATCTCTGGCGAAGTCCTTGAGTATCGTTGTCGAAGTCAAAAACTATGTCAGGAATTAACATGTCATGAGGACCATCCCTCCGAGCATAACCAAACTGTCTCCAAGCCAGGCATGGGTTGTAAGTAATACCTCCTCTGATTCCAAGTAAAGGAACATTAGGGTACTCCCCGCAACGATCAACGATAGTGACATCTTCTCTGGACCTAGGGCACCAATGTATATCCGCATGTGTAAGAGTCATCAACCGTTGTGACCATCTCAAACCCCGCTCGTTCTTCAAAACTGATTATGGAAGGTGCGAAATAAACCACCTTCCCAGGAGAGGAGTGCAACACATAAGGACACCTCTTTTTCTCATGGTTCGAGTGTAACATGAGTGGAGGATGTCCCCCAGCAACGTAGGTATATGATTCCTGGACATGAAGATCTGGATAACACTGATATCTATAAGCTGATCTGGGTTAGGGAACAACACCAAACCATAGACAAGGAGGGCCACCACTTCTTCAAAAGCTTGCAAATCAAGGGAGTTCCAACATTCCTGGGCCTTTTCAAACAGAAACTTGGCTAAGAACCCTTTGATACCACTTCTAACTTCCCAATGTCCCTTGAGGTCAGATGACTGTAGGTGCAAGGCTTTAGCAATCTCTTCAAGCTTAGGTTCCTTTTCCGTACCGTTGTAGGGTAGTTGATCAAGGATAGGGATCCTCAGGAGCCGGGAGAACTCCTCCAATGTAGGTACCAACTGATAATCCAAGAAGGTGAAACAGTGATGCAGAGGGTCCAAGAATTAGAACAGGACCTTTATCATGTCTTCCTCAATGTTGGTATTGACCAAGCTGATGAGTCTTCCATGTCTTTCACTGAATGAAGAGCTCTCGGGAATCCTGGATATAAGTTCCTTAAGCTGAGGAGGGATCTTTACAAGATTGATTTGAATTGTCTTTCTACGAACAGTTTCCATGTCCTATAAAACAAGAACAAAGATGAAGATTCGAACCCCTAAAATGGTCAGTCAATGCATATGATGCTGGATGATGTCATGATGCTATGATTAAACACACCACAGATATTTACAAAGACAAACATGTAAGGCACACAAGGCACACAAGACAAGCCCTTAGGGTTTAAGGCCAGCATGGGGTCTGGGTAGTACCCTCTTGAAGTTGGTGGATTTAACCTGTCCTATTAGAAGTAACCGGGTTCTAAGGATCCCAACATCACGGGATTGCTTTCATTGTTCATCGTTTCGATTTAGCCACTGAACTGGCGACCGAAATATTCCAGGAAAGCAACCCTCAATTGAGTGTAGTATCGAGTATCAACCAACCTCGGACTGCACCAAAGTCAGTTATCTCACTACCCTAAAGAGGCCAAGATAGTTCAATTAAGGTTCCTAAGGTTTGTTGATGCTTCACGACACCACGCGGAGGCCCCGTACTCTCCTTGACTGAACTCAAGGGTTACTGGTACACACCAAAGTGCCACATCAACGTAGCAGACTGTTTCAACCATGTCGGTATACCCCGCACAGTTCCCTCACAACCTTGTTGCTACTTTCTAAGAAGGTATCCCCCAGATCCGGGTTAGGATCTATAGAACTCCCAAGCAACCCAACAATTTAAAGCAAACAAGGAAAGCAATTGAAAACACAGTTATGAACTAACCCTAAGGTACACCTCACTTTAAGTTTAAGTCCCCAGCAGAGTCGCCAGTTCTGTGATCGGTGGATCTGGAACTGACTGTTTAACGCTGGTTCGCGAAATGTTGCGGAAGCAAGAGTCGCCACCGTCTTTTATTTTCTCCAATATGGACAGGACAAAAGCACAGAAAAATTCCTTATAGAGATTGCTCTCGGTTCGGGAGGTAGGTTATAGAAAGGGAAGGTGTTAGCACCCTTTCTATCCATGGTTATCCATGGGCTCTTAGATACTTGCTCATTGTGTTTTCAAAATGGTTTGTTTGCTTTTCAACTGTGGGTTTTAAAAAGTTTCTTTGAAAATTTCAGTTCGACTCTTGTATCGGTCCTCAAGAGTGTTTGAAAAATGCTTTCGAAAGCTTTTTGAAAATGTGTTGGTGTGAAAAGTATTTTTGATTTGTTTTGTTTTGAATTAGAGCAAGTATCCACGAGAACCTACCTACCCTAAGGAATTCGTCTGTGTAAATGTCCTTTAAAATAGTGCCATCCCACCATTGAGAGGTAGATAGCACCACCGTTGGAGGTGTTCGGGTCAATTCGAGGTTCGGGACATGGTGATCACCAGAGCAATGGGAAGACACCTTAGAAGCTACCCTCATGCCAGGTTCCCGGATCATGAGGACTTACTAAGACATCCTCTACTCGACGATCACCTTTCGAGAGGCAAGGCAACAGTGAAGCGTACCCTAGAAGTGGCGTGTGATTTGTGTGTCAAATTCAGTTATTTTATCTTGTCATGTCAAAGTGGTCTACGCGTGTGTTTTTATTTTGGTCATTCATTCTTGCATGCATTTTATTAGCAGTTAAAAAAGATGCGGAAATTAAATGTTCTAAACTATTACAAAAGGCGCGGGTCCACATCGCCAAAATTTCCAGGACCCGATTTGACAGAAAATAGAGAAATAAAGTAAAGTGCGAAATATTAAAATGTTCGAGTTTACAAAGCTTTGGGAGAGGTACATAAATATTAAAAGGAAAAGAAATAAATACGCGAATTGAAATTTAAATTAGAAACGAGGGCGTTGGACCCTTTTTAATGGAATTAATTAAATTGTTAAATTATTGAGAATTAAAATGAAAGGGAATTATTTTTTTGAGATTTTTGTATTTTATGACTTTAATGAAATTAAATTGAGAAAATAATCCTAATTCTAATTTATTAAGAAAAAATATTTAAAGTTAAACCTAAATTAACCTAATTAATTATATGGTAATTTAATTACAAAAATAAATAATATTTAATTATTAATAAAAAGAAAAGAAAAAGGATAAAAATTAATTAAAACCCTAATTCTACTAATTTTAGTTTATTAAGAAAAACATTAAGATTTAATCCTAAATTAAAACTAATAATCAATTAATGTTATTTATTTACAAAAAAATATTAATTAAATAAATATATTTTAATTTTGTCCTTTCTGATTTTTTTATTGTTTTTTATACTTTTTATGAAAATATTTAAATTAAAGAAATTAATAAATAAAAGAAACAATAATCAAAATAAATACCAAAATAATGAAGAGAACAATGCAAACCTAGGGGGGTCTGTCCCCAAATTGGGAGGTTTTGATTAGTATTTTTGGGCCCAATTGTCCCTGGCCTCTTTGACTTTCTTTGCCAGCGTGTGGAGGTGTTGACTGCAGCCTATCATGTTCTTCAGATCTGGGCCTTTTGAATGATCCTGCTATACGCGTGGCACGCCTAGAGAATGGATGCATGGTGGAACCTGGAAGCGAATCTGCATAGGATGATAATTGAAGGAAAAATAATATGAAAGGGGTGGGGACCTGGGATCGAACCCAGGTCCCAGGGGTTACCACTAAGCGTGCTTGCCATCCGTGCTGCTTCTTTTCTTTGTACATTATATAAACAATAAATATAATAAGGTAAAACAAATGCTAATGCTTTTTTCGCGCGAGAATTTGAATAAACCAATTACTGATGGCCACTTCATCATCTTCTTCGTGGTTTGTTTATTTCCTGAAAATAGAAAGTGGTTAGTGGGGGTTTTTAACCCCCCCAAAATACGCCATATCTGAAAATAGCGAATAGGCCATATGGCCTCATAAATTAGGCGTGAGGATTAATTTGTTTTCGTCTGAACACGCTGAATTCGTTCATGGTATTGGCCTGTCCTAATTTTACAATAGCTGAAAACGCCCAATTTAGAACTTGGAAAACCCTAGATGATAACAATGGTGGAATCACGTATAGTGCACAAAAACACAATTAAATTACACAGTTAGCATCAGAATCCATCAATTAGTCAGAATCCATAAGAAAAATGCAATGAATATGCTTGAAAATCAAAATACGATTATGCATATTATGTGAAAAAATTTGATTTCTGTATACCAATTCAAAGGGCTATGCGTATGGAAAGCTATCCAGTTAGACTCAGTGATGTCCTAGGAAGGTAATGGGATGAATTTCTTGGCTTGAATCGACCTAGAAGATGGTTTTCAGATTTGAGTTTTTCTTGAAAAATTCCAAGTTTGTTTTTTGGTATATGGCGCAGCTTGGACCTCTCTAGGATTAGGTTTGAATTCTATACTTATGTGTGAATGATTAGGTCAAAGAATTTGGTCAAAAAGATCCATGAATTGATGAATCAATATTTGATTTTTATGGCATTATTTTTCAATCTTTTCATGCATATTTGCCACCAAATCATGTCCAATTACCTTCAATTCTTTCCTAATCTGATTTGCACGAAATCTTGGAGATATTTTATGCACAAAAAGATTCAAAACATTAGGTTTAGTATTTTTTACCTATTTAATTTAATTAAATGAATTATTAATGATTAAAAATCCAAATAAATAAAATAAAAATGATAAAAAACTTCCCTTTGGGCCAAATGGTCGTGCACATGCCTTGGATAATGAATTGTGGAAGAAAAAGAGGCCCATTAGCAATTTTAGGTCATTTGAAGCAATGTTGACTTTTCAAAATATCCAAAAATTTCCCAACTTCCACAAGGCATAACTTGCTCAATTTTTAAGTTTTGCTCATGTTCTTTGACATTTTGGAAAGGTATTTGAGTCCTCTAACCAATGTCTTTGGTCCCATGTCATTTTTATTTACCAATCTAAAGTTATGGCCTTTGACTTAAAGTCCCTTTTTGTTGACTTTTGAAAATGACCTATAATGTTGAAATTGATAACTTTTTGTGAGAGCATTTCTTGGACTTGAAGTATGAAGAGGAGTTGTAGGAAATGTCTTTCTCTTAAAAATGAGCTTTGGATGGAATTTTTCTGATAAACCATGTGGAAGTTATGCCCTGGTCAATTTACAGTTGACTTTTTCAACTGTCCAAATATGGAAACTTTTGCATCTTGATGATTTTTGAGCCAAGCTTTGAGAATCATGATCAAGCATTGATCAAATGATGTTTGTGGCTTCACAATGAGATGTTGACCAAAAATTTGGACTTTTGACTGTTAAATGACCACTTTGCCCCTACAGTTGACTGTAGTGCAATTAGGGTTTTTGACTGTGCAATTTTGTGCTGTAAGTCTTGAAACTTTGTATGAGGATGCTTGACCATGTTTGTAGGCATGTGGGGCTTGATTGGACCCTTGGAAACTTCATTTTCTTGATCAGAACCAAAACCCTAATTTTGATTGTTTAGGAGGCCCTTGAACTGTGCAACCCTTGGGGAATTTTGAAGCATGACTTGGCAATTTCTTGAAGAATATGGGAGGGCAAATTTTGGGGTACAACAAGCACAAAAGGTTTATATATGAAAAAAGCGTCCATGATTGATTAAAATGACATATGAAAATGAAATAAGAACCCTTACAAATGGACCGTTGTGTCTCGGGTAAGACACAAGGTTAAAAAAGTAGGAATTGTTTGTGAATTATTACAGATCCAACAGAAATGGAAAAGATAAATTACTACAGTATGAAAGTAATCGGAATAAAGTCTTTTGCTTCCCAGTTGCACAGTCCTCCGCCAACAGTAGTAAAAATCCAATCATCCAAGATACCCTCTTCCTCACTGTCCTCTAGTGCATTAACCCCTTGATGGCTGATCTTCACAGGTGGCCCTCCCGCATGGGCATGGCGCACGACCTTCTAAGCAGTCGAAGTAAATCCCAGGCCAAAATTGTCTGATTTGAAAGGAAAGTCTGGAAGCTGACCCCAGATAGTGGATCTGCCTTCTTCCACTACTGCCCTTGCATCTTTTAGAGAAGACATCTGAGGTACAGGTCTTGTGATCACAGGAGTTGAGGATACCGCCTTGGTCACTGCTATTTTCTGGGAAACTTCTTCAAAATGTTAGAAAGGGGTTTCAATGAATTCTCCATCCAATTCTATATATCGGAAAGAATTTAGATGACTAATCATGTATTCCTCTTTACCATGGGCAGTTATGATTTTCCCTTGGACAGGGTACTTCAGCATCTGATGCAAAGTCGAGGTGACCGCACCGGCATTGTGAATCCAGGGACGTCCCAACAGGCAAGAGTAAGAAGGACAAATGTCCATCACGTAAAATGTTGAATTGAACGTCTGGGTACCCACTTTGATCGGGATGTCCACCTCCCCATAGACCATCCTTTTAGATCCATCAAATGCTCTCACAATGATGTTACTGGGTTTTAGGGTCATCCCCTCATAATCCAATCTATCCAAGGCTTTCTTTGGCAAGACATTTAAAGATGATCCAGTATCAACCAAAACATGGGCTAGGGTCGTCCCCTACACTCCACTGAGACATGTAGTGCATCGTTATGTTTTCTCCCTTTAGATATCAAGTCTGCATCGGAGAAACCTAGGACATTGTCAGCTGTTAGGCTGGCCTCACACTCTTGGAATTGATCCGCAGACGTCTCTTGCGGAACATGAGCCGTCTTCAGGAACTTGACCAAAGCTTTAGCATGTGCCTCAGAGCACAGCAGCAAGGCTAACATAGAAATTTTGGAGGGGGTCTTCCCCAGTTGTTCTACCACATCATAATCACTTTTCTTAATGATCCTCGGGATTTCTTTCATCTCCCTCTTGGATGTCTCAGGAATAACTAGTGACTGAGCCTTCGTCAAGACAGGCTCCTCTTGAACATTCTTTCCTTTATTCTCAGCAGCGGAAGTAGGGATAGGAATTGCATTGTCATTGTTGGAGGGTACACTTGCAGATGTAATCACTGGTACATCTGTAATTTTCGGAACGGCCACGGGTCCAGAGACTTCCTTTGGAGGCACAATCTCTGGAGAGAAAATTCTTCCACTACGAGTAATTGTGCTTGTGCCAGCAATGTTACTGATGTCGGAATTGTCTTCTTCAGAGCTCTCGTCTTCGGCAGTCTGTTCAATCTGTTTGACACCATGGTAGTAGATTTCTCCACCATAGTTCCATGGTACCATTTTATCTGATTTGTATGGGGCAGGCCCGGGCATTGTTATCTTCAACGGAGTAGTCATAGGAGCGGATGTAATCCTAACGGGTTTTTTAGGAACCCTGGAAGGATTGGCGTATATGGTTATTATTGAAACTTCTGGAAATGGAATGGGTGAAATAGGAGCTTTCTCAAACAAAATTTCCTGGTTATCAATCAATTGTTGGATACCTTTCTTCAACAGAGGGCAGTCAGATGATGAGGACAGGCAAGTATGGCAATCTTGGACACAACCTAGGAACACCCCAGCTTTCAACAAATTCAACTTGATGGTTAGGAGAGGAGTTAATAGTTCATCCACAGTAGAAATAAACAGATCTTCTTCCACAGCACTAGCATTGTGCCCATGCCTAGGCATTGGAGCGGAGATAACATTTGGTTTTTCAGGAGCTTCAAATTCAACTTCCTTTGCGTCGATCAGATCTTGAATCTTGTTCTTCAGAGCCCAAGAGTTGTTGGTGTCGTGCCCTGGACTTTCAGAATGGTAAGCACACCTGACATTCAGATGGTAGTGTGGAGATGTAGTATTGGGATTTTTAGGGGCCTCTTTTAGCATGGCCAAATTCAACTTCAAGAGATGTGGTAGGACTTGAGCGGGAGTCATGTTTATCTTGGTGAATTGCCTTACAGGCCTTTCCACCCTTTGCTGGTTATTTCTCGGCTGATCATTTCTCGGTTGGTTGTTTCTTGGCTGGTTTGATGTAGACTTTTGAATCATAACGGCCCCCATAGTTGGTCGTCGCTCGATTCTTCCCTGATTTCTATGGGCATAGATAGCAGACACTTCCTTATTTCCGGTGAAAGGCTTTTTGGAAGCAGCAGAGGTAGACGCGTCTTTCTGAATTTTCCTACTTCTTATACCGGCTTCTATCCTTTCGCCAGTTAAGATCAATTCAGTGAAACCTGCAGAGGAGCTTCCAATCAGGTGATTAAAGAAAGGCCTGACAGAGTCCCCAAGAACATGTCCACTAGCTCCCTTTCAGATAATGGTGGTTGCACCCTTCCGGCTAAATCCCTCCACTTTTGGGCATAATCTTTGAAGCCCTCATTGGACACCATAGCCATACCCTGGAGTTGAGTACGGGTTGGTGCCAAGTCGGCGTTATATTGATACTGTTTATAGAAGGCGGCTGCCAAGTCTTCCCAATTATGCACATCAGACCTCTCCAACTGGTAGAACCAATCAAGCTGTATCCCCGACAAACTGTCCTGGAAAAAGTGGACCCACAAATCTTTGTCAGCAGAATGTGGTTGAATTTTCCTAATATAAGATCGTAGGTGCATCTTGGGACAAGACACCCCATCATACTTGGCAAACAAAGGTGCTTTAAACTTAGGAGGGATTACTATTTCTGATACCAACCCTAAATCCTCAAAATCCAGACCCGGTACTCTCTGTATCTCCATAGCAGCTAGACGCTCTTCCAAGTTTTTGTATTTGTCATCGGCCGGAGGGTATTGTTGTTCTGAGTAGTCCTCTTCTTCCTCTTCTTCAGCTTCAGATTCAGATGGCACTGCAGTCTCTTTACCTTTTCTCTCCCCTTCCTCAGAGGTTGATGGAAATTCCAACGTCCTTATGGCTTGTCCTTCAAACCTTCTGCCCATGATATCCACACCGACTCGCTTGTTCTTCTTTTTCTCTTTCTCTTTCTCTAGAAGAGTCTTGATCTCCTCCTGCCCCTTGGCCAAGGTCAAGAGTAGCTGTTGAAATTGTGAATTCTGAGCTTGTAAGTCTTTGACCGTTTGTTCTAGATCCATCTTGCTGAAATAAACAGCAGAGAGATGAGGAAACTTGGTGTGAAGACCTGTTTATACATATGATGAATGATATGTATTCATGTAATGCCTTCAAGTATTCAGAAATTCAAACTTGTTTTAAACAAAAAATAAACACACGTCATATTAATAAGATAGAATTGTTAGTACATCAATGCCCCTTGGGAAAAATAATACAAAATTCTAAGGTAAAAAGACGTTGCGCATCCTCTTGGGTGCAATGTAGGTGTTGAGAGTCTGCTCTTTGTGAAGTAGCCGAGTGAGTTCCAAAACCTTCTTCTCGCTTGCGTAGAATTGGGCTTCAAAAGTATCGCGTTCTCCCTTGAGCTGTATCCAACTCCTTTGCAAATCTTCGAGTGATGTTGGCATGTCAGGATGTAGGAGGGTGTATGGAACCTCTCCTTCCTTAACAGGCTCTATAATCACAGGGAGAATGGAGGGGTAAGGCATCATAAGACTTTGGGGCGGGTTCGTACCCACTTGAGGTAAGGCTAAAAGGGGATGGAATTCTTATGTCCCAAGGTCTTACTGTCTACCTTTTTTGGCATCCTCCAAGCTCGGATGAACCTTTGACGAAGTCCTTGGTTGTCGTTGTCGAAGTCGAAAACCAAACCTTGAATCAGCATATCATGTGGGCCATCCCTTCGGGCATAACCAAACTGTCTTAGAGCCAAGAAGGGGTTGTAGGTGATGCCTCCCCTAATGCCAAGTAGAGGGACATTAGGGTATTCCCCACAACGGTCGATGATGATAACATTCTCTTTAGATCGAGAAAACCAATGAATATCTGAATGTGTAAGAGTCATCAATTGTTGTGACCACCTCAAACCTTGCTCATTCTTCAAAATTGATTGGGGAAGATGAGAAGTAAACCATCTTGCCAGTAGAGGAGTGCAACACATGAGAACACCTCTTTTCCTCATTGTATGAGTGTGAAAAGAGTGCAAGATGTCTCCAAGCAATGTAGGCACCGAATTGCGTGACATAAAGATTTTGACAGCACTCACGTCTATGAGTTGGTCAGGATTAGGGAACAAGACCATCCCATAGATGAGAAGAGTACAATCTCCTTAAAATCTTGTAAGTCCAAGGAGTTCCAGCAGCTTTGGGCCTTCTCAAACAAGAACTTTGCAAAAAAGCCTTTGACACCACTTCTAGTTTCCCAATGGGTTGTGACATCAGATGAGTGCAGGTGCAGGGCTTGAGCAATCTCTTCTGGCTTTGGATCTCTTTCCGTACCGTTGAAAGGTAGTTTATTGAGAATAGGAATCCTCAAGAGTTGAGAAAATTCCTCCAAAGTAGGCACAAGCTGGTAGTCAGGAAATGTGAAGCAGTGGTGCAAAGGGTCAAAGAACTAGAAAAGAACTTTCATCATGTCTTCCTCTGTGTTGGAAGTGACTAAGTTGAGAAGACGACCATGTCTCTCGGTGAATGGAGAGTTCTCAGGAATCCTTGAAGCTAGCTCCTTGAGTTGTGGAGGAATTCTTACAAGGTTGACTTGGATAGTTTTCCTGCGAAGTGAATCCATAACCTACAAAACAGGAACAAAGATGAATTTCCAAAATCCTTGAAATGGTTAGTGGATGCAAATGATGCTTCATGATGTCCATAATGTTATGCACAAGTATATATGTACAAGCAAATCACACAAGTTCCTAGTTTAGGCTTGCATGGGGTTTCATAAGTAAGTACCCTCTTGAAGTTTAGATGGCTCAACCTGTCCTAGAAATAGTAACCGGGTTTTAAGGAGCTCAATATCACTGGATTTTTTCCTTGTTCATTGTTTCAATTCAGCCTCTTTACTGGCGACCGAAATATTCCAAGGAACCAACCCTCAATGAGTGTAGTATCGAGTATCCACCAACTTTGGACTGCACCAAAGCCGGTCATCTCACTACATCCTAAAAGGCCAAGTTGGTCAAGTAAAGGTTCTAAAAGTTCGTTAGTGCTTCATGACATCACTCAGCGGCCCCGTATTCTCTTTGATTGACTCAAAGGCTACCAGTACCCACAAATATGTAACACTAACATAGCTATTGCTTAGACCGTGTCGGTATACCCCGCATAGTTTCCACAACGTATTGCTATTTACCTATCAATGTTTCCCAAATCTGGGTAGAGGATTCAAACCCAAACAATAGAACCAAAGTGTAAAGCAAACAAGTCAAGCAATTGTAAGCACATAAAGGTGATCTAAACCCTAAGGTAACCCCACTTTTGTCTTTCCCCAACAGAGTCGCCAGTTCTGTGATACGGTGGGAGAACTGACTTGAGGTTTTGCGTTTCGTCGCAAATGTCGTGGTTTAGCAAGAGTCGCCACCGACTTTTATTTTATACAAAAGGAAAGGTAAAAAAGCACAGGAAAGACCTTTCAGATGTTTTCTTGAGTTCGGGGGGTAGATTATGAAAAGAGGAGGTATTAGCATCCTTTTCATCCATGGTTTTCCATGGGCTCTTAGTTACTTGTTTAGATCACTTGCTTTGCTTTTGCAATTGTTTGAAATGGTGCTTTGTGTGGTTTTTAAAGTATTTTGAAAAGAGGCCATCGTTTAGGCAATTTTTGTAATGATTCTCGTTCGTAAGAATGTATACAAAGATGTTTGTCTTTTGAAAAATGTTTCAATGTTTTGAAAGTTGTTTGGAAATGTTTTGAAAATGTGTGTGTGTTTGTTTGAAAATAGCAAGGATTATTTTGAAATTGATCAAGTAACTAGAAGCTATCTACCTACTAAAAAGTCTTTCTTGTACATTTTTATTCCTTTGACATTGTTGATTTACCATTGCTTTGGTAAACAACCCTATCTTTGGATGTTAAACGGGATGGGCGCGGGTCATCGTATAACCATGATAGAAATGTTGCTAGGTATCTTGGCATGCTTAAGGGACCAAGATCATTTTGTTTTAGGTAACCTTGTCTAGCATCATCGAGGGACTATGATCTTTTGTTTTGTTTTGTTTTGTTTTGCCAG
The DNA here is from genome assembly GCA_948472305.1 of Vicia faba. Lineage (NCBI taxonomy): Eukaryota > Viridiplantae > Streptophyta > Magnoliopsida > Fabales > Fabaceae > Vicia > Vicia faba. Next base: position 231,876,491 of record OX451741.1, on the reverse strand, counting down.
GATACCTTGCATGCATACCATGGCCATTTTGTTTAGGAAACCAAATGGGTGGAATCCTAGGGGTGTTTGTATGCAATGTGTGTCATATTATATGCATTTGTTTGTCTTGTATTAGGTCTTGCTATTTGTTTGATCTTTGTCTTATCATACAAACCCTAATTTTACTAAGCATGGTATAATGCGATAAATTGCGTAAAATAAATATAAGCTATTACAACAATTATTATGGGAGGGGGGATACAAGTTTTTGAATGGGGGATATTGCTCAAAATAAAACCCTAAAAATTATTACAACCCAATTGAATTATTGTACTATAAATAAATAAACAATTATTTAAATATGCAATAAAATGTATGGATGCAAAATGTTTTTGTATTTATTTTATGTATGAGAAAAATAAATTATTTAAGTCCTAAAAATAAGAAAAAAATAATATTGTTATTTTTGAAAGGGTGAAAAACCCTAGTTTTTGATTAAAGAAAATATATGCTTCTTATTATTTTATTTTGTCCATTTATGTACAAGAAAGAAAAATAAATAAAATTATTTACAAATATTAAAAAATTAAAATATATGTGGAAATAATATTTTATGTGTATGAATAATAAAAATAAAAATGTATGATATTTTTAAATGTGTTTATTATTTATTTTAAGAAAATAATTTCTATTCTATTTAAAATAATCAAATTTTTATGCAAAAAAAATAAGATAAAAAATAAAATAAAAATGCAAAAAATTAAGAAAATATTTTTGGGTATTTTTTATCATTAGAAAAAATGAATGCAAGCACAAAAAATAAAAATATGCAAGAAAATACAAAAATATAAAATAATAAGTCAGGGGGTGCAAATAGTGGATCAGGGGGTATGAGAAGTAAAACAACAGGCCCAAGGCGCCCCAGGCCCAAGCCAGCCTTCGTCCCTATCCTCCAGCCAAACGTTTGCGCGCGTTTTTTGCTTCAACCTGTAATTATCTATTCTTTGCACAAAAACAAAAACTTGCAACATAAAAAATGTAGCTTGGAATCTCACGATTCCAATGATATAAAAAATATAATCTAACTCTCAAGGATCATGGAGAATTTCTGTAGCCCGAATTTCTGACCTAATTTTTTCATGAACTTCAAGCTTCAAATTCTCACTACTCAGTTAATATAAATGACAATTATGCATATGTACAGCTTTAGCAAGTTAAGGACTACATTTTTGCTTCACAAATCAAAGCTTAAGGATTCCTAAATAGAGAGATAGAGTTTTGAAAAATACCGTGTTAAACTGAGTTTGGATATGACAATATGGGGACTTTGAGTGAGGCCTAAAGATCGTGTGAGCTTCCTTGAAGTTCCCTCAAGCTTTTCCAATGCTTAGCTGGCCCTGAGGACGGTTGAAACTTCCTGCACGAGTCAACCTGCAATCTTCCAAAGTGAGAATGGTGATGTCTGAAATAGGGCTTACAGAACCATGACAAGGACTTGGATAGTTTGGATGTTATGTAGGGAAGATGTTTGAAGTGTTACAAAGAAAAACGCACGAGCAAATTTTAAGTTGGCAAGTGTTTTGCAGAAGCTGCCCTGTTTTGGGCAGAAATGTGGTTTTTCTGTTTGGGAGAGTTTTGAATGTTGTGTATTTGTGTTTTTTGCTTGAGACAAGTTTATGAAGTTGTTTAGAATGACACCAAGGCTTCCCTTTAACAGATGTGCAAGTTCTGGTCCCTTTTGCCAAATTGCTTGCATTTGAAGAAAAGTTGAAGTGACTATGCAAAAGGCTTGTACTTGCTAGTTCTAGGGATGCAAGGAGTTGGTATGCTTTTCCTGATATCTGTGGACATTGCTTGTGACAAAAGAACAGGTCCAAGGCTCAAGGATAGCAAAGTTGCAAAAAACTTGCTTTATCAAAATGGTATTGTGAACTTTATGCCATTTATGGATTAATCTTTTGTACAATGCTCCAAAGGTGAAAACAAAGGATTTAACCACTGAGTTAGAATTAAATTATGGAGTTTAGAAGGGATTAGGACATGTAATGTAAGGTACAAGCATGCTAGGATCTGATTTGCAAGTTGCTGCATTGTGAAAATGGCTTGAACAAAAGTGATAAAATACTATTTTCTCTTCTTCGATTCTCCCTAACCACAAATGATCTTGGAGAGTTCTTGGACATTTTGGAAAGCTTGAAACATGCTCTACAATCCATATTTGAAATGCATTTTGAGATACCTCTTGTAACTAGGTGAAAAATGTCCATGAAGTTGGGTCAAAAACCTGCCTAAATTAGGGAAAATTTTCACAAAGTCTTTTAGTTCATGGACCCCTATTCACAAATTCATAACTTGAGATCCAAGCATATTTTGGGAAAACTTTGTGAAGAAAAGTTTTAGATTTCATGGAGGACTACAACTTTCATGTTGGAATTTTTCTTTGAATCCAATTTCATCATGGTGAAAAATTGGTGAAAAGTTAGGAAAAAATAAGAAATTTTCCATACTTAGAAAAATTCTAAGTTATAAAAAATTTCAAATTAAAACCCTAATTTGAAATTTTAGATTTCTTGATCAACAAGTTTCATATTTTGACATATCTTGATGAATTATGACCTTTGGCACTTGATTTTGACCAAAAAGTCAAAGTTTGACTTTTCAGTGTATAGTTGACTTTTGATCAATTGACTGCAAAATTCATCTGTCAATCCTATGCATTTGAGATATTTTGAACTATGTGATTAGGTCAAGATGGTGCTATTGGGTCCTTGAAATCATGGTTGAACCCAATTGGTCATTGGCTAGGTTAAAAATCAGAAATTGCCCTTTCTCAGTCAAAACCCTAATTTTGACCATTTTGCCCTTTTGATGATTTGATCAAATTTCTTGAGGAGTTGTGGTCCAAACTTGATCAAATGGTACATATGAGTCTAATATGTTGTTGTGGATCAAAAAATATGAAGCTTGACTGTAAATTGGCCATGGTTGACTTTTTCCCCAATACAGCTGATTTTTAGGTCAACTGTCCAATTGACTGGGCAAAAATGTGATTCAAGGCTTGAAACTTGTCATGAGCAATCTTAGGGGTCCAAGATGGTGTATGAAAGTCACATGAAGCGTTGATAGTCCAAAAATCCTTGTGCAAACTCAAACCCTAATTTCAGGTCATCAGTGCAAGAGGAGGTGTCTTGAGCTGACCAAACCCTAATCTTGTCTTGAATCCAAGAAGTCTTGTGAGAAAAATCTTGATAAATGAGAGGGAAAATTTTGGGGTACAACAATGGGCTTAACCTTTTATGCTTGAACCTCACTTATAATGTGGTCCACGACTCAAACATTCACCCGCACATTATTTGCTTCATTTTTCAATTTATTTTTATTTTTTATTAATTAAAAAGTGAATTAAATCAAATAATTGATGAATAATAGCGAAGATATGATTTGATTTGGTTTTTGGACAGGTTGGCAATCAAAATATGCCGAATTATCAAGGACAAAACGAATCAAGCATAATTGGTACAAGAAAGGGAAGATTTGGCTCAAAATAGCAAGTTTACATAAGCTTGAAAATCAAATCAAATCTCTTATAATTGCAAAGATTCAATCAAAATTTGTAACCCTAATTCATTCCTTGATATATAATGGACAAGAACAAAGCATGGCATAAGGGTTAGCAATCGTGAAAGAGGCAAAGAAAATTCAGAAAATTAAAGGAAAAAGTGTGAATCGGTTTTCACTCCACAGGACAATTCAATTCATTCCAACAATTCCAATCGTTTCTTGGACCTTCCCAGAAGCCAATTGGATCATTTACAAGACTTGAAACACCCAGAAACGCGCATAATCACTCTCACAGTTTGCAAAAATTTTCAGAAACGATTATTGTATTTCTTGCATCATTAGCATGTTTAAATTATATATTTGTGATCCTCATCATGTTTGCAAGCTAACTGAATACTTTAATTGCGTTTTTGAAGCCTATACATGCCTTTGCCATTGTTAGGGTTTGTATGTGCAGTTTAGGGGTTTTGTCCACAGGTTAAATTGGCCAGCAAAAGGGGTACCATGATGTTCACAAGATCAAAACGAGTTGATCTATATAATTAAATGCCATTTATCTTGCGTGTTGTGGATTTTTGAATTTCACAGGTTTGTAGCTACAAACCTTTGTCTGTAGGTAAAAGTACCAGAGCCTAAGACGACGGAGAGAGGAAGAAGAAGGTTAGGTGTCATCCAGCCATTCGCCCATTTGAACCAGCGTGCACGTTTTTTTGTTTTTTCCACTAACCACTTTATTTCATATATAATATTGTGTTTGTATTATACTTACAACAAAAGCGCGCAACTCTGATGGCAATAAGGCATTGGTAGTGAGTATAAGGACATGGGTTCGATCCCAGGTCCCAACAAAATTTTCTTTATTTCACTTTCTTGTAACAGATCTAACGCATCATCCTTCCTGGTGACCACCATGCACACTTGCGTCCAACCATTTGATCAAGCGTACCATCAGATCTAACGCTCCATCCATCAGGGACTATGGTGCACGTTTAAGTCAACGTTGCATAGGATCCAATATTGACTGGGCTTGGAGTGTTTTTTGGGCTTGGAAATTCAGAATGACACCCTCTTTTTGCTAGCATACAAGCCCATTTTCTTTTTCTTTATTTATTTCTTTTATTTCAATTATTTTGTTTAATTATTTTTTTCACCAAATTAATTACCTTTTTTTTTAATCATAAAATCAATAAATCATAAAATACCAAAAAAAAGCATTTTTTTAATAAAATATTTATTTAAATTTAATTAGAAATATAGGTTAAGTTAATTTCTTTTATAATTAAAATCAAATAGAAACTAGGTTTTAATTTTACAATTAAATTTCTTTTCTCAAATAAAAAACCAAAAATACACAAAATCTTGTTTTCTTTGTAAAATACTTTATTTTCTTGAAATTATTTAATTTAGCTAGATTAGGTTAATTTCAATTTCTTTTTCATAATTAAAATGATTAGAATTAGGGTTTTAGTCGTACATAATTTAATCAATTATTTTCTCAAAAATACAACCCAAATTATTTCTCAATTAGATTTTAGGGTTTTCAATTTCTCCTCGTATTTAATTCTCCACGCATTTAATTATTTCTTTTCCATTACTTTTGTAACTGCCGATGGTTTGTAATAGTTAAATTAGGGTTTTATTTCTTGCTTTAATCCCCGATTCTTTGGTTATGTAATTAATCCCCACCACCGAAGCCTTGTAATAACTAGGTTTATTTTCTCGCATTTTTAATTCCTGCAAATATTTAACTGTCTAGATGTATGCTAATAGGCCTTGTAATAGCTAGGTTTATTTTCTCGCATTTTTAATTCCTGCAAATATTTAACTGTCTAGATGTAAATCACATAATGTGCAAAGATTAAATAACTGAAACAACTCATATGCACATATTCACTCCTAGGGTTTACCTCACTCCGGTTACCTTCGGTAAACAATTATTAAGCATAGGAGATTTTAGTGGTTTCCCTCCAGTCTAAAAGATCAAAGTGTATCGTTCGAATGTTGCCTCGAAAATGTTGCCTCGAAAATATTGCCTCAAAAAGATCTTAAGACTCTAGGGTTACTACTAAAGTTTTCTAACTATTGCTTTAGTGATTGTACTTGTCCCTTTCGAATGTCCCTTACAACTCCAACGACAGTGCTACCTACTCCTTAATAGTGGGATAGCGCTGTCTAAAGGAAATAGAACGAATAATCTTTTTTCGAGTAGGTAGAATCTTAAGTACTTGCTCAATAAAAACTTTTCACACAAACACCTTTCAAAAAAAAAAATTTCAAAACAAACTTTGTCACATCCTTGAGGACTGATATAAGGGTTATCACGAAGTAAAACATTTTCAAGACAAGCACAAGCAATTTGAAAAATGAGCAAGTACCTAAGAGCCCATGGAAAACCATGGATAGAAAGGGTGCTAGCACCTTCCCTTTCTATAATCTACCCCCCGTACTCAGAAACATCTCGAAAAAGGTTTTTTCTGTTCTTTTTCCTTTTCCTTTGTTGGATGAAATAAAAGTCGGTGGTGACTCTTGCTTACTGCAACATTTTCGGGAAAAAACGCAAACCAGTATTAACAGTCGGTTCTGCCACCGTATCACAGACTGGCTATGAGGGAAGCATTGTAAACCAAGTGAACACATTCTTTGTGAGGGAATTGGGAAAATATTTCATCCTCAAATCCTTATCCACTATTAAATCACCAAGTTCTATTTGGTATCTGGCAACATGTTCCACAATAGATTCTTTGACGCCCCCTGCAAACTTAGTGAATTTTTGGAGTTTTCAACCTCTTGGTAACTCTGTTTGTAACATACAATCTGGAAATGAGGAAACATACGTAGTCCTCTGACAGCCAATATTTATTCTATTTCTCACCATTATTCGTTCGACAATGGCTTCTAGGTTTTGTTCCCCAACCACTGTTTCACGTCAAACCTGCCAGACTAGTTGGTCAGTATTCTGGTTTAGGTTTGCTATTACTACTGGGGGTTGTTATACTACCCTGAGATTGGGGTTGACACATGGAAGATTTGGTGGATCCTGTTCGACCTCTTCGTCTAAAACTTCCTCGTACTGCACTGGTACCTCACATGGTGGTGGTGCAGCTTGTCGAACTGGCTCTCTGGGAGCACCAAGAAAATCTCACATGCGAGTCATCTGAGCCGCTAACATCTGATAACTCTGCACCGAATTTTCAATTAACGGTCTTAATATGAGACTCATTTAATGAGTTAGCATATTAACCATTTCATGGTTACTTTCATCCATCTGTTGCCTCATGATAGAAACAGTACTTGATGGTAAAAATAGTCATAATTTGGTTGGAAAAACCCAACCCAATTGAATGCCCAAATTGGCTTCCCGACAGCCCCAGAGGACGGTATGGTGAAAATGCAGAATTTTCGCCAAATGTTGGACTACTAGTATGCAATCCTGCCATCATTGTTGTGGGCATTCCATACTCATGTATATTTCTTGCGAAACTAGGCATATATTGCCCAGTAGTTGGAACCACACTATCGTGTGTTTCTCTTGTGAAACTAGGCGCATAAGGCCCAGCAGTTCTGGCCATTATTAGTCTTGCAATTACTGGCTGTGTTATGGTAACTATATTTGGCGCTGTCGAAGACACAATCTCCGGACTAGAACCTACTGTAGCGCCCATTATTTAATTAATTATTTAATTAATTATTCATTGAAGTTGTGAGATGTTGTGAATTGTTGGCATAAGTTGCTAGATTATTATTAGTTAATTAATTACTTGATTAATAATAATAATAATAATAATAATAATAATAATAATAATAATGATAGAATTAGTAGAATAATAGAATAATTATGTTGGGTCTATTTTATTGGTTGGAAGTAGTAAAGTGGGGGTGTGTAAGTTAAGACCAATAGGATTAATGGTATAAGGTTAAGCTGATATAATAAATTTGGTTAGTTGGAGAATAGAAAGTCTTGGTGTGCTGACCGCGAAAAGTTGTGCATAAGAGGAGCAAGGTTGCACGGTTGTCGAGCAAGGCAAGACAAGGATTACAACCAGAGATTTGTAAAGTGACCTTCAATCCAGGTAAGGGTGGGGTTCTGACTATATAATTGGACTTACGATTAATGTTATATGGGGATTGACTGCATATATGTTTCTCGTGCGTATGATTCTGGATCCATTTCTTAAACTTCACAGTTTTTCATGTCGTGGGCGTTTATGAATTGTATGCGTACTACCCAATATAATTGATGAATAAGTTAGTGTAGATTATCACTTGTTGATGTGGCCGTTAAGTTGCTGTGTTGTTCCAAGCGGTTGGCCGGAAACTAGAGATTATGTTGATGTGGTTGTTAAGTCACTCTTTTATTCCATGTTGTTGGCCGGAAATTAATGGTCGAGGAGGATACTGAAGGGCTGAGTTAATGTTCTTCACAGAACCGATGACGTATGTGCAAAAGTTTTGAAGACACGCGGTGTCGGGGAACACCGGTGCTAGGCACCGAGCGGCATTAGGCTGCAAGGTGTGTCGGGAATACAGGTGTTGGGTGTCGAGCAGCATTAGGTTGCAAGGTGTGCTGAGGAGCACGGTATTTATGTCGAGTTGCACGAAGCGGAAGATGGTGCCAAGGGGAACATGTTATTTGTTAATTCTTTCTTGGTTTCTTTGCATGTCGAGGGGTGCATAGTTCTCCCTTATTCCTTAACGCCCGTGCATGCTGAGTTGGTTAATTACTTTAGTTTAGCAGTCTCGGTAATTTAGTAGAGTTTTTAGTAACTGTAGGAGAGAAAATTAGTATTTTAGTATAAAACTACTTAGCCGAATATAGTCGAATTTCTCGTATAATTACGTAGGACGTCGTGGTATATTTTGGTTGATATGTTGTATTGTATGCTTGTTATAAATTGAGAATTGGCAGGTGCTGATGAATTTTGTTGAGATGTCCTCTAATTATTGGCAAGTATTAAGTTGTAGGCTTATGGCCAATGTTGAATCATATTGAGTTGTTGTTGAATTTTATGTTGAGTTGTTGTTGAATTATTGTTATTCTTGTTAATACATTCATATTGTTGTCGCATACATAGCATATCAAGTTGGAGCTCATGCTCGATAAGTTGGCCTGAATTGGCAAATATAAAGGTGAAGGCTTATGCCTTGTTAATGCATCTATTAATCGGACGATTATTAAATTGAGAGTTTTACTCCATTGGTACCACATGCATGTGCATAAAAACAAGTTGCATTCCATGTTGCATTATGAGTTGTTGTGTGGATAGATTGATGATGTTAATGTTGTTAAAGAGCTGAAAAGTGGTGATCTTGTATGAACTGTTTCTAATATATTATTTATCATACATTTTATTATATTGTTCTATATCTCACCCCTTCTGTTTGAATATTACCCATATGTTGGTAACGTGCAGGTAATCCAGAGTGAAAGTGATTTACCTTCAGTAGTTCGAGTCAGTGTCATTGCTCTGATACGTAACACTTGGGGGATGAACGCTTGTTGCTTTATTGAAATTCTGGTATCAGATATATGATATCGAGTGAGATGTCACGACACAGATATCTGTTTGCAAGTAAAGTGAAGTAAAATCAAAAGCAGTAAAAACACAAAAGATTATTCACCTAGTTCAGTGTACAACAACAACTACTCTGGGGGCTACCAAGCCGGGGACAAGTTCACTAAATAGTATCAATTCATAGACCCTCAGTAAACAACCAGTTTATGATCTAATCACTTAATCACTACCCGTGCTAAACTTCTACCTAAGACTCACCTAGGTATGAGGCCCTCCTCAAATCCCTTCAATCACTTACAGTGAAAAACTAACAGAAATAATAAGTTTAAAATACTTCAATCATTCAATGCTTAAAAGCATGTGAATGATACACAATTATAAACCCAAATAATAACACAAGTATTCAATCAATACTAGATTATTTGTCAATTAAAAGACTTAGACTTTTTAAAACAGAAAGAAAGTATTCTTCTTCAAAAGTTGCAGTAGTTTGAATAAGGAAGCAAGTCCTTATATATGTGCAGCTGTGGGCTTGGGCTTAAAAACAAATATTCAATTCTTTTGAATATTTCCTTAAAAACAGGTCAAGATAAAATCTATGCATTTTGAAAAATATTCCTCCATATTTTTCGTTGCCTGTGAGTTGCAAATCTTAAATTATGGAGCGTTGGAAAACAGGAAACAACAAAACAAATACTGATGTTGGCTGAGATTAGTTCAGGAGGCAGATGTCAAGACATCTGCTTTGACATCATACAACATAGTTTTTCTCCAAATGTTGAGACATTTGGCAAAACATTATTAAGACATTGTTTTACCAAAATTGTTGCCAACAAACACTTACAAACTCCCCCTTTGGCAAATTTTGGCTAAAACATTATCAGAGCATATTATCAAAGCATTATCATAGCAGGAACATAAGCAAATCAATCAAAACATAAACTCAGTTAGGAGTTAGCTGTTAGCAAAGGAAGATGTCAAAACATCTTCTGAGACATGAGGATCCCCCTCAAGTATTGAGCTCCCCCTCAATCAATGGTCAGTGGTTAGTCACTCACTCACTCACTTTCTCTCCCCCTTTTTAGTCATAATATGCCAAATATAAGGATGCATTCAAGAGTGTAATTTAGGTACAGACATAGAAATCAAATGTCAGGCACATGCAAGTGCTAAAAAGAAACAAAAGGATCATATAGAGAAACATCAATTAGTCTAACTGTCATCGGGACCAGTTTACTTGTCTGAGCCAGAACTTTCTTCCTCACTAGATTCTTCACCTTCAAAGTTCACTGTATCATCAAGGTTGTTATCATTTTGCAGGTCCTTGATCATCTTTTCAAAGGTTAGCTTCCTTGTTGAGCTAACTCTGATCACATCATCCAATTCCTTGCAGGCTTCTCTTAATTCTTTGATCTTATCATCCTTGGTGGAAGTCTTTTCAGCAGGTGCAAATGTTAAAACAATGTTTGAGACATGTTTTTTTTTCTGAAAAGAGCTTAAAATGAAGGGTCAAGGCAGACTCCCTTTTGCACACTATATCATTTCCACTTAGGATTCCAAGATACTGATTAAGTATAATTCCATAGAGGAGGGAAGGAAAAGAAATTGGCATCTTAATGGCACAAGTTCCTGCATGTTTAATGGTATGATCAAATATATAAGTCCCATTATCAAAATGTTTTTGGTTTCCAACAGCATAAATAAACTTTCCTAATCCAATAGAGATGGTTGAAGTGTGATTAATGGGAACCCAATTTGCGGCTCCAATCATATGTAAAATAGCATATTTCACACTTAGTTTGCTGACAGGAAGTTTATTTTTCATAGGCCATTCACTTACTTGATTAGCAGTAATGGCTCTGCACATTTGATTGTCTGTTACTTCCAGCTTACAACAAACATCTTCAGACCTGTCTAGAAATCTATTTATGATGGCAGGAGAAAATTCTACACACTTTCCTCTAACAAAAACCTTTCTATACTCCTTACTTTTATGGTCAGCACAATCAACATGAATATTAACAATAAAATCCTTAACAAGAGTTTCATAGAAATTGGCAAACCTGGTAACAGTTTTCATCAGTCCGGCATAAGACATCAGCTCCATGATTTCTTTGCATTCTAGTGCACCAGCTCCCAATTCTCTCTCCAGGGCAATCCTTCTTTGATACACATACTTCCACTTTTCAACATTCCCAACATAATGGAAGGAGATGTTGTCAAGTGGGGCATCCAGAACCCTAACATAAATCTTCTTGCTTGTAGACTTTTTGATAGGAGAGATGTTCTAGACATCTTGCTCGACATCACAGTATGAGTCAACTTCTTCAACAACCACAACTTTCTTCTTACTCTTGGATCTTTTTACAACATCCTCATCATCATCCGTGGAGCTAACAAGTCTAGCTTTTCTTTTGCTAGAGGGAGGAACCACTTTACTTCTTGGCTTTGAGGGTCCATACATGATTTTCTTCTTGGTTGTTTTTGAAGGGGGTGTGTCACTTGCATTCTTTACTTTCCTCGATTTTAGTCTTCTTGCAATACCATGTGCCACATTAGTAATGAGCTCATTGTCAGACAACTCTTCTACATTGACTACATTCTCAGCATTGTGACCGTCTCCATCCATGGAGGCAACAACATATTCCTTTATAGGAGAGTTCTCTTCAACATCGTGTTCAACATTTTCTTCTTCCACTTCCTTTAGAGCAGAGTAGCAAGCTTCTCAAGATTCCCTCCAGCAGCATCTTTCTTGAAGGTGGATGATTCAACAGCGGCACTTTTAGGGTTACTTCCTTTGTCAGCTGGAGGAGGCATACGAGCAAGGGGAGTAGAAATCTCAGGCACAACAAAGCCTTCATTTAATACTCTGTCTACTAGCCTTTTGATACTTCTATCCATATTAACGATCTCTTCTTTTGTCCTATTATCAGTAGCAGTGAAAGAGTTACCTTTGTCATTTTTGGATTTACTTGCAGGAGATGATATGGGTTTCTTGACCTTTTTATCAAGAGGTGGGATGGTTATTAGTGGAGTAGCATCAAGTACTCTGTTAAGGGAAAGATTTTCAGGGATGTTGATATATTTTGAGGAAGATGATGTATGATGTTGAGACATGTTTAAGAATTTTTGAACAAAGAGATGAAGAATGGCAAGGGTTCTTTTTCTGTAGAGAAGAATGAAGAGTTTGTGAAAATAGAATGATGTTATTTTGTAGCGTGTGGGAAACACTTTGAGGCAGTCCTGCAATGATTGATTTCAAAATTTTATTTGTTGGAAACACAAATAATATAATATCACTTTAATGATATTCCCACACGCCTTTAATTGCTACAAACCCTCATATAGGAAAATCCCTAATTTTCCTCTTAAGTTCTCAAACTGATTAGTATCTGTTGTACCCCAAAATTTGCCCTCCCATAATCTTCAAAGTTATGACAAGCAAATGGTTCAAAGTCTACTCAAGGGCTACACAGTCAACTATCCTCCTAAGCCAGTCAAACTAGGGTTTTGGTTCTTGCAAGGAAGTTGAAGTTTTCAAGAGCTCAATCCAGTCTCCTATGCCTATAAGCATTGTCAAGCACCTACATGTCAAGTTTCAAGACTTTCAGCACAAAATTGCACAGTCAAAAACCCTAATTGCACTACAGTCAACTGTAGGGGCAAAATGGTCATTTAACAGTCAAAAGTTCAAATTTTTGGTAAACATCTCATTTTGAAGCCACAAACATCATTTTATCAATGCTTGATCATGATTCTCAAAGCTTGGCTCAAAAATCATCAAGATGCAAAAGTTTCTATTTTTGGACAGCTGAAAAGTCAACTGTAACTTGACTAAGGCATAACTTTTTCATGGTTCATCAAAAAAATCCCATCCAATGCTCATTTTGAAGGGGAAGACATGTCCTACAACTCATCTTCACACTCCAAGTCCAAGAAATGCTCTCACAAAAAGTTATCAATTTCAACATTATAGGTTATTTTCAAAAGTCAACAAAAAGGGACTTTAAGTCAAAGACCATAACTTGATATTGGTAAATCAAAATGACATGGGACCAAAGACATTGGTTAGAGGACTTCAAGACCTTTCCAAAATGTCCAAGAACATGACCAAAGCTTAAAAATTGAGCAAGATATGCATTGGAGAAGTTGGGAAATTTTTGTGAAATGGCCAAAATCATTTATCCTTGAAATTTCATTTTTTGACAAAAGGGGCCCACTTTTTCCACTTGAATTAACTTGGCCATGCTTCCCACCTGTCCCACCTTTTATTTCAAATTTTTTAATTAATTTTTTCATTTTTTATTGATTTTATTAGATTTAATTAATTTTAAATCTTTTAAAATCAAAGGAAAATCAAAAAGCCTAATTAAAGAGGATATCTGACTTTGATGGACCTTGAATTACCATTAAGCATATGCCAAATTCGTGCAAGGGGCCAAATAGAGCAAGAATTCAAAAATGGTTCAAAAATGGAAGTTTGGTTATGGAGGTTTATGGAGAATCTTGAAATTGAATGCTCTGCATTATGAGGCCATAATTCCTCTTCATACATGTTGCATAAGACCTAGGCAAGTGATCAGAGGCAACATGGAGACCTAAGCTGCGCCCCAACACTCAGAGCAAACTTGCATTTTGGCCAAGATTTTTCAAAACTGAAAACACCTCTAGAGACCGTTTCAGACTCTCATTCTCATCCAAACAAGTTGTTGACACCCTAAGGAAACGATAGCCATCAAATTCAGACCTTCAAACGCAAAGAACAGCACATCGCTCAGGGAGCCATCATACACCCCAGCGCTGGCACTTGCCATGTGTCTCAAGTGGCCCATCCAATGGCTACTACCTGCCATCCACCATAGGCATCAGTCAAAGGTGCTTCACATGATTCAAAAAAGTCAACAAGGGGCTTCATTCAGATGGGCCTGATTCATTAAATCCACCTCCTCATTTGGGGTCAACACCCCCCACAGTTTGCTTCCTTTATTTCCTTTCTTTTCATTTTTTTTTATTTTGTTTTTATTATTCCTAATTAATTCATTAAAACATTTTTTTATATAAAACAAAAAAATCAGAAAAAATCATAAAAGAACAAAAATATGTTTCATTTTAATTTAATTCATCAATAACTCTTTTTGTAAAGAAATCCCATAATAAATTTAGTTTTAATTTTAGGTTGTTAATTCAATTCTTTTTCTCAATAACCAAAAATAATAAAAATAGACCTTTAGCACTTTTTTTTTTTACCATAAGTATCATTAACCATTAATTTTGTAAATAAATTATATAATCAATTTAGTTTTAATTTTAGGTTTTAACTTTAATGTATTTTTTTAATAAATTAAAAAACAATTAGAACTAGAATTATTTAACTTTTAAATCCCAATTTAATTTTTCTTTAATGTCATAGATACAAAAACATGAAAAATAAGTTCTTTCTTTTTATTTAACTTAATTATTTTAATAATTTTATTTTAGTTCCTTCAAAGGGTTCAACGCCCTCGCATTCGATTACATTTTTGTTTCGCGCGTTTTATTTATTTCTTTTTGTGAATATAATGTACTTGCTCCAAAGCCCTGTAATAGTTAATTAGACATTTATTTTCTGCACTTTATTTTAAATCGGGTCTGGATTAATTTGGCGATGTAGACCCGCGCCTTTGTAATAGCGTAGGACCTTTACCTTCTCCGCACTTTAAATTCTCGCATCTTTTAACTGTTAAACAATCACATGAAAGAATGAATGCTCAAAAATAAAATCAAAACATAGATAACCAATGCATGACAAGACAAATAATAAACCGAAAATGACACACAATTCACACACCACCCCTAGGGTACACCTCACTGTTGCCTTGCCTCGAAAGGTGATCGTCGAGTAGAGGATGTCTTAGTAAGTCCTCATGATCCGGGAACCTGGCATGAAGGTAGCTTCTAAGGTGTCTTCCTATTTCTCCGATGATCACCATGTCCCGAACCTTCGAATTGACCCGAACACCTCCAACGGTGGTGCTACCTACCTCTCAATGGTGGGATGGCACTACTTTAAAGGACATTTACACAGACGAATTCCTTAGGGTAGGTAGACGACTCGTGGATACTTGCTCTAATTCAAAACAAAACAAATCAAAATACTTTTCACACCAACACATTTTCAAAAAGCTTTCGAAAGCATTTTTCAAACACTCTTGAGGACCGATACAAGAGTCGAACTGGAATTTTCAAAGAAACTTTTTAAAACCCACAGTTGAAAAGCAAACAAACCATTTTTAAAAACACAAGTGAGCAAGTATCTAAGAGCCCATGGATAACCATGGATAGAAAGGGTGCTAACACCTTCCCTTTCTATAACCTACCTCCCGAACCGAGAGCAATCTCTACAAGGAATTTTTCTGTGCTTTTGTCCTTTCCATTTGGAGAAAATAAAAGACGGTGGCGACTCTTGCTTCCGCGACATTTCGCGAACCAGCGTTAAACAGTCAGTTACAGATCCACCGATCACAGAACTGGCGACTCTGCTGGGGATAGGAATACTTAAAGTGAGGTGTACCTTAGGGATAGTTCATAACTGTGTTTTCAATTGTATTGACTTGTCTGCTTTAAATTTGTGGGTTGCATGGGAGTTACATAGATCCTAACCCGGATCTGGGGATACCCTGTTTAGGTAGCATAAGCTGTGAGGGACCTGTCCGGCGTAGACCGACATGGGTGAAGCACTGGCTACGTTGGTGTGGCACCTTGGTCTGTACCGATATCCCTTGTGTTGCAACAAGGAGAATATGGGTCTTCTGAGGAGTCATTAAGCACCAACAACCTTAGAACCTTAATTGACACAACTTGGCCATTAGAACAGTAGCAGTATGCTACGCCCATTGAGGCTAAACTCTCGTTATGGTTCTGGCTGCAAGAAAAGATTGCGATGCTGGAGTTATGACCGATTGAGGGTAGTCAATGATATTGGGATCCTCTAAGAACCCGGTTACTTTGATAGGACAGGTATGAACCAACAAACTGAAAGAGGGTAGTATGTAGACCTCATGCTGGCCTAAACTTTAGGGGCTTGCCTTGTGTGACTTGTGTGCCTTACCATGTTTGCCTTTGTATCTATTTGCGGTGTGCTTTATCATAACATCATAACATCATGAGCATTGCATGCATCCTGCATAAGGACTGACCATTTCAAAGACAAGAGGGTTTCACCTTTGCTCTGTTTTGTAGGACATCATGATGCCTGTGCGAAGGAATACTATCCGGTTCAACTTTGTTCACTCACCTGAGTTGCTTGAAGAGTTGGTTAGCAGAATTCCAAATACCACTTCCTTCATTCAGAGGCATGGTTCTCTTCTCAGTTTAGTCACCGTAAAACGGGATCAACAGTTGATGAGTGTTCTGACCCAGTTCTATGACCCTCTGTACCAGTGCTTCACCTTTCAAGACTTCCAGCTGGTCCCTACCCTGGAAGAGTTCTCTGATTTGCTTGGTATCCCTATCTTGGATCAGACTCCCTTTATTGGTTGGGAAAAGACCCTCAGGCTTGAGGATGTTGCTGCAGCTCTTCCCTTGACACATCAAGAGGTAATGGACAACTGGGTAACTAGAAGCGGAGTTAAGGGTTTCTTGGCCAAATTTCTGATTGGTAAAGCTAACAGTTTCTGGAATGACTTGGACTTTAGGGCATATGAAGACATCTTGGCTCTCTTAATCTATGGGTTAGTCTTGTTTCCTAATCCTGACAACTTCATCAATGTCACTGCCATAAGGATCTTTATGTCTCAGAATCCCGTACCCACTCTCTTGGGTGACATCTTGCAACAAATTCATGCTCGTACTACCCGAAGACGAGGAACCCTATGGTGTTGTATCCCTTTGTGGGTGAGGTGGTTTATTTCGCACCTCCCTAAGTTCGTACTGAAGAACCAAGAAGGAAGAGGTTGGGCTCATAGGTTAATGTCACTCACCGATAAAGACATCATTTGGACTTGCAGAGGTTTGGATGAGATAGCTATTATTGATCGATGCGGGGAATACCCTAATGTTCCTCTGATTGGTACCCAAGGAGGAATCTCTTACAATCCATGTCTAGCACTCCGTCAGTTCGGAAGAGCAAGAAGAGAAGGGCCTCATGAAATGTTGGTGCCTCACATCAGTTTTGAGTTTCAGGTGGATAGTGACGAGCTGCGTCGTAGGTTCATCAAGGCTTGGGACAAAGTTCATAAAGCTGATCCACAAGAGTTGGGACCAAAGACTTCTTTACCTATGGAAGCCTATTACAAATGGGTTCGCATCCGAGCTCAGAAGTTAGGTATGCCATATGAAGCTGTCAGACCCGTTATTCTTGAGTGTCCTGACAAAGATGGTGTTCCTCCAACTGTCCTGCCTCCCCAGATACCCACTGATTATGAGACATTAAAGAGGTCTTGGTCGCAACTGCGAGAAGAACGGGATTCTTACCGGGAAAAGTTCAACGAGCAGGAATTGAAGATCCAGAAGCTGACAAAGCAGTTGGAGAATGAGCGAGCTCTGAATGCCTACATCCGTACTGAGAAGAGGAGACCGTGGGATCAATAAGGAGCTCTGGATGTTCTTTTTACAGTTTTACTTCCCTTTTCAGTATTTCCTTTCATGTAACGCCTAAGGGCAACCTGTTGAATAATTTCAGTTTCAAAGTTGAATCTAATGAAGTGTGTTCCTTTCTGTTTACAAAGTTGATTCCCGATTGTCTTTGAAAACATAAATCATACGCATTCCATTCATCATATGCATCACAAGTACTCTTCTTTTCAGGTTGCTGACTGTTCTTCGCTGTTTATTTCAGCATCATGAACCCTGAATCATCAACCGAGACATCTATCAAGGCCCTTCAGGCGCAGAACGCCCAATTTCAGGAGCTGATCATGGGTTTGGCTCAAGGTCAAAAAGAGCTGAAGGCTATGCTTCTAAAGAAGAATAAGAAGAAGAAGGGGACTGTGTTATTTAACACTGGGCGCAGACTCGGGAACACCTTGCAAAATGAGGCTGAGAGGACTACTCCATCTGTGGGGGAAGGTAGTCACCAAGAAAGGGAGGTCCCTACTCCTGTGGTCTCTGATACTGAAACAGACTTCAACGACGAACAGTACCCTCCTGCTGAAGACCGGTACAAGCATCTGGAGGACAGATTAAAAGCTATGGAAATTCAGCGTGTGCCTGAACTGGATTTCGGAGACTTGGGGTTATCTACTGGGGTGGTGATTCCACACAAGTTCAAGGCACCTGCCTTTGTGAAGTATGACGGGGCTTCCTGTCCCAAGATGCACCTCCGTTCTTATGTAAGGAAGATCCAGCCTTACACAGCAGATAGGAACCTATGGATCCACTTCTTCCAGGAGAGTCTTTCAGGGACTCACCTCGAATGGTTCTATCAGTTGGATGGAACCAACATTCGTAACTGGGAGGATCTGGCCACTGCTTTTTACAAGCAGTATCAATATAATTCCGACCTCTCTCCTACGCGTACCCAACTCCAGGGTATGTCGCTAGGGTCGGGTGAAGGTTTTAAGGAGTACGCACAAAAATGGAGAGATCTGGCTGGCAGGGTGCAGTCACCATTGACGGACCCGGAGCTGGTGGATATGTTTTTGGGGACCCTATCTGGTCCATTTTTCAATCATCTCATTGGTAATTCCTCTGCTGGGTTTACTGATCTGATCCTGACTGGTGAAAGGATCGAGGCCGGTATAAAATCGGGGAAGATACATAAGGTTGCCTCCTCCAATGCTGAAAAGAAGCCCTTCAAGAAAGAGGCTAGTGCTGTGTATGGCCCAAGAAGGCAAAACAAACCTGAACACCGCCAATCTGTCAACGCGGTGGTTATTTCTAAGCCTGCTGCTGCTCCCCAACAGTACAACCAACCCAGGGCTGAGAGGCCCAAACGGCAGTATACTCGGCTCAGCATGACTCTCTCTAAGATCCTGCCACAACTGCTGTCAACTAGCCTGGTAACTGTCAGAGAGGCTCCGAAGGGTGTGAATACTGCATCCCCCAGGTTCAACCCCAACGCCTGTTGCGCTTATCACTCTGATAGCCCGGGGCATAACACAGATGACTGTTGGGCCCTAAAGAATAAGGTTCAGGACCTTATTGATGCAAAGGAGATACAGTTTGAGGCGCCCGAGAGGCCAAATGTTGTAACCGCTCCCATGCCCCAGCATGGAGTGAATGCTGTTGAGGAGGATTTGTATGTAGCTTCGGTGGATGATGTTGCTACTCCTCTACTGAAGGTCAAGAGGAACCTGTTGCTAGCCGGTTTATTTCCGGGATGTAGCAAAGGATGCCCTCTATGTGTTGCTTCCCCTGCTGGTTGTTCTTTGCTGAAGTCAGGCGTCCAAAACCTGATGGATAGTAAAGAGATTTTGTTCAGAAAGACTGTTGTTCCTGCTGCTCCTGTTGAAGAAGTCTCAATTATTACCATCTTCAACAACCCTTCCAAGGCTCCCTCAAGGAAGCCTGTCCAAATTTTGCCTGTCCACAAGATTGCTCCCATCACCATTACTGTTCCAGGACCCATCCCCTACAAATCTGACAAGGCTGTCCCATGGCACTATGGGGCAGATGTTTATGTTCTGGGTGTGAAACAAGAGTTCGACGCTGATACTGGTGTCACCAACATCACCGGACCTGCTAAGGTCACTCGTAGTGGAAGACTATTCTCACCAGACATTGCTCCTCCGGTAATTCAGAGGCCTTCGATCATCACACCTGCCAGTGTACCTGTTTCCCCCCCTGACCAAGTTTCTACCCCTGCGGCCGAGTCATCTGATGCTCGGGGCAAAGGGATTGCTGCTAATGTGCCCGCCCGGACGGAGGCACCAAAGACCATTGTTGAGGCTTCCAAGCAGGAGATGGAAGAAATCCTCAAAATAATAAAGAAAAGTGATTTCAACGTTGTAGAACAGCTGGGGCACACCCCCTCCAAAATCTCCATGTTGTCGCTGCTGCTGTGTTCATAGGCCCATGCCAAGGCCCTGATTGCTTTCTTAAAAACAACCCACGTACCCCAAGAGACGTCTGCTGATCAGTTCACCGACTGTGTGGCCAACCTAACCGCTGATAATGGCCTGGGTTTCTCTGATGCCGATCTGACAGCAAAAGGGAAGAACCATAATGATGCCCTGCATGTCTCCATTGAATGCAGGGGCACTACTCTTGCTCATGTGCTGGTTGACACTGGTTCTTCATTAAGCGTGCTGCCCAAGAAGGCTCTGGATAGGTTGGACTGTGGGGGTCTAGAGCTCAAACCAAGTAACATTGTTGTCCGGGCCTTTGACGGGTCCAAAAGAATGGTACATGGTGAGGTTGACATCCCAATCAGGGTTGGGTCACAGGTATTTGATTCAAAATTCTATGTGATGGACATCCGTCCATCCTATTCTTGTTTGCTGGGTCGCCCGTGGATCCACAAGGCTGGAGCTGTGACCTCCACGTTGCATCAGAAGCTCAAGTACCCGGTCAGGGGGAAGATTGTAACAGTGCAAGGGGAAGAGGAATACATGGTCAGCCACCTCAACTCCTTCAGGTACGTAGAAATGGATGGGGAGTTCATTGAGACCCCCTTTCAACATTTTGAGGAGGTGCCACAAACATTGGCAGCAGCAGAAGCAGTGGTCGAAGAGGTTTCTCCTTTGAAGATGGCCTCCTTAAAGGACGCCCAGGCTGTGATTGAAAGAGGTGAATGTGCAAACTGGGGCAAGCTCCCTGATTTTACTCCTAAGACTAACAAGTTTGGGCTGGGTTTCACTGCGGAGGCTCAGAAGGCTGTGCGCAAGGCGAGAATTAGAAGACCTCCTGTGCTCATCACCCACTCAGGAGTGAATGCTATTGAAGAGGAAGACGAAGTGGAAGAGTCAGAGTTCGATAGCTGGATCTACCCGACGACTGATGGTGGATTGACCAATTGGACTACTAAAGACTTTACACCCATAACTTTTGTCCCCCAGTAATGAACTTCTTTGTTTTGGATTTGTAATAAACAATAATTTGAAACTGTATGGCCCGGTGTCTTACCCGGGGCACCATGGTCTTATTTATGAGGGCTTTTGTTTGTCATTGTCATATATCATAAATAAAAGCATTGGACGTTTTTCACATTTCAAATCTTGCACTCTTTTTCTTTCCTTTCTTTATATATTGCAAAACAGCTGTATTTACACACACTCACTCATACAGGTTTCAATCCACTCTGGATCTCACTAGTAACGACTCTGCTACTGCTAGTTATGACTTCGAAAATCCGATCAACTTAGCTGAAGACGAAGGTGAAGATGATTGCGAAGTGCCTGGCGAACTTGCAAGACTGTTACAATAAGAAGAGAGGGAAATTCAACCCCATGAAGAGCCAGTGGAGACAATAAATCTGGGTACTGAGACCGACCGTAAGGAAGTCAAGATCGGCGCCAACCTAGAGCTCAGCGTGAAGCAACGGTTGACCCAGATGTTACAGGATTATGTGGAGATCTTTTCCTGGTCCTACGAAGACATGCCCGAGTTGGATACCGACATTGTAGTCCATCATTTGCCTACCAAGGAAGACTGCCCTCCGGTTAAGCAAAAGGTCCGCGGTATGCGTCCAGAGATGTCTGAGAAGATCAAAGCCGAGGTTATGAAACAGTTTGATGCCGGTTTTCTTGCAGTGACTTCTTACCCTCAGTGGGTTGCTAATGTGGTGCCGGTACCAAAGAAAGACGGTAAGGTCAGAATGTGTGTCGACTACAGGGATCTGAACAGGGCCAGCCCCAAAGACGACTTCCCTCTACCTCACATTAATGTCCTTGTTGATAATACAACTCAGCATAAGGTGTTCTCTTTCATGGATGGTTTTTCAGGCTATAATCAGATCAAGATGGCTCCTGAAGACATGGAAAAGACTACATTTGTTACTCAGTGGGGCACCTTCTGCTACAAGGTCATGCCTTTTGGACTAAAGAACGCTGGGGCAACCTACCAACGTGCCATGGTTGCTTTATTTCATGATATGATCCATCATGAGATATAAGTGTATGTTGACGACATGATCGCAAGGTCCCAGACTGAGGAAGAACACCTTGATCATCTGCAGAAATTGTTTGACCGTCTGAAACTGTACAAGCTGAGGTTGAACCCGAACAAGTGCACCTTCGGGGTAAGATCTGGGAAGTTGCTAGGCTTCGTTGTAAGTGATAAGGGTATTCAAGTGGACCCTGCCAAGGTTAAAGCTATTCAAGAGATGCCAGTTCCTAAAACAGAGAAAGAGGTCAGAGGTTTTTTAGGACGCCTGAATTACATTGCTCGGTTCATCTCACACCTAACTGCTACCTGTGAGCCAATCTTCTAGCTGCTGAGGAAAGATCAGGTAGTACGTTGGAATGATGAATGTCAGGCTGCTTTTGACAGAATCAAAGAGTATCTCCAAGAACCACCCATCCTTATGCCACCGGTTGAAGGGAGGCCTCTGATACTTTACCTGACAGTACTTGATAACTCAATGGGGTGTGTGCTGGGGCAGCATGACGAGTCTGGCCGAAAAGAGCATGCCATTTATTACCTTAGCAAAAAGTTTACCGACTGTGAGACCCGATACTCACTGCTTGAGAAAACTTGCTGCGCTTTGGTATGGGCTGCTCGCCGGCTGAGACAGTATATGCTGGCTCACACTACCTTGTTGATCTCAAAGATGGATCCTATAAAGTATATATTCGAAAAGCCTGCTCTGTCTGGGAGAATTGCAAGATGGCAAATGATCTTGACGGAATACGACATTCAGTACACAACCCAGAAAGCCATCAAGGGAAGTGTATTGGCAGACCACTTGGCACATCAGGCCGTAGATGACTATCAGTCAATGAACTTCGAGTTTCCAGATGAAAGCATCATGATAGTAACTGATTGTGAAGTACATGGACCGGATGAAGGACCTGAGGAAGGATCCCGATGGTCTATGCACTTTGACGGAGCCTCCAATGCTTTGGGTAATGGTATCGGCGCTGTGATCATATCCCCTCAAGGCACTCATACTCCACTCACTGCCCGGCTATGTTTCAACTGCACCAACAACATGGCGGAGTATGAGGCGTGCATCATGGGACTCAAAGCTGCAATTGACTTAAGGATCAAGTTTCTGAGTGTCTTCGGAGATTCCGCTCTCGTGATCAACCAGATCAAAGGCGAGTGGGATACAAAACATCCGAATCTTATTCCTTACAAAGAATGTGTGTTGACAATAATCCCCCACTTCACAGAGATAACCTTTGAACATTTCCCGAGAGAGGAGAATCAGTTAGCGGACGCGTTAGCTACGATGTCTTCTATGTTCAAAGTCAAGTGGGACAATGAGGCTCCCCGGGTCATCATCTGGAAACTGGACGAACCGGCATACTGTTATGATCTTGAGACTGAATTAGTGACTGAGAAGCCTTGGTACCATGAGGTGAAGAGGTACTTGGAAGCTCAGGAATACCCTGAAGGTGCATCTGTCAACGATAAGAAGTTTCTGAGAAGGTTCGCAGCAAAGTTCTTCCTTAGCAACAACGTCTTGTATAAACGAAACCATGATTCGACCTTACTGCATTGTGTGGATAAGACTGAAGCAGAAAGGATTATGGCGGAGCTTCATAAGGGCACCTTCGGAACACATTCCAGTGGACACACTATGGCTAAGAAGATCCTTCGGGAAGGGTATTTCTGGTCCACAATGGAAGCTGATTGTTACCAATGTTCTCGGACGTGTCACAAGTGCCAGGTTTATGCAGACAAGGTGCATGTTCCTCCAGTTCCTCTGAATGTCCTGACTGCACCTTGGCCTTTTGCAGTGTGGGGCATTGATATGATCGGTGAGATCAGACCTACGGCACCTAACGTGCATCGCTTCATCCTTGTAGCGATTGATTACTTTACAAAGTGGGTTGAAGCAGCTTCCTACGCTACAGTAACCAAGAATGTCGTGGCACGGTTCATTCGGCATAATCTGATCTGTCAATACGGCGTCCATGAAAGAATCATTACAGACAACGGTACCAATCTCAATAACAAGATGATCACTGAGCTCTGCGAGCAGTTTAAGATACAGCACCACAACTCTTCTCCTTACAGACCGAAGATGAATGGGGCTGTAGAAGCAGCAAATAAGAACATTAAGAAAATCGTGCAGAAGATGACAGTGACTTATAAAGATTGGCACGAGATGTTACCGTTTGCTCTACATGGGTATCGTACCTCAGCCAGGACGTCAACCGGGGCAACTCCTTTCTCCTTGGTCTACGGCATGGAGGCGGTCTTACCGATCGAAGTGCAGATACCCTCTCTCCGGATAATGAAGGATGCAGATCTGAGTGAAGATGATTGGATCCAGACACGACTTAATCAGCTAAATCTGATTGACGAAAAGAGACTTGCTGCTATTTGTCATGGTCAGACGTATCAAAAACGGATGATCAGGGCTTTTAACAAAAAGGTCAGACCACAAGAATATCAAGTTGGGGATCTGGTAATCAAGCGTATCATCCTTCCTCAGAGTGATCCAAGGGGCAAATGGACCCCTACATACGAAGGGCCATTTGTGGTTAAACATGTGTTCTCAGGAGGAGCCATGATTCTAACCACCATGGATGGTGACGACCTTCCTCACCCCGCCAATGCAGACATAGTAAAAAGATACTACGCATGAAAGAAGACCCGCTAGGTTGACATACCTAGGCAAAAATTAGGGCTTTCCGGCGAACCAAAAGGGTTCGGGCAAAATGAAGGGATGAAATGAAAAAAAATCTGTACACCCGGCAAGTCGAAAACCTGAAAAGGCGGCTTGGGCAAAAATGGGTATCCCGGTGGACTGAAAACCCTAAAGGGCGGTCCAGGCAAAAGTTAGGGATAAAGCGTAATACTATGTCTCATTGGATCACTTTGTATCCGGAATCCGGTATCGACATCAAGTTCAGACGACATTGATCAATCAGCTTCATCTTCAGCTAGGTCATCAAGTGATGAGACGCTCGAAGATATAAAGGCAATAGCAGAGTTGAAACCCAGTGGATCATTCATTTCACACAGCTGTTTTATTTTCTCTTGTACAAACTTGTATAAATTCTTTTGTTCGGCGACGTTCTCTTACTAGGACGTCAGCCTCTTGTACATAAACGCCTATTTTACAGGCAAAATTCAAAATCAATACAAAATTACTTTTCAGACAAACTGCCTTTTGTTTTTTCCTTTTCTGTTTTGTTTTGCGAAGAACGTCCAAGGTTCAATTTGTGATATATGCATTGACAATAATTTGCTAACTCATGAATATTTGCATACAAAATAAAGGATTAATTACAGGTAACATTAGAAACAGGGGCAATAAAGAGTTGTCTAAGCAATCTAATTGTTCTGTCCTCCAAGGTATCAAGGTAGGTTCGGTTGAAGAACACAACCAGTATATCTTTCTTCCCCAGAGAGTGAGTCAGCAAATCAATGCACTCTCCCCAAACAAAGTTACAGTCAACCTTAAGGAAGTTGGGTATCCTCCAGCAGATCTCAACAATCCTCAGCACAATATACATGCATTCTTAACAAGCATCCCCGACAGTCTTGGTCTGAAGATTGTTCCCCGGCGGTATATCAAACCTTCAGTGGAGTTACTCTCAATACATCTCAAAACTTCCCCAGGAGAGTCCAATCCAGTTTCCCCAAGAAGTTGGAATCCATCTCCCCAAGCAGTAAGCTTATCCCCAGTAGATTCTGGAAGCTTATCCTCGCAGAGCACGAACGCGTCTCCCGGCTTTATTCAAAGGTTATGCTCCACCAGAGCTTATAACTGGGTTATCCTCAGCCAAAAGCCACGGAAAGATCGTCCTCAGCGAAGTCTTCTTGTCCCCAACGGAGTCTATTAAAACTTCCAATATAACGACGGTATCCCCAGCGAAGTTACTACCAACATCTCAACAAGAGTACCTCTCTCCCCGCAGAGTAATCTCTCCAACAAGTTTATTCCCCCAACGGAGTCATCTTCTCCTACCGGTTTATTCTTGCAACCATCACTCCCCAGTGGAAACACTATTCTCTAACATCAGCCCAGGATGTGACTTCCCGGCACCCGTCAAGGATTTGTTTCCTAAGACGAAAACATACATTCATAAACAACACATCTTCATACATTATAGCATGCATATACGCATCATGAACATACAATCTCATTCATTCTGAGAGCATCTCGCATGTCATACATCATGACATCACATACAACTAACGTTTTGTCTTTTCAGGACAAAAGTTAATGCAAAGATAATTGCTATCAACTGTCGTGATTCCAGATCCGATTCCTGTATCTTGCCAGGGAGTATCTGTTGACGACTACAGTACCAGACTCGATTCCTGTATCTTGACATGGCACGTCTGAAGAGTTCGAAGATCCGATTCCTGTATCTTGCCAGGGAGTATCTGTTGACGACTACAGTACCAGACTCGATTCCTGTATCTTGACAGGGCACGTCTGAAGAGTTCGAAGATCCGATTCCTGTATCTTGCCAGGGAGTATCTGTTGACGACTACAGTACCAGACTCGATTCCTGTATCTTGACAGGGCACGTCTGAAGAGTTCGAAGATCCGATTCCTGTATCTTGCCAGGGAGTATCTGTTGACGACTACAGTACCAGACTCGATTCCTGTATCTTGACAGGACACGTCTGAAGAGTTCGAAGATCCGATTCCTGTATCTTGCCAGGGAGTATCTGTTGACGACTACAGTACCAGACTCGATTCCTGTATCTTGACAGGGCACGTCTGAAGAGTTTAAAGATTCGATTCCTGTATCCATCCAGGGCACGTCTACACAAAGAGTTTGAAAATCAACTCCTGTAACAGACCAGGTAATTTTCTTTCTTTCTCAGGTACACAAGTTCTCGCTAAGGAATCTCTTACGCGATCGACCTCTCCAAATGGCATCTGTAAGCCCATTCCCGCTATCACACAACTGATACTCTACTATGTGAGTGCAAATTTCTGGGCACTCTAGTGTTCAATCATCTTCCACCCTCGGATCACGAAAGGCACACTAGCCAATCTGCATCCTCAGGTCTAAGAAGATTGAACAGGGGCAACTGTTGTACCCCAAAATTTGCCCTCCCATAATCTTCAAAGTTATGACAAGCAAATGGTTCAAAGTCTACTCAAGGGCTACACAGTCAACTATCCTCCTAAGCCAGTCAAACTAGGGTTTTGGTTCTTGCAAGGAAGTTGAAGTTTTCAAGAGCTCAATCCAGTCTCCTATGCCTATAAGCATTGTCAAGCACCTACATGTCAAGTTTCAAGACTTTCAGCACAAAATTGCACAGTCAAAAACCCTAATTGCACTACAGTCAACTGTAGGGGCAAAATGGTCATTTGACAGTCAAAAGTTCAAATTTTTGGTCAACATCTCATTTTGAAGCCACAAACATCATTTGATCAATGCTTGATCATGATTCTCAAAGCTTGGCTCAAAAATCATCAAGATGCAAAAGTTTCTATTTTTGGACAGCTGAAAAGTCAACTGTAACTTGACCAAGGCATAACTTTTTCATGGTTCATCATAAAAATCCCATCCAATGCTCATTTTGAAGGGGAAGACATGTCCTACAACTCATCTTCACACTCCAAGTCCAAGAAATGCTCTCACAAAAAGTTATCAATTTCAACATTATAGGTCATTTTCAAAAGTCAACAAAAAGGGACTTTAAGTCAAAGACCATAACTTGAGATTGGTAAATCAAAATGACATGGGACCAAAGACATTGGTTAGAGGACTTCAAGACCTTTCCAAAATGTCCAAGAACATGACCAAAGCTTAAAAATTGAGCAAGATATGCATTGGAGAAGTTGGGAAATTTTTGTGAAATGGCCAAAATCATTTATCCTTGAAATTTCATTTTTTGACAAAAGGGGCCCACTTTTTCCACTTGAATTAACTTGGCCATGCTTCCCACGTGTCCCACCTTTTATTTCAAATTTTTTAATTAATTTTTTCATTTTTTATTGATTTTATTAGATTTAATTAATTTTAAATCTTTTAAAATCAAAGGAAAATCAAAAAGCCTAATTAAAGAGGATATCTGACTTTGATGGACCTTGAATTACCATTAAGCATATGCCAAATTCGTGCAAGGGGCCAAATAGAGCAAGAATTCAAAAATGGTTCAAAAATGGAAGTTTGGTTATGGAGGTTTATGGAGAATCTTGAAATTGAATGCTCTGCATTATGAGGCCATAATTCCTCTTCATACATGTTGCATAAGACCTAGGCAAGTGATCAGAGGCAACATGGAGACCTAAGCTGCGCCCCAACACTCAGAGCAAACTTGCATTTTGGCCAAGATTTTTCAAAACTGAAAACACCTCTAGAGCCCGTTTCAGACTCTCATTCTCATCCAAACAAGTTGTTGACACCCTAAGGAAATGATAGCCATCAAATTCAGACCTTCAAATGCAAAGAACAGCACATCGCCCAGGGAGCCATCATACACCCCAGCGCTGGCACTTGCCATGTGTCTCAAGTGGCCCATCCAATGGCTACTACCTGCCATCCACCATAGGCATCAGTCAAAGGTGCTTCACATGATTCAAAAAAGTCAACAAGGGGCTTCATTCAGATGGGCCTGATTCATTAAATCCACCTCCTCATTTGGGGTCAACACCCCCCACAGTTTGCTTCCTTTATTTCCTTTCTTTTCATTTTTTTTATTTTGTTTTTATTATTCCTAATTAATTCATTAAAACATTTTTTTATATAAAACAAAAAAATCAGAAAAAATCATAAAAGAACAAAAATATGTTTCATTTTAATTTAATTCATCAATAACTCTTTTTGTAAAGAAATCCCATAATAAATTTAGTTTTAATTTTAGGTTGTTAATTCAATTCTTTTTCTCAATAACCAAAAATAATAAAAATAGACCTTTAGCACTTTCTTTTTTTTACCATAAGTATCATTAACCATTAATTTTGTAAATAAATTATATAATCAATTTAGTTTTAATTTTAGGTTTTAACTTTAATGTATTTTTTTAATAAATTAAAAAACAATTAGAACTAGAATTATTTAACTTTTAAATCCCAATTTAATTTTTCTTTAATGTCATAGATACAAAAACATGAAAAATAAGTTCTTTCTTTTTATTTAACTTAATTATTTTAATAATTTTATTTTAGTTCCTTCAAAGGGTTCAACGCCCTCGCATTCGATTACATTTTTGTTTCGCGCGTTTTATTTATTTCTTTTTGTGAATATAATGTACTTGCTCCAAAGCCCTGTAATAGTTAATTAGACATTTATTTTCTGCACTTTATTTTAAATCGGGTCTGGATTAATTTGGCGATGTAGACCCGCGCCTTTGTAATAGCGTAGGACCTTTACCTTCTCCGCACTTTAAATTCCCGCATCTTTTAACTGTTAAACAATCACATGAAAGAATGAATGCTCAAAAATAAAATCAAAACATAGATAACCAATGCATGACAAGACAAATAATAAACCGAAAATGACACACAATTCACACACCACCCCTAGGGTACACCTCACTGTTGCCTTGCCTCGAAAGGTGATCGTCGAGTAGAGGATGTCTTAGTAAGTCCTCATGATCCGGGAACCTGGCATGAGGGTAGCTTCTAATGTGTCTTCCTATTGCTCCGGTGATCACCATGTCCTGAACCTTCGAATTGACCCGAACACCTCCAACGGTGGTGCTACCTACCTCTCAATGGTGGGATGGCACTACTTTAAAGGACATTTACACAGACGAATTCCTTAGGGTAGGTAGACGACTCGTGGATACTTGCTCTAATTCAAAACAAAACAAATCAAAATACTTTTCACACCAACACATTTTCAAAAAGCTTTCGAAAGCATTTTTCAAACACTCTTGAGGACCGATACAAGAGTCGAACTGGAATTTTCAAAGAAACTTTTTAAAACCCACAGTTGAAAAGCAAACAAACCATTTTTGAAAACACAAGTGAGCAAGTATCTAAGAGCCCATGGATAACCATGGATAGAAAGGGTGCTAACACCTTCCCTTTCTATAACCTACCTCCCGAACCGAGAGCAATCTCTACAAGGAATTTTTCTGTGCTTTTGTCCTTTCCATTTGGAGAAAATAAAAGACGGTGGCGACTCTTGCTTCCGCGACATTTCGTGAACCAGCGTTAAACAGTCAGTTCCAGATCCACCGATCACAGTATCCAAAGTCTTTGTGAAGATGTCAACCAGTTGCAATTTAGTAGCTACACGTTCTAAGGCAACAATCTTTTCTTCAACAAGCTCTCTTATGAATTGATGATGGATGTCAATTTGCTTGGTACTGCTGTGTGAATGAGATTCTTTGAAATTTTTATGGCACTTAAATTATCACAGAATAATGTCATGACATCTTGTTTGACATTATATTCTATTAACATTTGTTTCATCCAAACCAGTTGAGAATAAATGCTTCCTGCAGCAATATACTCAACTTCAGCAGTGGATAGAGACACACAATTTTGCTTCTTTTTGAACCAAGATATGATATTATTTCCCAGAAAGAAGCATCCTTCTGGTTTACTTTTTCTATCATCAACACTTCCCACCCAATCAGCATCACAAAAGCCAGTTAACACAGAATTTGATCCATGAGAGTATAGCATACCATAGTCACTTGTCCCATTCACATATTTAATGATCCTCTTCACATGGTTGACATGGCTAACTTTAGGATCAACTTGATATCTTGCACACACCCCTACAATAAAGGAAATGTCTAGTTTTCTAGCTATGAGATACAGAAGATTGCCTATCATACTTCTATAGAGACTTTGATCTACACTTACTCCTTTTTCATCTTTAGTCAACTTCAGATGTGTGGGAGCAGGGGTTATTTTGTGACTGGCACTTTCCATCCCAAACTTCTTCACTGTATTCTTGGCATACTTTCTCAGAGATAAAAATATGGAATCTTCCATTTGTTTAACTTGCAGACCAAGAAAATAGGTTAATTCACCAACAAGACTCATTTCAAATTCTAATTGCATTTTCTTGACAAAATGTTGAACCATCTCATTTGACATCCCACAAAACACAATATCATCAACATAAATCTGTGCAATCATGATCTTCCCTTATTCTTCCTTGACAAAAAGGGTGTTGTCTATGCCACCTTTCCCATATCCATTCTCAACAAGAAATATTGTCAATCTCTCATACCAAGCTCTTGGAGCTTGCTTTAATCCACAGAACTTTCTTCAGTTTGTAGACATGTTTAGGAAAACTTGGATCAACAAATCCCTTTGGGTGTTCCACATAAACTTCTTCATTCAGATAGCCATTTAAGAAGGCATTTTTTACATCCATTTCAAACAATTTAAATTTCAGTATGCATGCAACTCCCAATAGTAGTCTGATTAATTCAAGTCTGTCCAAAGGAGAAAAGGTTTAATCAAAGTCCACTCCTTTAATTTGAGTGTATCCTTGTGCAACTAACCTTGCCTTATTTCTAGTGACCTCCCCCTTTTCATCAGATTTATTCTTGTATACCCATTTAGTGCCAATCATATTTGTCCCTTCAGGTCTTGGAACCAGATCCCAAACTTCATTCCTACTGAATTGTTCTAGCTCCTCTTGCATAAAATTAATCAAGAATTCATCAATTAAGGCCTCTTTGACATTCTTAGGCTCAATTTTGATACAAAGCAAGAGTTTGAAATCCCTTCTCTTGATCTGGTAGTAACTCCTTTGTTTGGATCTCCTATGATAAGCTCCTTAGGATGATCTTTCTGAGTTCTAATTGAAGGTCCCTTATTAAGGTGACTAGGTTGGGGATCTTCTTGAGGAGGATTAGAATCAATACTTGTGTCATTTGATTTAGTTGTACTATCAGGAAAAGATGTTCCAACATCTTCTGAGACATCTTCTTCAACATTCCATCCTCTATCATCAATAGTAACATTTATTGATTCCATCATAACTTTGGTTCTGGAGTTAAAAACTCTGTAAGCTCTGTTGTTTGTAGAGTAACCCAGGAATATTCCTTCATCACTCTTGGGATCCATCTTCCTCCTTTGTTCATGATCAGCTAAGATGTAACATTTACTTCCAAAAACATGAAATTATTTAACAGTTGATTTTCTTCCCTTCCATATTTCATACAAGGTGGCTGAAGTGCCCTTCCTAAAAGTGACTTTGTTATGGATATAGCATGCAATATTCATAGCTTCAGCCCAAAAATGGCAGGGTAACTTCTGAGCATGAATCATGGCTCTATAATATTCTTGGAGAGTTCTATTCTTACGTTCCACAATCCCATTTGTTGAGGAGTAATGGGAGAAGGGAATTCATGGTTGATTCCTTCAGAGGAGAAAAAGTAATCAAATTTATTGTTCTCAAATTCCTTTCCATGATCACTTCTGATTCTTATGATAGGAATTTCCTTTTCCCTTTTAAGTTTTTGACATAGATCTTTAAACACTTCAAAAGTTTCTGATTTTTCTCTAATAAAGCTTATCCATGTGTATCTAGAAAAATCATCTACAACAACATATGCATACTTCTTACCACCAAGACTTTCAACCTGCATAGATCCCTGTTGTAAACCAAAATTCATCCTCTCTTTTCTCAAGACATTTCTCATAAATATCTTCAAAACCTCAAGTTTGCACCAGTATTGACTAGGTCAAGCCATCTCCTCAACACTGATACCTCAAGATTAGGGTTTGAGTTTGCACAAGGACAATTGGGCTTATAATACTTCAAATAACTTTCATGGATCATTATGGAACTTCAATAATGCTCTTGTCAAGTTTCAAATCTTGTATCGCAAATTATGCTCAGTCAATTGACCAAATAACCAAAAATCAGTTGTATTGATGAAAAGTCAACTGATACACCAAAAGTAGAACTTTGACTTTTTGGTCAACATTAAGTCTCAAAGATCAAAATTCATCAAGACATTCAAGAATATCAAGTTTGGTCATCATAAAGTCAAGAAAGTCAAAAGTCAATTTGAAAAGTCAAACTTTTCAAGACTTAGAAATTTTCTAAGTGTTTTCATACATGATAATCTCATAACTTCATGCCAATCTTTCACCAAAATGCAAGATGATTCAAAGAGAACTTCCAACATGAAAGTTGTAGATCTCAATGTGATCTAAATTTTTTAGGGCAGAACAAGTTCTAGAAATGCTTGGATTTTGAATTATAAATCCCATGAAGTCATGACATTGTTATCCAACACTTAGAGAAAATTTCAACAGATTTTGGTCAGGATTTTATCCCAACTTCTTGGCAGTTTTTCACATGGTTCCAAGATGATTTTGTCAAAATGGTCAACATGAAATTTATAGAGGATGTTTCAAGCTTTCTAAAACATCCAAGAGCATGAATTTATCATACTTGAGCTAGGAGACTCAAGGGTATGAAGTTGGGCATCCATTCTTGAATTGCAACTCACTTTGTTGAAGAACACATAACAAAAGCATTATGCTATGCTGCATAATCTTCTGTTGCATGCCTTCTAACTTTCCAATCTCACCATAATTTAATGCTTACACCTACTTTTGAGCTATTACCCAAGTTTTTTAGCCATTGTCCAAAAGATCTTTCCATTTATGGCATAAAGGCATCATTGCTATTCTTAAAAAGCAAGCTTGTTGGCATAAAACTTGTCTTGAGCCCATACCTTGTTTGCTTATGATTTTTTTCCACCATAAATCACGGAAAGTAGCCCCTCTATACCATCAACTTTGGTACTTCATCTTGGAACCATGGAGTACTTGACATAGTTTGATATTTGCATCCCAACCAAACCATAACATGTTGTCTTGTAAACCTATTCAGCCCTTATTCACAAACCTTTTGCCTATAAATAGGAGAAACATTTGCAATAGAAAGAGCTCAGAAAAGTAGAGAGATTCTTGTGTATTGACAAAACCTCAAACCCCACTCATACTCTAAAAACCATAACTGTCCACAAAAACCTCCGTCTTTGAGCTTTGAAATCCAAATCCTTGAACCCCTCACACTTTGCAAGTTTTGTCCAACACAAACCATTTAAATACCTTACATACATCATATAGAGGTTATTCAAACTCAAGAACAACTTTTGTAACATCTCTGTTTTTTTTCCCAGCTCAAGAACAGTCAAGACAACAACTCAAACTCAAAGCACAAAAATCCAGCTGCAAGGTAAGTCTTCTTGACTTTTAACTCCTCATAAAGCATCATTAATGATTAATTTTTGAATATAAAATGTAGTAACCATTACCTTGAATCTAACCATATATTTATCTTTCATTTTCACTAACCATTATGTTGATAACTAACCTTTGTATGCAACAAAACAATGATAAAGTGAAAAAATTACAGTATGAGTCGACACATACATACATGAGTCGACTCGTTTTAGTGGCAGGACAGGTTATGAGTTGACACAAAACCTCATGAGTTGATGCATACTGCTATAACAGGCACAAAACAGAAAGAAAAAAGGTGCATGATTCAACACAAAATGCGTATGTGTCGACACAAACAAGGAATGAATCGAAACACACCATTATGCATCGACTCATACTGGGCTAATTTGGTTTTACAGGAGCAAGGAAAAGTTATGTGTCGATGCATAGATGCATGTGTCGACACATAATGGCTAAAAATGCAATTTTCCTTTCTTTTACACTGTTTTTATACTTTCTATATATTTTCTTCATGGCTATTCAATATGGTTGTAATATTTAAGCTCCTATTTCATCCCCATTCATAAATTGTACTCCCCATCCCCCTAATGATGTAATAGCGTAGGATTTTAATTTCCGCAAATTTATCATTTTTCATATAATGGTTAGTAATTAGGGCGTGTATGGCAAGACTAAAATCAATCCTAGACAACCCTAATTCAAGACAAAATAATGCATGAATACAATACACTTACACACTTTGCACCTCTACGGTTTACTCCACTTTGTTGCCTTAAAAATGGTCATGATATGCATGTGAGACATCTTAGCAAAAACAACCAAAAATACAAGATCAAAGTCCCTCGATGACGCTTCAAATGTTGCCTTCAAAATGATCTTATACCCTTAAGAAAAATGCTAAGGTATCTCAAAATATTTCTATCAATGACTATACTATGACCCACACCCGTCCCTTCACATCCAATGATAGGGCTTCTTATTAATCAATGGTAAGATAGCAATATCTAAAGGAGGAGGAAATGAACAAAGACTTTTTGAGTAGATAGAACGCTCGTAGTTGCTTGCTCACAAACATTTCAAACCAAACATCTTTCAAAATACACCAAACACTTTCAAAAACATGGAATATTTTCAAAAAGTCCAACACTTTGTATG
Source organism: Vicia faba (assembly GCA_948472305.1). Taxonomy (NCBI): domain Eukaryota; kingdom Viridiplantae; phylum Streptophyta; class Magnoliopsida; order Fabales; family Fabaceae; genus Vicia; species Vicia faba. The sequence continues at coordinate 231,841,100 of OX451741.1, read as the reverse complement.
CATTCTTATAGAGACGAGAATCATTACAAAGTTTGCCTAAACGAAGGCGCTTTTCAAAAATACTTTCAAAATCCACTGTTGTACCCAAAAATTTGCCCTCTATTTTCTCAAGACATGTCACAAAGGGTCTCCAATGCTCAAGGATTCTCAATAATTGATCATACAAAATCACCTTCGAAACACTGAGACTATAAATTAGGGTTTTTACTGAAAGCGACTAATCACTGACTTTTGACCTAATACATGACTTATTGGTTTGAAACATGATATCAAGAATTAAAATGCATCATTTTAAAATATCTTCATATCTCAAAACATTTCTTAAGATCAGTGGATTGATAGATGAAATTTGGTCAACTGATGAAAAAGTCAATTGTACACTGAAAAGTCAAATTTTGACTTCTTGGTCAACATTAAATTTCAAAGATCAAAATTCATCAAGACATTCAAGAATATAAAACTTGATCATCAAGAAATAAATAAATCAAGAAAGTCAAAAGTCAATGTGAAAAGTCAAACTTTTCAAGACTTAGAAATTTTTCTAAGTGTTTTTATACATGATAATTTCATTTCCTCGTGCCTACTTTTCATCATGACGCAAGATGATTCAAGGAAAAATTCCAACAAGAAAGTTGTAGATCTCAATGAGATCTAAAACATTGTAGGGAAGGACTTTTCTATAAATGCTTGGATTTTAAGTTATAAATTCATGAAGTCATGACATTTTTGAATAAACACTTAGAGAAATTTTCAACAGATTTTGGTCAGGATTTTGTCCTAACTTCTTGACATTTTTTCACATAGTTCCAAGATGATTTTGTCAAAATGACCAACATGAAATTTATAGAGGATGTTTCAAGCTTTACAAAGCATCCAAGATCATGAATTTATCATACTTTAGTTAGGATATTCAAGGGCATGAAGTTGGGCATCAAATCTTGAATTGCAAGACATTTTAGTGAAGAACACATAACAAAACCCTTATGCTATGCTGCATAATCTTGTGTTGCAGTCCTTCTTACTTGCCAATATCACCATAATTTAATGCTTACACCCACTCTTGAGCTATTACCCAAGTGTTTAAGCCATTGTCCAAAAGATATTTCCATTTATGGCATAAAGGCACCATTGCTATTCTTGAAAAGCAAGATTTTTGTACAAAGTTTATCTTGAGACCATACTTTGTTTGTTTCTGATTTTACTACACCATAAATCATGGAAATTAACCCCTCTAAACCAGTAACTTTGGTACTTCATCTTGGAACCATGGAGTACTTGACATAGTTTGATATTTGCATCCCAACCAAACCATAACATGTTGTCTTGTAAACCTATTCAGCCTTTGTTCACAAATCCTTTGCCTATAAATAGGAGAAGCATTTGCAAGGGAAAAATGTCAGTAAAAATAGAGAAAAACCAGAAGTGTTGTTGTGTATACAAGCCCTAAAAAATCTCACACCTTCAAAAAAGCCATAATTGTCCATAAAGCTCCCACTCTTGAGCTTTGAAATCCAAATCCTAGAACTCTTCATACCTTACAAGTTTTGTCCAACCATCTAAATACCTTACATACATCCTATAGAGGTTGTTCAAACACAAGAACAGCTTCTGCAACATCTTTATTTTCCAAACTCAAGAATAGTCAAGGCAGCAACTCAAACTCAAAGTATAAAATTCAACTTCAAGGTAAGTCTTCTTGACTTTAATTATTCATTTCAAGAATCATTAGTGATTCATTTTTGAAGACAAAATGTAGTAACCATTGCCCTTAAAACCAACCCTTTGTTTGTCTTCCATTATTTTCATTTATATGTTGAGAACTAACCCATGTATGCAGCAAAACAATGTTGAAGTGAAAAAATGACAGTATGAGTCGACACATGCCTGTATGAGTTGACTCATCTTAGTGAAAAATGACAGTATGAGTCGACACCTAGCCTTATGAGTCGATACATACTGCTATATAGGCCCAAAACAGAAGAAAAAAAGAGTGTATGAGTCGACACAAAACACGTATGAGTCGACACATGCAATGTATGAGTCGACACATACCATTATGTATCAACTCATACTGAGTTGATTTGGAAATACATGGGCAAGGAAAGTTATGTGTTAATGCATAGGAGCTTGTGTCGACACATAATAGTTCAAAATGCAATTTTCCTTCTTTTTACACTTCCTTCATTGTTATTCGACATGGTCGTAATATTTAAGCTCCTATCCATCCCCATTTGTAAATTTTACCCCCATCCCCCTAAACGATGTAATAGCGTAGGACTTTATTTTCTGTAATTTACCACTTTCAAATATAAATGCTAGTAACTAGGGTGTGTATGGAAAGATAAAAATCAATCTTAGATAACCCTAACCAAGACAAAACAATGCATGAAAAATAAACACTTTTCACACTTGCACCTCTAGGGTTAACTCCACTTGTTGCCTTGAGAAAATGGTCTTGTTATACATGTGAGATGCCTTAGGAAAAAATAATCGAAAAATACGAGATCATAGTCCCTCGATGACGCTTCAAATGTTGCCTTATAAATGATCTTAGACCCTCAATAGAAATGCTAAGACATCTTAAAATATTGCTATTCATGACTATACCATGACCCACGCCTGTCCCTTCACATCCAAAGATAGAGCTTCTTACCAATCAATGGTAAGATAACAATATCAAAGGAAGAGAGAAATGAACAAAAAACTTTTGAGTAGATAAAATGTTCTTAGTTGCTTGCTCATAATCCATCTTCAACACAAACATTTTTCAAAACACTTTCAAAACATGAAATATTTTTAAAAATTCCAACACTTTGTATGCATTCTTATAGAGACGAGAATCATTAAAAAATTTTCCTAAACGAAGGCGCTTTTCAAAAATACTTTCAAAACCTACCACAAACATATTTCAAACAAAGAAATTTAAAAAGTGATCTAGAAAGAAACTAAGAGCCCGTAGATAACTACAGATGAAAAGGGTGCTAACACCTTCCTTTTTCATAATCTACCCCCCGAACTCAAGAAAAATATTTCAAAGGTATTTCATGTTCTTTTCACCCTTTTCTTTATTAGATAAAAGAAAATTTGGTGGCAGCTCTTGCTATCCGCAACAATTGCGATAAAACGCAAAACAACCAAGTCAGTTCTCCCACCGTATTATAGAACTGGCGACTCTACTGGGGAAAAATTAAAAGTGGGGTTACCTTAGAGTTAGATCACCTTTAAATTGCTTTCATTTTTTGATTTGTTTGCTTTTATATTTATGGATCCTTGTTTGGGTTTGTATTGATCCTCTACCCGGATCAGGGAAACATCATTAGGTAAGTAGCAATAGATTATGGAAAATGTACGGTGTAGACCAATATGGTTGAAGCAATGGCTACATTAGTGTGACGCGTTTGTTGGTACCAATATCCCTTGTGTTGAATCGAGGAGAATATGGGGCCGCTGAGCGGTGTCATAAAGCACTAACTGACATTAGAACCTTTAATTGAACAACTTGGCCATTAGGAAGTAGTGAGATAGCCGATTTTGGTGGAAAATTAAAAATTGGTTGATACTCGATACTACGCTCATTGAGATCGGACTTTTGGGATATTTTGGCTGCAAGAAAAGATTGATTGTGCTAAAACAATGCCCAATGAAGAAATATCAATGATATTTAGATTCCCTAGAACCTGATTACTTTGTAGGACAGGTTGAACCAACTAAACTTTAAGAGGGTACTTACCAATGAACCTCATGCAATCCTAAACCTAAGATCTTTGTGTGATTTGTTTATAATTATTATTCATGGCATCATAAACATCATGACATCATAAGTATTCTCACTAACCATTTCAAGGATTTAGGAATTTATCTTTGTTCTGTTTTGTAGGTCATGACTTCCACTCGTAGGAATACCATCCGAATTAACTTCGTGAAGGTGCATCCTCAACTTCAAGAATTAGCATTAAGAGTGCCTGGAGATTCTCCCTTCACCAAGAAATATGGTCGACTTCTCAACTTGGCTACCTCAAACTTCTAAGAAGAAATGATGTGTGTACTTTTCCAATTCTTTGATCCTATACATCATTGCTTCACCTTTCCCGACTACCAATTGGTGCGTACATTAGAAGAATTATCTCAATTTTTAGGAGTGCATGTGTTGGATATAATACCATTCACCGATTTAGAAGAGACTCCAAAGCCTGAACTGAGCGCCAAAGCCTTGCATTTAAGGAGATCTGGCATCATGGAAAATTGGGAGACAAGAAGTGGAGATAAGGGTTTCTTAGCCAAATTTATGTTGGAGAAGGCTTGTTTGTTTTGGGAAGATATGGATTTTCAAGCTTTTTAGAATGTCTTGGCCCTTCTAATATATGGTTTGGTTCTATTTCCCAATCGATATCAACTCATAGATGTGAATGCTATCAAAGTTTTTTTCTCTTGTGATCCCATACCTACTTTGCTTGGAGACATTCTACATTGTTTCCACACTCGCACCATGAAGAAAAGGGGTACTCTTTTGTGTTGCATTCCATTACTCTCTAGGTGGTTTTATTTTGCACCTACCTAGATCAATATTGAAGAATGAGTAAGGCTTGACATGGTCTCAAAGGATGATGTCACTCACACATTCTGATATTCATTGGTGTTCTCGATCCTTAGAGGATATTACTATCATCGACCATTATGGGGAATTCCCTAATATCCCTCTGCTTGGCATTAGGGGAGGTATTACCTATAACCCTTGTTTGGAATTATTGCAGTTTGGGTATGCACAAAGAGACGGTCCCCATGAGGCACTCATCCAAGGTTTGGTATTCAATTACGATAGGGACTACCAAGGCTATCATCAAAGGTTGATACGAACTTGGAGAATGATAAACAAAGTGGATAGTAAGACATTGGGACATAAAAATTGCATCCCCCTTGAGCCTTACCTGAAGTGGGTATGAACTCGTGCTCAAAGTCTCCTAATGCCTTACCCCGCCATCTTACCAATCATCATGGAGCCTGTTGTTGAAGGAGATGTCCCATATACTGTCCTCTATCCTGATATGCCTACTTATCTCGAAGATTTGCAAAGAGCTTGGATTTAGCTAAAGGGGGAGAGATACACCTTTGAAGTCCAGTTTTATGCGAGCGAGAAGAAGACATTAGAGCTCACGAGACAACTTAATGAGGAGAGAAGCCTGAATGCCTATATCGCTCCAAAGAGGAAGCATCCATAGGAAATTTGAGTCATTGTTATTGTATTTTAGTTCATTTTGTTTCTTTTATTTCAATGTAAGCCCGAGAGGCATATTGTAATTAATTTGAACTTATTAACACAATTAATGTTTATTCTATTTTTTCTAAACAAATTTAAATCTTCTAATTCCTTGAAATCATTTGCATACATATTCATGCATCATTACATAAATAGGTTTTCCACAACAGGTTTCCTTATCTTTCTACTGTTTAGTTCATTAAGATGGATATCGAACAAACAACGAAGGACTTGCAATCGCAGAATTCCCAAATCCAAGAGACCTTGCTAACCCTGGCTAGAGGGAAACAAGAGTTGATGACTATGCTAGTAGCCAAGAAGAAAACCAAAAAGAAGGTCTTCATCAACATGGATCAGAGATTCAAAGGTCCGGTTCGTCAGGTACAGATAGTCGAAGAGTCATCTCAGGAGGATGAAAATCAAGATGAAGAGGCAAGGAGTACTTGTGCTGGGGGTGCCAATAATCAAGCTTCTGAAGACGAAGATTACTTTGATGAGCAGTATCCTCCGGCTGAGGATAAACACAAGAAGTTGAAGGATAGACTAAAGGCTTTTGAAATTCAAGCCATACCTGGTTTGGATTTTGGTGAGTTAGGCTTAGTACCTGGGGTTGTCATTCCCCATAAGTTCAAAATTCCGGTCTTTGCCAAGTATGACGGGGTTTCCTGCTCAAAACTTCATCTAAAGTCTTACGTGTGCAAGATACAGCCACACACTACCGACAAAAAGCTTTGGGTCCATTTCTTCCAAGAAAGTCTGGATGAGACTCAACTAGAATGGTTCTATCAATTGGAGGGTTCCCACATCCACACATGGGAAGATCTAGCCACTACTTTTTATCATCAGTATCAATACAATTCCGATTTGGCACCAACCGGAGTCCAACTTCAAGGTATGACAATGGGTACTAATGAGGGATTTAAAGAGTATGCACAAAAAGGAAGGATCTTGCTGGTAGGGTCCAACCACCACTAACTGACAGAGAACTAGTTGACATGTTCATGGGTACATTAACTGGCCCATTTTTCAACCTATTGATTGGGAGTTCTTCGTCTGGTTTCACCAAGTTGATCCTAACTGGTGAAAGGGTAGAAAGTGGCATTAAGAATGGGAAAATTCCCATAACATCTGCTTCCGCATCCAATATTGTAAAGAAGCCCTTCACTGGAAAGAAGGAAACAAATGCTATGTATGGGGCAAGGGCCCGTACCAAGAAGGATCCTCGATCCTATGTTAATGCAGTGTTAATATCCAACCCTTCATCTGCTCAAAGACAATCACCCAACAATCAACAATCTAAAGTTCCTCAAAGACAGGTCACGAGAATAAGCATGTAATTATCCAAAGCCTTACAACATTTGTTGAAGGCCAACTTAGTGACATTGCATAATCCACCATCCAATCCTGATATTTAATCACCTAAATACAATCCAAATGCCAAGTGTGCGTATCATTCCAACAACCCTGGGCAGGAAACGGATCAATGCTGGGCTTTGAAGAATAAGATTCAGGATCTGGTAGACAATAAAACAATTGAATTTGATCCACCTGCTACTCCAAATGTGATAATTGCACCAATTCTAAATCATGGAAAATGTGTTAACGCAATTGATGATACTACTTTTGTCTCCTCCATTGAAGACTTAACAACTCCGTTAACTACTGTGAAGGATAATTTACTGAGAGTCAGGGTGTTCCCTGGTTGTTCTAAAGATTGTGTTTACTGTGATCAATAATTAAATGGGTGCACGCGGCTGAAGGTAGGTGTGCAACACCTAATAGATAGCCGCGAGATTCTGTTTGAGAAGATCCTTACCATCAAAAGTTTAACCAACAAAGCTGAAGACCTATCCATAATAAAAATTTCCAACAAGCCTTTTAGGATCCCCTCAAAGGTTCCTATTAGAATTTCAAATGAACCAACCATTGCTCCTTTAATAATCATTACCGTTGGTCCTATTCCCTACTCCTCTGATAAAGCGGTTCTGTGGAACTATGGTGCCGAGGTTTATTATCATGGGATAAAACAATATTCTTGGATCAACAAAGACGAAGCTGATGTTACTAATATTGTAGGTTCTAGTAAAGTAACAAGAACAAGGAGGATCTTTTCCCCTGATATTTCACCACCCGATACTACAACAACTCCCGTTCGCAAAACCAATGACAAGTCTAGTGCCAACACTAGAGGCAAAGAGAAAGAAGGTGACCCTGCTGGGGTAGAGGCACCTACCAAAGATACAGACGTTGAAGAACCCTCCACTCGAGAGATATAGGAAATCCTGAAAATCAAAAAGAAGAGTGACTTCAAAATAGTTGAGCAGCTGGGGCAACCCCCCTCCAAAATTTCCATGTTGTCATTGTTACTCTGTTCGGACGTTCATGCCCAGGCTCTAATAAAGTTCTTGAAGAAAGCCCATGTGCCCCAAGAAACCACAACTGACCAGTTCGAGAACTGTGTAGAAAGTTTAATGGCTAAAAATGGATTAGGATTCTCCGACGCTGATTTGACTCCTATGGGAAGGAACCACAACAAAGCCTTGCATATCTCTATTGAATACAAGGGGACCACCCTGGCCCATGTACTAATTGGTACTGGCTCATCTTTAAATGTGTTACCTAAAGGTGCTTTGGACCGGCTAGATTGTGAATGAATGGTATTGAAACCAAGCGATATTGTCGTAAGGGCTTTCGATGGGTCTAAAAGGATGGTTCATGGAGAGGTGGATCTCCCAATTAAAGTTGGCTCACAAATTTTCAACTCTACCTTCTACATAATGGATATCTGTCCTGCTTACTCCTGTTTACTTGGACGCCCTTGGATACACGAGGCAGGGGAAGTAACATCCACCCTTCATCAAAAGTTAAAATACCCAGTCAAGGGGAAGATTGTCACTGTTTGTGGTGAAGAGGAATTCATGGTGAGCCACCTCAATTCCTTCAAGTATGTGGAAATGGATGGTGAGTTCATAGAGACTCTGTGCCAGGATTTCAAAGTTGTTCCTCATATGATTGCCATCATCAAAATCTCCTCTGACATACCAAAAGTTGATAAAGTTGTGCCAAGAATGGTTTCGCTTAAAGATGCATGTGTCGCAGTCGAAGATGGAAGTTGTACTAATTGGGGTCAACTCCCCGAGATTCCATTTAAAGCAGACAAATTTGAGTTAGGTTTCACCATCAAAGCTCAAAAAGAGGTCAGGCACGCTTGCATGGGAAAGCCACCTCTTCGTATCGGAAATCATGAAGTAAATGTTGTGGAAGACTCTGATGATGAATGCGCTTTTGAAGAATGGATCTACCCTACTTCCGGAGGAAAGCTCAATAACTGGCACGCAAAGGATTTCACTCCCACCTCCTTCATTGAGGAGTAATTATTGTTTACTGCTTTCTGTCAATTCAAGAACTTTTTTCTGTAATCTTAATTCCAAACAATGGCTTTTAAGCCATGTGCCTTGCCCAGGGCACCATGGTCCATTTTTTAAGGGTTTTGTTCATGTTTATTTATCATATGATCATTTAATATAAATCATTGGACCTTTTGTTTTCAAATTTTATGTTCATTGTCTTTCTTTTTATTTATTGCATTTTTTCAATAGCCATGTATCTTACATGCACACACACACACACACACACACACACACACACACACACACACACACACACACTTGCAGATTTTCATCCACTTCGGATCTCATTACCAATGACTCTAGTATTTCCAGTTATAATTTTGAAAATCCAATTAACCAAGCCGAAGACGAAGGTGAGAAATATTGTGAGATACCAGGGGAACTAGCCAGACTATTGATACAGGAGGAGAAAGATATTCAACCTCATGAAGATCCAGTCGAAGTTATCAACCTAGGTACCGAGACAAATAGGAAATAAGTCAAGATCAACGCCAACCTAGAAGACGTTATCAAGAGCAGATTGGTTCAGATGCTACATGACTATGTTGAAGTGTTTGCTTGGTCATATGAAGATATGTCAGGGTTGGATACTGATATTGTGGTTCATCGTCTGCCAACAAAGGAAGATTTCCCTCCTGTTAAGCAAAAGGTTCATTACATACGGCCTGACATTTCTGAAAGGATAAAAGTTGAAGTGATGAAACAATTCGATGCAGGTTTCCTAGCTGTGACATCTTATCCTCAATGGGTTGTGAACGTGGTTCTCGTACCAAAGAAATATGGGAAGGTTTGTGTGTGTGTAGACTATAGGGATTTAAATATGGCAAGCCCCAAAGATGATTTCCCTCTACCTCATATTGACGTCTTGGTTGACAACACCACTCAACATAAAGTCTTCTCCTTCATGGATGTATTTTCGGGCTACAACCAAATCAAGATGGCTCCCGAAGACATGGAAAAGACCACCTTTGTTAAAAAACGGGGCACCTTTTATTACAAGGTCATGCCGTTCAAATTAAAGAATGCAGGGGCAACATTTCAAAGAGATATGATAGCTTTATTTCATGATATGATCCATTATGAAATAGAGGTATATGTGGATGATATGATTGCAAGGTCACAAACTGAAGAAGAGCATCTCGATCACCTACACAAGCTATTTGAGAGAATGAAGAAGTACAAGTTGAGGTTGAACCCTAATAAGTGCACATTCGGAGTAAGGTCTGGAAAGCTTCTAGGTTTTGTTATCAGTGGTAAAGGCATCAAAGTTGATCTTGCAAAGGTAAAACCCATTCAAGAAATGCCAGTTCCCCATTCTGAAAAGGAGGTTAGAGGATTCTTGGGTCATCTTAATTACATTGCCCGTTTCATATCTCATATAACTGCTACTTGTGAGCCAATCTTCAAACTCCTGAAGAAAGATCAAGTAGTCAAATGGAACGATGATTTCCATGCTGCCTTCGACAAAATCAAGGAATATTTGCAAGAACCTCATATTCTTATGCCTCCAGTGGAAGGAAGACCATTGATCATGTACTTGACTGTGCTAGAGAATTCTATGGGGTGTGTGTTGGGCCAACATGATGAGTCTGGACGAAAAGAGCATGCAATATACTACCTAAGCAAAAATTTTACTGACTGCGAAACCAGATATTCACTGCTCGAGAAAACTTGCAGCGCTCTGGCATGGGTTGCTCGCCGGCTAAGATAGTATATATTGACTCACACCACTTTATTGATTTCTAAGATGGACCCTATCAAGTACATCTTTGAGAATCCCGCTCTCTCCAGACGGATAGCTAGATGGAAAGTGATTCTGACTGAATACGATATTCAATATACAACATAAAAGGCCATCAAAGGAAGTGTATTGACAGATCATTTGGCCCATCAAGTTGTTGATGATTATCAATCTATGAGCTTTGACTTCTAGGATGAGAATATCATGTTAGTGACTGACTGTGCAAAACCCAGACCATATGAAGGACCTGAACAAGGATCCCGTTAGACTATGGTTTTTTATGGAGATTCCAATGCTCTGGGAAATGGAATTGGTGTTGTGATAATTTCTCCTGAAGTTTGTCACACCCCTTTCACTGCCAGACTTTGCTTCGACTGTACGAATAACATGGCTGAGTACGATGCGTGCATCTTGGGTTTTAAGGCTGCCATTGACTTAAGAATCAAGCATTTGGATGTATTCGGAGACTCTACTCTAGTGATTAGCCAAGTAAAAGGAGAATGAGACATTAAACATCCTAACTTGATTCCTTACAAGGAGCTTATGTTAACTCTAATTCCATGTTTCGAAGAGATCACCTTTGAGCATTTCCCTAGAGAAGAAAATCAACTGGCTGATGCCTTAGCAACAATGTCTTCCATGTTCAAAGTCAAACGGGAAAATGAAGCTCCTATGATCACAATTGAGATATTTAACGAACATGTGCACTGCTATGAGCTTGACACTGACGAAGAGAAACCATGGTACCATGAGGTGAGGAGATATCTTGAGGCACAAGAATGTCCAGAAGGAGCTTCCATTAATGATAATAAATTCTTACGAAGATTTTCAGCCAAATTCTTTCTAAGCAACAAAATCCTATACAAGCGCAACCGTGATTCTACTCTACTTCGATGTATAAACAAGAAGGAGGTAGAGAAAGTTATTGAAGACATGCATGATGGCCTCTTTGGAACCCACTCTAGTGGACACACTATGGCCAAGAAAATACTGAGAGCTGGTTACTATTGGTCCACAATGGAAACTGATTGTCATCATCACTCAAGGACTTGTTACAAATGTCAAATCTATGATGACAAGGTCCATGTACCTCCTACTCCTCTAAATGTCATGACTGCTTCGTGGTTGTTTGCAATGTGGGGCATTGACATGATCAGGGAGATCAAACCTACTGCCTCCAATGGACACCGTTTCATCCTTGTTGGCATTGATTACTTACCAAGTGGGTCGAAGCTACCTCATATGCCTCAATTACCAAGAACGTTGCAGCCAGGTTTATCAAGCATAACCTCATCTTCCATTACGGTATCCCCGAAAGGATCATCACTGACAATGGAACCAACCTCAACAATGCCATGATTATGGAACTTTGTACTCCGTTCAAAATCAAGCATCACAACTCTTCTCCGTATAGACCCAAGATGAATGGCGCAGTGGAAGATGCCAACAAAAATATCAAGAAGACTGTGTAAAAGATGGTGGTGACATATAAAGAATGGCATGAGATGTTACTGTTTTCTCTCCATGGCTATCGTACTTCAGCTCGAACATTAACTAGGGCAACCCCATTCTCCTTGGTCTATGGCATGGAAGTTGTCTTCCCTGTCAAAGTTCAGATTCCCTCTCTAAGGATGATGAAGGAAGCAAATTTAGGTGAAGAAGAGTGGATTCAGACTAGGTTGGATCAGTTGAACTTGATTGACGAGAAGCGACTGATTGCTGTTTGTCATGGTCAGATGTACCAAAAACATATGATCAAGGATTTCAACAAAAAGATCAAGCCTCGAGTATATCAGACTGGTGACTTGATAATAAAGCGTATCATACTTCCACAAGGCGACCCTAGGGGAAAATGGACTCCCACTTATGAAGGACCATTTATTGTAAAGAAAGTTTTCTCTGGTGGTGCCATGATGCTGACTACTATGGATGGGAAGACTTCCCACATCCTGTGAATGCGAACATAGTTAAAAAATACTATGCATAAAATGAATCGCTAGGTTGACACACCTAGGCAAAATAAGGGCATCCCGACGAACCAAAGAGGTTCGGGAAAAAATTAGGGATATATGCAAAAGATTGTACACCCGGCAAGTCAAAAACCTGAAAGGGCGGCTTGCGCAAAAATGGGTATCCTGGTGGGCTGAAAACCCGAAAGGGCGGTCCAAGCAAAAGTTAAGGATTAAAGCGTATGAATATGTCCCATAAAGTCTTTATAGCCAACCTTATTACCAAAGTCCAAGTTCAAATGGTGCAAGATCAATCTAATCAACTTCTTTCAACAGCAAGGGATAATGTTCGAAGACATAGGGGCAATAGCGGGGTTGGAACACAATGAGACCGCTTTAACATGGCTATTATTTTTTGTTTTCACTTTGTATTCTTTCCATTATTTCGACGATTTTCTCTTACTAGGATCTCGGTCTCTTTGTACAAAAACACATATTCATGGGCAAAACATCAATACCAATATACTTTGAAGTGCAAACTTTCTATTTTTCTGTTTTGAGTGCAAAAGTGTTCAATGACTAAAATTGAATGAACATATGCATATGAACATGATTAAATTTTTAACAAATGTATGCTTAAAAACAGTGACAATCATCTCCTCAAATGCACTTGAGATATCCCCACAGAGTTATTTTAATAACATTATCCCCGCAAATTTGGATTCATAAAATCCCAAGCCAGAGTTTCAATCTCTGGAAGATCCTCTCCCCGGCTGAGTTTGGTATTAAAAGGAAATCTTATGGAATTCTTCCTAAAGAGACACATTCCCAGCAGTTTGTCAAATATCCTCTTCAGCAGGGTTTATTTCCCCAAAAAACTACAGATTCGCAACTTAAGTTTGCCTCTCAGACTATTACAAATCAAGGGACCTCAACCCCCAGTCCCCAGTGAAGTCGCCAACAGAGTCATTGTTATCTCCAAAAGTTACTGTAAAGCATGGACCTGACCAGACACTAGTTCAACTTCATCCCATCCAAACAAATTACTGTGAAACCTAGACCCGATCAGATAACAGTTTGAGTTGCTGAAACCTGGACCCGACCAGATAACTTTAAATCTCAATTTGAAGTTACTAAATCCTGGACCCGACCAGATAATATTTTAATTTTTTCAAATTGATGAAACCTGGACCCGACCAAATAACAATGAGTTTCTGCAAAGCCTGGACCCGACCAGATACCAGTTAACCTCAAGATTAAATTGCTGAAACCTGGACCCAACCAGATAACAGTAAATCTCAATTCCAAGTTACTAAAGCCTGTACCCGACCAGATAATAGCTTAACTTCTCAAATTTCTTAAGCCTGGACCCGACCGGTTAATAATTTAAAATTCAGAAGCCTGGACCCAACCAGATAACAACTCCAATTTCTAAAACCTGGACCCGACCAGATAACAGTGAATCTCAAATTTAGTTGCTAAATCCTAGACTCGACCAAATATTAGTCTAACTTCTTCAACTACAAATCCTAGACCCAACCAGTTAACAGTTCAAGTTGCTGAAACCTGGATCCGACCAGATAACAGTTTAACTTCTTCAATTTTCTGCGAAACTTGGAATCCGACCAGATAACATCTAATTTCCTCTTCCCCAGTAGAGTTTTCCATTATCACCAGTGAGTTGCTGCAAAGCCTGGAGTCTGACCAGATAACAATTAATTTCTTTATCCCCGACAAGTTGTTGTGAAGCCTGGAAACCGACTAGATAACATCTAAACTTTCTTTCTCTCCAATCAAGAGATAACTCCCCAGTAGAGTAAAGGACGACTAAAACTCTTGAACTCTTTCCCTCAAGCAGAAATCAACACTCTCCATAGAGTTTCCTTCAAGAAAAGTTAACATTCCCCAACAGAGTTCTCCTCAAACAACAAAACAGGAATCCCCAGCAGAAACATTCTAAAACAAGGTCTGAAGATGTGCATACTCTTCATCCTCAGCAGCAGTCCAGGATTTAATTTCCCAAAGCTCCCCAACGTTTGTCAAGGATTTATTTTCCAAGACAAAGATACATTTCAACAACATTCATAGCATATGCATATGAAACGCATATAGCACAATCTCATTCATTTTGAGAACACCATTACACAATGCATTTCATACATCATGACATTGCATACAGCTAACTCTTTAACTTTTCAAGAAATATCAATCAACAAATAATTATCATCAACAATTTTCAACAGGTCCAAGAATAGTTCCTGAAACAAGACAGAGCAACTATCTACACAACCAGCTGAAGTAATCTTACACGAGTTCCTTCCAATTTCCAGATAAAGTTTCACACTGACTCATCCCGAAGCAGCCCGACCCAGGCTCCTTCTCATACATTTCCAGATGCAATTTCACACGGGCTCATCTCGAAGCAGTCCTACCCAGACTCATTCTCATATATTTCCAAACACGGATTAACACGGGTCCATTCCAACATATCATTCAGAATTAAATCGACCAAAGATTTATTCTGATACTTCTCCCAGTTACAGTCAAGCTTAGACTTAGTCTAATTTCTATCAACAATCACCTTTGGAGGGCATATTTAAGCCCATCTCCGACAACTCTCCATCATCTCTCCAAATGGCATCTTTAAGCCTATTCTCGACACAATCAACTAACACATCATCAAGTACAAATTTTTGGGCACTCTAGTGTTCAACCATCTTCCACCTTTAAGTCACGAATGGCGGACTCGCCAATCTAACTCTTCAGGTTTAAGAAGATTGAACAGGGGAAGTTGTTGTACCCCAAAATGTCCCCTCTCTTTTCTCAAGACATTTCTCACAAAGATCTTCAAAATCTCAAGCTTGCACCAGTATTGACTAGGTCAAGCCATCTCCTTAACACTGATACCTCAAGATTAGGGTTTGAGTTTGCACAAGCATAATTGGACTTATAATACTTCAAATAACTTTCATGGATCATTATGGACCTTCAAGAATGCTCATGTCAAGTTTCAAATCTTATACCGCAAATTCTGCTCAGTCAATTGACCAAATGACCAAAAATCAATTGTACTAATGAAAAGTCAGCTGATACACCAAAAGTCAAACTTTGACTTTTTGGTCAACATTAAG
Source organism: Vicia faba (assembly GCA_948472305.1). NCBI lineage: Eukaryota > Viridiplantae > Streptophyta > Magnoliopsida > Fabales > Fabaceae > Vicia > Vicia faba. The sequence goes on along the minus strand of OX451741.1, from coordinate 231,825,615 downwards.
TCTCAAAGATCAAAATTCATCAAGACATTTAAGAATATCAAGTTTTATCATCAAAAAGTCAAGAAAGTCAAAAGTCAATTTGAAAAGTCAAACTTTTCAAGACTTAGAAATTTTCTAAGTGTTTTCATACATGATAATCTCATAACTTCATGCCAATCTTTCACCAAAATGCAAGATGATTCAAAGAAAACTTCCAACATGAAAGTTGTAGATCTCAATGAGATCTAAAAACTTTTAGGGCAGAACAAGTTCTATAAATGCTTGGATTTTGAACTATAAATCCCATGAAGTCATGACATTGTTATCCAACACTTAGAGAAATTTTCAACAGATTTTGGTCCAGATTTTATCCCAACTTCTTGGAATTTTTTCACATGGTTCCAAGATGATTTTCTCAAAATGGTCAACGTGAAAGTTATAGAGGATGTTTCAAGCTTTCTAAAACATTCAAGAGCATGAATTTATCATACTTGAGCTAGGAGATTCAAGGGTATGAAGTTGGGAATCCATTCTTGAATTGCAAGTCACTTTATTGAAGAACACATAACAAAATCCTTATGTTATGTTGCATAATTTTGTGTTGCAGGCCTTCTAACTTGCCAATCTCACCATAATTTAATGCTTACACCTACTTTTGAGCTATTACCCAAGTGTTTTAGCCACTGTCTAAAAGATCTTTCCATTTATGGCATAAAGGCACCATTGCTATTATTGAAAAGCAAGGTTGTTGGCACAAAACTTGTCTTGAGCCCATACCTTGTTTGCTTCTGATTTTACCCCAAATAACAACATAAGTATTCAATCAATACTAGAGTGTTTGACAATTAAAAGACTTAGAAATTTTAAAACAGAAAGAAAGTATTCTTCTTCAAAAGTTGCAGTAGTTTGAATAAGGAAGCAAGTCCTTATATATGCGCAGCTGTGGGCTTGGGCTTAAAAACAAATATTTAATTATTTTGAATATTTCCTTAAAAACAGGTCAAGATAAAATCCATGCATTTGAAAAATATTCCTCCATATTTTTCGCTGCCCGTGAGTTACAAATCTTGAATTATGGAGCGCTAGAAAACAAGAAACAACAAAACAAATACTGATGTTGGATGAGATCAGTTCAGGAGGCAGATGTCAAGACGTCTTCTTTGACATCATACAACAAGGTTTTGCTCCAAATGTTAAGACATTTAGCAAAACATTATTAAGACATTGTTTTACAAAAATTGCTGCCAACAAACACTTACATTTATCATTGTTATTACTTTAGTTGTTGAATTTTAAGTTGATTTTCGTTAAGTACTTGTTATTTGGAGTTGTTTCAGTGGGATAAAGATGTTACATTCTTTTAAGTCGAAATTTATGATTCGTTGCGTAGTTATGAAAGTTGTTGGTTTTAAAAGATTTTATTTATGTTGCTTTTGGTTCATCCGAGTTTAAAGGGTTATGTATCTGTGTTAAATGTTGTTACTTTGAGTTGAAATTGTAGCATTCCATTTGTTTGTTGGAAATTTTGTAACTCTGATTTTATATAATTCTTTGGGTAGAAATGGGGTGTTACAAGTTGGTATGAGAGCAAGTCGGTCTGTCTGACCAAGTTGTCGAGTCATAGTTTTGTATAACAATCGAGTATTATTAACTTGAGTTCTAAACGTTGTTTAAGTTGTAGTGATAGGTTGAGATTACTGGAAGGAATGACGTTGCACTTACTGGTGCTTTGGAAGCAATGGTGCATGTTATGGAGAATTAGTCGAACACTGATGGGAATGTTGGATCTTGTAGTTTAGCAACCTTCCAGAGGGAGAATCCACATACCTTCAAGGGTAAGTATGATCCTGACAGAGCGTTGGATTGGTTGAAAGAGATGGAGAGAATCTTCTGTGTGATGGACTACACTCCAGCGCAGAAGGTTCGATATGGTACTCATATGCTAGCAGTTGAGGCTGATGACTGGTTTCTAGAGACTCATCCGAGGTTGGAAGTTGTAGGTGAAAATATCACTTGGGCTATGTTCCGTAGGGAATTTCTGAGGAAGTATTTCCCTGAAGACGTTTGTGGTAAGAAGGAAATTGATTTTCTTGAGCTGAAGCAAGGAAGTATGTCTTTTACTGAATATGCTGCAAAGTTTGTTGAGTTGGCTAAGTTTTACCCGCACTACAGCGAGGCAAATGCTAAGTTTTCAAAGTGCATCAAGTTTGAGAACGGGTTGCACCCAAAGATCAAGAAGGCAGTTGGATACCAGAAGATTCATGTCTTTTCTAATTTGATTGATATTTGTAGGATTTATGAAGAGGATAATAATGATCACTATAATATTATCAATGAGACTTGTTTCTATGGCACCATATAGGATGTCTGCATCTGAACTGTTAGAATTAAAGAAGCAATTGGAAGAGTTACTTGAAAAGAAATTTGTAAGACCAAGTGTATCACTGTGGGGAGCTTCAGTGTTGCTAGTAAAGAAGAAAGATGGAAGTATGAGACTTTGTGTTAATTATAGACTATTGAATAAAGTGACGATTAAGAACAAGTATCCGCTTCCGAGAATAGACGACTTGATAGATCAATTGGTGGGTGCTCGAGTGTTTAATAAGATTGATTTGAGATTGGGTTATCATCAAATTAAAGTGAAGAATGAAGATATCCAGAAGACGGCTTTCAGTACGCGTTATGGACATTATGAGTATTCAGTGATGCCTTTCGGTGTTACTAATGCACCGAGAGTATTCATGGAGTACATGAAATGTATCTTTCATACTTATTTGGATGGATTTGTAGTAGTGTTCATTGATGACATTTTGATTTACTCTAAATCGGAAGAAGAGCATACAAAAAACTTAAGAATAGTATTGCAAGTCTTGAAAGAGAAGAAGTTGTATGCAAAGTTGTATAAGTGTGAATTTTGGTTAAAGGAGATTAGTTTTCTTGGTCATTGTTGTACCCCAAAATTTGCCCTCCCATATTTCTCAAAATATTTCAAGAAAAATTCACAAGTCCAACCCGGTGCGTCATATTCAGGTATTCTTTCGCCAAGATATCTCTGATAACGTATTCTCAAATTCAGGTTCGGCTCAAGAGTCAATTCTTTAAAGAAGGTATCCGAATGTGTGAGTTTTCTCGAAGAAATATGGTGAAAAAGTGTGCTGAAAGTGCAATTTTTACGCGCTAAAAAATTCATAACTTGAAGATCGTGGCTCGTATAGAACCAATTCCGGTGGCCAAAATTCCGTCTTGACATTATCTATGTTTTCATCTCTCATGGCGGGAAGCCAATTTCGATCAGAAGGTCTTCAAAAATGTGGATTTATCAAGTATTTTTGCACAGAAAATTTGTGACAGAAGTTTATTTGCGTCATGTTCAGAAAATTATAACTTGGTCGATTTTCATCGTATCGAGCTGGTTCTGGCGCCAAAATTTCACAAATTGAGGTGACTACATTTTCACAGAAGGTATTGAGTTCAAACGGTATTCCAAATGGCCAAAAGCCAAAAGCCAAATGGCCAAAAGAACAACTTATGCATGATGAGGCCAGAACACAAATGACCAACAGCCAGAACATAAATGGTCATGAAACCCAATCCAATGGCCAAAGAATGCAGACCACGGTACTCAGGAGTCAATAAACACGCACGTGATGCCAGAAAGTCAAACAAGGCTTTTTGTTCTGATGGGCCAAAAATGCTTCAAACAAACCTCCCTTTGGGGCCAGACACCCCCCATGGTTTGCATCATGTTTATTTTTTATTTGATTTTCCTTTTGATTCTTTTAATTGTTTTTAATTGTTTTCTTTAATTTCACAAATTAATTTTCATAATAAAAAAATCAGAAACTAAAATATATTTAGTTATTATTATTTCACCATTAATTTATTTTTGTAAATAAACTTTAAACCATTAATTTAGTAAAATTAGGTTTTCAATTTTAATCTTTTCTTAAATAACTAAAATATGTAGAAATTAGGGTTTTTAGCATTTTTATCCTTTTTCTTAATAAATAATTTTTTCTTATTATCATTATTATTAATTACTAATTTATTTTGTAAATACCCATGTAATTAATCAATTAGTGTAAATTAGATTAAACTTGAATATTTTTCATAAATAATTAAAAACAACTTAGAACCAGGGTTTCATTTAACTTCTAATTTTAATTAATTTTCTTTATTCTCATTAAATACCAAAAAAACAAAAAAAAACTAAAAAACATTCTTTTGCTTTTATTAAATAATTAATTAGCTTTCTAATTTCATTTAATTTCAAAAGGGTCCAACGCCCTCGAACGTTCTATTTTTATTCTTTTCGCACGTTATTTTATTTTCCTTTGTGAATATTATGTAATTGCTCAAGCCTTGTAATAGTAACTAGGTTTTACTTTCCACATTTTTATTAAAACGGGTCTTTGTTAATTTGGCGATGTATAGACCCGCGCCTTGTAATAGCATAGGATTTTACTTTCCGCACTTTAATTTCCGCACTCTTAACTGCTAAACTTTGCATGAAAGAATGTATGGCCTAAATTAAAAATAAGCGTAGATCACCATGATACATGTACAAGATAAAACATAACTGAAAATAACACACAAATTCACACACCACTCTTAGGGTACGCCTCACTGTTGCCTTGCCCTCGAAACGTGGTCGTCGAGTATAGGACGTTTTAGTAAGTCCTTATGTCCATTGATCCCGTTGCCTCAAAACAAGTTGCCTCGAAACAGTTGCCTCGGAATAGTTGCCTCGAAATGGGTGCCTCGGAATAAAAAGATCAATGGCATAAGGGTAGCTTCTAAGGTGTCCCACTGTTGCTCTGGTGACCACACTGTCCCTACACTCGAATTGACCCGAACACCTCCAACGGTGGTGCTACCTACCTCTCAATGGTGGGATGACACTACCTTAAGGACATTTACACAGCCTAATTCCTTAGGGTAGGTAGATGACTCATAGATACTTGCTCTAATTCAAAACAAATCAAAACTTCTTTTCACATCGACACTTTTCAAAAAGCTTTCAAAACGATTTTTCAAACACTCTTGAGGACTGATACAAGAGTCGATCTGAAACTTTTTCAAACTCACTCACAATTGAAAAGCAAACACTTTTGAAAACACAATGAGCAAGTATCTAAGAGCCCATGGATAACCATGGATAGAAAGGGTGCTAACACCTTCCCTTTCTATAAATCTACCTCCCGAACCGAGAAACTATCTCATAAGGAATTTTGCTGTGCTTTTGTCCTGTCCATGTTGGAGAAAATAAAAGACGGTGGCGACTCTTGCTTACCGCGACATTTCGCGAACCAGCGTTAAACAGTCAGTTCCAGATCCACCGATCACAGAACTGGCGACTCTGCTGGGGACTCTTATAAAGTGAGGTGTACCTTAGGACTAAGATCACTTGTGTTTTCAATTGTTGTGCTTGTTTGCTTTATTATTGTGGGCTGCATCGGAGTTACATAGATCCTAACCCGGATCTGGGGATACCCTGTTAGGTAGCATAAGCTGTGAGGGACCTGTCTGGCGTAGACTGACACGAGTGAAGCGGTGGCTACGTTGGTGTGGCGCCTTGGTCTGTACCGATATCCCTTGTGTCGCAACGAGGAGAATATGGGTCTTCTGAGGAGTCGTTAAGCACCAACCGACCTTAGAACCTTAAATGACCCAACTTGGCCAATAGAACGGTAGCAGTATGCTACGCCCATTGAGGCTAAACTCTCGTGATGGTTCTGGCCGCAAGAAAAGATTGCGATGCTGGAGTTATGACCAATTGAGGGTGGTCAGTGATATTGGGATCCTCTAGAACCCGGTTACTTCTGATAGGACAGGTCTTAACCAAAAAACTGAAAGAGGGTAATACCTAGACCCCATGCTGGCCTAAAATCTAAGGGCTCTTTTGTGTGATTTGTGTGCTTTCAAACTTGACTACTTGCATGCTTGTTATCTAACACATGAGCTTCTTGCAGGTTTTGTTTACAGTCCTTAATCTGGACTCATAACAGGGTTTACCTACATTACTCCATGCATATCATAACATCATACCATTGCATACATCCTACATAAGGACTAATCCATTTTAAGGATCTTAAGGGTCTGTGATGCAGGTCATGATGAACCAAAATGTCTAGCAAGGGGCAAAGGGGATTTATTTTCCTCTAGCCAGGTTGATGATTCGAGTCAGGGGCTATGACCCACTTGATATGGTGAGCTTTGACTCTTGAGGAAGGTTCCCCTAACCAAGGTTGTTTGGAAGTCAAAACCAGACATGATGACTTGAGTCAGGGGCTATGACCCACTCGATATGGTGAGCCTGACTCTTGAAGAAGGACGCTCAGCAACATGAAGTTCCTTCAATCAAGCTGCAAAATTCAAATTCTAACAAGTTTCTCTGTTTACCCCGCGAGATCCTTGAAAACATTGCATACATACACATCCTTGCATAACAGGTAACCTTTTTACAGGTCACTTACCTTCTCCGCTATTTATTTCGGCAATGGCTTCCCAACAAGATAACCAGGATCTTCAGGCTCAAGAGATTCAGTTCAGGGAGATCTTCCTAAGCCTATCCAAGGGGAAAGAGGAGTTAAGGACACTCCTCATGGGGAATCTGGCCAAAAAAGTCCCGAAGATGATAAGGACGAACGGCTGAAACGTCTACAAACTGAGGTAGATACAATGAAAACCTAGATGCTGGGGAAAAGGGCTCTCATCCAAGGTTTAGCTCGGGAGCAAGGAGAGTTGAGGACCATAATCAATCAGCTTCGGCAAGACATGAAGCAACCAACCCAAGTCAGGGACCAGGTCATTGAACAGCTTCCAAGAGGACAAAAGTCTGGTATGGGGAAGAATAGACCTCTTCAAATTGCTACCACTTCACGAGCCCAGCATCAACCTCGCCCAGAGCAACAGGTGGATCAGAGTAAGCCAAGCAGGTCCAAGAGGCAATTCACCCAGCTTAACATGCCGCTGTTTCAAGCCTTGCAACACCTGTTGAGGTTGAATCTGATTACACTAAGGGCTCCTCCCCGGAACCCCAACATCTCTGCTCCTAACTATCATCCCGATAGAAGATGTGCATACCACTCTGATAGTCCTGGACATGACACTGTTGACTGCTGGGCTCTGAAGAACAAAGTCCAGGATCTGATTAATGAAGGAGCAGTGGATTTCACCCAAGTGGGTCAGGCTGAATGTTTCTACCATCCCTACCGGATTCACCATTTGAAGTAACAAGCCCTGAGATGAGAAGACTTTTGTTTATTAGAATTTTCAAGTTGTAACTTTCTTTTGACTGTTCAAACATTTATTCATGTTAAACATTGTTATTTCATTAATGCATCGCATATGTCTGTTTTGAAGCAATATATTCGCATTCGCTATATTCAAACTGATTTCATATTTTTTGATGATCAACTCTTGATTAAGAAATTCTAAGCCTCTTGAGGGAGGATGACGAAAACGATACCACGATCTTCACAATATGCTTTTGAACAGACCCCGCTGATGAGGTACAGGCATTGTTTCAAATCCTAAACAGTGGAGTTATAAGGAAGATAATCCCTCGTCAACCCCTTCGAGCCAAATAAGTAGGAGTTTTCTGTTTAAACACGAATTGAAACCCTTAATTATAACCTGGGGCAGGGTAGTTCTCTCAGTTGATCCAAGTGCATAACGAATGGCACCAAAGAGGTCCTTACAAAACAAAAGGCAGTGATGGTTCCGAACAATCATAAAGAAAGGCAGTCATTATCTCTTAGAAATAAAAGCCCAATAAGTCGAAACCTATGAAGGAGACTTACAAACTGGGGCATCCCGCTGACTGTAATCACAAAAGAACAGTTCAGGCAAAAAAATAGGGATAATAAAAATCAAAAGAAAGAGGTCCAACAAACCCTCAACACAAAAGGAAATGACTGCCTATTCAAAATAAATTGTCAATATCTGAACCATCACCGGAATATCAAGCAAAGACTCAAACAAGGTCTAATGCATGGTCAGCTGAGTTTAGGTTTGAAGAACATCACGAAGAGCGGGTGGGTACAAATAAAAATTTGAGCCTTTATCCTTTGTTTCTTAAACGGTGAACCAGGCCACGCTACAACCCTTAAAAGTCCTAGCTGAAGCGTGGGTTAGTTTGAAAGCATACTGTTACGAAAGGTATCCTGACTCCTTAAGGCCTACGGTAAATACGGAGTTGACATCACAGTTTACAAAAGAACTCACTTGTTTTATTAAAAAACTGCATTTTCAAAATCTTCAAGACAGACATAAGCTTTGCATTTTTAATATAACATCGTTTGCATATGACTTTTTGTTCGAACGGCAAAGAAATTCGCACGAAGAATATCTGATAAACAAAAGTACTTCCAATCAAGGGCCATGGCATGATCATTGTCCATCATCTGGGGCAGTCCAATCAAGATTCAGAGAATCTATCAAAATGCCAAATAGCCTGGGGCAAATCTCCGTCTAAGTCACTTGGGGCATTGGACGATCAAACGAAGATCTTCTGGTGGCATGGCAACACAACAACAGGGGCACCTCCCTACATTCTGAGAACATGGACATAGTCGAAAAAATACTACGCAAAATCAAAGACCCGCTAGGTTGACACACCTAGGCAAAAATAAGGGCTTCCCGGCGAACCAAAAGGGTTCGGGCAAAAATAAGGGATGAAATGAAAAAAATCTGTACACCCGGCAAGTCGAAAACCTGAAAAGGCGGCTTGGGCAAAAAAGGGTATCCCGGTGGACTGAAAACCCGAAAGGGCGGTCCAGGCAAAAATTAGGGATCAAAGCGTACGACTATGTCCTGGCATCTCGTTACCTGTCTACCAGAAGATTTGTCAATTACCCCCACAGGTGCCTTCTCCCACTGAAACTGGGACAATAATGAGTTGTCTAAGCGATCTAGTTGCTCTACCATCAAGGTACCAAGGCAAGTTCAGCTGAAGAATGACCAAGATACCCTAATTCCCCACAGAATGAGACAAGGTTCAGCCATACTCCCCCGAGCAGAGAAGGCACAACATCCCTAGCAAGTCAGCGATACTCTCCCCAAGCAGAGTTAGTCTACTGTCAGCCTTAAGGAAGTTGGGTACCCCCAGAAGATCTCAATATTCCCCAGCGGAGTATAAAGATATTCCTCAGTAAGTGTCCTCGGCAGTCCTAATATAAGATTGTTCCCCGACGGAATACCAGACACCCCGTGGAGTCTATTCCCAAGTACAGTTCCAAAAGTCTCCCCAGGAAAGTTGAATCAATCTCCCCAGTAGGAAGCTTATCCCCAGTAGATTCTGGAAGCTTATCACCTGCAGAATATGAACGCTCTCCCCCGGCTTTATTCAAAGGTTATTTCCCCACCAGGATATAACTGGGTTATCCTCATCCAATTGCCACGGAAAGATCGTCCCCGGCGAAGTCTTCCTATCCCCAGCGGAGTTCATCCAATCTTCCAACAAAGCTCAACAATGGTATCCCCAGCGGAGTTATCATCAACCTCAGCGAAGTATTCCTCTCCCCACAGAGCATTCCCTGCAGAGTAATCTATTCGCCAAGTTTGTTCCCCAACGGAGTCATCTTCTTCTACCGGTATTCTTGCAACCATCACCCCCAGCGGAAACAGAGCTCTACTCTTCCATATCAGCCCAGGATTCAACTTCCCGGCACCCGTCAAGGATTTATTTTCCTAGACGAAAATACATTCATAAACATCACCTTGTCATACATTATAATACATGCATACACGCATCATATCACCCCAATCTCATTTATTTTTGAGAACATCATGATATCATGCATGTCATACATTATGACATTGCATACAACTAACTCGTTACTTTTCAGGAAAGAACGATCAACAGATGAAAGTCTTTACCTTTTGAAGTAGAAGACGTCCAAGATTCCTTCATCATTCTGTTGAGGTAGTAATCTCCCAAAGGTTCTCTCATCGTCCCGTTGAGGTAGTAATCGCCCAAAGGTTCTCTCATCGTTCTGTTGAGGTAGTAATCGCCCAAAGTTTCTCTCATCGTCTCGTTGAGGTAGTAATCGCCCAAAGGTTCTCTCATCGTCCCGTTGAGGTAGTAATCGCCCAAAGGTTCTCTCATCGTCCCGTTGAGGTAGTAATCGCCCAAAGGTTCTCTCATCGTCCCGTTGAGGTAGTAATCACCCAAGGTTCTCTCATCGTCCCGTTGAGGTAGTAATCACCCAAGGTTCTCTCATCGTCCCGTTGAGGTAGTAATCATCCAAGGTTCTCTCATCGTCCCGTTGAGGTAGTAATCATCCAAGGTTCTCTCATCGTCCCGTTGAGGTAGTAATTGTCCAAGGTTCTCTCATCGTCCCGTTGAGGTAGTAATTGTCCAAGGTTCTCTCATCGTCCCGTTGAGGTAGTAATTGTCCAAGGTTCTCTCATCGTCCCGTTGAGGTAGTAACCGTCCAAGGTCCTCTCATCGTCCCGTTGAGGGCACGTCTGAAGAGTTCGAAGATCCGATTCCTGTATCTCGCCAGGGTGTATCTGTTGACGACTAACATTACCAGACTCGATTCCTGTATCCTGTCAGGGCACGTCTGAAGAGTTCGAAGATCTGATTCCTGTATCTTGCCAGGGTGTATCTGTTGACAACTAACATTTCCAGACTCGATTCCTGTATCTTTCCAGGGCACGTCTGAAGAGTTTAAAGATTCGATACCTGTATCCAGCCAGGGCACATCTGCATAAAGAGTTTGAAGATCAACTCCTGTAACAGGCCAGGTAATTATCTTTCTTTCTCAGGTACGCAAGTTCTCGCTAAGGAATCTCTTACGCGATCGACAACCTCTCGATGGCATCTATAAGCCCATCCACATACCAACAATCTCTAAATGGCATCCATAAGCCCATTCCCGACAAAGCTCCGTCACAGCTCCAGATGGCATCTATAAGCCCATCCCCCCATCCATCACTTCCAAATGGCATCTATAAGCCCATTCCCCCTACATCACATTGCTGATACTACACCATGCGAGTGCAAATTTCTGGGCACTTTAGTGTTTAATCATCTTCCACCTTCGGATCACGAAAGGCACGCAAGCCAATCTACATCCTCAGGTTTAAGAAGATTGAACAGGGGCAACTGTTGTACCCCAAAATTTGCCCTCCCATATTTCTCAAAATATTTCAAGAAAAATTCACAACTCCAACCCGGCGCGTCATATTCAGGTATTCTTTCGCCAAGATATCTCTGATAACGTATTCTCAAATTCAGGTTCGACTCAAGAGTCAATTCTTTAAAGAAGGTATCCGAATGTGTGAGTTTTCTCGAAGAAATATGGTGAAAAAGTGTGCTGAAAGTGCAGTTTTTACGCGCTAAAAAATTCATAACTTGAAGATCGTGGCTCGTATAGAACCCATTCCGGTGGCCAAAATTCCGTCTTGACATTATCTATGTTTTCATCACTCACGGCGGGAAGCCAATTTCGATCAGAAGGTCTTCAAAAATGTGGATTTATCAAGTATTTTTGCACAGAAAATTTGTGACAGAAGTTTATTTGCGTCATGTTCAGAAAATTATAACTTGGTCGATTTTCATCGTATCGAGCTGGTTCTGGCGCCAAAATTTCACAAATTGAGGTGACTACATTTTCACAGAAGGTATTGAGTTCAAACGGTATTCAAAAGGCCTTCGTTTTTTACTCAGAGTGCGTAACACGCTGAAAATCCTGAATGCTGAATATTATTTCATCTGAGCCGAAACTTCGAAAATTCATAACTCGGTCAATTTTTATCGGATTGGGCTCATATTTTTTCACAAGGTCGCTGACTCATAGATCTATAACTTTGCTTCAAAAGTCAAGACCGGATTATGCTCCGATCAATACCAGTTTTTTATTAAAGAACGTGTCAGAGTCGACACTGGAGTCCAAAATAAGTTTGTCTGAGCTGAAACTTCAAAAATTCATAACTAATTCACCATTTATCCGATTGAGCCGATTTTCGGACAGGAGTTAGTTATCGATGTCGGCTACATTTTGTTTTCACATTTCAACTTCAAAAATTGCACTTAAGTCCCTGCGATTTAGCCTGGAAAGTGACGAACTCAAGTGAACATTGGAGGCTCAATTGCACATTCAAAGCCCATTTTCTTTACCCTAATTTCCATTATGTAATCACCTTTTTTTCACACAAACCAGGGAGGAGAAAAGGAGAGAAAAAAACCTTGCCACAACACTGTTAGAATATCAAATTTTTTCAAGAACCCTAAAACCTTGAAATCCTTATTACAAATCCCTCTCTCACTACAAACAAGCCATCACAGTTACAAACCAACACCTTACTACTTCTTCAGTAAGGATAAGGCTGGTTTGATCTCCATGATCCAAAGGGCATAAAAGCATTCAGGTCACTAATTTTCCAGTAAGGGTAAGATTGGTTTGATCCCCATGATCAAAAGGGTATAATCATTCATACATGTCATATTGTGCCTAAACATTAAATTTCTTCATATATTGGCTTTATTTACATTTTATGATTTTATTTAATGTGTTCATGAGATTCAACACTGCAGATTTAGACAGGATCCCTTGCAGGTTCATTAAGGAATGTTGATGCCAAAAGCCAAATGGCCAAAAGCCAAATGGCCAAAAGCCAAAAGCCAAATGGCCAAAAGAACAACTTATGCATGATGAGGCCAGAACACAAATGGCCAACAGCCAGAACACAAATGGCCATGAAACCCAATCCAATGGCCAAAGAATGTAGACCACGATACTCAGGAGTCAATGAACATGCACGTGATGCCAGAAAGTCAAACAAGGCTTTTTGTTCTGATGGGCCAAAAATGCTTCAAACAAACCTCCCTTTGGGGCCAGACACCCCCCATGGTTTGCATCATGTTTATTTTTTATTTGATTTTCCTTTTGATTCTTTTAATTGTTTTTAATTGTTTTCTTTAATTTCACAAATTAATTTTCATAATAAAAAAATCAGAAACTAAAATATATTTAGTTATTATTATTTCACCATTAATTTATTTTTGTAAATAAACTTTAAACCATTAATTTAGTAAAATTAGGTTTTCAATTTTAATCTTTTCTTAAATAACTAAAATATGTAGAAATTAGGGTTTTTAGCATTTTTATCCTTTTTCTTAATAAACAATTTTTTCTTATTATCATTATTATTAATTACTAATTTATTTTGTAAATACCCATGTAATTAATCAATTAGTGTAAATTAGGTTAAACTTGAATATTTTTCATAAATAATTAAAAACAACTTAGAACCAGAGTTTCATTTAACTTCTAATTTTAATTAATTTTCTTTATTCTCATTAAATACCAAAAAAAACTAAAAAACATTCTTTTGCTTTTATTAAATAATTAATTAGCTTTCTAATTTCATTTAATTTCAAAATGGTCCAACGCCCTCGAACGTTCTATTTTTATTCTTTTCGCACGTTATTTTATTTTCCTTTGTGAATATTATGTAATTGCTCAAGCCTTATAATAGTAACTAGGTTTTACTTTCCGCATTTTTATTAAAACGGGTCTTTGTTAATTTGGCGATGTATAGACCCGCGCCTTGTAATAGCATAGGATTTTACTTTCCGCACTTTAATTTCCGCACTCTTAACTGCTAAACTTTGCATGAAAGAATGTATGGCCTAAATTAAAAACAAGTGTAGATCACCATGATACATGTACAAGATAAAACATAACTGAAAATAACACACAAATTCACACACCACTCTTAGGGTACGCCTCACTGTTGCCTTGCCCTCGAAACGTGGTCGTCGAGTATATGACGTTTTAGTAAGTCCTTATGTCCATTGATCTCGTTGCCTCAAAACAAGTTGCCTCGAAACAGTTGCCTCGGAATAGTTGTCTCGAAATGGATGCCTCGGAATAAAAAGATCAATGGCATAAGGGTAGCTTCTAAGGTGTCCCACTGTTGCTCTGGTGACCACACTGTCCCTACACTCGAATTGACCCGAACACCTCCAACGGTGGTGCTACCTACCTCTCAATGGTGGGATGGCACTACCTTAAGGACATTTACACAGCCTAATTCCTTAGGGTAGGTAGATGACTCATAGATACTTGCTCTAATTCAAAACAAATCAAAACTTCTTTTCACACCGACACTTTTCAAAAAGCTTTCAAAATGATTTTTCAAACACTCTTGAGGACTGATACAAGAGTCGATCTGAAACTTTAAACGAAACTTTTTCAAACTCACTCACAATTGAAAAGCAAACACTTTTGAAAACACAATGAGCAAGTATCTAAGAGCCCATGGATAACCATGGATAGAAAGGGTGCTAACACCTTCCCTTTCTATAAATCTACCTCCCGAACCGAGAAACTATCTCATAAGGAATTTTGCTGTGCTTTTGTCCTGTCCATGTTGGAGAAAATAAAAGACGGTGGCGACTCTTGCTTACCGCGACATTTCGTGAACCAGCGTTAAACAGTCAGTTCCAGATCCACCGATCACAGTCATGTTATCTCAGGTAGTGGTATTGTTGTAGATCCATCTAAAGTAGATGTTGTATTGCAGTGGGAAACTCCAAAGTCGTCTACCAAGATTAGAAGCTTTTTGGGATTAGCTGGTTATTATAGAAGGTTTATCGAAGGTTTTTTTAAGTTGGCACTTCCATTGACTAAGTTGACTTATAAAGGTAGAGCTTATGTGTGGGATGTTCAGTATGAAGAAAGTTTTATAGAATTGAAGAAGAGATTGACGTCGGCTCCGATTCTGACATTACCTAATCCAGGAGAACCTTTTGTGGTATATTGTGATGCTTCTAAGATGGATTTAGGAGGTATGCTTATGCATAGTGAAAAGGTAGTTGCTTATGCTTCAAGGCAATTTAGGACTCATGAAAAGAACTATCCTACGCATGATTTAGAGCTTGCTGCCGTTATTTTTGTGTTGAAGGTTTGGAGGCATTATCTTTATGGTTCTAGATTTGAAGTATTTAGCGACCATAAGAGTTTAAAGTATTTATTTGATCAGAAAGAATTAAATATGAGACAATAAAGATGGTTGGAGTTGTTAAAGGATTACGATTTCGGTTTGAATTGTCATCCAGGAAAGGCGAATGTGGTGGCTGATACGTTAAGTCAAAAGACTTTACATATGTCAGAAATGGTGGTTAAAGAGTTGGAATTAATTGAACTGTTCAGAGATATGAGCTTAGTTTGCAAGGTGACATCGCAGAGTATTATGTTGCGGATGTTGAAGATTAATAATGATTTTCTAGATAATATCGGAGAAGCTCAGAAGTTAGACGTGAAACTGGTAGATTCAATGGGTGGAATCGATCAACCTGAGAATAGTGATTTCAAGTTAGATGCGCAAGGTGTGTTGAGATTCCGTAATCGAATTTGTAATTCCTGATGATACGGAGATGAAGAAAGAGATTCTCGAGGAAAGTCACAGAAGCAAGTTGAGCATTTATCCGGGAGATACAAAAATGTATCAAGATTTGAAGAATTTGTTTTGGTGGCCTGGAATAAAGAGTGATGTGGCTCGATTTGTGTATGCATGTTTAACTTGTAAGAAGTCAAAAGTTGAACATCAAAAGCCCGCAGGGTTGATGCAATCGTTAGAAGTTCCAGAATGGAAATGGGATAGCATTTTGATGGACTTTATGACGGAATTACCTAATACTTCAAGAGGACATGATTCAATTTGGGTGATTATTGATAGGCTTACAAAGTCGACTCATTTTATTCCTATTAACATCAGTTTTCCAGTATCAAAGTTGGCAGAGATTTACACTAGTGTAATTATAAATTTTCATGGTGTTCCTTTGTGCATTGTATCGGATAGAGATCTGAGGTTTACTTCAGATTTTTGGAAGATTTTGTAAGAGGCGTTGGGTTCTAAGTTGAGGTTGAGTTCGGCGTATCATGCTCAGACGGATGGTCAAACTGAACAGTCTATTCAGTCGTTAGAAGATTTGTTGAGAGTGTGTGTTCTTGAACAAGGAGGTTTGTGGGACACTTATCTTCCATTAATAGAGTTCACTTATAATAACAGTTACCATTCTAGTATTGGGATGGCATCTTTTGAAGCGTTGTATGGTCGGAGATGTAGAACTCCTTTATGTTGGCATGAATCTGGAAAAAGTATAGTGCTTGGATCTGAAATTGTTCGAGAGACTACCGAGAAGGTGAAGTTAATTCGAGAAAAGATGAAAGCTTCCCAAAGTAGACAGAAGAGTTATCATGACAAGCGAAGGAAAGATTTAGAATTTCAAGCAGGTGACCAAGTGTTTTTGAGAGTTACACATGTGACTGGTGTTGGGCGTGCATTGAAGTCTAAGAAGCTCACTCCTTATTTTATTGGTTTGTATCAGATTTCAGATAGAGTTGGGAATGTTGCTTATAGAGTGGCTTTACCACCTAATCTTTAAAATTTGCATGATGTGTTTCACGTGTCACAACGCTAGAAATATATTTCAGACCCATCTCATGTGATTCATATGGATGATATGTAAGTAAGGGATAATCTCACTATGGAGACGATGCATGTACGAATCGTAAATCGTGAAATGAAGACTCTAAGAGGCAAGGAGATTGCTTTGGTGAAAGTAGTCTGGTTAGGAGCTGCCGAAGAAAGCATGATGTGGGAGTTGGAAAGCAAGATGCGGGACTCCTATCCTGAGTTATTCGAACAAGGTAAGTTTTCGAGGACGAAAATATTCTAAGTGGGGGAGAGTTTTAACACATGTTATTTAATTAATTATTTAATTAATTATTTTCGAATTATTCATTGAAGTTGTGAGATGTTGTAAATTGTTGGTATAAGTTGCTAGATTATTATTAGTTAATTAATTAGTTGATTAATAATAATATTGTTAGAATTAGTAAAATAATAGAATAATTATGTTGGACCTATTTTTTTTTGTTGGAAGTAGTAAAGTGGGGGTGTGTAAGTTAAGCCTAATAGGATTAATGGTATAAGGTTAAGTTGACATAATAAATTTGGTTAGTTATAGAATAGAAAGTCTTGGTGTGCTGACTGTGAAAAGCTGCACATAAGAGGAGCAAGGTTGCACGATTGTCGAGCAAGGCAAGATAAGGATTACGGTCAGAGATTTGTAGAGCGTCCTTCAATCCAGGTAAGGGTGGGGTTCTAAATATATAATGGGACTTATGATGAATGTTATGTGGGGATTGGCCATATATATGTTTGTCGTGCGTATGATTCTGGATTTGTTTCTTGAACTTGGCCATTTTTCATGTCGTGGGCGTTTATGAATTGTCCGCGTACTGCCCGGTATAATTGATGAATAGGTTAGTGTAAATTATCACCTGTTGATGTGGTCGTTAATTCGTTGTGTTGTTCCGAGCAGTTGCCCGGAAACTAGAGATTATGTTGATGTGGTTGTTAAGTCGTTATGTTATTCCATGTTGTTGGCCAGAAATTAGTGGTCAAGGAGGATACTGAAGCGTTGGGTTAATTTTCATCACAGAACTGATGACGTCTGTGCAAAAGTTTTGAAGACACACGGTGTCGAGGAACATAGGTGCTAGGTATCGAGCGGCATTAGGCTGCAAGGTGTGTCAGGAAATATAGGTGTTGGGTGTCAAGCAGCATTAGGCTGCAAGGCGTGCCAAGGAGCACGATATTTGTGTCGAGCTACACGAAGAGGCAGGTGGTGACAAGGGCCACATGTTATTTGTTAAGTCTTTCTTGGTTCCTGTGCATGTTGAGGGGTGCATAGTTCTCCCTTATTCCTTAACGCCCGTGCATGCTGAGTTGGTTAATTACTTTTGTTTAGCAGTCTCAGTAATTTAGTAGAGTTTTCAGTAACTGTAAGAGAGCAAATTAGTATTTTAGTAGAAAACTACTTAGCCGGATATAGTCGAATTTCTCGTATAATTACGCAGGACGTCGTAGTTTATTTTGGTTGATACATTGTATTGTATGCTTGTCATAAATTGAGAATTGGCAGGTCGGCATCCTAGTCCAAATATTACAAGAATATGGTCATGCAGGCCTCAATATGAACAATTACAAATTATAGGCACGTAGGCCTCAAACATAAACAACCAAGTCATCAAGAAAATATAAGTCGCTCCATGGAGTACCCTCTTTGATCTCTAGCTCAGGAGAATCGGGAGGAGGGACCACCTTACCATCAACTACCTTAGACAAAACTCCGGCACCTTTAGTGTTAAGCCCCAGATTCAGCACGGCCAACTGAACCACCACGGTCTCAAAATTGTCGGTCAGAGCATCCATACAATCCGACTCAAGGACCTATATTTGAGAAACCAGTTATACACGAGTCTTCAAGGTGGCGATTCCCCCAGGCTCGTCTTCTATGGGCAGTGTGGAAGCCTTTAAATCAGCGAACTCCTTCTCACAGTTTTTCTCTCAAGAGAAGAGATAAGTCCCTTTACTCGGAGGCTTTGACCACCTTCTCCTTCTCTCTTGCCAACTCATCATCCTTCCCCCATAACTTTTCCTCGCTTCGCTCGAGGGCAGTCTTCAACTTTTGCGCCTTTTTGAAACAACCGGCTGAACAATCAACTGATAATGAAATTAATGAAGTCGCCATCGAAAGTTTTTTATCCCACGAGAGGGGAAAGGTAAACATTGAGTAAACCTTAGAAGGGTGGAATCACGATCAAACGTCCGAGAGATCGGGTAAGGGAGTCTGTTACGCGAGGGGAAGGTATTAGCACCCCACACGCCCGTAGTACCCTATAATATCCACTCTTGTTTGTTCTAATCTAAGGGTGTGTTAGGATATATATATATAAATTATACAGGGAATGCATGCAAAAGAAAGGAGAAAATAATGTAGGGAAAATAAAAGTTGTGCTCGCTCGGGCCCTACCCCAATGCCTACGTATCCCTTTTAAGAAATCAGAGCAGTCTTAGTTCGGCTCACATGTTTTTGTTGGTTTGTATTTTTTAATGAACAATATTAATTTCACCTTCTGCTGCAACTCGACCTTTGGAGACTTACGCGTCAGCACAGAAGTGAATTAACATATTCTTTCTAAAAAGTTTGAAAGAAAAGCCCGAAGGCGCAAAAAGAGATTGCATTGGTTGATAACTTTTACCTTAAAGAAGGATTTGGAAATTGTTAGATGTTTTAATATTTTTCAAAGAAAGAGAAAGTTTTTGTTTTAAATGCAAGGATGCAAAAGAAAAGAAAACATCTAAGGGAGACTAACCTAGATCTATCCCTAATGTTATCATCCAATGATTAATCCTAAGGTTGACCTTTGAAGGGAAATCACTACTTTGTGTTGACATGCTTGGATAATAATCCTAATGTCTATCTCAAATCATCATCTATAGATGAATCAAGAAGTCCTAAATGATCATAGTAAGGGTCTATCACCTAAAACTATGTCTATCTCGAATCATCATCTATAGTTGAATCGAGAATTCCTAAGGGAACATGCCGAGGGTATATCATCTCAAAACATGCACACAAAGATGAAATCAAACAAGTAAGCCAATAAGCTCAAGAGAGCTAGCTCAAGCGAGCACAACTAGAGAGATCTTATCTAGGCTTTCATAACAAAGAAAGTCTAATAAAACTATCCTATGGGGAACATGCAATGAGAGCGAAGTCGTGATCTCAATTTCTAAATTGAGTGACTCATCGATCAACAAGAAATAAAGGAAAGCAATAAAATACTATAGGGAGCATGCACTGAGAGCGAAGTCGTGGTCTCAATTTCTAAATTGAGTGACTCATCGATCAACAAGAAAGTAAACAAACACAAGCACAACACATATAGCAAATGATGTGCGGAATGCCTGCTACAGGTCTTTAAACAGCGACTTCGAGCACACGCTCTTTATTTCCTACTTCTCATGATATCTAAAAAATAGTAAAGTACTTAAATTATATAAACAAGAGAAAATACCAAACAAATATCCATCCGTAGAAAAGCCTATCAGAACAAAGAAACCCGACGATCTTCGCGAAAAGCTTCACCAATCAAAGAAAAGAGTCAGAAATCGAATGCTCAGAATAAGTGTAAAAACATCATCGATGCGAAAACAAATTGCAATCGAAATCTCAAGCGCATCCGCATAATAAACTTGCATAAGACTCAAATCTCAACAAGCAAAGGTGAATCACTAATTTCAAATAATAGGATAACCATGAATTAATTCATATAATCAAAAATAAGGAAAATCTAACAAATTTTTATATTTGATTTTATTATTTTTTCATGTAATGAAAAAGTTCAAGAAAATCTAAACAATCCACAAAATTGATTGAAAAAAAATACTAAGAGAATAAATCTAGAGGGTGCAAGCCAACAAGCAGGAGGTGCAGTAGGAATCGGATACTAGGCCCAGTAATAATAGCCATAATGTTGCTGTTGTTTTTTGTTTAGTGAAGCAAGGCGCCTGGGCTAAAGCTTCAGTGGCCCAATCTCAACTCTAAAAAGAAACCAATAAGTTGGCGTGGTGATTCCCTTGAGGGGGGGTTCGCTTCAGGAATTACTGGGCTTGGCACGCATCTTGTCCCAACGGGTTATCCAGTATTTCAAGTTTGTATCAGCAAAAAAAATGAAAGGATTGTATGCTAGACCAAAACGATGTCGTATCAAGTTAGGGTTAATGACCCTTGAGCTTCATGTAATTTCATACTCTCTCCTTCGCGATGTTAAGCAGCGATTTTCGATGAGCTTGCCGCTGCGAGCGCCGCTACTACACCAGCCCAAATCATCAATGTCCAACACGTGCGTACCCCTAGACAGCATTCCAAATACAGATTCGTCATCAATTTCTCCAAGAAAAACTTCATACGGCCGAACCAATAAAGAAGAACGAGAAATCCTAATCTTCAAAACGGTGTACCTTCCGGCCAAGTATCACGATTTGAGTGCTATTATCACTCGTGAACATCAAAAAGCGTCAGAATACTTCAAGATTGAGCAAGGAATAATCCTGATAGGAACATCTGATGTTCCGGCACGGTGATTTCTCGTCTCCAATTTCAGGCCTCATCGTGGCTTTGTTATCAGTTCTTAACTTGGACCTTGTAGCAATAAAAAATGTAGCAGGGTAAATCGGAGATCGAATTATTGATTAATTCGTCTCACAAAAAGCAAGAGTCGCCACCGCGCTTTATTATTTCCAAGGGAAAAGGGGAAAGAGCTAAATAAAACCCTAAATATGCAATGTAAAATAATACTTTTAAAAGTAATAAAAATACAAGGCGTTTTTGAAAAGAGATCTATGGTTCGGGGGTTGGTTATACAGTGGGAAGGTATTAGCACCCAATGTATCTATAGTACTCTATAGGAACCTTTTGAAATATCTATTTATTAAAATGTTCGTTTGTTTGATCGAAATAAATTATTTTGGCCGAAAAGGGGTACGGACGAGTTTTTGAAGGTGCGACGACCTAATGTCGAAGTTTTTGCTTAAAGGGTATAAGTTTTGAAAAGATTGAATTTTCGGGGAAAAATTGTCTTAAGTTTTAATGGAATGCAAAATATTCGCGTGATCGGACTTGAGGACATGAAGTCAACAAATTTAATCGTTTTTTCCCTTGGATTTAGGCGTAAACGGAATAATCAAGTAAAGATGAAATAATTAAACAGACAATTGAAGCAGATAATGATTAAATTATAACAATGATTAAATAACAGATTAAATGATGTGATCATACATTTTTGGTATTTTTGTTTAATATTAATGAAAAGAAAATGTTTTAATAGTTTTCATTTTTTATGCATTTTTTATGTACACAATGCATGAGAATTAATTTAAAGAAAAATAAAATGTTTTTAATGTTTTTTATTATTTTATGTGTTTTTTAGTATTAATATAAATATATTATTTAAGAGTTATTGAATAATTAAACTAAATTAAAACTTAAAAGTTATTAATTTAAATCTAATTAAAACATAATACTAAAATTATTAAACCTAAGGTTAAGTTAATAAAAAAAAGACCAATTATTAAAATTATCTAATTAGGTTACACATCTATTATTTGATTAACTTACTAATTAACTAAACTAATGATAATCTAAAAAACTAATAGAAAGTAAAGTGAAAGGAGTGGTGTATTAGAAATAAGAGGGTTAAATAGACAAATATATGGGCTAAAGGTTTTAAAGGGCCTAATCAGAAAGCAACAGAAACGGGGGGTGTGTCTTAAGGAATTCGTATGGGCCTTAGGCGGAACATGGGTGAAGGTCCAATTCATAATTGTTTTTAGGGTTAACACTGTTTTAGCTTAGGGAAAGAGTGGATTAAGGGTTAAGATTTACAGCGCCGTTCTCTCGTTGTCTTCGTCTTCTTCGTGTGATTCACATGCCCTCGCCTGAGTTCTCCCTTGTCCGCCTCTGACTTGCTTCCGCCCGAGCCACCAACGTCCCTTTCCTCATGCGTTGCTCAGCGATACAGCAAAGGTGATGCTTCGTTCTTACAGTGCATTAGGTTTTATGATTTTGTTGCATGTTTATGATTTGGTGTTTATTTGATTCTGATTTCATTTCTTTACATGGTTTCTGTTGAAATGGCGAAAAGAAAAAAAGGAAAGCAAGGTTACCTTTAATGGAGGAAAGGGAGAGACGTTATGGAGGTTCGATGGCGGAGGAAAAAAAGTGTGATGCTGTGGCTTATTCCCGGTATTTCGTTCCTTTGTCCCTTTTGTGATGAAATCTTCTGTCGCCTTTGAATGCTTGTTGGTATATTGATATTTTGAATGTTATTGTTGAAAAATTTATTTTTTGACTAGCTTCTCTTCTTCTTCTTCTTCTTGCCTTGCTACTGTTGCCTTCGTTGTATGCTTTTTCTCTTCTTCTCCACTGTGATTCTGTTGCCCTAAATGTTGGCCTATGATGATATGCTGAGGCCTTATGGTTTGGACAGTTTCATGTAGGTTTGCATTGTTCTGGTTTTTCTGATTTTTGGCTTTGGATGTTGGTTATGGTTTCAACAGGTTTGACCTTGAGTTTATTGGTTTTACTGGTTTATTAGGCCATTCCAGGTTTTATGAAACAAGGCTTTGGTGATGGTTTGAGGTTGATGGTTCATGCTGGTTTTGAATGGTTTTTGGTCGTATTGGTTTGATGGTTTATGCAGGTTAATGGTTTTGAAATGGTATACTGTTTGTTTAGGCCATAGTTTTACTGGTTTATGCAAGTTATGTTGGGTATACTGGTTTTTTGTTTTGGTAATGGTTCTACTGGTTTTTGGCCATGTTGGTTGAGGTTTTCTATAGCTTAAGCAGGTTATTGAGGTTTAGGCCAAGGTTGTTGTTACAGGTTATTGAAACAGGTTTGGTTTAGGCCATGTTGGTGTTACTAAGGCTTAGGCTTTAGAGCTTGAGAAAATGGCTTTGTTTTTTTTGTTTTACAGTTTTGAGTGTGGAAGGCTTGAAGATAGGTTGTGATATCTTTTTTTGAAGGGATTGATAATGTTATATCAGTTGGTTCGGCCTCTTTTTGTTTATGCTACAGGTTTTGAATTTTTAAACTATTTTATTGCCTTTGACCTCTGCACTCTACCATACTGTTTTATCAGTTTTGTTTCTATTCTTCTTTCATGCTTTCTTCTCTCTTACTGCAATACTGCTGATTTGTTTCTATTCTTTTTCTGCCTAAACCAAAACCTGTAAAACCAACTCTTCCTCTCTTCTCTCTCTCTAGTACCATTGATACATTAAAATGATGTACTGTACTGTATTTGTTCTGAAAAAGCATGCTGGAAAATGATGTAAAATGGAAAGATATTGCTTGCACATTTGGTTTAAACTGCATATCTCTCTTTGTCTTTGCATGGGAGCCTTATGTTTTTGACCTCTTCCTATATGGGCATGTTTACGTTGGAATGGCTTTGGAAATTTGCATATGCTGTTGATTTTTTTGTATGCTGTTTTGACAAACAATTGAATTTATGCATATTTGAAATATGCAGTGGGCTTTTGAAAAAGTGCTATTGATTTTGAAATATGCTATTTTGACAAGAAAATGATTTGTGCATGTTTTTAAATTGTGCATTCATTTTTATCAATAAAAATTCATCCCTTTTTGTGAACCGGGAGAAATCTCGTGATTTGCAAAAAGGGCAAAACTGATTCCAGCCGTTTGTTTTTAATGATGAACGCTTAAAATTAATTTTTTGCTTTTAATTATTTATTTATTTCTGACTTTTTTTCTTTTAATTTTTGCAGGTAAAATCAAATGATCAATCAAAGAAGTATTGGATGAAAAATGAAGATTTTAGAACTGAGGAAAAAAATAGGATAGTTTTTATTTCATTTTAAACTTTTTATGTAATTGTCATTATAAATACTTTGTACAATAGTATTTAAACAACAATTGTAATAATTAGAATAAAGATGAATAAAAAATTCTATTGTTTACCAATTAATTCTTTTTCTTTCCAATTGTTTATTTTACCGTTTATAATTCTTTAAATTACATAATAACTGAAAATAAATTTCAATTACTTAAATTCAGAATAATAAACAATTAAATAAACATCAATGACCAATTAACTTCTCTTCAATTAATTATTTCATTATTTATAATTATTCTAAATTATAATAACTGAAAAATAAAAATTTCAATTATTTAAACCTAGAACAATAAATAATTAAATAACATCGTTTGATCAATTAATATACCTCTTTTCAAATATTTACTTTATTAGTTATAAATCTTTAAATTATATAATAACTGAAAATAAATTCCAATTATTTAAATTTAAGATAATAAATAATTAATAAACATTGTCTGATCAGTTAATAAACTTAGCGTTCAAAAAATAAACAGCTATCGACTTGAAAAAGTTATGAATTTTAAAATCAATAGATCAAAAAGCTTGCAATGTAATGATGCAGATGGGAGATGGTATCTTAGGTCAAAATTTGGGGTACAACAGCTGCCCCTATTTAAGTTTCTTCTATTCGGAGATATGAATATTAAAATCTTCGTTTCGACGAGATTGAAGGTACTTAAATACATAATACGCAAATTTTTACCCTAAGATACCGCCATTATGTTTGACATGAATGTAGTGATTGAATTCACGGAGAAAGATTTGTATGAGACAAGACAATGCTGGAGGAATCAAACACCAACAAAACACAGAGACATGGATTATACACTACTGGGGAGACGAGCCATCGACTTCAAATGACAGACTCTTGACAGCGAATAAAATTGAAGGAATACGACCTCTGAACCTAACAAAGAAGGCATCCTGCATAGGCCATAAAATAGATTATTGACCCAAAAATATCAGTGAGTTCACGACTCAAGGTCAATGATAGACAGAGAGTATCAAATTTGCTGAGGATGGACTACCAACTTCTGAAGGTAAAGATTCATAACAAACTTTCTCTGCGAGATTTCCGGAGATATACTCATTAATGCTGAGATAATAGTAAGATTGTAGATACACAAGCTGCTCAAATAAAGAAGCTGCCACTTGCTGTCGTCCAGGGATGTCAATAACATACAAGCTGCTCAAATAAAGAGGCCGCCACTTGCTGTTTTCCAAAAATACCAATAACATACAAGCTGCTAAAATAAAGAAGCTGCCGCTTGCTGTATTCCAGAAAAATAATAACGTACAAGTTGCTCAAATAAAGAGACTGCCGCTTGCCGTTTTCCAAAATAATAATAACGTACAAGTTGCTCATGAAGAGACCGCCGCTTGTCGTTTTCCAAAAAAATAACGCACAAGTTGCTCGTGAAGAGACCGCCGCTTGTCGTTTTCCAAAAAAATAACGCACAAGTTGCTCGTGAAGAGCTGCCGCTTGTCGTTTTCCAAAAAAATAACGCACAAGTTGCTCGTGAAGAGCTTCCGCTTGTCGTTTTCCAAAAAAATAACGCACAAGTTGCTCGTGAAGAGACCGCCGCTTGTCGTTTTCCAAAAAAATAACGCACAAGTTGCTCGTGAAGAGCTGCCGCTTGTCGTTTTCCAAAAAAATAATGCACAAGTTGCTCGTGAAGAGCTGCCGCTTGTCGTTTTCCAAAAAAATAACGCACAAGTTGCTCGTGAAGAGCTACTGCTTGTCGTTTTCCGAAGAATAACTCAGAAGGAAATTGCGATGACACTGGCAGAGAATAAAATCTTCGTCAAAGAGAATCATGAATCCATCCTTCCCGAGGAGATCACATACTTAAATGTGCAAAATAAATGTGCCATTCGTCCAGGTCGCGACTTCACTGGGGAAAATCATGAGATAGCCTATGCAAGAGGCAACAACTTCATCCAGGAATAAACTAGAGAGAAGACAGTCAACAAGACTCCACCCAATGAGAAAGTAATTCGATTGGGGATTCATCCTATCCAGAAATGGACAAGGTAAGCTAAATCAAAAATCATCCACGAGGATTAGCTCAGTTGGGGAATTTAGAAAGGAAACACATTTTCTGTCTAAGCTGACTTTCTACTTGGAAAGAAACTGTACCTTGTATTAAAACAAAGTACACAACCCAAAAATCAACGGCAAATGTGAATATGCATGCGTGATATAAGTGTAAATGAATAAATGAATGTTATGCTGACAAAACAAGCAGACAGAATATCTTGAAGACGATAAGATGTCACGACATAATAGATACTCGGCCAATCTTAAAAAAAGACGGAAAATAACTGGAATTGGAACCACAGAGCAACGTCGGAGCGTACCACACCACAAGGTTCAAGTCTTCTGAGGAGAAAAGTATTCAAATCCAATATTCTGAAACCAATAGACTACTGGCATGAGACAAAGCGTACCACACTTCAGAAATCTGCTCGAATAAAGATAGCCAAAACAACGCTTAACTGGAACAACTGGGGAGTCACCAAACTTAGTATCACGAGAAACGCAAGTTTACACAACCAACACCTCATGACGATTTTGAAACGAAACATGTTCATCATGCAAGGATAAATTACTGTATTGTTTTGCATTTCATGGCTTGACCATCTTCGGAACAACTGTTAATATTCCTTTTCATTATTCACGACACATTTTAAAAATAAGAATATTTTAAATACTTTGTTTCAAATATTTCCATAAAATTAAAATTTTGTCCACAAAAGGTAAATGCTCAAATTTCATTAATAAGATGGTAGTTCGCTAAAAACGCGACTCCAACGGTTTACAAAAGTTTGGGAAATAGTACATGAAAGAAAGAGTTACACAAAAACAATGATCACTATTCTCCCTAACAACTTCGAATTCCAAAGTGTGCTCAAATACCAAGACTGGTTTGACCAAAAGCTTGCCTAAGCCGCCCTTTCGGGTTTTCAACCTAGCAAACTGCCAACTCAAACTTAAGCGAAATACTTCTTGACTGCATCGGCGTTCATGGGATGCGGGAGCTCTTCACCGTCCATACTGGTGAGAATCAAAGCACCTCCAGAGAAAACTTTCTTAACGACGTACGGTCCTTCATAATTCGGAGCCCACTTGCCCCTAGAATCAGGTTGGAAAGATAATATATTCTTGAGCACAAGGTCACCTTCTCTGAACTCGCGAGGTCGAACCTTCTTATCAAAAGCCTTCTTCATTCTCTGCTGATACAATTGACCGTGACACAACGTTGTCAATCTCTTTTCTTCAATTAAATTCAACTGATCATATCTACTTTGACACCATTCAGCCTCAGAAAGTTTGGCTTCCATCAACACTCTCAGAGACGGAATCTCAACCTCCACAGGGAGTACTGCTTCCATACCATAAACCAGGGAAAAAGGAGTTGCGCCTGTTGAAGTTCGAACTGAAGTACGGTATCCATGCAGAGCAAATGGAAGCATTTCATGCCAATCTTTATAAGTTACCACCATCTTCTGGACAATCTTCTTGATATTCTTGTTAGAAGCTTCAACAGCCCCATTCATCTTCGGTCTGTAAGGAGAAGAATTATGATGTTCGATCTTGAACTCCTCACAAAGCTCTCTCATCATCTTGTTATTCAAATTCGAACCATTATCAGTGATGATCTTGCTCGGGATACCGTATCGACAAATGATCTGATTCTTGATAAATCTGACTACCACTTGTCTGGTTACATTAGCATAAGATGCTGCTTCCACCCATTTAGTAAAATAATCGATCGCTACCAAGATGAAACGATGACCATTTGAAGCTTTGGGTTCAATCATTCCAATCATATCAATGCCCCACATAGAGAAAGGCCAAGGTGAAGAGATAACGTTGAGGAGGGTCGGTGGCACATGCATCTTGTCCGCATAAATCTGGCATTTATGACATTTCTTCACATATTTGCAGCAATCAGATTCCATTGTCATGCAATAGTAACCAACTCTCAACATCTTTCTAGACATTGCATGTCCGTTGGCATGAGTACCAAAGGATCCTTCATGTACTTCTTGCATCAGCATGTCTGCTTCATGTCTGTTTACGCATCTGAGTAGGACCATGTCATAATTCCTCTTATACAATACTTCTTCATTGAGGAAGAAACTACTTGCTAATCTCCTCAATGTCTTCCTATCTTTATTGGATGCCCTAGGCGGGTACTCTTGAGTTTGAAGAACACGTTTAATGTCATAGAACCACGGTTTGTCGTCGGTGACCTCTTCTACTGAGAACACATGAGCAGGTCTGTCGAGGCGCATAACCCGGATTGTAGGCACATCGTTCCAACCATTCACTTGAAACATTGAAGACAAAGTAGCTAAAGCATCAGCCATTTGGTTTTCATCTCTAGGGATATGATGTAATTCCACTTTGTTGAAGAAAGTTAACAATCTTCTAGCATAGTCTCTGTAAGGGATCAAACCAGGATGACGAGTCTCCCATTCACCTTTGATTTGATTAATTACCAATGCCGAATCTCCATAAACATCAAGAATCTTAATCCTTAGATCCACTGCTTCTTCGAGACCCATAATACATGCCTCATATTCAGCCATGTTGTTCGTGCAGTCAAACTTTAATCTCGCCGTGAACGGGATATGAGTACCTCGGGGAGTGACGATGATTGCCCCAATTCCATTTCCATAAGAATTCACAGCTCCGTCGAATATCAAACCCCAATGCGATTCAGGATCAGGTCCTTCTTCGGGTAATGGCTCTTCACAATCTTTAACTTTCAAGTACATAATATCTTCATCTGGGAAATCAAACTTGATGGATTGATAATCGTCAATTGGTTGGTGAGCCAAATGATTGGCTAAAATACTCCCTTTGATTGCTTTCTGAGTGTGATACTCAATGTCATATTCAGATAACAACATCTGCCAACGGGCTATTCTTCCAAATAAGGCGGGCTTCTCAAAGATATACTTAATCGGATCCATTTTGGAGATCAACCAAGTGGTGTGGTTAATCATATACTGGCGCAGATGGCGAGCAGCCCAAGCTAAAGCACAACAGGTTTTCTCAAGCAATGAGTATCGAGACTCACAGTCTGTGAACTTCTTACTCAGATAATATACGGCATGTTCCTTTCTTCCAGTCTCATCTTGTTGACCAAGCACACATCCCATGGAATCTTCCAATATAGTCAGGTACATAATCAAAGGTCTTCCTTCCACTGGAGGAATCAAAATGGGAGGTTCAAGCAAATATTCTTTGATGCTATCGAAAGCTCTCTGACAATCTTCTGTCCACACACATCCTTGGTTCTTTCGGAGAAGCTTGAAAATCGGCCCACAGGTGGCAGTCATATGAGATATAAACCTAGAAATATAATTCAGTCTCCCAAGGAATCCTCTTACTTGTTTTTCCGTCTTGGGTGCGGGCATTTCCCGAATAGCTTTGACTTTATCAGGATCTACCTCAATACCTTTCTGACTGAAAATCAAACCCAGAAGTCTTCCAGAACGAACACCAAAAGTGCACTTGTTGGGATTCAGACGGAGTTTGTACTTTCTCAAACGCTGGAATAACTTCAATAAATGTTCCAAATGATCTTCCTCAGTTTGTGATTTGGCAATCATGTCATCCACATACACTTCTATCTCTTTATGCATCATGTCATGGAACAAAGCAGTCATGGCCCTTTGGTATGTTGCACCAGCATTCCTCAAACCAAACGGCATAACCCGATAACAAAAAGTTCTCCAAGGTGTAATGAAAGCTGTCTTCTCCATATCTTCTGGTGCCATCTTGATTTGATTCTAACCAGAGAAACCATCCATGAAAGAAAAGACTTTGAACTTTACGGTACTGTCGACCAATACGTCAATGTGCGGTAATGGGAAGTCATCCTTTGGGCTAGCTCTATTCAGATCTCTATAGTCTACACACATCCGAACTTTGCCATCCTTCTTCGCAACAGGCACTATGTTGGCTAACCATTGAGGATAGACCGATGTAACAAGGAAACCTGCATTAATCTGCTTCTGAACTTCTTCTTTGATCTTGTCAGCCATATAGGGACGAGTCCCTCTCAACTTCTGCTTAATCGGCGGACATTCAGGTCTCAACGGTAAACGATGCTCCACAATATCGTTGTCCAATCCTGGCATATCTTGGTAGGACCAAGCAAACACATCAACGTACTCTTTGAGAAGCTCCAACATTTTCTCTTTAACCTCTGGGATGAGCAATGCTCCGACCTTGACTTCCTTTTTATCTTCTTCATCACCCAAATTGATCAACTCTACAGGTTCTTCAAATGGCTGAATAATCTTCTCATCGTGCTCAAGCAAAAGGGAAATTTCATCAGGGATCTCTTCATTATCCTCTTCTTCGACTCTGAACACAGGGAATTCAAAGTTGGGAAAGGGCATAGGATCATTGTTTTCAATGGTTAAGTCATGGATTAATCTGCACATATGATTATGCTTTATTTTAGAAATCGATTTGTGCAAATAAAACAAAAAGTTATTATATTTTCCTATTACTACCGATTAATTTTCATTACTATTTCCCAAAAAAGAGTGAAAAATAAACAGTAGTGGACAAAATAACATTTTTATTTATTGAAGGGAAATACTTGAAACAAAGGGCCCAGACATTTCTCTTTTGCCTTGGGCAGAGCAAAAGGATTTATTTTTATCATAGCCCGACACAAAATACTTTTCGCCTTGGGCATAACGAAAGTTTTTTTCAAAAAACAAAACAAAACATTACTCGGAAATGTGCATCACAACAGGAACATCAACAGCAATCCAGTTTTGGCAAGCCAATCCATGCGTCACAAAATTGGGTAAATCCTCTTCAGACTCGTCTCCTATTATGGCATCAACCTCAGGAGGAGTCGGATGGATAAAACCTGCACTTCGGAAAACCTCTTGAATCAGACGAGTAACCACTTCTTGCTTGACTCTTGCAGACACTGGATGAAAACCAAGACCTTCTCCAGACTTGTTCTCAGGCAAAGTCAACACCTGGCCCCAACCTTCAGCCGAACCACTTTCAACCACTCGTCGTGCATCCTCAAAAGAAGAAATAGACGTCCCTTGCTTCTTCACTTCATTCTTGGCAACAGACAGAGCTTGGAATTGGGTTCCAACATCCTCATCAGCATCAATAAAAGAGAAAGATGACAAATGGCTTACCACCATAGCCTGCTCTCCACCAATCATTACTAGCTTTCCATGCCTTACAAACTTCAATCTCTGATGGAGCATGGAAGTGATTGCCCCTGCATCGTGGATCCAAGGACGACCCAATAGGCAACTGTAGGCAGCACGAATATCCATTACTTGAAAAGTGATCTGAAAAGTATGAGGACCAATCACTATAGGAAGATCCACTTCACCAATGACAGTCTTCCTAGAACCATCAAACGCTTTAACAATTACCCCACTAGGTCTCATGGGAGCACCTTGATATGAGAGTCGAGACAATGTAGTCTTAGGCATTACATTTAACGACGAACCTGTATCTACCAACACACTTGATAAGGTATCATTTCCACAACTTACTGAGATATGCAAAGCCATATTATGGTTTCTCCCCTCCTCTGGGAGTTCTTCATCACTGAAACCAAGATTGTTACACGAAGTAATATTTCCCACAATTCCATCAAATTGGTCCACCGTCACATCATGATCCACGAATGCCTGGTCCAAGACCTTCATCAAAGCTTCTCTATGGGCACCAGAATCTCTCAGTAAAGCAAGCAAAGAGATCTTGGAAGGAGTTTGCAAAAGTTGGTCCACAATCTTATATTCACTTCTCTTGATAAGCTTCGGAATATCATCATCCTCAGGATGAGGGATAGGTTCATTGGATCGGCCTATCTCAACCCTTGGTTCAACATTTCTCGCTGGAATTTCTGGCGGTATAGGCCTCCTGACTTGAACTTCTGGTCTCTTCAAAGGTACTGCTGCAAAGACACGTCCACTTCTCGTAACTCTACTCACATCAACAATGTTAACAAAAGACGGTCTTGTTGGTATAGGGACTTCTACCCCATTCTCAATCATTGTGGCATTATACCTATACGGTACAGCTTGGTCTGAGTTGTAAGGCACAGGACCAGGTGGATAAATGGTCAAAGGAGCAACAGGTGCAGTCTGACTGTCGTAAACGATCTCTACTGATTCAGGCAAATTGAATTGCGGTATTATAACATTCACTTCATCCTCCGGATTTCGGTCATATGTAATAGTGATAATTCTCTGGTCTAACAACTTTTGAATATCCTCCTTCACAATAGGGCAATCAACCTCTCTCGAATAAAATTCACAAACATCATAATCATGCTGCTGCCTAACAAAGGCAAGTCTTCTCAAACTCTGATGTAACCTGATCAACGACTCTCTTATATGTTCAACTTGAAAAACTCGAAACTTCCCCGGACAACCTTCCACCATATTCACTGAAGCTGCCCCATGTCGAGGCAAAGGATTATCTCTAACATTTGGATTAACATCCTTAAAAGACAAGATACCATTCTTAATCAATCTCTGCACGCCCGCCTTTAGAGCAAAACAATTCTCAAGGTTGTGCCCCGGCGACCCTTGATGATATTCACAAAACTGATCTGCCTTGTACCACGGAGAAGTACTATTTGGTGCGACAGGAGGAGGCTTTGTCGTTATGAGATTCTTTCTGATAAGAGCAGGGAACAATTCAGTATAAGTCATAGGAATGGCATCGAACTGCGGTTTTCTTGGTGAACGGTTCTGATTGTTGAATGGGTAAGCCTGTTGTCGAGGCTGCTGCTGAAATGGCCGTTGTTGAGTTGGTGGGGTTTGATGAGCTGGAGTCATCAAAGCTGGGCGGACAGCCGGAGTGACTGCCGCAACGTGTGAGTAACCTCTCCTCGGTCTACCTGGAAACAATGCGCTGACATCCTGCTCTTTTCTTTTTGGGAAAACACTTCCAAACTTCTTAGTACTGCTAGACGGACTTCCTTCTTTAACCAAACGCCCTTCACGAATCCCTTCCTCCAATCGCATGCCCATGCTTACCATTTCGGTGAAGTCACTGGGTGCGCTGGCGATCATTCTTTCATAGTAAAAGGAACCCAAAGTCTTCAAAAATATCTTCGTCATCTCTTTCTCCTCAAGAGGGGGATAGATTTGAGCAGCAATTTCACGCCACCTCTGGGCGTATTCCTTAAAAGATTCCCTATCTCTCTGCGACATCGCCCGGAGTTGATCCCTGTCCGGCGCCATGTCAACGTTATACTTATACTGGTGAACAAAAGCTTCGCTAAGATCATTGAAGTTGTGAATCCGAATATTGTCTAAACCCATATACCACTTTAGAGCAGCACCCGTCAAACTGTCCTGAAAATAATGAATCAACAAGTCATGATCATCAGAATACGTAGACATCTTTCTCACGTACATAGTCAAATGACTTCGAGGACACGAATCACCCTTATATCTTTCAAAGTCTGGCACTTTGAATTTTGCTGGAATCTTGACATTCGGAACTAAACAAAGGTCATGCGTGTTCTTTCCAAACAAATCCTTCCCCTTTAACGCTCTGAGCTCCTTCTGCATTTCTTGGAACTGATCTTGAAATTCTTCCATTCTATCAAAAAGACCCAAACTTTCAGCAGGCTCGGCAGGATAAGTAGGTTCATTCAAGTATGGCACGGAGTGAACCACAAGAGCGACAGTTGTCATTACTGGTTGTGGAAAAGGTGTCACAGACGGGATTACCGGCGGCATGGCAGTTGTCTCTGGTTGAGGAAGAGACAAAGCAGGT
Organism: Vicia faba; assembly: GCA_948472305.1. NCBI lineage: Eukaryota > Viridiplantae > Streptophyta > Magnoliopsida > Fabales > Fabaceae > Vicia > Vicia faba. The sequence continues at coordinate 231,791,556 of OX451741.1, read as the reverse complement.
TGAAATAAAGGTTGTACGGCAGGCTGATACCCCTCTGGCACAAAGTTGTAAGGCATTCCCCACGGAAAACCTTTCGACATCTGATGTTGAAGTGGAGAGTTGATTTGAGTCACAGATGTAGGAACGGTGACAATCTCGGAAACCACAGTAGTTGAAGTCTGAATCTCAGCAGCCGTAGTCGATGGCTGATCCTGAACAGCCACCAAACTTTCCACTAGTGCAGTTAACTTTTCCATACCGACACGAAGGGTAGTGACCTCCTCACGAAGCTCATGGTTTTCCTGTTCCAGATCTTCCATTTTCCTCTGACGATTGGCTCGAGTATCGTATCGATGAGACAGCTTGACAACCTTTGGAGTGGAAAAAGAAACAAGGATAAGACTCTAAAAAAAGTGTGAAGTGAAATGTTGAATGATGCATGATGTGTGATGCAAATGATGATTCATTTTAATAGTTTTTCAAGGTCCTTCAATGATTTTGCACACATCAATGGTAAAGGGATTTGGAACAACAAAAACTCCATCCATTAATCAAAAGCGGTAAATTACAACTTACAACTTTGGAATAACAAAACAATAAATTACACTTTGGGATAACAACCCAATAATAAAGTAGTAAACTACAACTTTGGAACATGAAGCCCATAATAAAGCAATAAATTACAACTTAGGAACATGAAGTCCATAATAAAAGCAGTAAATTACAACTTTGGGACATGAAGTCCATAATAAAGCAATAAATTACAACTTCGGAGCATGAAGCCCTTTTACAGAGTTTTACAAAATGACATCAGTAAAATAAAACTAAAAGCTAAAGATCACTCAGAATCATCAGGTGAAGGACCAAATGGCAACTGTAACCGGAGCTTCATGATCTTCTCTTCATAAAAGTCTTCCATCTTTTCCTTCTCAGCTACCAGTCGATCAACGATTTCCTTTTGCGGATTAGGAACGAGAGCAACGCTTACCGAACCTTCCCACTTTCTCTTTCTTTCACTAGCATACTTCTTCAGTAAAGCATCCTTTTGACGGAGCTTCTCATCATGATCAATGAACCAGCCGTCTTGAATAAAGAGCAAATCCTCCTTTTTCTTTAGCTGTCGGGTCAGGACCCGATTCTCATATTCAGACATATTGTACTTTTCTTTCCAAGCATCTCTCTCGGACTTCATCCTAGCCAGATTTCCTTGGTATTCTCCTATACTCTCGATAGGGATATCAACAGATGACGATGCAATGGTAGGGAATAAAGGTTTCTCAGGTTTATAGGGCATCTTGAGAGCACAAGCCCTAGCACGGACCCATTGTAGGTAAGGTTCAAAAGAAACGGCACCCCTATGTCCTAACATATCTCTCCCTTTCTCGTGGATGTGGCGCCAAGCTCCTTCGATCTCCCTCTTAGCTGACTGATGATCTTGCCCTTCCTGCAGAAAGAAACCACTCACATGGATGTTGTTTGGCTTGTCCCTCATCGGGTATCCAAACTGACGGCGCGCGAGAACAGGGTTATAGTTAATTCCACCTTTTGTACCAAGAAGAGGCACGTTAGGAAAAGCACCACAACTATCGATGATCTTCACGTCATAGTAAACTCGATTATACCAATCAATATCGAAATGAGTGAGAGCCATAATTTTTGGCGCCCATCGCGGCTCTTTCTCGAGATCCCAGAAAACATCAGACCCAGGTAGATGAGAAACATACCACTGATACAGCAACGGTGCACAACAAATAATCATTCCTCCTTGATAAAAGTTCCGAAGATGGATGGAGTAGTAGGTATCTCCTAGCAGCGTAGGGACCGGATTTCCAATCAAGAAAATTCTGATGGCGTTGATATCCACAAACTTATCAATGTTAGGGAACAAGAATAGACCATAAGCGAGTAAAGCAAAGACGTCTTCAAAGGCAATAGTATCTTTTATCTCAGCGAAATGACGAGCTTTCCTCAACAAAAACTGCGCAGACAAACCTCAGATTCCCCCTTTTGTAGTCATGTTCTCCTCTATCTCTGACTTCTTCAAGTGGGTGATGGTCGCTATCTCGTGAGATTTGGGTTCTTCTTCTAATCCAGAAAAAGGAACACAGTCGGTGATCGGCGAACCAAGTATATAGGAGTACTCTTCTAAGGTGGGCATCAACTGGTAATCCGGAAAGGTGAAACATCGGTACAAAGGATCGTAGAATTGAACCAAAGTATTAAGAATGCCTTCCTTCATCTTGCGCTTCATGAGAGGTATAATGGACCCATACTTTCTCTGAAAATCCGTCGGGTTCTCGATCTTAGGAATCAAACTCTTCAGTTCTTCAATCTCGGGCTCCTTAAAACTAAAACTTCGAGTGTTTCTCCTTCCAAATTCCATAGTATCTAAGATGTCTGCAAAAATCATTCCCAAGTTCCTTGAAAAAACAAGTTTTTTTACAAAATGTTGATGAATGCATGAATGAATGATAATGCAACAGTTACGCACAAGTTCACAAACATGGGGTTTAAAGGTTTAACGTTTCAGCATGGAGTCGAGGGTAAAGCCCACCCCGAGGTATGTACTAACGGTTCAATCACACCTGTAAGACAAGGTTCTAAGAGTTCCCAGAGTCTACATTCCTCCTTCGGATATTACCAACGTCTTGATTACTCAATAATTAGCAATATTCTCAAGAGAAACTCGTCCAAGCGTAGCATCGCGTAACAACTACTTCTGAATTACTCCGTTATAGTCTCCGCGCTACACCTAAAAGGCCAAGATGGGTTAGGGTTCTACGGTCCTCAATTTCTCTGGCTCCTAGGTCGAAAATAATAATGTCTTCCCGATTACTCGGTAAACAAGTATTAAGTTCAAGAGGGCCTTCCATTGAGTGGGGGATCTCACGCCTCCTTCTTCGAGATTACTCCCTCAAAGTTAACATGACTGTACCGCCCGTCCTATTCCTTAAGTGTAACTTAATCCGGGTATAGGATTCGTCCTTTGCAAAAACCCAAACAACCCCAATTTAAACACATAATCAAACAAAACAAATAATAATAAACAGATAAAACAAACTAGGCTTTACCCACTTAGGGATGGACCAGCAAGAGGTCAATCTATCCCCAGCAGAGTCGCCAATTCTGTAGCGATAAAAAATGTAGCGGGGTAAATCGGAGATCGAATTATTGATTAATTCGTCTCACAAAAAGCAAGAGTCGCCACCGCGCTTTATTATTTCCAAAGGAAAAGGGGAAAGAGCGAAATAAAACCCTAAATATGCAATGTAAAATAATACTTTTAAAAGTAATAAAAATACAAGGCGTTTTTGAAAAGAGATCTATGGTTCGGGGGTTGGTTATACAGTGGGAAGGTATTAGCACCCAATGTATCTATAGTACTCTATAGGAACCTTTTGAAATATCTGTTTATTAAAATGTTCGTTTGTTTGATCGAAATAAATTATTTTGGCCGAAAAGGGGTACGGACGAGTTTTTGAAGGTGCGACGACCTAATGTCGAAGTTTTTGCTTAAAGGGTATAAGTTTTAAAAAGATTGAATATTCGGGGAAAAATTGTCTTAAGTTTTAATGGAATGCAAAATATTCGCGTGATCGGACTTGAGGACATGAAGTCAACAAATTTAATCGTTTTTTCCCTTGGATTTAGGCGTAAACGGAATAATCAAGTAAAGATGAAATAATTAAACAGACAATTGAAGCAGATAATGATTCAATTATAACAATGATTAAATAACAGATTAAATGATGTGATCATACATTTTTGGTATTTTTGTTTAATATTAATGAAAAGAAAATGTTTTAATAGTTTTCATTTTTTATGCATTTTTTATGTAGACAAAGCATGAGAATTAATTTAAAGAAAAATAAAATGTTTTTAATGTTTTTTATTATTTTATGTGTTTTTTAGTATTAATATAAAGATATTATTTAAGAGTTATTGAATAATTAAACTAAATTAAAACTTAAAAGTTATTAATTTAAATCTAATTAAAACATAATACTAAAATTATTAAACCTAAGGTTAAGTTAATAAAAAAAGACCAATTATTAAAATTATCTAATTAGGTTACACATCTATTATTTGATTAACTTACTAATTAACTAAACTAATGATAATCTAAAAAACTAATAGAAAGTAAAGTGAAAGGAGTGGTGTATTAGAAATAAGAAGGTTAAATAGACAAATATATGGGCTAAAGGTTTTAAAGGGCCTAATCAGAAAGCAACAGAAACGGGGGGTGTGTCTTAAGGAATTCGTATGGGCCTTAGGCGGAACATGGGTGAAGGTCCAATTCATAATTGTTTTTTAGGGTTAACACTGTTTTAGCTTAGGGAAAGAGTGGATTAAGGGTTAAGATTTACAACGCCGTTCTCTCTTTGTCTTCGTCTTCTTCGCGTGATTCACATGCCCTCGCCTGAGTTCTCCCTTGTCCGCCTCTGACTTGCTTCCGCCCGAGCCACCAACGTCCCTTTCCTCATGCGTTGCTCAGTGATACAGCAAAGGTGATGCTTCGTTCTTACAGTGCATTAGGTTTTATGATTTTGTCGCATGTTTATGATTTGGTGTTTATTTGATTCTGATTTCATTTCTTTACATGGTTTCTGTTGAAATGGCGAAAAGAAAAAAAGGAAAGCAAGGTTACCTTTAATGGAGGAAAGGGAGAGACGTTATGGAGGTTCGATGGCGGAGGAAAAAAGTGTGATGCTGTGGCTTATTCCCGGTATTTCGTTCCTTTGTCCCTTTTGTGATGAAATCTTCTGTCGCCTTTGAATGCTTGTTGGTATGTTGATATTTTGAATGCTATTGTTGAAAAATTTATTTTTTGACTAGCTTCTCTTCTTCTTCTTCTTGCCTTGCTACTGTTGCCTTCGTTGTATGCTTTTTCTCTTCTTCTCCACTGTGATTCTGTTGCCCTAAATGTTGGCCTATGATGATATGTTGAGGCCTTATGGTTTGGACAGTTTCATGTAGGTTTGCATTGTTCTGGTTTTTCTGATTTTTGGCTTTGGTGTTGGTTATGGTTTCAACAGGTTTGACCTTGAGTTTATTGGTTTTACTGGTTTATTAGGCCATTCCAGGTTTTGTGAAACAAGGCTTTGGTGATGGTTTGAGGTTGATGGTTCATGCTGGTTTTGAATGGTTTTTGGTCGTATTGGTTTGATGGTTTATGCAGGTTAATGGTTTTGAAATGGTATACTGTTTGTTTAGGCCATAGTTTTACTGGTTTATGCAAGTTATGTTGGGTATACTGGTTTTTTGTTTTGGTAATGGTTCTACTGGTTTTTGGCCATGTTGGTTGAGGTTTTCTATGGCTTAAGCAGGTTATTGAGGTTTAGGCCAAGGTTGTTGTTACAGGTTATTGAAACAGGTTTGGTTTAGGCCATGTTGGTGTTACTAAGGCTTAGGCTTTAGAGCTTGAGAAAATGGCTTTGTTTTTTTTTGTTTTACAGTTTTGAGTGTGGAAGGCTTGAAGATAGGTTGTGATATCTTTTTTTGAAGGGATTGATAATGTTATATCAGTTGGTTCGGCCTCTTTTTGTTTATGCTACAGATTTTGAATTTTTAAACTATTTTATTGCCTTTGACCTCTGCACTCTACCATACTGTTTTATCAGTTTTGTTTCTATTCTTCTTTCATGCTTTCTTCTCTCTTACTGCAATACTGCTGATTTGTTTCTATTCTTTTTCTGCCTAAACCAAAACCTGTAAAACCAACTCTTCCTCTCTTCTCTCTCTAGTACCATTGATACATTAAAATGATGTACTGTACTGTATTTGTTCTGAAAAAGCATGCTGGAAAATGATGTAAAATGGAAAGATATTGCTTGCACATTTGGTTTAAACTGCATATCTCTCTTTGTCTTTGCATGGGAGCCTTATGTTTTTGGCCTCTTCCTATATGGGCATGTTTACGTCGGAATGGCTTTGGAAATTTGCATATGCTATTGATTTTTTTGTATGTTGTTTTGACAAACAATTGAATTTATGCATATTTGAAATATGCAGTGGGCTTTTGAAAAAGTGCAATTGATTTTAAATTGTGCATTCATTTTTATCAATAAAAATTCATCCCTTTTTGTGAACCGGGAGAAATCCCGTGATTTGCAAAAAGGGCAAAACTGATTCCAGCCGTTTGCTTTTAATGATGAACGCTTAAAATTAATTTTTTGCTTTTAATTATTTATTTATTTCTGACTTTTTTTCTTTTAATTTTTGCAGGTAAAATCAAATGATCAATCAAAGAAGTATTGGATGAAAAATGAAGATTTTAGAACTGAGGAAAAAAATAGGATAGTTTTTATTTCATTTTAAACTTTTTATGTAATTGTCATTATAAATACTTTGTACAATAGTATTTAAACAACAATTGTAATAATTAGAATAAAGATGAATAAAAAATTCTATTGTTTACCAATTAATTCTTTTTCTTTCCAATTGTTTATTTTACCGTTTATAATTCTTTAAATTACATAATAACTGAAAATAAATTTCAATTACTTAAATTCAGAATAATAAACAATTAAATAAACATCAATGACCAATTAACTTCTCTTCAATTAATTATTTCATTATTTATAATTCTTCTAAATTATAATAATTGAAAAATAAAATTTTCAATTATTTAAACCTAGAATAATAAATAATTAAATAACATCGTTTGATCAATTAATATACCTCTTTTCAAATATTTACTTTATTATTTATAAATCTTTAAATTATATAATAACTGAAAATAAATTCCAATTATTTAAATTTAAGATAATAAATAATTAATAAACATTGTCTGATCAGTTAATAAACTTAGCGTTCAAAAAATAAACAGCTCTCGACTTGAAAAAGTTATGAATTTTAAAATCAATAGATCAAAACGCTTGCAATGTAATGATGCAGATGGGAGATGGTATCTTAGGTCAAAATTTGGGGTACAACAGACCTCAACTCTATCAACAGATGCGGATACAACATGTTCGTAAAGAGTAGCTGAAGGAAGAAATTCTTACTCATTAGAGTCGCTCCAACGGCGCTTTAAGCGTGATTCAGGTGTGCGTCCTTTATTCCTCGCCGCTATCTTCTTCTGTTATGTATTCCTCTTCTGAATTATTCTTAGTTGTTGTAATTGTTGCAATTACATTGTGCAGGCTGAAGGAGAATCGCAGATGATTGCTAACGATGCGTGTGTGGATGAAGGTTTTTTGAATATGAAGGTTTTACATGGTTGTCGAGAAGGTGAAGGTCGGTAGATGAAGATGAAGATGACGAAGTATGGTAGTTAAGGATAAAGTGAGAAGAGAAGGTGCAGAGGTTTTTGAAGATGGATGAAGACTGTAGTGAAGTGATGTGGGGAAGATGAAGATGGAATTCAGAGAGAGTACATAGAAACTCTTTTTCTGGTTTTTTGATTCCTCTCTGATTGTTGAAGAATGAAGATCAAGATGAGAAGAGAACTCCAAGAGAGTCAATAGAGAATGAAGATTGGTCAGGAGAAGAATCCAGATCCCACCCTTTCTTGGTGAGTTTTTTCTGTTATGTCATTATGTTAGAATCTTCCCTTTTCTTCCCTTCTCTTCTATCACCCTTTCTGTTAGAAGTTTGTTACGATTGTGAAAGTTAGTTACAGTTTGTTAGGGGGTTGGGTTAGTTAGTATGAGCTAGAAATTCAGTTAGTTGGTAAGCTGAAGGTTGTTAGAGGAAGTTAGTCACATTTTGTTTTCCTATTTCTGTCTTCTGTTATAGTTGGTTATGAATAGTTAGGAGTTATGGTATGGTTAGAGGATGAGAGAGTTTCAAAGAGTGGAAGAAGAAGAGAGGTTGAATCTGAACGATGAAGGTGAAAATGGTGGAGAAGAGAGAGTTTTTGATCTTTTATGATTTTTTGCAGAGAGATTTCATCGTGATCCTTCCACCGGGTGAAGGATGAATGTGATCAAAGTCAGTTTTCTGTCTTCTTTCTTCTGATCTTTCTTGACTGAATTTCTGATATTCTTTATTGTTTTGATTGTGAAACCAATTTCATCTCCTCTGAAGCATTTCCTGATATTCTAATATACTCCATTTGTATTTTCTGCTTTATGTTGAAGCTAAACAAGAAGCCGTGAGGGTTTTAGGCAGGGGCTGGATTTCTGAGTTGGAACTGAACTACTGGTATGCAATTGGTTTTGTGCAAGTTTGATCAACTTGGTTCTGAATTTGAATTGGCGGTTGAACTGCTGATTGATTGATTATTTATGATTTTCCCATTTTTTGGATATTCTCAATGCAGGTTTGTAATGGCATAGGCACATTTTGATTTTCTTTGCCCTGGATCGAAACAAGTATGAACTGGTTTAACTGCTTCTTTTATGAATGTAACTTGTTTTGATTTTAGCTAGACCATTATCACTTACTCTGGATTTTCTGTTGATCTGGTTATTCCGTATTGGTGATAGGTAATCTGGACATGGCTACAGCCTGCTCTCAGCTTGAGTATCAGCTCGATGGTTAATTGATTCGGCGCCCAACAATTAGTTTTGGGTGCAGGTTCAGCCAACTTGGTTAAAGCATGTTGTTGTACCCCAAAATTTGCCCTCCCATTATCCTCAAAGATTTGTCAAGGTCAATCTCAAGTTGGTTCAAAATCCATCAAGGGTTGCACAGTCCAATTGCCTCCTAACACAGTCAAAATTAGGGTTTTGGTTCTTGCAAAGAAATTGAGGTTTTCAAGGGTCCAATCAAGTCCCCTATGCCTATATACATTGTCAAGCATCCATATGTCAAGTTTAAAAGCTCACAAGGTCAAGTTGCACAGTCAAAAACCCTAATTGCTCCACAGTCAACTGCATGGGCAAAATGGTCATTTGACAGTCAAAAGTCAAAAAATTTGGTCAACATCTTATTTTGAAGCCACAATCATCATTTGATCAATTCTTGATCATGATTCCACAAACATGGCTCAAAAAGTCTCAAGATGCAAAAGTTTCTATTTTTTGGACAGCTGAAAAGTCAACTGCAAATTGACCAAGGCATAACTTCTTCATGGTTTATCAGAAAAATCTCATCCAATGCTAATTTTGAAGGGGATTACATTTCCTACAACTCATCTTCACATTCCAAGTCCAAGAAATGCTCTCATAAAAAGTTATCAATTTCAACATTATAGGTCATTTTCAAAAGTCAACAAAAAGGCACTTTAAGTCAAAGACCATAACTTGATATTGGTAAATCAAAATGATATGGGACCAAAGGCATTGGTTAGAGGACTTCAAGACCTTTCCAAAATGTCCAAGAACATGATCATAGCTTCAAAATTGAGCAAGATATGCATTGGAGAAGTTGGGAAATTTTTGGGAACTATCAAAAGTCAACTTTGCCTAAAAAGCTTCAATTTTGCCAATGGGCCTCAATTTCTTTCTTTAATCATTACCCAAAGCCTATGCACGGCCCATTGAGCTCAAAATGATTTATTTTCTTATTTTTAATTAATTAATTGAATTTTTATTATTATTAATTCATTTAATTAGTTTTAATTGTAGAAAATATCAAAGAATGGTTGTCAAATCTTTTTATGCAGCAAATATACTCCACACATGCTAAAGATTTCGTGCATCATCCAAAGGGGACAAGATCTTCCATAATTGGCAAAGTTTTCATGGAAAAAGATTGAAAATCACATAATTGAAAATCAAATATTCAAGTCATAAATCCATGGACTTTTGGGCCAAGGTTTTGACCTAATTTGCTTCACATACAAAGGCATAAGCTAACCCTATTCATAACAACACGTGAAAGCTGCTGAAGCCATAGAATCACTTTGCAAAATTTCAATAAAAATTGTGAAACTGAAATCCTATTTGCAGGACAATTCAAGGCCAAAGATCGTGTCCATTACATTACTGACATTGCTAGGAAGCTATTACAATCAAGAACTAGTCCAAACGCGCAAAGAATCCAAGAACACGAGCCATACGGTTTGCCTTATTTTTCAAACTTGCATATCATCATTCATGCGCTTTTAACCATTTTTCTTGTTTGATTTACACTAATAGTGACCTTATGAAGCGATTGGCACAGTTCAATTGAATTAACGTTGCCTGAATCAGAATTCACCATGGACGAAACCTAGGGTTTTTGAAGCTCCAAATTAGGGCTTTAGGCATCAGGAAAAATTGGACCCCAAGACCAATATAGATGAACTCGTTGCAACAAGCCTGATTCATTGAGATACTCGCGCTCAATTTATTTAATCTGTGGGCGTATTCGCTATTTTTAGGACTTCCACTTAGTGGGGGTTTAAAACCCCCGCTATCTTGTTCATGTTGCAGGTGAAAACGAAGAAGAAAGCATGCGTGCCATCATGCTACTGGGACATTCAAACTTTAGCGTGTTTTTTAATATTCCCAGCATAATTATTGTTTTATGTATATTATTTTCATCAGTTATTATATTAACAAATGTGCATCATGGCTCAGATGGCTGGCAACGTGTCCTGCAAACGCTGGGACCTGGGTTCGATTCCCAGGTCCCCCCACATAATTCATAATTTTTGTGTTAACATGTTCAAGTGCAGCACTCATTCAACGCTCCACCATACATACTCATGCGCTAGCCTGCCAAGTGGCTTTAAGATCCAATCCAGTGGCCTCAGAATGAATTCCATGATGCACTCCAGTCAACCATCATGCACACAATCAGAAAGTCAACGAGGCTTGCTTTGTCAATGGGCCTGAATTGCTGCAATTTTACCTCCTCATGGGCCTGACACCCCCCTTGGTTTGCATACTTTTTTAAATTTAATTTTCCTTTCTTTCTAATTCTTTTTAATTGTTTTAATTGTTTTTATTAATTCACCATTAATCAACTTTTCATAATAAAATCAGAAAATCAAAATTGTAAAATATATTTAATTATTATTAATTTCACCACTAACATATTTTTGTAAATAAATGACTAACAATTAATTTAGTTTAATTTAGGTTTTAAACTTTAATCTTTTTTTCTTAATAAATAAAATATATATAGAATTAGGTTTTTTTGACATTTTCATCTTTTTCTTAATTAATTATTTTCCTCATTATTTATTATTATTATTATTAATTACTATTTATTTTTGTAAATAAACATGTAAATTAATTAACTAGTAAATTAGGTTAACTTTAATATTTTCTTTAATAACTAAGAATAATTTAGAATTAGGGTTTCCTTTTAAATTCTTTTCTTTATTTCCATATTAAATACCAAAAACACAAAAAAACACTTTCTTTCCTTTAAATAATTAATTAGTATTCAATTTAATTTAATTTCAAGCAAAGGGTCAAAACCCTCGGATGTCCTGATTTTAATTCTTTTCGCGCATTATTTTCTTATTGATTATTATGTAACTGTTCAAGGATGTAATAGTAATTAGATTTACCGCATTTTTTACTTTCCGCATCTTTATCAAAAACGGGTCTTTGTATTTTGGCGATGTATAGACCCGCGCCTTGTAATAGCGTAGCTTTTATCTCTCCATCTTTTAATTTTCCGCACTCTTAAATTCTAAATTGCATGAAAGAATGTATGGTAATTAAAAACAACGCGTAGCTCACAATGCCATGATCAAAGATAAAACATAACTCAAAACAACACACAATACACACACCACTTCTAGGGTACGCCTCACTCGTTGTCTTCGAAATGTGGTCGTCAAGTATAGGACGTTTTAGCGGTCGCTATTATGTCCATGATCCAGTTGCCTCGAAACAGTTGCCTCGAAACAGTTGCCTCGAAACGGTTGCCTCGGATTAAAAAGGATCTAGGACATAAGGGTAGCTTCTAAGGTATCCTACTGTTGCTTCGGTGACCACACTGTCCCTACAATCGAATTGACCCGAACACCTCCAACGGTGGTGCTACCTACCCCTCAATGGTGGGATGGCACTACCTTAAGGACTTTTACATAGCCTAATTCCTTAGGGTAGGTAGATGACTCATGGATACTTGCTCTCTAAAAAACAAAACAAAAACCTTTTCACACCGACACTTTCAAAAAAAAGCTTTCAAAACAAATTTTTCAAACACGCTTGAGGACAGATACAAGAGTTATTCAGAAATCTTTCAATGAAACTTTTTCAAACCCACTCACATTTTGAAAAGCAAACATTTTGAAAACACAAGAGCAAGTATCTAAGAGCCCATGGATAACCATGGATAGAAAGGGTGCTAACACCTCCCCTTTCTATAAATCTACCTCCCAAACCGAGAAACGTTCTCATCAGGAATTTTGCTGTGCTTTTGTCCTGTCCATGTTGGAGAAAATAAAAGACGGTGGCGACTCTTGCTTCCGCGACATTTCGTGAAACCAGCTAAAAACAGTCAGTTCTATTTCCACCGATCACAGAACTGGCGACTCTGCTGGGGATACTTAAGTGAGGTGTACCTTAGGATATCTCATACTTGTATTTTCAATTGCTTTGTTTTGTTTGCTTTATTATTATGGGCATTGTCTTGGAGTTTCATAGATCCTAACCCGGATCTGGGGATACCCTGTTAGGTAGCATAAGTTGTGAGGGACCTGTCCGACGTAGACCGACACGGGTGAAGCAGTGGCTACGTTGGTGTGGCGCCTTGGTCTATACCGATATCCCTTGTGTTGCAACGAGGAGAATATGGGTCTTCTGAGGAGTCATTAAGCACCAACCGACCTTAGAACCTTAATTTGACCCAACTTGGCCGTAGAACAGTAGCAGTATGCTACACCCATTGAGGCTAAACTCTCGTGATGGTTCTGGCCGCAAGAAAAGATTGCGACGCTGGAGTTATGACCGATTGAGGGTAGTCAGTGATATTGGGATCCTCTAGAACCCGATTACTATTTTCTAGGACAGGTCTTAACCAACAAACTGAAAGAGGGTAGTACCTGAACTTCATGCTGGCCTAAACTCTAAGGGCCATCTCTGTGACTTGTGTGCCTTAAAACTTGAACTACTTGCATACTTGTTATCTAACAACATGGGTTCCTTGCAGGTTTTGTTTACAGTCCGTAATCTGGGCTCATAACAGGGTTTACTTACACGCATAGCATAACATCATACCATCATACCATTGCATACATCATGCATAAGGACTAATCCATTTCAAGGATCTCAAGGGCTTGTGATGTAGGTCATGATGAACCAGAATGTCTAGCAAGGGGAAAAGGGGATTTATTTTCCTCTAGCAAGGTTGATGACTTGAGTCAGGGGCTATGATCCACTCGATATGGTGAGCCTTGACTCTTGAATAAGGACTCTCAACAAAATGAAGTTCCTTCAATCAAGCTACAAATTCAAATTCTAACAAGTTTCTCTGTTTACCCCGCGAGATCCTTGAAAACATTGCATACATATATCATACATATCATTGCATTACAGGTACCCCTCGTTACAGGTCGCTTACCCTGTTTCGCTGTTTATTTCAGCAATGGCTTCCCAACAAGATAACCAGGGTCTTCACGCTCAAGAGATTCAGTTCAGGGAGATCTTCCTAAGCCTATCCAAGGGGAAGGAAGAGTTAAGGACACTCCTCATGGGGAATTTGGCCAAGAAAAGTCCCGAAGATGACAAGGACGAACGGCTGAAACGGCTGCAAGCTGAGGTAGATACAATGAGAACCCAGATGCTGGGGCAAACGGCTCTCGTTCGAGGCTTAGCTCGGGAGCAAGAAGAGTTGAGGACCATGATCAGTCAGCTTCATCAAGACATGAAGCAACCAGCCCAAGTCAGGGACCAGGTCATTGATCAGCTTCCAAGAGGACAAGAGTCTGGTATGGTGAAGAATAGACCTCTCCAAATTGCTACCACTTCACAGGTCCAACCACAACCCCGCCCAGAGCAACAGGTTGATCAGAGTAAGCCAAGTAGGTCCAAGAGGCAATTCACCCAGCTCAACGTGTCGCTGTTTCAAGCTTTACAACACCTGTTGAGGTTGAATATGATTACACTAAGAGCTCCTCCCCGGAACCCCAACATCTCTGCTCCTAACTATCATCCCAACAAAAGATGTGCATACCACTCTGATAGTCCTGGACATGACACTACCGACTGCTGGGCTCTGAAGAACAAGGTCCAGGACCTGATTAATGAGGGAGTAGTGGATTTCACCCAAGAGGGTCAAACTGAGTTCTTCTACTATCCCTACAGGATTCACCATTTGAAGTAACAAGTCCTGAGATGAGAAGACTTTTTGTCCATTAGAATTTTCAAGTTGTAATTTTATTTTGATTGTTCAAACAATTATCATGTCAAACGCTGTTATTTCATTAATGCATCGCATATGTCTGTTTTGAATCAATATATTCGCATTCGCTGTATTCAAACTGCTTTCATCTTTTGATGTCAACTCTTGATCTAAAATTCTAAGCCTCGTGAGGGAGGATGACGAAAACGATACCACAATCTACAGTATGCTTTTGAACAAACCCCGCTGATGAGGTACAGGCATTGTTTCAATTCCTAAACACTGGAGTTATAAGGAATATAATCCCTCGTCAACCCCTTTGAGCCAAAGAAGTAGGAGTTTTTCTTTTCGAAAATTAAAACCCTTAATCATAACCTGGGGCAGGGTAGTTTTCTCAGTTGATCCAGGTGCACAACGAGTGGCACCAAAGAAGTCCTTACAAAACAAAAGACAGTGATGGTTCCGAATGATCATAAAGACAGGCAGTCGTTATCTTTCAAAAATAAAAGCCCAATAAGTCAAAACCTATGAAGAAGACTTAAAAAACTGGGGCATCCCGCTGACTGTAATCACAAAAGAAACAGTTCAGGCAAAAAATAGGGATAATAAAATCAAAAAGAAAGAGGTCACACAAACCCTCAACAAAAAGAAATGACTTCCTATTCAAAATAAACTGTCAACATCCGAACCATCACCGGAACATCAGAGCAAAGACTCAAACAAGGTCTAACGCGCGATCAGCTGAGTTTAGGTTTGAAGAACATCACGAAGAGCGGGTGGGTACAAATAATTTGAGCCTTTATCCTTTGTTTCTTGAACCATGAACCAGGCCACGCTACAACCTTTAAAAGTCCTAGCTGAAGCATGGGTTAGTTCGGAAGCATACTGTTACGAAAGGTATCCTGACTCCTTAAGGCTTGCGGTAAAATAACGAGTTGACATCACATTTTACAAATTTGCTTGTTTTACAAAAATGCATTTTCAAAAAAAAAAACTTCAAGACAGACATAAGCTTTGCATTTTTAACATAACTTTGTTTGTATATGACTTTTCATTTGAACAGCATAGAAGTTCGCATGACGAATGTCTAATGAACAAAAGCACCTCCAATCAAGGGGCATGGCATGATCATTATCCATCATCTGGGGCAGTTAAGTCAAGATTCGGAGAATCTCTCAAAAGGCCAACCAGCTTGGGGCAGATCTCCAATCTGGATCACTTGGGGCATTGGACGATCAAACGAAGATCTTCTGGTGGTATGACAACGCAACACTACTGACAGGGGCAACTCCCTACATTATGAGAACGTGGACATAGTCGGAAAAAAATACTGCGCATGAATAAAGACCCGCTAGGTTGACACACCTAGGCAAAAATAAGGGCTTCCCGGCGAACCAAAAGGGTTCGGGCAAAAATAATGGATGAAAATAAAAAAATCTGTACACCCGGCAAGTCGAAAACCTGAAAAGGCGGCTTGGGCAAAAATGGGTATCCCGGTGGACTGAAAACCCGAAAGGGCGGTCCAGGCAAAAGTTAGGGATCAAAAGCGTATGACTATGTCCCGGCATCCCGTCACTTGCCTACCAGAAGAAGGTTCATCAATCAGCAGTTATCAAGCAACTCCTAGGTCTTTTTTCTCCCACAGAAATAGGGGCAATAATGAGTTGTCCGAGCGATCTAGTTGCTCTGTCCGCCAAGGTACCAAGGTAGGTTCGGCTGAAGAACATAACCAAGATACCTTCACTCCCCGCCGAGTAAGATAAGATTCAACAATTCTCCTCAAGTAGAGTTAGTCTCCCATCAACCCTAACAAGGCACCGTATCTCCAGCAAGTCAGCAATACTCTCCCCGAGCAGAGTTATCCTTAGTCAGCCTTAAGGAAGTTGGATTATCCCCCGAAGATCTCAACATTCCCCAATGGAGTATACAAACATCCCTAACAAGCATCCCCGACAATCTTGATCTAAGATTGTTCCTCGGTGGAATACCAGACATCCAGTGGAGCCATTCCCCAGTCCAATCTGAAAAGTTTCCCCAGGAGAGTTCAATCAATCTCCCCAGTGGATTCAGGAAGCTGATCCCCAGTATATTCTGGAAGCTTATCACCTGCAGAGTGCGAATGCTCCCCCAGCTTTATTCAAAGGTTGTTTCCCCACTAGGATATAACTGGGTTATCCCCAGTCAATTGCCACGGAAAGATCGTCCCCGGCAAAGTTTTCCTATCCCCAGCGGAGTTCATCAAATCTTCCAACAGAGCTCAACAATGGTATCCCCAGTGGAGTTATCATCAACCTTAGAAAAGTACCTCTCTTTCCCCACAGAGTTCACTCCCCGTAGAGTAATCTATTCGCCAAGTTTATTCCCCAACGGAGCCATCTTCTCCTACCGGTATTCTTGCAACCATCATCCCCAGCTGAAACAAAAAGCTCTACTTTTCAACATCAGCCCAGGATTTGACTTCCCGGCATTCGTCAAGGATTTACTTTCCTAGACAAAAATACACTCATAAACATTATCATACACGATGACGCATGCATATACGCATCATAAACACACAATCTCATTTATTCTTGAGAACATCATGACATCATGCATTTCATACATCATGACATTGCATACAACTATCGTTTTGTCTTTTCAGGACCAAGATCAATACAAATATGATTACTATCAACTGTCGCAATTCCAGATTCGATACCTGTATCTAGCCAGGGCATATCTGTGAGCGATTATTTCCAGACTCGATTCCTGTATCCTGCCAGGGCACGTCTGAAGAGTTTAAAGATCTGATTCTTGTATCTTGCCAGGGTGTATCTGTTGACGACTAATTCCAGACTCGATTCCTGTATCCTTCCAGGGCACGTCTGAAGAGTTTGAAGATCCGATTCCTGTATCTTGCCAGGGTGTATCTGTTGACGACTAATTCCAGACTCGATTCCTGTATCCTGCCAGGGCACGTCTGAAGAGTTTGAAGATCCGATTCCTGTATCTCGCCAGGGTGTATCTGTTGACGACTAATTCCAGACTCGATTCCTGTATCCTGCCAGGGCACGTCTGAAGAGTTTGAAGATCCGATTCCTGTATCTCGCCAGGGTGTATCTGTTGACGACTAATTCCAGACTCGATTCATGTATCTTGCCAGGGCACGTCTGAAGAGTTTGAAGATCCGATTCCTGTATCTTGCCAGGGTGTATCTGTTGACGACTATATTCCAGACTCGATTCCTGTATCCTGCCAGGGCACGTCTGAAGAGTTTGAAGATTTGATTCCTGTATCTTGCCAGGGTGTATCTGTTGACGACTATATTCCAGACTCGATTCCTGTATCCTGCCAGGGCACGTCTGAAGAGTTTGAAGATCTGATTCCTGTATCTTGCCAGGGTGTATCTGTTGACGACTAATTCCAGACTCGATTCCTGTATCCTGCCAGGGCACGTCTGAAGAGTTTGAAGATCTGATTCCTGTATCTCGCCAGGGTGTATCTGTTGACGACTAATTCCAGACTCGATTCCTGTATCCTGCCAGGGCACGTCTGAAGAGTTTGAAGATCCGATTCCTGTATCTCGCCAGGGTGTATCTGTTGACGACTAATTCCAGACTCGATTCCTGTATCCTTCCAGGGCACGTCTGAAGAGTTTGAAGATCCGATTCCTGTATCTCACCAGGGTGTATCTGTTGGTGTAAGCCCTAGAGGCCAATATTTTTGGTACTTGTATCGAATTATTTATTAATAATAAAAGGCATTTCTTTATTATGTTTTCCAAAATAATAAAGTCCCTAGAATGGTTTATTGGTTTAATGAAATGTTAAGTGTGACTTAATCATGAGATCCCATTAAACATAAGAAACTATTCTTAAAGTATCCGTAGTCAAGCTTTAATGTGAAGTGGGATAACATTAAAGCATTAAGATTATTATGAAGATAGATTGATGATCACATCTCATGGATCATAGATAAGGAGTTATCAAGTCTTGACATAGGTATGAATATTAGGAGTAATATTTATACTGGATTGACCCGTTATGAGAATACTACATAGAATGTTATGCAAAGTGTCATAAGTTATTCTCATGATGATAATGGTGTATACCACCCTTCGACCTGAAACCACTATGGACCCTAGATGTATAGTCAAGTACTTTATTGCTGATCAAACGTCATCCGTAACTGGATGACTATAAAGATGGTTGATGGGTACTTCACAAAGCATGCTAAGGGACATGAGTGACCTAGATGGAATTTGCTCATCCTGCATAACAGGATAAATGTCTAAGGGCCCAATATTGAACTGGACAAGGGTGACACAGTGTATGCCTTGTGTTCAATATAGACATGAGGGCAAAAGGGTAATTGTACAACACAAATATTATCACGGAAAAGGTTTGGTCAGATCACATGACATTTTCGTGACTTGGGTAACAGTGATGTGTTGCTAGATACCGCTCACTGTTTATTATATTAAATGTGTAATTTAATATAATTGCCAACGTCGCAAAAACCTACAGGGTCACACACATAAGGACAGGTTGATGAGAGATAGAATAAATAAGGAACACCGTAAGGTACGGTGCACTTAAGTGTAATACGGAAAGTGGTAAGGTACCACGTGGATAAGTGATATATGGTACATCATAAGGTATGATGTCCATAAGCTTAATTGGGCTTTTAGCTTATAGCCTTAATTGGGCTTTTAGCTTGTAGCCCACACGAGTGATTCTATAAATAGATCCCTTGTGATGAAGTTTTTTCACTTGATGCATTTTCGTTTTTGACTCTCTCTCTCTCTCACTCAAGGTTTCCGTTCGTGATCAGCTAGCACTGTGACCGGAAGCGATCTGTTCGTGTGGACTGAGTAGAGGCGTTGTTCTTCATCAACGCTCGTGATCACAACATCAAAGATCTGAATCGCCACGAGAGGTAAATATTTCTATCACTGACCATGCTCATTCGTAAGGATCGCTAAAGGAAAATTTTATATTCCGCTGCGTTTTGATCGCAATTTTCCTTCAGTATCTGTTGACGACTAAATTCCAGACTCGATTCCTGTATCCTGCCAGGGCACGTCTGAAGAGTTTGAAGATCCGATTCCTGTATCCTGCCAGGGTGTATCTGTTGACGACTAATTCCAGACTCGATTCCTGTATCCTGCCAGGGCACGTCTGAAGAGTTTGAAGATCCGATTCCTGTATCTTGCCAGGGTGTATCTGTTGACGATTAATTCTAGACTCGATTCCTGTATCCTGCCAGAGCACGTCTGAAGAGTTTGAAGATCAACCCCTGTAACAGGCCAGGTAATTATTTTTCTTTCTCAAGTACGCAAGTTCTCGCTAAGGAATCTCTTACGCGATCGACAACCTCCTGATGGCATCTATAAGCCCATCCTCCACATACCAACAGTCTCCAAATGGCGTCTATAAGCCCATTCCCGACAAGGTTCTGTCATACTTCCAGATGGCATCTATAAGCCCATCCTCTTATCCATCTCTCCAAATGGCATCTATAAGCCCATTCCCTACATCACGCTGCTGATACTCTACTATGTGAGTGCAAATTTCTGGGCACTCTAGTGTTCAATCATCTTCCACCTTCGGATTACGAAAGGCACGCCAGCCAATCTACATCCTCAGGTCTAAGAAGATTGAACAGGGGCAACTGTTGTGCCCCAAAATTTGCCCTCCCATATTCCTCAATGATTTGTCAAGGTCAATCTCCAGTTGGTTCAAAATTCCTCAAGGGTTGCACAGTCCAATTGCCTCCTAACACAGTCAAAATTAGGGTTTTGGTTCTTGCAAAGAAATTGAGGTTTTCAAGGGTCCAATCAAGTCCCCTATGCCTATATACATTTTCAAGCATCCATATGTCAAGTTTCAAAGCTCACAAGGTCAAGTTGCACAGTCAAAAACCCTAATTGCTCCACAGTCAACTGCAGGGGCAAAATGGTCATTTGACAGTCAAAAGTCAAAATTTTTGGTCAACATCTTATTTTGAAGCCACAATCATCATTTGATCAATTCTTGATCATGATTCCACAAACATGGCTCAAAAAGTCTCAAGATGCAAAAGTTTCTATTTTTTGGACAGCTGAAAAGTCAACTGCAAATTGACCAAGGCATAACTTCTTCATGGTTTATCATAAAAATCCCATCCACTGCTCATTTTGAAGGGGATGACATTTCCTACAACTCATCTTCACATTCCAATTCCAAGAAATGCTCTCATAAAAAGTTATCAATTTCAACATTATAGGTCATTTTCAAAAGTCAACAAAAAGGCACTTTAAGTCAAAGCCCATAACTTGAGATTGGTAAATCAAAATGAGATGGGACCAAAGGCATTGGTTAGAGGACTTCAAGAACTTTCCAAAATGTCCAAGAACATGATCATAGCTTCAAAATTGAGCAAGATATGTGTTGTACCCCAAAATTTGCCCTCCCATATTCTTCAAGAAATTGCCAAGTCATGCTTCAAAATTCCCCAAGGGTTGCATAGTGCAAGGGCCTCCTAACAGTCAAAATTAGGGTTTTGGTTCTGACAAAGAAAATGAAGTTTCCAAGGGTCCAATCAAGTCTCACATGCCTATAAACATGGTCAAGCATCCTCATACCAAGTTTCAAGACTTACAGCACAAAATTGCACAGTCAAAACCCTAATTGCACTACAGTCAACTGTAGGGGCAAATGGTCATTTGACAGTCAAAAGTCCAAATTTTTGGTCAACATCTCATTTTGAAGCCACAAACATCATTTGATCAATTCTTGATCATGATTCTCAAAGCTTGGCTCAAAAATCATCAAGATGCAAAAGTTTCCATATTTGGACAGTTAAAAAAGTCAACTGTAACTTGACCAGGGCATAACTTCCACATGGATTATCAGAAAAATTCCATCCAAAGCTCATTTTGAAGAGAAAGGCATTTCCTAAAACTCCTCTTCACACTTCAAGTCCAAGAAATGCTCTCACAAAAAGTTATCAATTTCAACATTATAGGTCATTTTCAAAAGTCAACAAAAAGGGACTTTAAGTCAAAGGCCATAACTTGAGATTGGTAAATCAAAATGACATGGGACCAAAGTCATTGGTTAGAGGACTCAAAGACCTTTCCAAAATGTCCAAGAACATGAGCAAAGCTTAAAAATTGAGCAAGTTATGCCTTGTGGAAGTTGGGAAATTTTTGGATATTTTGAAAAGTCAACATTGATTCAAATGACCTAAAATTGCTAATGGGCCTCTTTTTCTTCCACAATTCATCACCCAAGGCATGTGCACGACCATTTGGCCCAAAGGGAAGTTTTTTATCATTTTTATTTATTTATTTGGATTTTTAATTATTAATAATTCATTTAATTAATTAAAATACATGAAAAATACCAAACCAAGGCAATCAAATCTTTTTATGCAGGGAATGAGCTTAAGATTTCGTGCATGACCAAATATAGAAAGAATCAAGTCAATTGGCCATGATTTGTATCAAATATGCTTGAAAAAGATTGGAAAATTATGGTTTGAAAATCAAATATTTTTCACATCAATGCATGGATTCTTTGGACAAAAAACCAACCCTAATCATTCACATGTATATATGGATGCAAACCCTACTCCTCATAAGCTCCCAGCTGCGCCATACACAGAAAACCACACTTGAGTTTTTGCCTAAAAATTGAAAACTGAAAACTAGGTTTTAGGGTTTTTCAAGACCAAACAACTATTCCATTGGCTTGCTGAGACTTCAAGGAAGGAATTTGGATCAAAACCATAAGCTCTAACACCAAGAAACGTGAGAATCATCGTGACCTGTACAGAAAATATTTGATATTCTTGCATTTCGATTCATGCATCTTTAGCAATTTTTAATATTTAATTCATGTTCATTGTCTAATTCTGAAGCTAACTGTATAATTCAATTGAGTTTTCATGTGCTATACGCGATTCCACCATTGATTTAGGATAGGGTTTTGCAAGCTTTGAATTGGGCGTTTCTAAACGCTGTAAAATTGGATCACCATGATACCATGACCATACTCAGCGTGTTTGGACGATCAGAATAGCACCCTCGCGCCTAATTTATACTCAAAGATGGCTTAATCGCTATTATTGGATATGGCCTGTTTGGGGGGGTTCAAAACCCCCGCTAACCTTTTGTATATTTTCAGGAAAAATGCATTAGGGAAGAAGACGATGATGTGTAGGCTGCTGATTGGAATATTCAAATTTTACGCGCTAATTCTCCACTAACGTTCGTTTTATATTATATTGTTTATTGGCCATAGGATAATCAAAACGCGTGCTTGGTTCAATTGGTTAGGCATGTGTATGGTGACCTTCAGGACCTGGGTTCGATCCCAGGTCCCCCCCCCCCCTTTCCTTATATTTTTCCTTTAATTATCATCCTATGCAATTCCAATACAGGGAGCCTACCATGCACTCATAATCTCAACGTACCACGTGGCCACTGAAGACCATCCAAGGGCCCAGATCTGAGGAGCTCCATATACCCTGGTCAAATGTGCCTCACACGCCCAGAAAGGTCAAGCCAAGCCAAGCTTCTTGGGCCAAAAAATGCTAAGCAAAACCTCCATTTGGGGACAGACCCCCCTAGGTTTGCAAGTTTCTTTTATAATTTTTCATTTTTATTTTGATTCAATTATTATTTCTAATTAGTTCTTTAATTTAAATATTTTCATAAAAAATATATAAAACAATATAAAATCAGAAAAAGACAAAAAATAAGTATTTTTATTTAATTAATATATTTTTTGTAAATAAATATTGTTCATTAATTTTAGCTATTAAATTAGGATTAATTCAAGCAATTTTCTTAATTAACTCAAAAATTTGTAGAAATTAGGTTTAATTATGTTAATTACTTTTATTCTTTTTTTCATCATTATTAATAATTAAATATTATTTATTTTTGTAATTAAATTACCATGTAATTAATTAGGTTAATCTAGGTTTAACTTTAATACTTTCTTAATAAACTAAAAAACAATTAGAATTAGGGTTAACATTTTAATTTCATTTAATTCTCATTCAAAAAAATCATAAATACAAAAAATCTCAAAACAATTTCTTTTCATTTTAATTTTATTAATTTAATAATCATTTAATTTAATTTAATTAAAAAGGGTCCAACGCCCTCGTTTTCAACTTTAATTCAATTCGCGTATTTATCTCTTTTTCTTTTAATTATTTATGTACCTCTCCCAAAGCCTTGTAAACTCAGACATTTTAATTTCTCGCACTTTACCTTTATTTACTTTCTGTCAAATCGGGTCCTGGAAAATTTGGCGATGTGCACCCGCGCCTTTTGTAATAGCTTTAGAACTTTTATTTCTCGCAATTTTTTAACTGTTAAATAAATGCATGCAAGAATGAATGACAAAAATAAAAACCAACGTGTAGATCACCAATAACATGACAAGATAAAATAAATGAACATGACACACAAATCACACACCACCCCTAGGGTACGCCTCACTGTTGCCTTGCCTCGAAAGGTGATCGTCGAGTAGAGGATGTCTTAGCAAGTCCTCATGATCCGGGAACCTGGCATGAGGGTAGCTTCTAAGGTGTATTCCTATTGCTCTGGTGATCACCATGTCCCGAACCTCGAATTGACCCGAACACCTCCAACGGTGGTTCTACCTACCTCTCAATGGTGGGATGGCACTACTTTAAAGGACATCTACACAGACGAATTCCTTAGGGTAGGTAGACGACTCTAGATACTTGCTCTAATTTCAAAAACAAATCAAAAAAATACTTTTCACACCGACACATTTTCAAAAAGCTTTCGAAAGCATTTTTCAAACACTCTTGAGGACCGATACAAGAGTCGAACTGAAATTTTCAAAGAAACTTTTTAAAACCCACAGTTGAAAAGCAAACAAACCATTTTTGAAAACACAAGTGAGCAAGTATCTAAGAGCCCATGGATAACCATGGATAGAAAGGGTGCTAACACCTTCCCTTTCTATAATCTACCTCCCGAACCGAGAGCAATCTCTATAAGGAATTTTTCTGTGCTTTTGTCCTTTCCATTTGGAGAAAATAAAAGACGGTGGCGACTCTTGCTTCCGCGACATTTCGCGAACCAGCGTTAAACAGTCAGTTCCAGATCCACCGATCACAATATGCATTGGAGAAGTTGGGAAATTTTTGGGAACTTTCAAAAGTCAACTTTGCCTAAAAAGCTTCAATTTTGCCAATGGGCCTCAATTTCTTTCTTTAATCATTACCCAAAGCCTATGCACGGCCCATTGAGCTCAAAATGATTTATTTTCTTATTTTTAATTAATTAATTGAATTTTTATTATTATTAATTCATTTAATTAGTTTTAATTGTAGAAAATATCAAAGAATGGTTGTCAAATCTTTTTATGCAGCAAATATACTCCACACATGCTAAAGATTTCGTGCATCATCCAAAGGGGACAAGATCTTCCATAATTGGCAAAGTTTTCATGGAAAAAGATTGAAAATCACATAATTGAAAATCAAATATTCAAGTCATAAATCCATGGACTTTTGGGCCAAGGTTTTGACCTAATTTGCTTCACATACAAAGGCATAAGTTAACCCTATTCAGAACAACACGTGAAAGCTGCTGAAGCCATAGAATCACTTTGTAAAATTTCAATAAAAATTGTGAAACTGAAATCCTATTTGCAGGACAATTCAAGGCCAAAGATCGTGTCCATTACATTACTGACATTGCTAGGAAGCTATTACAATCAAGAACTAGTCCAAACGCGCAAAGAATCCAAGAACACGAGCCATACGGTTTGCCTTATTTTTCAAACTTGCATATCATCATTCATGCGCTTTTAACCATTTTTCTTGTTTGATTTACACTAATAGTGACCTTCTGAAGCGATTGACACAGTTCAATTGAATTAATGTTACCTGAATCAGAATTCACCATGGACGAAACCTAGGGTTTTTGAAGCTCCAAATTAGGGCTTTAGGCATCAGGAAAAATTGGACCCCAAGACCAATATAGATGAACTCGTTGCAACAAGCCTGATTCATTGAGATACTCGCGCTCAATTTATTTAATCTGTGGGCGTATTCGCTATTTTTAGGACTTCCACTTAGTGGGGGTTTAAAACCCCCGCTATCTTGTTCATGTTGCAGGTGAAAACAAAGAAGAAAGCACGTGTGGCATCATGCTACTGGGACATTCAAACTTTAGCGCGTTTTTTAATATTCCCAGCATAATTATTGTTTTACGTATATTATTTTCATCAGTTATTATATTAACAAATGTGCATCATGGCTCAGATGGCTGGCAACGTGTCCTGCAAACGCTGGGATCTGGGTTCGATTCCCAGGTCCCCCCACATAATTCATAATTTTTATGTTAACATGTTCAAGTGCAACACTCATTCAACGCTCCACCATACATACTCATGCGCTAGCCTGCCAAGTGGCTTTAAGATCCAATCCAGTGGCCTCAGAATGAATTCCATGATGCACTCCAGTCAACCATCATGCACACAATCAGAAAGTCAACGAGGCTTGCTTTGTCAATGGGCCTGAATTGCTGCAATTTTACCTCCTCATGGGCCTGACACCCCCCTTGGTTTGCATACTTTTTTTAATTTAATTTTCCTTTCTTTCTAATTCTTTTTAATTGTTTTAATTATTTTTATTAATTCACCATTAATCAACTTTTCATAATAAAATCAGAAAATCAAAATTGTAAAATATATTTAATTATTATTAATTTCACCACTAACATATTTTTGTAAATAAATGACTAACAATTAATTTAGTTTTATTTAGGTTTTAAACTTTAATCTTTTTTTCTTAATAAATAAAAAATATATAGAATTAGGTTTTTTGACATTTTCATCTTTTTCTTAATTAATTATTTTCCTCATTATTTATTATTATTATTAATTACTATTTATTTTTGTAAATAAACATGTAAATTAATTAACTAGTAAATTAGGTTAACTTTAATATTTTCTTTAATAACTAAGAATAATTTAGAATTAGGGTTTCCTTTTAAATTCTTTTCTTTATTTCCATATTAAATACCAAAAACACAAAAAACACTTTCTTTCCTTTAAATAATTAATTAGTATTCAATTTAATTTAATTTCAAGCAAAGGGTCAAAACCCTCGGACGTCCTGATTTTAATTCTTTTCGCGCATTATTTTCTTATTGATTATTATGTAACTGTTCAAGGATGTAATAGTAATTAGATTTACCGCATTTTTTACTTTCCGCATCTTTATCAAAAACGGGTCTTTGTATTTTGGCGATGTATAGACCCGCGCCTTATAATAGCGTAGCTTTTATCTCTCCGTCTTTTAATTTTCCGCACTCTTAAATTCTAAATTGCATGAAAGAATGTATGGTAATTAAAAATAACGGGTAGCTCACAATGCCATGATCAAAGATAAAACATAACTGAAAACAACACACAATACACACACCACTTCTAGGGTACGCCTCACTCGTTTCCTTCGAAACATGGTCGTCAAGTATAGAACGTTTTAGCGGTCTCTCTTATGTCCATGATCCAGTTGCCTCGAAACAGTTGCCTCGAAACGGTTGCCTCGGATTAAAAAGGATCTAGGACATAAGGGTAGCTTCTAAGGTGTCCTACTGTTGCTTCGGTGACCACACTGTCCCTACAATCGAATTAACCCGAACACCTCCAACGGTGGTGCTACCTACCCCTCAATGGTGGGATGGCACTACCTTAAGGACTTTTACACAGCCTAATTCCTTAGGGTAGGTAGATGACTCATGGATACTTGCTCTCTAAAAAACAAAACAAAAACCTTCTGAGGAGTCATTAAGCACCAACAACCTTAGAACCTTAAATGACACAACTTGGCCATTAGAACAGTAGCAGTATGCTACGCCCATTGAGGATAAACTCTCGTGATGGTTCTGGCCGCAAGAAAAGATTGCGATGCTGGAGTTATGACCGATTGAGGGTAGTCAATGATATTGGGATCCTCTAAGAACCCGGTTACTTTGATAGGACAGGTATGAACCAACAAACTGAAAGAGGGTAGTACCTAGACCTCATGCTGGCCTAAACTTTAGGGGATTGCCTTGTGTGACTTGTGTGCCTTACCATGTTTGCCTTTGTATCTATTTGTGGTGTGCTTTATCATAACATCATAACATCATGAGGATTGCATGCATCCTGCATAAGGACTGACCATTTCAAAGACAAGAGGGTTTCACCTTTGCTCTGTTTTGTAGGACATCATGATGCCTGTGCGAAGGAATACTATCCGGTTCAACTATGTTCATTCACCTGAGTTGCTTGAAGAGTTGGTTAGCAGAATTCCAAATACCACTTCCTTCATTCAGAGGCATGGTTCTCTTCTCAGTTTAGTCACTGCAAAGCAGGATCAACAGTTGATGAGTGTTCTGACCCAGTTCTACGACCCTCTGTACCAGTGCTTCACCTTTCAAGACTTCCAGCTGGTCCCTACCCTGGAAGAGTTCTCTGATTTTCTTGGTATCCCTATCTTGGATCAGACTCCCTTTACTGGTTGGGAAAAGACCCTCAGGCTTGAGGATGTTGCTGCAGCTCTTCCCTTGACACATCAAGAGGTAATGGACAACTGGGTAACTAGAAGCGGAGTCAAGGGTTTCTTGGCCAAATTTCTGATTGGTAAAGCTAACAGTTTCTGGAATGACCTGGACTTTAGGGAATATGAAGACATCTTGGCTCTCCTAATCTATGGGTTAGTCTTGTTTCCTAATCCTGACAACTTCATCAATGTCACTGCCATAAGGATCTTCATGTCTCAGAATCCTGTGCCCACTCTCTTGGGTGACATCTTGCAACAACTTCATGCTCGTACTACCCGAAGACGAGGAACCCTATGGTGTTGTATCCCTTTGTTGGTGAGGTGGTTTATTTCGCACCTCTCTAAGTTCGTACTGAAGAACCAAGAAGGAAGAGGTTGGGCTCATAGGTTAATGTCTCTCACCGATAAAGACATCATTTGGACTTGCAGAGGTTTGGATGAGATAGCTATTATTGATCGATGCGGAGAATACCCTAATGTTCCTCTGATTGGTACCCAAGGAGGAATCTCTTATAATCCATGTCTAGCACTCCGTCAGTTTGGAAGAGCAAGAAGAGCTGGCCCCCATGAGATGTTGGTGCCTCACATCAGTTTTGAGTTTCAGGTGGATAGTGACGAGCTGCGTCGTAGGTTCATCAAGGCTTGGGACAAAGTTCATAAAGCTGACCCACAAGAGTTGGGGCCAAAGACTTCTTTACCTATGGAAGCCTACTACAAATGGGTTTGCATCCGTGCTCAAAAGTTAGGTATGTCGTATGAAGCTGTCAGACCCATCATTCTTGAGTGTCCTGACAAAGATGGTGTTCCTCCAACTGTCCTTCCTCCTCAGATACCTACTGATTATGAGACATTAAAGAGGTCTTGGTCGCAACTGCGAGAAGAGCGGGATTCTTATCGGGAAAAGTTCAACGAGCAGGAGTTGAAGATCCAGAAGCTGACAAAGCAGTTGGAGAATGAGCGAGCTCTGAATGACTACATCCGTACTGAGAAGAGGAGACCATGGGATCAATAAGGAGCTCTGGATGTTCTTTTACAGTTTTATTTCCCTTTTCCGTATTTCCCTTTCATGTAAACGCCTAAAGGCAACCTGTTGAACAATTTAAGTTTCAAAGTTGAATCTAATGAAGTGTGTTCCTTTTTGTTTACAAAGTTGATTCCCGATTGTCTTTGAAAACATAAATCATACGCATTCCATTCATCATGTGCATAGCAGGTTTTCTTCTTTTCAGGTTGCTTACCGTTCTTCGCTGTTTATTTCAGCATCATGAATCCTGACTCGTCATCAACTGAGATGTCCATCAAGGCTCTTCAGGCGCAGAATGCGCAATTTCAGGAACTAATCATGGGTCTGGCTCAGGGCCAAGAAGAGCTGAAGGCTCTGCTCCGGAAGAAGGAAAAGAAGAAGAAGAGAAGAACTGTTCTTTTTAACTCGGGCCGAAGGTTTGGCAACACTCTGCAAAATGAAGAGGCTGGTTCTTCCATTGGCAAGGGTAGTCCTCAAGAGGGAAAAGGTCCAAGTCCGGTAGTCTCCGACAACGAGACTGATTTTAATGAAGAGCAATATCCTCCGGCTGAAGACCGTTACCAGCAGTTGGAAGACAGGTTGAATGCTATGGAGATACAACAGGTGTCTGGGCTGGATTTCGGAGATTTGGGTTTGTCTATTGGTGTGATCATTCCTTGTAAGTTCAAAGCACCATCTTTCACTAAGTACGACGGGGCGTCTTGTCCCAAGCTACATCTCAGGTCCTATGTTCGGAAGATTCAACCGTACTCAGTGGATTAGAATTTGTGGATCCACTTCTTCCAGGAGAGTCTTTCAGGGACTCATCTCGAATGGTTCTATCAGCTGGATGGGACCAAGGTTCGTAACTGGGAGGAGTTGGCTACTGCTTTCTATAAGCAGTATCAGTATAATGCCGACCTTGCCCCTACACGTACCCAACTCCAGGGTATGTCGTTAGGTTCAAGTGAAGGTTTTAAAGAGTACGCTCAGAAGTGGAGGGATCTGGCTGGCAGGGTGCAGCCTCTGTTGACTGATCGAGAGTTGATAGACATGTTCTTGGGGACCCTATCTGGGCCATTTTTCAACCATCTTATCGGTAACTCATCTGTAGGGTTTACTGATCTTATTCTGACTGGAGAGAGAATTGAGGTTGGGTTGAAGTCTGGTAAGATTCCGAAGGGTGCATCTAAAAGTTCAGAGAAGAAACCCTTCAAGAAGGAGGCTAGTGCTGTATATGGCTCCCGGAGACAAGAGAAATCTGAGCGCCGCCAATCTGTCAGTGCGGTAATGATTGCTAAGCCTGCTGCCGCTCCTCGGCCAACCAATCCTCAAAGGGCTGAGAGACCTAGAAGAGAATTCACCCGTTTGAGCATGACCCTATCCCAAATCTTGCCGCAGTTACTATCCACCAATCTAGTGACTGTCAGAGAGGCGCCAAAGGTTGTCAACACTGCTTCCCCCAAATGCCCGCTGTGCTTATCACTCCGATAGCTCGGGGCACTCCACTGATGACTGTTGGGTGTTAAGGAACAAGCTGGAGGACCTTATTGACGCCAAGGAGGTACAATTTGAGGCATCTGAGAAGCCTAATGTAGTGATAGCTCCCCTGCCTGCTCATGGAGTAAATGCTATTGGGGACGAAGAGGAAGTGGATGAAGCTGAGTTTGATAGCTGGATTTACCCGGCAACCGACAGTGGACCTAGCAATTGGAGTGCGAAGGACAACCTACTTGTTTCTCTTGTTACTGAGTAATGAATTCCTATGTTTTTGGCATTTGTAATAAACAATAAATTGAACTCTATGGCCCAGTGTCTTACCCGGGGCACCGTTGGCTTCATTTGTGAGGGCATATAAATTGTCATTTCATATATCATAAATGAAAATCTTGGACGTTTTCTCGCATTTCAAATCTTATGCTCCCTTTCTGTCTTTCCTTCCTTTATATATTTCAAAACAGTTGTATTTACACACACTCACTCATACAGGTTTCAATCCACTCTGGATCTCACTGGTAACGACTCTGCTACTGCCAATTATGACTTCGAAAATCCGATCAACTTAGCCGAAGACGAAGGTGAAGATGATTGCGAAGTGCCTGGCGAGCTTGCAAGACTGTTACTCCAATAAGAGAGGGCAATTCAACCCCACGAAGAGCCAGTGGAAATAATAAACTTGGGTACTGAAGCAGACAGGAAAGAGGTAAAGATTGGTGCCAACCTAGAGCTCAGCGTGAAGCAACGGTTGACTAAGATGCTACAGGATTATATGGAGATATTTGCCCGGTCCTACGAGGACATGCCCGGTTTGGATACCGATATTGTGGTCCATCACTTGCCTACTAAGGAAGACTGCCCTCCAGTTAAGCAAAAGGTCCGCCGTATGCGTCCAGAGAGGTCTGAGAAGATCAAAGCCGAGGTTATGAAACAGTTTGATGCTGGGTTCCTTGCAGTGACTTCTTACCCTCAGTGGGTTGCTAATGTGGTGCCGGTACCAAAGAAGGACGGTAAGGTCAGAATGTGTGTCGACTACAGGGATCTGAACAGGGCCAGCCCCAAGGATGACTTCCCTTTACCCCACATTGATGTCCTTGTTGACAATAGAGCTCAGCATAAGGTGTTCTCTTTCATGGATGGCTTTTCAGGTTACAATCAGATCAAGATGGCACCTGAAGACATGGAAAAGACTACATTTGTTACTCAGTGGGGCACCTTCTGCTACAAGGCCATGCCTTTTGGACTGAAGAATGCTGGGGCAACCTACCAACGTGCCATGGTTGCTTTATTTCATGACATGATCCATCATGAGATAGAGGTGTATGTTGACGACATGATCGCAAGGTCCCAAACTGAGGAAGAACACCTTGATCATCTGGAGAAGTTGTTCGACCGTCTGAAACTATACAAGCTGAGGTTGAACCCGAACAAGTGCACCTTCGGGGTAAGATCTGGAAAGTTGCTAGGCTTCGTTGTAAGCGATAAGGGTATTCAAGTGGACCCTGCTAAGGTTAAAGCTATTCAAGAGATGCCAGTTCCTAAGACAGAAAAAGAGGTCAGAGGCTTTTTAGGACGCCTGAATTACATTGCTCGGTTCATCTCACACCTAACTGCTACTTGTGAACCAATCTTCAAGCTGCTGAAGAAAGATCAGGTAGTACGTTGGAATGATGAATGTCAGGCTGCTTTTGACAGAATCAAGGAGTATCTCCAAGAACCACCCATCCTTATGCCACCGGTTGAAGGGAGACCTCTGATATTATATCTGACAGTGCTTGACAACTCAATGGGGTGTGTGCTGGGGCAGCATGACGAGTCTGGCCGAAAAGAGCATGCCATTTATTACCTTAGCAAAAAGTTTACCGACTGTGAGACCCGATACTCACTGCTTGAGAAAACTTGCTGCGCTTTGGTATGGGCTGCTCGCCGGCTGAGACAGTATATGCTGACTCACACTACCTTGTTGATCTCAAAGATGGATCCTATAAAGTACATATTTGAAAAGCCTGCTCTGTCCGGGAGAATAGCAAGATGGCAAATGATCTTAATAGAATACGACATTCAGTACACGACCCAGAAAGCCATCAAAGGAAGTGTATTGGCAGACCACTTGGCACATCAGGCAGTAGATGACTATCAGTCCATGAACTTCGAATTTCCTGACGAAAGCATCATGATAGTGACTGATTGTGAAGCACCTGGACCGGATGAAGGACCTGAGGAAGGATCCCGATGGTCTATGCACTTTGACGGGGCCTCCAACGCTTTGGGTAACGGCATAGGCGCCATAATCATATCCCCTCAAGGCACTCATACTCCGCTTACTGCCCGGATATGTTTTAACTGTACCAACAACATGGCGGAGTATGAGGCGTGCATCATGGGTCTTCAAGCTGCGATCGACTTAAGGATCAAGTTTCTGAGTGTCTTCGGAGATTCCGCTCTCGTGATCAATCAGATCAAAGGAGAGTGGGATACGAAACATCCGAATCTTATTCCTTACAGAGAATGTGTGTTGACTTTGATTCCCCACTTCACGAAGATAACCTTTCAACATTTCCCAAGAGAGGAGAATCAGTTAGCGGACGCGTTAGCTACAATGTCTTCTATGTTCAAGGTCAAATGGGACAATGAGGCTCCCCGGATCATCATCTGGAGACTGGATGAACCGGCATACTGTTGTGATCTCGAGACTGAATTGGTGACTGAGAAGCCTTGGTACCATGAGGTAAAGAGATATCTGGAAGCTCAGGAATACCCTGAAGGTGCGTCTGTCAATGATAAGAAATTTTTGAGGAGGTTCGCAGCGAAGTTCTTCCTTAGCAACGGCATCTTGTACAAGCGAAACCATGATTCGACCTTACTGCGTTGTGTGGGTAAGACAGAAGCAGAAAGGATCATGTAAGAGTTACATGAAGGGACCTTTGGTACACATTCCAGTGGGCACACTATGGCTAAGAAGATCCTTCGGGCAGGGTATTTTTGGTCCACGATGGAAGCTGACTGTTACCAACATTCTCGGACATGCCATAAATGCCAGATTTATGCAGACAAGGTGCATGTTCCTCCAGTTCCTCTAAATGTTCTGACTGCGCCTTGGCCGTTTGCAATGTGGGGCATAGACATGATCGGTGAGATTAAACCTAATGCATCCAACAGGCATCGCTTCATCCTGGTAGCGATCGACTATTTCACGAAGTGGGTTGAGGCAGCTTCTTATGCTACAGTAACCAAGACTGTTGTGGCACGGTTCATTCGGCACAATCTGATCTGTCGATACGGAGTCCCAGAAAGGATTATTACAGACAACGGTACCAATCTGAATAACAAGATGATCACTGAGCTCTGCGAGCAGTTCAAAATACAGCACCATAACTCTTCCCCTTACAGACCGAAGATGAATGGGGCTGTAGAAGCAGCAAATAAGAACATAAAGAAAATCGTGCAGAAGATGACAGTGACTTATAAAGATTGGCACGAGATGTTACCATTCGCTCTACATGGGTACCGTACCTCAGCCAGGACGTCAACCGGGGCAACTCCTTTCTCCTTGGTCTACGGTATGGAGGCAGTCTTACCGATCGAAGTGCAAATACCCTCTCTCCGGATAATGAAGGATGCAAATCTGAACGAAGATGATTGGATCCAGACGCGACTTGATCAGCTAAACCTTATTGATGAAAAGAGACTTGCTGCTATCTGTCATGGTCAGACGTATCAGAAACGGATGATCAGGGCATTTAACAAAAAGGTCAGACCACAGGAGTATCAAGTTGGGGATCTGGTAATCAAGCGAATCATCCTTCCTCAGAGTGATCCAATGGGCAAATGGACCCCTACGTACGAAGGGCCATTTGTGGTTAAACATGTGTTCTCAGGAGGAGCCATGATTCTAACCAACATGGATGGTGACGACCTCCCTCACCCCGCCAATGCAGACATAGTAAAAAGATATTACGCATAAAAAAGGACCCGCTAGGCTGACATGCCTAGGCAAAAATTAAGGCTTCCCGGCGAACCAAAAGGGTTCGGGCAAAATGAAGGGATGAAATGAAAAAATCTGTACACCCGGCAAGTCGAAAACCTGAAAAGGAGGCTTGGGCAAAAATGGGTATCCCGGTGGACTGAAAACCCGAAAGGGCGGTCCAGGCAAAATTTAGGGATAAAGCGTAATACTATGTCTCATTGGATCACTTTGCATCTAGAATCCGGTATCTACATCAAGTTCAGACGGCATCGATCAGTCAGCTTCATCTTCAACCAAGGTCATCAAGTGATGAGACGCTTGGAGTTATAAAGGCAATAGCAGAGTTGAAACCCAGTGGGATCATTCTTTTCACACAGCTGTTCTATTTTCTCTTGTATAAAATTTGTATAAACTCTTTTGTTCGGCGGCGTTCTCTTACTAGGACGTCAGCCTCTTGTACATAAAACGCCAATTTACAGGCCATTCAAAAATCAATACAAATATACTTTTCAGTTAAAACCGCCAAGTGTTTTTTCTTTTCTGTTTTGTTTTACGAAGAACGTCCAAGGTTAAATTTGTGATATATGCATTGACAATAATTTGCTAACTCATGAATATTTGCATGCGAAACAAATAATTAATTACAGGTAACATTAGAAACAGGGGCAATAAAGAGTTGTCTAAAACAATCTAATTGTTCTTGAAATTCTGGCTGCAGATACTCAATGTCGCGTTCAATGTTATGACACTGTATCTGACTTACTATATGACAGTAAATACAAAAGCAATAAAGAACACAGTCAATTATTTACCCAGTTCAGTGTGCAACAACACCTACTCTAGGGGCTACCAAGCCAGGGAGGAAATCCACTATAAGAGATTTTAATTCAGGAATAAACCAACCAGTTTATATCCTTCACTTAAGACCTACCCAATGCAATTCCAATCTAAGTACAACTTAAACCTGAGTTCCTACTCACTCCCCCTCAATCACAGCAGTGATACATAAACCAATTTGACTTAAGAATTGATGAAGACACTCTTCAAAAACAAACACTTGATTAAGCTTCACAGCTTTTTAATCAAGCAACACAATCACTCTTGCTTCACAGCTTTGAGTGATGTACACAACTAACTTGACTCTGCTTCACAGCTTTAGTCAAGGAACATTCAAACACTCTTGCTTCAAAGCTTAGAGTGCTACACAACCCTTACAATTAGAAACCTATTCCAAGGCACTTATCACAATGATAACTGCTTGGAGTACAATAATCAAATCTATACAGATTACAAATGATCTTCTGATCAATAAAATCCATCCTTGAAAAACAGCAGCTCTGTTGAATATATAGCAGCTGCAACTTCAGTTAGGGTTTCCAAAAACCTAGGGTTAATTCCGTTTGACCTAAAGACCAGGTCACAGGACTTTATTAACCAGGTTAGGGTTGAGCTAGGTTACCCCTCAGAAAACGCAGGATTATGTTCAGGAAGGACTGAGTTATTTCATGAAAAAACTCAGACTTATCCAATCCTGCAATCCTGTTAGTTCAGAACAGGATGTCATAACATCTGTTATGACATCTGAGAAAACCTGTCTACTGATTTAGCAAAATGTGATCATTTTGCAAAATGCTCAGATACACACTTATAAACATCAGTATTTGAATTACAATATTTTTCTGCAAAGGTACCTAATGAACCAGTACAAACTGAACTAGAATGTTATGACATCAGTCATGACATTCACACATACACTTGGGATTTACCAAAAATGCAAGCCAATACCTAAACACCTACAAACTCCCCCTTTGGCAGATTTTTGGCTAAAGACCCTAAACAATCAGAGATAGATAGCAGCAGAAATAAGTGACAGCAGAAAAATAGAATGTCAAGTACTAATTAAGTAAGTACCAAAATATTCTCCCCCTCTTTAGCCACAAATGGGCCAAAGATACATGTTATCCAAAACAAAATAATAAGAGCAGCAGCAGAAAACAACAGAATACACTTCCACACTCCACCAGATATCAGCAACCAACCTTCAAGCACTGTCATCAGATCCAAAGTATTCAGGCTTCTTTCTTTTCTTGTGATCAATGTCAGCATTCTTCTCTTTATTTGATGTCTCAACATTCTTAGAGACATCTGGATTTGTTTCAGCATTTGAGCTTTCTTGGTTCAGAGGAACAGAAATGCCAGGAACTGAGTGGTTCTCGTTCAGAATTCTTGAAACAATTTTTGCTATTGCTTGATTAACATAGGCTGTCCCTTCCTTATTTGCAATTTCAGGGGGAACTGAAGAAGAAGGATGAGATGGATTACCAGAGGCAGAAGCTTGGGGTTTTCCTGCATGTCTTGTTCTCAACTCTTTGACCTTGGTGGGGTTAGTTCCCACTTTTCTATGAGAGGAGATCTCCAGAACGTCAGAGTCCAGACAAGAAGAGATTGTCCCAGAATCTTGATCAGGGGAAGAGGTTGAAATGGTCGTATTGGATGATGATGGTGTTTGAGACATGTTGACAGTTTTAGAGGACCAACAGCAACTGAGGAGAAATTTCTGATTGAGAGACTGGGTTTTGATGAGGAGACGAGAGAGGAAGGAAGCAAGGGAGTGTCTATTCAACTTCTTAAAAGAATTGTAGGAAATGAGAAAATACAATTTTAAACCAATCAGAATAGGCATAAGTCCTTTGATCCTTGTTTTAAGCAAAATTAATTGCTACAATTCCTCATGTTGGCAAATACCCAGCTTACCCCTTAAGTTTTCAAATTGGTTTGCATCCAAAGCCTTGGTAAAAATGTCAGCCAGCTGTAGCTCAGTGGCAACATGTTCCAATTTGATTGTCTTCTCTTCTACAAGGTCTCTGATAAAGTGATG
The DNA here is from genome assembly GCA_948472305.1 of Vicia faba. NCBI lineage: Eukaryota > Viridiplantae > Streptophyta > Magnoliopsida > Fabales > Fabaceae > Vicia > Vicia faba. The sequence goes on along the minus strand of OX451741.1, from coordinate 231,754,488 downwards.
TCGTATGTCAATATGTTTGGTCCTGCTATGCTGAATGGGATTCTTGGATATGTTGATTGTACTCAGATTGTCACAGTACAATGTCATAACATCTTGTGTGACATTATACTCAGTGAGCATCTGTTTCATCCATATCATTTGAGAGCAGCTACTACCAGCTGCAATGTATTCAGCTTCAGCAGTTGAAAGAGACACACAATTCTGTTTCTTGCTGAACCAGGAAACCAGATTACTTCCCAAAAAGAAACATCCTCCAGAGGTGCTTTTTCTATCATCAGCACTACCAGCCCAATCAGCATCACAGTAGCCAGTCAGAGCTGGTTCACAGCCATGAGTATACATCAATCCATAGTTGTAAGTACCACTTACATACTTCAAAATTCTCTTCACTTGATTGATATGACTGACTTTGGGATCAGCTTGGTATCTAGCACAAACTCCAACTGCAAAGGCAATATCAGGTCTGCTGGCAGTTAAGTACAACAAGCTTCCTATCATGCTTCTGTATAGACTTTGATCCACCTTAACCCCACTTGAATCTTTGGAAAGCTTTAGATGAGTAGGAGCAGGAGTCCTTTTGTGACTTGCATTCTCCATACCAAACTTCTTTACAATATTCTTAGCATACTTGCTTTGAGATAAGAAGATTGAGTCCTCCATCTGTGAGACTTGTAGTCCAAGAAAATAAGTTAGTTCTCCCATGAGACTCATTTCAAATTCAGCCTGCATCTGGTCAGCAAAGTGTTTAACCATATGTTCTGACATTCCTCCAAACACTATGTCATCAACATATATTTGGGCAACCATCAACTTCCCTCCTTCAGTTTTGACAAAGAGAGTTTTGTCCAAGCCTCCTTTTCTGTAGCCTTTGTCTGAGAGAAACTTTGTTAACCTGTCATACCATGCTCTAGGAGCTTGTTTCAGGCCATATAGAGCTTTTTTCAGTTTGTATACATGATCAGGATGGGTTGGATCCACAAAACCTTTAGGTTGTTCCACATAAGCTTCCTCATTTAAGTACCCATTTAGAAAGGCACTTTTCACATCCATCTGAAATAACTTGAACTTCAGAAGACAAGCAATTGACAACAAGAGTCTGATTGATTCCAACCTGGCTACAGGTGCAAAGGTTTCATCAAAATCAACCCCTTCAACCTGGGTGTATCCTTGAGCAACAAGTCTTGCCTTATTTCTGGTGACAACTCCTTCAGCATCTGATTTGTTCTTGAATATCCATTTTGTCCCAATGATGTTAGTTCCTTCAGGTCTAGGAACCAGTTCCCAAACTTCATGTTGCTTGAATTGGTTCAGTTCATCTTGCATTGCACCAATCCAATATTCATCAGTTAAGGCTTCCTTGACATTTCTTGGTTCCATTTTGGACACAAAACAAGAGTTTGAGATGATTTCTCTAGATCTTGTGATGACTCCACTATTGGGATCTCCTATGATGAGCTCTTTTGGATGATCCTTCTGAATTCTGATGGAAGGAATCTTGCTAGCTTCCTTTGATTCAGATTCTGTTGTGGTGGAGTTGGGTAGGTCATCCTGTTGGGTTGAAGTCTCAAAGAATGTCTCAACAGTACAAGGAACATCTATTTCTTCATGATAGTCATCAATTACAACATTTATTGATTCCATCATGGTTTTGGTTCTGGAGTTGAATACTCTATAAGCTCTGCTGTTTGAGGAGTATCCTAGAAATATGCCTTCATCACTTTTAGGGTCCAGTTTTCTTCTTTGTTCACGATCAGACAGAATATAGCATTTGCTACCAAACACATGGAAGTACTTCACAGTTGGTTTTCTTTCTTTCCAGAGTTCATATATGGTGGATGAGGTTCCCTTTCTCAAGGTGACCCTGTTATGAACATAGCAAGCTGTATTCATAGCTTCAGCCCAAAAATACATAGGAAGTCTTTTGGCATGTAACATTGCTCTGGCAGATTCTTGTATGGTCCTATTTTTTCTTTCCACAACTCCATTTTGCTGAGGTGTTATGGGAGAAGAAAACTCATGACTGATTCCTTCTGAAGCACAGAAGTCATCAAACTTGCTGTTTTCAAATTCCTTGCCATGATCACTTCTGATTCTGACAATACATCCTTCCTTCTCTCTTTGAATTCTCTTGCACAGTTCTCTAAAAACTTCAAATGCATCTGATTTTTCCCTAATGAAATTAATCCAGGTGAATCTGGAAAAATCATCCACAACCACATAGGCATATCTTTTACCACCAAGACTCTCTACTTGCATTGGTCCCATCAGATCCATATGGAGGAGTTCTAGAACCTTAGAGGTGGTCAGATGTCTTGACTTTGGGTGTGACATCCTCGTCTGCTTACCAACTTGACATTCACCACAAACTCTTCCTTCATCAATTTGCAGTTTTGGAATCCCTCTGACTGCCTCCAAGGAGATAATCCTCTTCATACCCCTTAGATGAAGATGGCCAAGTTTTTGGTGCCACAGTTTCACCTCTTTTTCTTCCTTTGCAATGGAACACACAGATGAGAAATTAGTGTTCTCAGCCTCCCACAAGTAACAGTTGTCTTTGGATCTGACTCCTTTCATTACTATCTCTTGTTTGTCATTGATTACAAGGCATTCATATTTTGAGAAATTGACCTTGAATCCTAGATCACACAGTTGACTGATACTAATGAGATTAGCGGTCAGTCCTTTCACCAGCAGTACTTCATTTAGACTTGGAACTCCAGGGCAGTCCAAATCACCAACTCCTTTGATTTCACCTTTAGCCCCATCTCCAAAGGTCACAAAACTGGTGGTGTGAGGCTTAACATTATTGAGGAGGTTCTTGATTCCAGTCATATGTCTGGAACATCCACTGTCAAAGTACCAGTCTTCCTTTGCAGAGACCCTCAGGGAAGTGTGAGCTATCAGTGCAGTAGCCTTTTTCTTCCATTGAGGAGCATGTGGTACCTTTTTAGACTTAGGTTTGACACCTGAGTTCTGATTAGGGTATCCATGTAATCTGAAGCAGAAGGGCTTTATGTGGCCATATGTACCACAATGATGACATTTCCATCTTTGGTACCTTTTCCTCATGTGTTTCTGTTCCTGATGTCGAGAGTTGTGTTGAGACATCTGTTTTGACATTTGCTTACCAGAACCAGATTTCGTTGCTTCCATAAATCCTAGACCAGATTTATTTCCCACATTTTGTCCAACCTGTAGGATTTCTTCCAATTTGTCTGTCCCATTTGTCAACATCTTGACAGATTTGGTCATTTGATTTAGTTGTGAGTTCAGCAATTTAACTTTTCCTTCTAGATGACTTATAGTTTCAAGATTTGCCCTTTTTTCAGCCTCCATCTTTATGATGAGTTTTGATTGTTTCTCATTCTGCACACAAACTTCAGTACTTCTGATACACAATTCTTTGTAAGTATCAGCCAGTTCTTCAAAAGTCACCTCTTCATCACTGATGTCACTTTCAGAGGTACAAACACCAGTTAAAGCAGTAACTCGTTTGGCAGTCTCTTCTTCAGAATTACTTTCTGAATCACAGTCAGACCAAGTAACTGTCATTCCTTTTTGTTTCTTAAGAAAGGTAGGACATTCAGCTCGAATATGCCCATATCCTTCACAACCATGGCATTGAATTCCTCTGCCTTGAACTCCCTTCTCTTCTGACCTTGGTCTTCTGCTGGAACTGTCAATGTTAGAGGGAATGTTATGAACATTAGACCTTGACTTTGGATCTATTCTTTTGATGAGTTTGTTGAACTGTCTTCCAAGCATGGCTACAGCTTCTGAAATGTTTTCTTCAACATCAGTGTTGGACATAAGAGCTATGCTCTTGTTCTTTTTGACACCATTATCAGTGATTCCCATCTCAAAAGTCTGAAGAGACCCAATAAGTTCATCCACTTTCAACTTGCTAATGTCCTGGGCTTCCTCTATGGCAGTTACCTTCATTGCAAATCTTTTAGGCAAGGATCTGAGAATCTTCCTCACCAGTTTTTCTTCTGACATTTTTTCTCCCAGTGCTCCTGAGGTGTTGGAAATCTCCAAGATGTTCATGTGAAACTCATGAATGGTTTCATCTTCCATCATTTTTAGATTCTCAAACTTAGTGGTCAACATCTGAAGCCTTGACATTTTTACTTTGGAAGTGCCCTCATGAGTAGTTCTGAGAGTGTCCCAAACTTCCTTGGCCAGTTCATATTGATGTACTAGTCTGAAAATGTTTCTATCAATTCCATTGAACAAGGCATTTAGAGCTTTTGAATTTCCCAGAGCTAACTCATCTTCTTCTTTACTCCAATCTTCCTCAGGCTTCAGACTGATTGTCCCATCTTTCTCAGTTATGGTGGGATGAATCCATCCTTTGTCAGCAGCTCTCCAAGCATTTTTGTCCAGAGATTTTAGGAAGGCAATCATACGAGGTTTCCAGTAGTCATAATTGGTTCCGTCCAGAATGGGTGGTCTATTTCCAAAAACTCCTTCTTTGTCCATAGTGCCAGAAAGTAATATCCCTAGATCTCACCCAGTAATACAGGCAGGGTGCCTGCTCTGATACCAATTGAAATTCTGGCTGCAGATACTCAATGTCACGTTCAATGTTATGACACCGTATCTGACTTACTATATGACAGTAAATACAAAAGCAATAAAGAACACAGTCAATTGTTTACCCAGTTCAGTGTGCAACAACACCTACTCTGGGGGCTACCAAGCCAGGGAGGAAATCCACTATAAGAGATTTTAATTCAGGAATAAACCAACCAGTTTATCTCCTTCACTTAAGACCTACCCAATGCAATTCCAATCTAAGTACAACTTAAACCTGAGTTCCTACTCACTCCCCCTCAATCACAGCAGTGATACATAAACCAATTTGACTTAAGAATTGATGAAGACACTCTTCAAAAACAAACACTTGATTAAGCTTCACAGCTTTTTAATCAAGCAACACAATCACTCTTGCTTCACAGCTTTGAGTGATGTACACAACTAACTTGACTCTGCTTCACAGCTTTAGTCAAGGAACATTCAAACACTCTTGCTTCAAAGCTTAGAGTGCTACACAACCCTTACAATTAGAAACCTATTCCAAGGCACTTATCACAATGATAACTGCTTGGAGTACAATAATCAAATCTATACAGATTACAAATGATCTTCTGATCAATAAAATCCATCCTTGAAAAATAGCAGCTCTGTTGAATATATAGCAGCTGCAACTTCAGTTAGGGTTTCCAAAAACCTAGGGTTAATTCCGTTTGACCTAAAGACCAGGTCACAGGACTTTATTAACCAGGTTAGGGTTGAGCTAGGTTACCCCTTAGAAAACGCAGGATTCTGTTCAGGAAGGACTGAGTTATTTCCTGAAAAAACTCAGACTTATCCAATCCTGCAATCCTGTTAGTTCAGAACAGGATGTCATAACATCTGTTATGACATCTGGGAAAACCTGTCTACTGATTTAGCAAAATGTGATCATTTTGCAAAATGCTCAGATACACACTTATAAACATCAGTATTTGAATTACAATATTTTTCTGCAAAGGTACCTAATGAACCAGTACAAACTGAACTAGAATGTTATGACATCAGTCATGACATTCACACATACACTTGGGATTTACCAAAAATGCAAGCCAATACCTAAACACCTACAGTTCTGTCCTCCAAGGTACCAAGGTAGGTTCAACTAAAGAACATAACCAGTATATCTTAATTCCCCAGAGAGTGAGTCAGCAAGTCAGTACACTCTCTCCGAGCAAAGTTATCAAGCCTTAAAGAAGTTGAGTATCCGCCAGCAGATCTCAACATTCCCCAGCAGCATATATACATTCTTAACAAGCATCCCCGGTAATCTTGGCCTAAAGATTGTTCTCCGGAGGTATATCAAACGTTCGTTGGAGTCACTTCCCCGGTACAGTTCAAAACTTCCCCAGGAGAGTCCAATCTAGTTCCCCAGGAAAGTTGGAATCCATCTCCCCAAGCAGTAAGCTTATCCCCGGTAGATTCTGGAAGCTTATCCTCGCAGAGCACGAACGCGTCTCCCGGCTTTATTCAAAGAGTTATTTCCTTACCAGGATATAACTGGGTTATCCTCAGCCAAAAGCCACGGAAAGAGCGTCCTCGACAGAGTCTTCATATCCCCAGCAAAGTCCATTAACACTTCCAACACAACCAGGGTATCCCCAGTAAGTTATTATCAACAGCTCAGCAAAGTATCTCTCTCCCCACAGAGTATTGCTCCCCAGCAAGATTGTTAGAGTACTTTTCTCCCCCGCAGAGTAATCATTCGCCAAGTTTATTCCCCAACGGAGTTATCTTCCCCTACCGGTATTCTTGCAACTATCCCCCAGCGGAAGCAATGTTCTACTCTTCAATATCAGCCCAGGACTCAATTTCCCGTCACCCGTCAAGGATTTATTTTCCTAAGACGAAAACATACATTCATAAACATCGCACTTCCATACATCATAGCATGCATATACGCATCATATCTTACAAATCTCATTTATGTTGAGAACATCATTGCTTGACCCATATCACGCATTGCATATGACTGACCTTTACCTTTCAGGAAATATTCAGTTAAGTTCTCAATCATATTTCAAGACCTAGACCGGTTCAGGTAAATCGACTCCAAAGATTTCTCTGTTTCTTATCCAGTCCAAGGCCTTCTCTGGTTCAGTCAGATCGACCCTAAGATCTCCCTGTTTCTTATCCAGTTGAAGACATTTCAAGACCCAGACCGGTTCAGTTAATCGACCCTAAGATTTTCTGTTTCTTATCCAGTCTAAGGCCTTCTCTAGTCCAGCTAAATCGACCCCAAATAGATTTTCCTGATAAAGACTCAGTAGAAGTTATCCAAGATTCTCTCAATGTTTGCTGTTGAGGTTGTAGTCGCCTATGGTTCTCTCCCCAATCCTGCGGAGGTAGTAATCATCCCAAGATTCTCTCAACGATTGCTGTTGAGGTTGAAGTTATCCAAGATTCTCTCAATGTTTGCTGTTGAGGTTGTAGTCGCCTGTGGTTCTCTCCCCGATCCTGCGGAGGTAGTAATCATCCCAAGATTCGCTCAACAATTGCTGTTGAGGTTGAAGTTATCCAAGATTCTCTCAATGTTTGATGTTGAGGTTGTAGTCGCATGTGGTTCTCTCCCCGATCCTGCGGAGGTAGTAATCATCCCAAGATTCGCTCAACGATTGCTGTTGAGGTTGAAGTTATCCAAGATTCTCTCAATGTTTGCTGTTGAGGTTGTAGTCGCCTGTGGTTCTCTCCCCGATACTGCGGAGGTAGTAATCATCCCCAGATTCGCTCAGTGATACTGTTGAAGTCGAAGTCGCCCAAGATTCTCTCAATGATTGCTGTTGAGGTTGTAGTCGCCTGTGGTCCTCTCCCCGATACTGCGGAGGTAGTAATCGTCCCCAGATTCTCTCAATGATTGCTGTTGAGGTTGTAATCATCCAAGGTTCTCTCACCGTTCCTGTTGAGGTAGTAACCATCCCTGGTTCATTCATCACCGTTTGAAGCTCCAGATCCAGCTCTTGTAACCAGTCAGGACACATCTATACACAGCATCTGAAGACCAGCTCCTGCAACATGTCAGGTACTCATCTTTCTTTTTGCAGGTACACAGGTTCTCGCTAAGGAATCTCTTATGCGATCAACGTCCAGATGGTATCTATAAGCCTATCCACCTATCCATCATCTCTCAGCATGGCATCTATAAGCCCATCATCCTATCCACGAATCTCCAAATGGCATCTGTAAGCCCATTCCACCATCACACTGCTATTATGTGAGCGCAAATTTCTGGGCACTCTAGTGTTCAATCATCTTCCACCTTCGGATTACGAAAGGCACGTCAGCCAATCTGCATCCTCAGGTCTAAGAAGATTGAACAGGGGCAACTGTTGTACCCCAAAATTTGCCCTCCCATATTCTTCAAGAAATTGCCAAGTCATGCTTCAAAATTCCCCAAGGGTTGCACAGTGCAAGAGCCTCCTAACAGTCAAAATTAGGGTTTTGGTTATGACAAAGAAAATGAAGTTTCCAAGGGTCCAATCAAGTCTCACATGCCTATAAACATGGTCAAGCATCCTCATACCAAGTTTCAAGACTTACAGCACAAAATTGCACAGTCAAAACCCTAATTGCACTACAGTCAACTGTAGGGGCAAAATGGTCATTTGACAGTCAAAAGTCCAAATTTTTGGTCAACATCTCATTTTGAAGCCACAAACATCATTTGATCAATTCTTGATCATGATTCTCAAAGCTTGGCTCAAAAATCATCAAGATGCAAAAGTTTCCATATTTGGACAGTTGAAAAAGTCAACTGTAACTTGACCAGGGCATAACTTCCACATGGATTATCAGAAAAATTCCATCCAAAGCTAATTTTGAAGAGAAAGACATTTCCTACAACTCCTCTTCACACTTCAAGTCCAAGAAATACTCTCACAAAAAGTTATCAATTTCAACATTATAGGTCATTTTCAAAAGTCAACAAAAAGGGACTTTAAGTCAAAGGCCATAACTTGAGATTGTTAAATCAAAATGACATGGGACCAAAGGAGTTGGTTAGAGGACTCAAAGACCTTTCCAAAATGTCCAAGAACATGAGCAAAGCTTAAAAATTGAACAAGTTATGCCTTGTGGAAGTTGGGAAATTTTTGGATATTTTGAAAAGTCAACATTGATTCAAATGACCTAAAATTGCTAATGGGCCTCTTTTTCTTCCACAATTCATCACCCAAGGCATGTGCACGACCATTTGGCCCAAAGGGAAGTTTTTTATCATTTTTATTTATTTATTTGGATTTTTAATTATTAATAATTCATTTAATTAATTAAAATACATGAAAAATACCAAACCAAGGCAATCAAATCTTTTTATGCAGGGAATGAGCTTAAGATTTCGTGCATGACCAAATATAGAAAGAATCAAGTCAATTGGCCATGATTTGTATCAAATATGCTTGAAAAAGATTGGAAAATTATGGTTTGAAAATCAAATATTTTTCACATCAATGCATGGATTCTTTGGACAAAAAACCAACCCTAATCATTCACATGTATATATGGATGCAAACCCTACTCCTCATAAGCTCCCAGCTGCGCCATACACAGAAAACCACACTTGAGTTTTTGCCTAAAAATTGAAAACTGAAAACTAGGTTTTAGGGTTTTTCAAGACCAAACAACTATTCCATTGGCTTGCTGAGACTTCAAGGAAGGAATTTGGATCAAAACCATAAGCTCTAACACCAAGAAACGTGAGAATCATCGTGACCTGTACAGAAAATATTTGATATTCTTGCATCTCGATTCATGCATCTTTAGCAATTTTTAATATTTAATTCATGTTCATTGTCTAATTTTGAAGCTAACTGTATAATTCAATTGAGTTTTCATGTGCTATACACGATTCCACCATTGATACAGGCTAGGGTTTTGCAAGCTTTGAATTGGGCGTTTCTAAACGCTGTAAAATTGGATCACCATGATACCATGACCATACTCAGCGTGTTTGGACGATCAGAATAGCACCCTCGCGCCTAATTTATACTAAAAGATGGCTTAATCGCTATTATTGGATATGGCCTGTTTGGGGGGTTCAAAACCCCCGCTAACCTTTTGTATATTTTCAGGAAAAATGCATTAGGGAAGAAGACGATGATGTGTAGGCTGCTGATTGGAATATTCAAATTTTACGCGCTAATTCTCCACTAACGTTCGTTTTATATTATATTGTTTATTGGCCATAGGATAATCAAAATGCGCGCTTGGTTCAATTGGTTAGGCATGTGTATGGTGACCTTCAGGACCTGGGTTCGATCCCAGGTCCCCCCCCCCCCCCCCCCTTTCCTTATATTTTTCCTTTAATTATCATCCTATGCAATTCCAATACAGGGAGCCTACCATGCACTCATAATCTCAACGTACCACGTGGCCACTGAAGACCATCCAAGGGCCCAGATCCGAGGAGCTCCATATACCCTGGTCAAATGTGCCTCACACGCCCAGAAAGGTCAAGCCAAGCCAAGCTTCTTGGGCCAAAAAATGCTAAGCAAAACCTCCATTTGGGGACAGACCCCCCTAGGTTTGCAAGTTTCTTTTATAATTTTTCATTTTTCATTTTGATTCAATTATTATTTCTAATTAGTTCTTTAATTTAAATATTTTCATAAAAAATATAAAAAACAATATAAAATCAGAAAAAGACAAAAAATAAGTATTTTTATTTAATTAATATATTTTTTGTAAATAAATATTGTTCATTAATTTTAGCTATTAAATTAGGATTAATTCAAGCAATTTTCTTAATTAACTCAAAAATTTGTAAAAATTAGGTTTAATTATGTTAATTACTTTTATTCTTTTTTTCATCATTATTAATAATTAAATATTATTTATTTTTGTAATTAAATTACCATGTAATTAATTAGGTTAATCTAGGTTTAACTTTAATACTTTCTTAATAAACTAAAAAACAATTAGAATTAGGGTTAACATTTTAATTTCATTTAATTCTCATTCAAAAAAATCATAAATACAAAAAATCTCAAAACAATTTATTTTCATTTTAATTTTATTAATTTAATAATCATTTAATTTAATTTAATTAAAAAGGGTCCAACGCCCTCGTTTTCAACTTTAATTCAATTCGCGTATTTATCTCTTTTTCTTTTAATTATTTATGTACCTCTCCCAAAGCCTTGTAAACTCGGACATTTTAATTTCTCGCACTTTACCTTTATTTACTTTCTGTCAAATCGGGTCCTGGAAAATTTGGCGATATGGACCCGCGCCTTTTGTAATAGCTTTAGAACTTTTATTTCTCACAATTTTTTAACTGTTAAATAAATGCATGCAAGAATGAATGACAAAAATAAAAACAAACGTGTAGATCACCAATAACATGACAAGATAAAATAAATGAACATGACACACAAATCACACACCACCCCTAGGGTACGCCTCACTGTTGCCTTGCCTCGAAAGGTGATCGTCGAGTAGAGGATGTCTTAGCAAGTCCTCATGATCCGGGAACCTGGCATGAGGGTAGCTTCTAAGGTGTCTTCCTATTGCTCTGGTGATCACCATGTCCCGAACCTCGAATTGACCCGAACACCTCCAACGGTGGTGCTACCTACCTCTCAATGGTGGGATGGCACTACTTTAAAGGACATCTACACAGACGAATTCCTTAGGGTAGGTAGACGACTCTAGATACTTGCTCTAATTTCAAAAACAAATCAAAAAAATACTTTTCACACCGACACATTTTCAAAAAGCTTTCGAAAGCATTTTTCAAACACTCTTGAGGACCGATACAAGAGTCGAACTGAAATTTTCAAAGAAACTTTTTAAAACCCACAGTTGAAAAGCAAACAAACCATTTTTCAAAACACAAGTGAGCAAGTATCTAAGAGCCCATGGATAACCATGGATAGAAAGGGTGCTAACACCTTCCCTTTCTATAATCTACCTCCCGAACCGAGAGCAATCTCTATAAGGAATTTTTTTGTGCTTTTGTCCTTTCCATTTGGAGAAAATAAAAGACGGTGGCGACTCTTGCTTCCGCGACATTTCGCGAACCAGCGTTAAACAGTCAGTTCCAGATCCACCGATCACAATATGCATTGGAGAAGTTGGGAAATTTTTGGGAACTTTCAAAAGTCAACTTTGCCTAAAAAGCTTCAATTTTGCCAATGGGCCTCAATTTCTTTCTTTAATCATTACCCAAAGCCTATGCACGGCCCATTGAGCTCAAAATGATTTATTTTCTTATTTTTAATTAATTAATTGAATTTTTATTATTATTAATTCATTTAATTAGTTTTAATTGTAGAAAATATCAAAGAATGGTTGTCAAATCTTTTTATGCAGCAAATATACTCCACACATGCTAAAGATTTCGTGCATCATCCAAAGGGGACAAGATCTTCCATAATTGGCAAAGTTTTCATGGAAAAAAGATTGAAAATCACATAATTGAAAATCAAATATTCAAGTCATAAATCCATGGACTTTTGGGCCAAGGTTTTGACCTAATTTGCTTCACATACAAAGGCATAAGTTAACCCTATTCAGAACAACACGTGAAAGCTGCTGAAGCCATAGAATCACTTTGCAAAATTTCAATAAAAATTGTGAAACTGAAATCCTATTTGCAGGACAATTCAAGGCCAAAGATCGTGTCCATTACATTACTGACATTGCTAGGAAGCTATTACAATCAAGAACTAGTCCAAACGCGCAAAGAATCCAAGAACACGAGCCATACGGTTTGCCTTATTTTTCAAACTTGCATATCATCATTCATGCGCTTTTAACCATTTTTCTTGTTTGATTTACACTAATAGTGACCTTCTGAAGTGATTGACACAGTTCAATTGAATTAACGTTGCCTGAATCAGAATTCACCATGGACGAAACCTAGGGTTTTTGAAGCTCCAAATTAGGGCTTTAGGCATCAGGAAAAATTGGACCCCAAGACCAATATAGATGAACTCGTTGCAACAAGCCTGATTCATTGAGATACTCGCGCTCAATTTATTTAATCTGTGGGCGTATTCGCTATTTTTAGGACTTCCACTTAGTGGGGGTTTAAAACCCCCGCTATCTTGTTCATGTTGCAGGTGAAAACAAAGAAGAAAGCACGCGTGGCATCATGCTACTGGGACATTCAAACTTTAGCGCGTTTTTTAATATTCCCAGCATAATTATTGTTTTACGTATATTATTTTCATCAGTTATTATATTAACAAATGTGCATCATGGCTCAGATGGCTGGCAACGTGTCCTGCAAACGCTGGGACCTGGGTTCGATTCCCAGGTCCCCCCACATAATTCATAATTTTTATGTTAACATGTTCAAGTGCAGCACTCATTCAACGCTCCACCATACATACTCATGCGCTAGCCTGCCAAGTGGCTTTAAGATCCAATCCAGTGGCCTCAGAATGAATTCCATGATGCACTCCAGTCAACCATCATGCACACAATCAGAAAGTCAACGAGGCTTGCTTTGTCAATGGGCCTGAATTGCTGCAATTTTACCTCCTCATGGGCCTGACACCCCCCTTGGTTTGCATACTTTTTTTAATTTAATTTTCCTTTCTTTCTAATTCTTTTTAATTGTTTTAATTGTTTTTATTAATTCACCATTAATCAACTTTTCATAATAAAATCAGAAAATCAAAATTGTAAAATATATTTAATTATTATTAATTTCACCACTAACATATTTTTGTAAATAAATGACTAACAATTAATTTAGTTTAATTTAGGTTTTAAACTTTAATCTTTTTTTCTTAATAAATAAAAAATATATAGAATTAGGTCTTTTGACATTTTCATCTTTTTCTTAATTAATTATTTTCCTCATTATTTATTATTATTATTAATTACTATTTATTTTTGTAAATAAACATGTAAATTAATTAACTAGTAAATTAGGTTAACTTTAATATTTTCTTTAATAACTAAGAATAATTTAGAATTAGGGTTTCCTTTTAAATTCTTTTCTTTATTTCCATATTAAATACCAAAAACACAAAAAACACTTTCTTTCCTTTAAATAATTAATTAGTATTCAATTTAATTTAATTTCAAGCAAAGGGTCAAAACCCTCGGACGTCCTGATTTTAATTCTTTTCGCGCATTATTTTCTTATTGATTATTATGTAACTGTTCAAGGATGTAATAGTAATTAGATTTACCGCATTTTTTACTTTCCACATCTTTATCAAAAACGGGTCTTTGTATTTTGGCGATGTATAGACCCGCGCCTTGTAATAGCGTAGCTTTTATCTCTCCGTCTTTTAATTTTCCGCACTCTTAAATTCTAAATTGCATGAAAGAATGTATGGTAATTAAAAACAACGGGTAGCTCACAATGCCATGATCAAAGATAAAACATAACTGAAAACAACACACAATACACACACCACTTCTAGGGTACGCCTCACTCGTTGCCTTCGAAACGTGGTCGTCAAGTATAGAACGTTTTAGCGGTCTCTCTTATGTCCATGATCCAGTTGCCTTGAAACAGTTGCCTCGAAACGGTTGCCTCGGATTAAAAAGGATCTAGGACATAAGGGTAGCTTCTAAGGTGTCCTACTGTTTCTTCGGTGACCACACTGTCCCTACAATCGAATTGACCCGAACACCTCCAACGGTGGTGCTACCTACCCCTCAATGGTGGGATGGCACTACCTTAAGGACTTTTACACAGCCTAATTCCTTAGGGTAGGTAGATGACTCATGGATACTTGCTCTCTAAAAAACAAAACAAAAACCTTTTCACACCGACACTTTCAAAAAAAAGCTTTTAAAACAAATTTTTCAAACACTCTTGAGGACAGATACAAGAGTTATTCATAAATCTTTCAATGAAACTTTTTCAAACCCACTCACATTTTGAAAAGCAAACATTTTGAAAACACAAGAGCAGGTATCTAAGAGCCCATGGATAACCATGGATAGAAAGGGTGCTAACACCTTCCCTTTCTATAAATCTACCTCCCGAACCGAGAAACGTTCTCATCAGGAATTTTGTTGTGCTTTTGTCCTATCCATGTTGGAGAAAATAAAAGACGGTGGCGACTCTTGCTTCCGCGACATTTCGCGAAACCAGCTAAAAATAGTCAGTTCTATTTCCACCGATCACACATGTTTAATGCGGTACACTGGCCAGTTGCTTGCACTTTGGTTTATAATAGCATATTTGTGAACTGTTGAATGTATTGATGCTGAAACTGGTTTAATGCCTTTGCTGCAGGTTAATTGTTGTTGCACAAAACAGTTTGGTGAAGTAGTTTCTGAGGCATGGCCAAATGGAAGGAAGCATGAAGATTGCTTAAGAGCATTAAGTTTGATAAAGATTAGGCTTAGGATTAGGATAGGTTTTGGTATAACTTATAATGTTATCTCAACAATATCAGCTCCTTATGTATCTCAATAGCCGGAAGCAACATAAGGTGAAGGCATGTTTCCATTTTTCAATGTGCCTTCGTGAATGTAACGAGACAATCCCTTAGGATAGACTTTCAAATTGTAATGAACTTTGAATCAAGGTGAACTTGAATGAATCATGGTGTTTTTTACAACATGTAACTTGTATTCCATATGAATTTCCTTCAAATCTTAACTTGGAACACAAATGAAACTTGGATGAACAATTCTAAACCAATCTTCAATTAACAAAACCAATCAATTGGTATCCGTTTGCCTTGTGAGCAACAAGTATAACAATGAACTCATAAAATTATTCTTTGAATCATGATTTAATATTTTGAAATTCAATCTATAAGCCTTTGACTCGGTAACCAATGAGCTCACAAAGTACCATGTCTTGAAGAAAACTTTAATTTCAATTCCCACCTCCAAGCTAACTTGCAATACAAGCGATCAAATAATTGAGAACGATAATGCCCTTGATCATAATGAATTCACAACACCCTCCTTATATCATGTCTCGCTATCCATCGAAATACCAAATGAAAATGTTGAGTAACCTACGTATAATTGGATATAAACCCTAACCTTCTTGAAGTATACATTGCATGAAGAAACAACTTAACATAAAAGCCATACCTCACAGCCTTGATTCCTCAATTCAGATGCACAAAGAAATATCCAGATGAAATATCTTCAGACCATGATTCAACAAAACCTGAATTGGTTAACTGACGAGTGGATGAATGCCATGTCATAGTCATTAATCCTGATCAAATGATAAGCACACTTATATGAAGAGACATCTTGATTCAAATACTATGTATGCTAGGTCTCGCCCTTGAATTCTTGACAAAAAACCTGCAACCATTTGTTCATCAAAAGATAATAACCTTGTTGCTTGAGGGAGAAGAAGTCCAAAAATGAGCATGAACCAAAACCCTAATTCCACTGTCTTGTACACCAAGAAGAAATAGAATAATCAATATTATTCAATCATATACACCTCAAATCAGTCATAAACCCTAGATTTTAGCTGTTAATCTTTCGAACCTCATATGCACTTTTGAATGCAATGCATGCTACGTTAGTGACCTAATGGAATATATGCAACTGAATGTAAAAGTCTAAGCCAAATAAAAGAAATTATGAGGGCAAATTTTAGGGTGAAACAACTGCCCCTATTTAATTGCCTTCAACCTGAAGGTGAGATTGGCATCAGCCTTTCGAACTTTCAAGGTGGAAGAAGATTAAATACTAAAAGAACCCAAAAATTTGCGCTCCGAAGCCAGTCACGTTTTATTATATTTTTTTGGTTTTCTGTATTTCTATTTTTTGGTTTTTTTGGATTACGGTAGTTAGCTGAGTAAATTTCTTGGATGTCAGGTCAAGGTTAGACATACACAAGAAAGAGACTGACCGAAAAAGGCTCTAATGAAGGAAACACCAATCGAAGGCGAACTTACTGGGGGCACAAATAGACATTGACTCTGAATAGAACGCCGATCAAAGGTGAACTTACAAAGAAAAGAGACCAATCGAAGGGGACTCTTAATAAAAGGTACCAGCTGGAGATGGATTTAAAGGGTGCCAGCCGAAGGTGGACTCCAATATAAAGAAACCAGCCGAAGGGGAATCTTTAACAAGGAATACTATGTCGAAGGTAGATTCCTAAGTAAAGAACTCCGATCAAAGGAGAACTTGCAAATGAAAAGAGACCAGCCGAAGGGGATTCTTAACAAAAGATACCAACTGAAGGTGCATTTAAAGGGTGCCAGACGAAGATGGACTTCAAGATAAAGAAACCAGCCGAAGGGGAATCTTCATCAAGGAATACTATGCCGAAGGTAGATTCCTAAGAAAAGAACGCCAATCAAAGGCGAACTTATAACTGAAAAGAGACCAGCCGAAGGGGACTCTTGACAAAAGGTACCAGCCGAAGGTGGATTTTAAGGGTAAAGAAACTAGCCGAAGGGGAATCATTAACAAGGAATACAATGTCGGTCAAAGGTGAACTTTCAACCGAAAAGAGACCAGCCGTAAGGGACTCTTAACAAAAGATACCAACCGAAGGTGGATTTTAAGGGTAAAGAAACCAGCCAAAGGGGAATATTTAACAATGCCGAAGGTAGATTCCTAAGAAAAGAACGCCGGTCAAAGGCGAACTTTCAACCAAAAAGAGACCAGCCGAAGGGGACTCTTAACAAAAGATACCAGTCGAAGGTGGATTTTAACGGTAAAGAAACCAGCCGAAGGGGAATCTTTAACAATGAAAAGAGACCAATCGAAGGGGACTCTTAATAAAAGATACCAGTCGAAGGTGGATTTTAAGAGTAAAAGAACCAGCCGAAGGGGAATCTTTAACAAGGAATACTATGCCGAAGGTAGATTCCTAATAAAAGAACATCGGTCAAAGGCAAACTTAAAACCGAAAAGAGACCAGCCGAAGGGGAATCTTTAATAATGAAAAGAGACCAGCCGAAGGGGACTCTTAACAAAAGGTACCAGCCGAAGGTGGATTTAAAGGATGCCAGTCGAAGGTGGACTTCAGGATAAAGAAACCAGCCATAGGGGAATCTTCATCAGAGAATACTATGCCGAAGGTAGATTCCTAAGAAAAGAATGACGATCAAAGGAGAACTTACAATGAAAAGAGACCAGCCAAAGGGTACTCTTAACAAAAGGTACCAACCGAAGATGGATTTAAGAAAAGAACGCCAATCAAAGGAAAACTCACAAGGGATAAAGATATGCATATCTGGTCAGAGTTAGACACACAAGAGCGAAATTGAGCATCAAGAAACAAGTGTTCGGAGTTGATAGTGAACACAAGAACGAGACTAACCAAAGAAAGCCCTAACAAGAAAGGACGCATTAGCCTAAACAAGGACGCCAAATAACTAGACTTTGAAGAGACACTGAAGGACTCTTAATAGAAAAGGTTAGCTAAGCTAACGAAAGAAGGGCCCGACTAACGCGGATAAACCAAAACAAGGAACCAACTAAGCAGGACCTTCAAAGAGCACCGATCGAAGGTGAACTCTACAAGAGAAAGAGACTGGTCAAAGTAGACTCTAATAAGGATTGCCAAAACACGTTAGGCTTTTGACAGGTTGCAAATACGCAAGAACTACAAAATCCCGCAGGCCAAAGGCAGGGTGTAATTCTTCAAGAGTGGCAATTATCTGAATTACCACACACCAAGTATGGATACTCAAATACTTGAGAAATAAGAAAGGTTATACACCAACTCTTACTAGCACTCTAATGACAAAGCAAACACGGGTAAAATAACCAAAGGCTTACAGGGGCAAGCGCACAACACAAACTTACTGGGGATTCCCATATGTATTAAACTTAAACAGAACGCCGGTCGAAGGCGGGCTTGTGATTAGAAAAAGAGACCAACTGTAGGGACTCTAAACAAGGATTGCCAACACGTATTGGGCTTTAAAAGTTTGCAAATACGCAAGAACTACCAAATCCCTCAGGCCAAAGGCGGGGTGTAATTCTTCAAGAGTGGAAATCATCTGAATTACCACACACCAAGTATGGATGCTCAAATACTTGAGAAGCAAGAAAGGCTATACACCGACTCTTACTCGCACTCTAATGACAAGGGCAAACACAGGTAAAATAACCAAAGGCTTGCAAGGGCAAGAGAAAACCATGACTTATTAGGGAAATAGAGAAATACCAAAGACCCAACTGGTGGTAAATCAAAACAAAACTCCGTTGGGGAAACATATTAGAATCACCCTAGGCTTGTTGTGGAGATAAATCAAATCTAAGCATATAACAATCTGGTTACCACAGGTGGACATAATTGGCTTATACTCATGCATGTTTTAATTTTTTATAACGTAATGCTCCATACAATGCAAATGCTACGCGTTTTAGTAGATGCAATATAATGATGCAATGTAATGACGCATGTTTAGTAATGCACTGGGGAAATCACATCAATAATCGGATGTTGAGAAGACAATGAACTTCCGAATGATTATTCTTTACACATTTGATCTTATTGTAGAGAAAAGGCAATATGAACTTCAATGGGGAACAAGATTCAAAATCATCAACCTCGAATGATTGATAACATTGAAGAAATAACCTCCTGGAAAGAAAACTGCAAAAGAAATAACCTGCACTGGGGAAATCACATCAATAATTGGGAAAATCTTGAATTATGACCAAACTCCCAACTTCCTAGGGGACAAATTCTTTATCTTTTGTTAGAAAGAAGAGAGCTTCGCTGGGGATATAAACTTTCTCGCATTAAATTTTTTGACGAAGATAACTTCTACTGGGGAGTATGAAAATTCTTAAATAAAAAGAATTCCACTCAGACCACACTGGGGATAACATCGCTGTGGGGTAAAAAGTCTTCACTTGGGGAAGAAACAAACATCTTAGGACAAAAACTCCATTGGGGATATTTCAACAGAATCTTCTATCAATGGGGTTGAAAGAGTTATGACTAGCACTCCTATGCACACCACACTAGGGAGACAAGACACTTGCTCTACTAAGGAAAGAAAGCTAGCTCCACTGGGGAATAATAGATACCTTACTTTGGTAGGTCCTCGAAATTCGACTTCGACTGGGGACAAAGACTACCTCTTACACTTGGGGCCAGAAGCCTTTAGATGATAACATCAATAATATCTGTTGCACTGGGTGTAGCCATCTCTGTAAGATTCAAGCTGGCAAGAATTTTGTACTGGTGAGCAAAAATCATTTCATTACGGCTGATGGTCGTCCTCATGAGGATAACAAACTAGAATCTCCTGTAGGTAAACATGAGCCTCTTTAAGAACTCTGATATAGGCAAGCCGCATTGGAGAGAGAGAGAGGGAATGCATTCCTCACTAGGGAAGCCATAAACTGTTAACTTTGAGGGGAGTATATCAAGAATCTTCGGTTGGTGAGTAACATGATTCTTCCGAGAAAACCTGGAAAGGAACAGACTACACTGAGAAGGAGGAATACTTGGGCGAGAGTATGCCTTCACTGGGGAAAATACTGCAAAAATAAGTTGCAGTTCAGGGAAAATTTAGAACTCTGATCCAACTCCCAACTTCTTAGGAAAAAATCCAACATCTCTTTCCAAGTATAAAGAGAATCTTACTGGGAACTGGGACCTTCTGATGTAAATCCTCGATAAAAGTGACTTTGACTGGGAAGTTGCATAATTTCTTGAATAAAAGAATTCTACCCAGGCCATACGGGGAACACTACCATTGAGAGTAACAATATTCAGTTGGGAAGAAGAGGGCATCTTTAAACCATAAGGGGATAAGAACTCCACCGAGGAAACATTTCGCAATACTCCATCACTAGGGATAAAAGAACCCTAAATGGCATTCGTCT
Source organism: Vicia faba (assembly GCA_948472305.1). NCBI lineage: Eukaryota > Viridiplantae > Streptophyta > Magnoliopsida > Fabales > Fabaceae > Vicia > Vicia faba. The sequence goes on along the minus strand of OX451741.1, from coordinate 231,734,160 downwards.
ATGCACGACGCTTCGGAAAAATAAGAGACTTGTTCCACTGGGCATAACAGACATGTTAATCAAATATCTTTTCAAGAAAACCTGACTTGGGAAAACTTCCCAGGGGAGAAAAGATACGAACTTCATAGAGACGATGAATGACAACCTCACGAGGGGGATAAATGACAACCACAGAGTCGTAGGGTATCGACTTCAAGGGGATATAACAAAGGTATACAATTCAATGAAATGATCTTTCCCAGATTTGTCGAAGCGAAGTAGACTACGCTGAAGAAGAAGATTATACAAGACCTGTTGGAATGCACTTCTTCAGAGATAAGCCCTCTGGAAGGGACCAACTCTTAAACAAACTATCATCAAGAGTGCTAACTTCAATGGGGATTACGCATGGATATACTTTCACTGGAGATAAATAACTATGTCTGGGTGATAGTACGCCTTCATTGGGGATGAGTGACTCTATTCTGAGAAGAAGTGAGCGTTCACTGGAGAAATTGGATCCCATTCTACAAAAATATTCATGTTGGTCTCATACATACCCTTCTTGATTCATTTATTGGTATGCTTCTTATCATAAAAGACCAACAACACTTGCAAAAAGAGAAGATGTGGCAACATGCCCCTGTTTGGAATGGCAAACTTTACTGAAGAATAAATAGTTTGAACTACTTGAAGGAAAATTGCGATCAAAAGCGCAGCGGAATTTAAAATTTTCCTTTATCGATCCTTACGAATGAGCATGGTCAGTGATAGAAATATTTACCTCTTGTGGAGATTCAGACCTTTGATGTTGTGATCACGAGCGTTGATGAAGAACAACGCCTCTACTCAGTCCACATGAACAGATCGCTTCCGGTCACAGTGCTAGCTGATCACGAACGGAAACCTTGAGTGAGAGAGAGAATCAAAAATGAAATTGCATTAAGTGTTATTGCTTCATCACAAGGGATCTATTTATAGAATCACTCGTGTGGGCTACAAGCTAAAAGCCCAATTAAGGCTATAAGCTAAAAGCCCAATTAAGCTTATGGACATCATACCTTATGATGTACCATATATCACTTATCCACGTGGTACCTTACCACTTTCCGTATTACATTTAAGTGCACCGTACCTTACGATGTTCCTTATTTATTCTATCTCTCATCAACTTATCCTTATGTGTGTGACCCTGTAGGTTTTCGCGACGTTGGCAATTATATTAAATCACACATTTAATATAATAAACAGTGAGCGGTATCTAGCAACACATCACTGTTACCCAAGTCACGAAAATGTCATGTGATCTGACCAAACCTTTTCCGCGATAATATTTGTGTTGTACAATTACCCTTTTTCCCTCATGTATATATTGAACACAAGGCATACACTGTGTCACCCTTGTCCAGTTCAATATTGGGCCCTTAGACATTTATCCTGTTATGAAGGATGAGCAAATTCCATCTAGGTCACTCATGTCCCTTAGCATGCTTTGTGAAGTACCCATCAACCGTCTTTATAGTCATTCAGTTACGGATGACGTTTGATCAGCAATAAAGTACTTGACTCTACATCTAGGGTCCATAGTGGTTTCAGGTCGAAGGGTGGTATACACCATTATCATCATGAGAATAACTTATGACACTTTGCATAACATTCTATGTAGTATTCTCATAGCGGGTCAATCCAGTATAAATATTACTCCTAATATTCATACCTATGTCAAGACTTGATAACTCCTTATCTATGATCCATGAGATGTGATCATCAATCTATCTTCATAATAATATTAATGCTTTAATGTTATCCCACTTCACATTAAAGCTTGACTACAGATACTTTAAGAATAGTGTCTTATGTTTAATGGGATCTCATGATTAAGTCACACTTAACATTTCATTAAACAAATAAACCATTCTAGGGACTTTATTATTTTGGAAAGCAAACATAATAAAGAAATGCCTTTTATTATTAATAAATAATTCGATACAAGTACCAAAAGTATTGGCCTCTAGGGCTTACACCAACACTACTGACCATTGGGTAAGAACTGCGATGCAAGATTACAACTTCAACATGTCAACTCTAAGGAGGAATGCCACTAAAAATGGACTTTAGAGAAGACGCTGCAAAAATAAATTGCAGTCCACTGAAAAGAGATCATCTTGACTTTAAACAGCTTCTGAATTTCTGGGGAGAAGAACCATTCTCCTCTTGTAGAGAAATGAGGAATGCTTGGTTGGGGAATAAAGACCTGGGAAGAGAAAACCCCTTAGCAGACAAACTTTTGTCAAGTAGTAGCGAATCTTTTACTAGGGAGATACGTCCTCCTAGGAAACGACATTTCCATCACGTCTTATACGGGTAACGACTTCAAATGATCTTCACGTTACTGGTCGTATCCTACTGAGGATAACAATCCAACTTCGACTAGAGATAATTATCCTGACTTCTGATAAAGGAACATCAATAAATGGACCTAAGTCTCTAATAAGCTGAGGATAACAATCCTGACTTCTCGACATGATTTTCAAACTCACAAGTCATTTAGCCTGCGTATGGACTTGATTTGATCAACCCTTAAATAGGAGAAATGCCCCTATATTATTTCTTGCCCCAGTATATAGGGCCTTTGAAGAAAACTGCCCTGAGAGGACTTTCTGATATCTGCACCAGCAAGATAAGCTGCCCCAGTGTTATGAACTCCAGAACACTGCCCCTGACTGACTAGTGTTGGAAGTGGTTTCAACCATGCTTGAGTGAATGCCCATGCATCTGTAAATTATGAAAATATTCTCCTCTAATCAATAAATTCTCAGAGAGATTTGTCAAATCTCGACATAATTGTCCCAGTTTGACTGCACTTTGAGGGATAAAATCCCGACTTGAATGCCTTAGATTGGCTGAAAACCTACTTGACGAAGGATTCAACACGCTTTCCCCTTCTCAACAGAGTCTTGACAAACCTTTTCTTTATCTCAAGCTCGGGGAGAAATGAGAAGCTCCCAGAGTTTCAAAGATAACACAACCTTAGGGTGGCTGGCTTACATCCTGAAAGTAGGCTACTTCACAACCATACTTTTCAACTTGAACTGCTTCAATCTCTAATCAGATACTTGAAGAAATCGACCCCTCAAGATCAACTGAAAGTAATACACCATTGCTTGACAGAGACTCTGGGCAATCAACTTTTGCAATCTACTTCAGATCATTTCTCAAGCTGGTATTCTCTTACTCAACAGAGTCAATAGAAGGTGTGCCCCAGATTAAGAACATTCTCACAAATGATTTACCTTTCAACGGTATCCTGAAGCCATTTGTTCCTTGAGGCAATCAAATTTTCATTTGATGCTCATTATGCGAGCTTACTTGATGTTTAAGCACTTGTTCATATACAAAGAATGTTTATTCTAAGAATGGTAATTGTAATGAAAAGCTCATGTTTGTCTTGAAGTTTAAAAACTTGTATCGAAAAAATGTTGAAACATTGAAAATTTTTGTACAAAAGAGATTAAAAAGATGGAATGATACCAACTCAAAAAATCCGCAAACCTCCTAGGAGTCAGGTTACCATACTCTCGCTACAATATTGCTTTCGAATTAACCCTTGCTTCAGTTAGGACTTTTAAGGGTTGTAATGTAGCATGGTTCATGGTTTTAGAAAAAAGGATTTAAGGCTCAAAATATTTGGTGCCCACCCATTCTCCATGATGTTCTTCAGTCCTAAATTCATTTAACTCAATACAAGCACTCATCTCTCAAAAGGAGGTTACAATGGTTGAGGAGTCAAACGAGGTTTTTTTGTTTGGACATGGCAGTCACTCACCTCTTTCATTCTTTTGTGCTTCTGGTCACATGACTTTGTTCTTTGTTGAGGATTTTTGTTCGGTAATCCCTTTTTACTTTTTTTTTGTTTTCCCTAACTTTTTCCTGGACAATTTTTTTTTGAATTTTGATTTTGAAGTCTAGCGGGATGCCCTGACTTTTGCCTAAGCGACTTGTTTTTTCAAGTTTCGACTTAGCAGGGCTTTTTGTCTCTTTCTTTCATCACTTCATTTTGTTTGAACCAGTCATGTGACTTCGAGTCGTTCTTTGATTTGCTGAAAAGGTGTAACTGACTTGCTGTTTATTTGACGAGGAATAATCGTTGTGGTATCGTCGTCTTTTAACCTCTTGACGTGCGAGAGATAACCATTGTGGTATCATTCTCCTTGATACACGTTGCTGATAGATGAGAGTTAACCATTTCTATTTTTACTTTCCTTAGCCTTTTGATGGATAACCATTATTGTATCCTTAGGTGCGCACTCCTGATGAGTTCTGAACGCTCGATCGGATTAACTGAAATCTACCCTGCCCCGGGTTAAATGTGAGGGTTTTTCTGAAAATAAAAGGAACTCCTACTTCAAGTCTCAAAGGGGTTAACAAGGGTCCATCTCCCTTATATCTCCGGTGTTTAGGAATTGAAACAAGGCTTATACATCGTCAGCAGGGTTTTTATTCAAAACCACACCGTTCGAAATTTTTGGTATATTACTCATCATCCTCCCTCCATATGTATTTTGCTTTATTTAACAAAATTTAAGTATAAAAAAGTCAAAGAAAAATATTGATGAGTGAATATAAATGGATTAATTCAAGACAAACATATTCGATGCATTATGATTAATATTCAAAAATAAGCAAGTTTTGCATACAAGAAAATACTGAACCAAAACAAGAAAGATTACAAATGAGAATTGCAAATGAAACTATAAATTGCCACGTTGAGGAGACTAGTCTCCGTATGGACTTATTGCTTCAGACGATGATCTGGAAGCATTGAAATTTACTGAGTCAAAGGAGACCTCAAATCTGACTGGCTGACCCGAAATTGATAGCCTTTGCATCCAGCAGGTCTTGCACATTTTCTTTGAAAGCCCAACAGTGTTCAATGGAATGTCCTAGTGCCCCATCATGGTAATCACATTGCATATTAGGATTGAAATCCATAGAATAAGGAGGAATGACAAGCTTCAGTGGCTTGGGTTCCACCAAGGAAAGCTTGAGTAACTGAGAGAACAGTTGGCCATAAGTCATGGGAACAATGTTGAACACCCTCTTTGGCTTCCTATCCTTTTGCTTACCTTGTTGCATATGTCTTTATCGATAGGTTTGCTGTTGAGTAGCACACTGAGCTAGGTGAACATGAGGAACATTCTGGTTTTGATTAACCAATCGATTTCCATAACATGAAAATAGCTACTGGTGAGAACTTTCTGGGATTATAGGTTGTGGATGACGTGACTCTGGTCGTGAGATAGAACTTTGAAGAGGAGAAGGTGTAAACCTATTCTTTGTAGCTGTTGGCATAAGATTGATTTGCACACCCAGACCTTCGGGAGTGAAGAGAATTGTCCCTGCATCAAGCAAGTCCTGGACTTGGTGCTCAAAAGCTATGCAATCTTCAGTATCATGACCAGGTTCCCCGGAATGAAATTCACACCTAGCATTATCGTCAAAGCCATGAGGGCATTTTTCATGTGTAGTGAAGATTCGAAGTTTAACCAAATGAAATTCTAGCAAGGGAGGAAGCAATTGTGCATACAACATTGGAGTAGGATCAAATTGTCGTTCAGGCTGTTTTGGCCTCTACTGACGGACTTTGCTCTTTGAGTTCTCTTGGGAAATGACAACTGGTTGTGGAGGGGAAGATCCTGGAACACAAGGCAGTGGAAGAGATACTCCCTGACTTAAAAGAGTCCCCAAATTATGGGAAGGAATGGTAGCTCCTTGTTGTACCCCAAAATTTGCCCTCCTCTTTTTCACAAGAAATCACAGCTTCGGGCTTTTCCTGATTTTTCAGATTGGCTTAAGAATCGGTCAAACAGTTTTTTCTCATCAGTCAGACAAAATTAGGGTTTCCATTAACTTTTGAATCAGTTCAAGCAGATTGCTAGGGTTTGTTTGAGTTTGGCTCAGGGTTTGATCAGGCGGACGTTTCTTTGACAATAAATCAAGAATTAGGGTTTGCACGCGCATTTTCAGAAGAATTTGAATCCATAGTGTCTTAATTGGCTGTTACACTGCTTTGACGCCTGATCAAGATTTCAGTTTTGTTTCTCAAAAACCTGAACCTCTGGGTTAGAAGCTGAGGCTTCTGGTTGAAAATTTGCAGTGTTTGGTTTAATCAGTAAAGGAAAGGCATATGGATGTTTGTTTGATTAACTGTGCATTGCTTATGTTTAATTGGAACGTCGGGTTTATTATTGGTTAATGCGAAGTTGCAAGACTACAATGTTTATTAATTATTTATTTTATCTAAGTTAAAATAATTGGAATGCATTTCCAGTCGTTTTAATTCAAGAGACTTAAATAAATAAATAAACAGTGAAACAGGGAATTATCTGACAAAAAGACTTTTATTTATTTTTAATTATTGGTACAAGTGTTATTTAAATACGGTAGTTTCCTTTACAGTATTTATAATAATGTTTATTACAAATGATTAAAATAAAATAAAACTACATCCTAAAGTTTCTTGAGGTCTTCACCCTCTACCGCTGCTTCCTTTGCCCGACTGGTGTTTACCTGCAAAAACAGAAAAAGAAGTTAACACAGATGAATTAAAAAGGCAGACAGACAATTAAAACCCATCATTAAAAGTGTTGGCCGGAATCAGTTTGTTCGCCCTCTCTGCAAATCGCAAGAAGACTCTTGGTTCACAAAGAGGGAAAGAAAATACAGTTTGCAAGCATATGAATTAATACAAGGCTGCATAAAGAAATGCCAAACAAGCTACATGAAAAGGGACAAGCTACTGAATATGCCAAAACAAGCTGCATAATTTCAAACCAAATTGCAAACTGAAAAGGCAAACCAAACTGAAATGCCAAAACCAAGTTGCACAAATTCAAAATGTCAACCAAACTGTCCAAAAACTGTCAAAGCTGTCAAAATTGTCCAAAGAAGATATCAAAGCAATGCAGGAAATCTGGAAAGTACAATATGCAGAGGAAAGACAATATGCAAGCAACATTTCAAATATTATCATCATTTTCCAGGCCAAACACTTTTTCAGAAAAGGACAGTTAAGCAATAAACAATGTTTTTTTTTCTGTGGAGAGAGAAAGAGAGAGAGAAGTAGAGAGGCTTACAGTTTTGCAGGCTTAAGACAAAGAGATATAAAACAAAGAGCATGAGAACAGTTCAAGGGGGAGGCAGAAAAAACATAAAGAAAATATAGCACAAGCTCTCAAGCCTGTAACTTCCAAACAAGCCTCCAAACTGCCTCAAGCTTACATTCAACCTGCCATCATAAATAACAGCCAGCCTGTAACTTCCAAACAAGCCTCAAAACATAAAACCTATTTCAAACCACAAGCCTAAAAGCTTGTTCAGCTTCATGCCTGCCTGAACAACAAAAACCTAAAAGCTTGTTCAGTTTCAAAACAAACAAACATATCAGCCTGCCTGTTCAGAAAAGCTTACAAACTGAAGCAAGCCTTCAAATGAAACAACACTGTCAAAAAAAAATAGTTCAAACAGCAAGCCCTGCATAGCCTAAGGACCAAGACTGCATAAGCCCTCAAGCCTTGCATCCTGTCTAAAACACATAGCAAAAACTACACAAATCCATACAAACCTGTTAAGCTTCAAACAACAAGCCTGCATCAAAACACAAACACAAACCTGTGTTCAAACCATAACCTGCTTCAAACATCAAGTCTAAAAAACTTGTACCAATAACCCTCCAATCCACCATCATCCAATATCCAAATAACCAACAAAATGCCTCAGAACCAAGGTTCATCATAGGCTAAACAGAAGCATAAGCATCCTCAGAGCTAAGCTCATCACAGGATCAAACAACAAGCATCATCAACATCATCAAAAGAAACATACAAAAATCAAAGCAATCTCAGAGTTGCCAATCATCAAGTCATCAGAACAAAGCAAATCCAAAGATAGAAAAAACAACATCATCAAACTCAGAAGCGAGCAAGCAATCAGAAGCAAACAATTAGAAGAAGAAAAGAAGAGAGGAACTCAGCTCTAGGGTTTTCAAGTATCCATCATAAAACCAGTCAAAAGAAAGATACGAGGTTACCAGAATAAAGCTCATCAGCATCATCATTCCACGCCTTGGCCGCCTAAGGAGCCTCCTATCCAAGCTCTCCTCCTTCCCTCCAACAAAGGTATTATCCTTCTTCCTTTTCACACCTCACAGAAATGAACAATACAAAAGATCAAAATATGAAAAAGCTAAAAACATACACGGATATTCAAAACCTAAAACGTGAAAAAAAAGGGAAAATCGTTACCTTCTTTGAAGCACCGCCTGAGCTACCATGAGGAGGAGGAAGCGGAGATGGCGTCCAGTGGCCAGGTATGGAAGGATTTAGTCAGAATCTCGCCTTGGTTAAGAAAGATGAAGAGGACAACAAAGAAGAAGATGGAAGCGGCGCTGTTCTAAGCCTTTGTAACCCTAAGTTCTGAAACAATACAAAACAAACCCTAACAAACATTATCAAACCCGGTTAGGCCTGCCCCATCAAAACTGTTAAGCCCATTTGACTATACACCCCCCTCCCCCCTTTTGCTTAAGTCTGTTTGTTCTTGTTGCTTGGGCCTGCCCCTCATATTAACATACTAAAGCCCATTTAACTCCTTTTTTATTTAAACTAATACTCTTTTTTTTGTTATCATATTATATCTTTTTTATACAATTTATTTTGTTAAGAAAAACAATATATTGATTTTTGTACAAAAACTTTTCTTAATGTTTATTATATTTTACAAGAAATATGTAAATATTAGATTTAATTAGGTTAATATATTTTTGTCTTAAAACTCTTTTTAATAAATCTTTTTACATAAACTTTAAAACATTAACAAAATACATAAACAATAGATTTTTTTATTAAGTTAATTTTTTTCTTTTCATTAAAACTTTTGTTTATACTTAATTAACAAAAACACAAAAAAATGATAATAATACTTAATAATACATTAGGTTAACATTTGCATCATTTGTAAATAATCACACTTTCACTAATACTTTTGATTCTCTTTTATCCTTATACTTGGTTATACTTTACATTGAGAATGCGATTCGATTTGGTTGTAAATATTATTTGGACACTACTATCCTGATAAGACTCATCCCCATTTATAAATATTTGTACCCCAATCCCCGGATACTTATTTGTAATAGCTTAGACTTTAAATTCCCGCAATTTATCGCTTTCTATATACTGTATAGTAATTAGGGTTTGTATGCGAAGATTCAAAATCAACCGCTAGATAACCTAATACAAGACAAATGCATGACAATCAATACACAATTCACACTTGCACCCCTAGGGTAATCCCACTTGTTGCCTTCAAAAATGGGCCATGTTTGCATGTTGATTTCTCTGGCAACAAAAACAAAACAAAATGATCATAGTCCCTCGATGACGCTTTCGAAGTTGCCTAAACAAAATGATCATAGTCCCTCAAGAAAATTGCCAAAGACACTTGGCACTATTGCATTCATGGTCTAAACGACGACCCGCGTCCGTCTCGTTAACATCCTAACACAAGATTGTCCACCAAATACAATGGTGGAACAATACTGTTAAAAGGGTTAAAACATAGGAAAGATCTTTGAGAAATTTAGGGTAGATAGCTCTTGGTTACTTGACCAACTTGCAAAACAAATCCTTGCCATTTTTCAAAACACACATCACAACACAATTTCCAAACAAACTTTCAAAAACATTGAAACATCTTTTCAAAAAGACACACACCTCTGTAAAACATTCAAACAAGAATTGTTACAATGGTTGCCTAGACAAGGCATCTTTTTCAAAACATTTTCAAAACCACACACACAAAGCACCATTTCACACAATTGAAAATCAAGGCAAGTGATCTAAAACAAGTAACTAAAAGCCCATGGATAACCATGGATGAAAAGGGTGCTAGCACCTTCCCTTTTCATAATCTACCCCCCGAACCCACGAAAACATCTCAAAGGTTTTTCCTGTGCTTTTTAACCTTTCCTTTAGGATAAAATAAAAAGTCGGTGGCGACTCTTGCTAAACCGAACAAGTGCGAATACAAACGCAAAACCTCAAGTCAGTTCTCCCACCGTATCACACTCCTATTGTAGCAGGCATAGAAACATCTTCTTTCTTCAACCTTGACCCTAAAATTTCCATAACCAAATTCAATTGAGTCTTCAACTGAGTGTTTTCTTCTTTCAAGAGTTCTTGTCCATGGGCCAAATCCTGCATGTCTAGCATCAAAAACCTCATCTGCTCTTTCATCTCATCCAATTACTCACGAAGTTGTTCCATATCTTGAATCTGATCACGAAGCGACGAGAAGTCAAGATTTGTGGCTCTGAAAAGAAAGTATCGAGTCTAAATAAGGATTCCCCATTCTGAATACCTTCTGAGTACCTACTATGGATGCATGAAGATCCATGAAGATGCATGAGGTGAGTGAGGGGATGCAATGCCATGTTCAAACATTTTTTTTGCGTACAATCTTTCACATTTTCTTTTGTGTAAAATAAACATGCTATGATGCAAGGTACAATGTCATAGGTTCAAAAGTTCAGCACAACATGGATAACAACTATACAATCCTCTGGATAACTAATGTATAAATCTACTGAATAATCTGAATATCACAGGATAAAAGGTTCGGCACCAATTCAAGAATACAATGGAACCAAGTACCATGAATAATCGTTGTATAATCTCTGGCCAGGTTGAATATATCAGGATCAAAGGTCCAGAACATAACCAAAGAAACATCCTAAATACCGACTCCAGAAACTCAGAAAATAAATCTGAGACCCACATAAACACCAACAGAACAACAATCACCATCAAAATATAGTCACCATTTGTACCTGTAATAATCAAGTCCCTCCCCACTCACAAGTGAAAACTAGGTCTGGGTAAAGCCAATGGTAACTCAAAATCACGGGTCCGCTTGAGAGTACTGTCATCGTACACCTACGTGATAATGATAACACCTTATTAAAACCTCATCTGAGCATGGACGACACATCCGTCTAGGGAAATCTACATCCCCTATCCGTAGTTTTCCACTCTATTCCTAGTGTTCCTATTGTTTGTCACTTAGCCTGGGTATTGGGCCTTTTACCTCATAGTAACACCCATCCAACAAAGAAACACGGAAACCAACACAGTAGCAGTATATGGAAAACAATAAAGATGCAATGCAAACATATGCTCAGATAAACATGTACAGATGAATAAACTGAAAGCATAAAAATAAACACCCAAAGAGAAGAAAGCAAGAGCTAGGATCGACTCCGGGATGGACCAGCATTTGGTCAATCTTTCCCTAGTGAAGTCGCCAGTTGAAACAACCGGTTGAACAATCAACTGATAATGAAATCAATGAAGTTGCCATCGAATGTTTTTTATCCCACAAGAGGGGAAAGGTAAACATCGAGTAAACCTGAGAAGGGTGAAATCACGATCAAACGACCGAGAGATCGGGTAAGGGAGTTTGTTACGCAAGAGGAAGGTATTAACACCCCACACGCCTGTAGTACTCTATGGTGTCCACTCTTGTTTGTTCTAATCTAAGGGTGTGTTAGGATATATATCTAAATTATACAGGGAATGCATGCAAAATAAAGGAGAAAAGAATGTAGGGAAAATAAAAGTTGTGCTCGCTCGGGCCCTACCCCAATGCCTACGTATCCCTTTTAAGAAATCAGAGCAGCCGTAGTTTGGCTCACATGTTTTTGTTAGTTTGTATTTTTTAATGAACAATATTAATTTCGCCTTTTGCCGCAACTCGACCTTTGGAGACTTACGCGTCAGCACAGAAGTGAATTAACATATTCTTTCTGAAAAGTTTGAAAGAAAAGCCCGAAGGCGCAAAAAGAGATTGCATTGGTTGAAAGCTTTTACCTTAAAGAAGGATTTGGAAATTGTTAGATGTTTTAATATTTTTCAAAGAAAGAGAAAGTTTTTGTTTTAAATGCAAGGATGCAAAAGAAAAGAAAACATCTAAGGGAGACTAACTTAGATATATCCCTAATGTTATCATACAATGATTAATCTTAAGGTTAAGCTTTGAAGGGAAATCACTACTCTATGTTGACATGCTTGGATAACAATCCTAATGTCTATCTCAAATCATCATCTATAGATGAATCAAGAAGTCCTAATGGAGCATAGCAAGGGTCTATCACCTAAAACTATGTCTATCTAGAATCATCATCTATAGTTGAATCGAGAATTCCTAAGGGAACATGCCGAGGGTATATCATCTCAAAACATGCAAACAAAGATGAAATTAAACAAGTAAGCCAATAAGCTCAAGAGAGTTAGCTCAAGCGAGCACAACTAGAGAGATCCTATCTAGGCTAGCATAGTAAAGAAAGTCTAACAAAACTATCCTATGGGGAACATGCAATGAGAGCGAAGTCGTGATCTCAATTTCTAAATTGAGTGACTCATCGATCAACAAGAAATAAAGGAAAGCAATAAAATTCTATAGGGAGCATGCACTGAGAGCAAAGTCGTGATCTCAATTTCTAAATTAAAGTGACTCATCAATCAACAAGAAAGTAAACAAACACAAGCACAACACATATAGTAAATGAAGTGCAGAATGTCTGCTACAGGTCTTTAAACAGCGACTTCGAGCGCACACTCTTTATTTCCTACTTCTCATGATATCTAAAAAACAGTAAAGTACTGAAATGAGATAAGCAAGAGAAAATACCAAACGGATATCAATCCGTAGCAAAGCCTATCAGAACATAGAAACCTGATGATCTTCGCAAAAAGCTTCACCAATCAAAGAAAAGAGTCAGAAACAGAATGCTCAGAATAAGTGTCGAAGCATCATCGATGCGAAAATAAATCGCAATCGAAATCTCAAGCGCATCTGCATAATAAACTTGCATAAGTCTCAAATCTCAACAAGCAAAGGTGAATCACGAATTTCGAATAATCGAATAACCATGAATTAATTCCTATAACCAAAAATAAGGAAAATATAACAAATTTTTATATTTGATTTTATTATTTTTATCATGTAATTAAAAAGTTCAAGAAAATCTAAACAATCCACAAAATTGATTGAAAAAAATACTAAGAGAATAAATCTAGAGGGTGCAAGCCAACAAGCAGGAGGTGCGGTAGGAGTCGGATACTAGGCCCAGTAATAATAGCCATAATGTTGTTGTTGTTTTTTTTTGTTTGGTGAAGCAAGGCGCCTGGGCTAAAGCTTCAGTGGCCCAATCTCAACTCTAAACAGAAACTAATAAGTTGACGTGGTGATTCCCTTGAGGAGGGGTTCGCTTCAGGAATTATTGGGCTTGGCATGCATCTTGGCCCAACGGGTTATCCATGAATTCAAGTTTGTATCAGCAAAAAAATGAAAGGACTGTATGCTAGACCAAAACGATGTCGTATCAAGTTAGGGTTAGTGACCCTTGAGCTTCATGTAATTTCAAACTCTCTCCTTCGCGATATCAAGCAGCGATTTCCGAATGTCCAACACGTGCGTACCCCTAGACAGCACTCCAAATACAGATTCACCGTCAATTTCCCCAAGAAAACCTTCATACAGCCGAACCAATAATGAAGAACGAGAAACCCTAATATCAAAATGGTGTACCTTTCGGCCAAGTATCACGACTCGAGTGCTATTATCACTCGTGAACATCAAAAAGCGTCATAATACTTCAAGATTGAGCAAGGAACAATCCTAATGGGAGAATCTGATGTTCCGGTGCAGTGATTTCTTGTCTCCAATTTCAGGCCTCATCCTAGCTTTGTTCTCAGTTCTTAACTTCGACCTTAACTCTGTGAACAAATGCGGATACAACATGTTCATAAAGAGTGGTTGAAGGAAGAAATTCTTACTCATCAAAGTCTCTCCAACAACGCTTCAAGCGTGATTCAGGTGTGTGTCCTTTATTCCTCGCCTCTATCTTCTTCTGCTATGTATTCCTCTTCTGAATTGTTCTGAGTTATTGTAATTGTTGCAATTACATTGTGCAGGTTGAAGGAGAATCGCAAATGATTGCTAATGATGCGTGTGTGGATGAAGATTTTTCGAAGATGAAGGTTTTACATGGTTGTCGAGAAGGTGAAGGTCGGTGGATGAAGATGAAGATGACGAAGTATGGTAGTTAAGGATAAAGTGAGAAGAGAAGGTGCAAAGGTTTTTGAAGATGGATGAAGACTGTAGTGAAGTGGTGTGAGGAAGATGAAGATGGAATTCAGAGAGAGTACATAGAAGCTCTTTTTATGGTTTTTTGATTCCTCTCCGATTGCTGAAGAACGAAGATCAATATGAGAAGAGAACTCCAAGAGAGTCAATAGAGAGTGAAGATTGGTCAGGAGAAGAATCCAGATCCCACCCTTTCCTGGTGAGTTTTTTCTGTTATGTCATTCTGTTAGAATCTTCCCTTTTCTTCCCTTCTCTTCTATCACCCCTTCTGTTAGAAGTTTGTTACGATTGTGAAAGTTAGTTACTGTTTGTTAGGGGGTTGGGTTAGTTAGTATGAGCTAGAAATTCAGTTAGTTGGTAAGTTGGAGGTTGTTAGAGGAAGTTAGTCACATTCTGTTTTCCTATTTCTGCCTTCTGTTATAGTTAGTTATGAGTAGTTAGGAGTTAGGGTATGGTTAGAGGATGAGAGAGTTTCAAAGAGTGAAAGAAGAAGAGAGGTTGAAGGTGAACGATGAAGGTGAAAATGGTGGAGAAGAGAGGGTTTTTGATCTTCTGTGATTTTTTGCAGAGATATTTCCTCGTGATCCTTCCACCGGGTGAAGGATGAATGTGATCAAAGTCAGTTTTCTATCTTCTTTCCTCTGATTATTCTTGACTGAATTTCTGACATTCTTTACTGTTTTGACTGTGAATCCAATTCCATCTCCTCTGAAGCATTTCCTGATATTCTAATATACTCCATTTGTATTTTCTGCTTTATGTTGAAGCTAAACAAGAAGTTGTGAGGGTTTTAGGCAAAGGCTGGATTTCTGAGTTGGAACTGAACTACTGGTATGCAATTGGTTTTGTGCAAGTTTGATCAACTTGGTTCTGACTTTGAATTGGCGGTTGAACTGCTGATTGATTGATTATTTATGATTTTCCCATTTTTTGGATATTCTCAATGCAGGTTTGTAATGGCATAGGCACAGTTTGATTTTCTTTGCCCTGGATCGAGACAAGTATGAATTGGTTTAACTGCTTCTTTTATGAATGTAACTTGTTTTGATTTTAGCTGGACCATTATCACTTACTCTGGATTTTCTGTTGATATGGTTATGCCGTATTGGTGATAGGTAATCTGGACATGGCTACAGTCTGCTCTCAGCTTGAGTATCAGCTCGATGATTAATTGATTTGGCGCCCAACAATTAGTTCTGTGTGCAGGTTCAACCAACTTGGTTAAAGCATGTTTAATGTGGTACACTGGACAGTTGCTTGCACTCTGGTTTATAATAGCATATTTGTGAACTGTTGAATGTATTGATGCTGAAACTGGTTTAATGCCTTTGCTGCAGGTTAATTGTTGTTGTGCAAAACGGTTTAGTGAAGTAATTTTTGAGGCATGGCCAAATGGAAGGAAGCATGAAGATCGCTTAAGATCATTAAGTTTGATGAAGATTAGGCTTAGGATTAGGATATGTTTTAGTATAACTTGTAATGTTATCTCAACAATATCTGCTCCTTATGTATCTCAATAGTCGGAAGCAACATAAGATGAAGGCATGTTTCCATTTTTCAATGTGCCTTGGTGAATGTAACGAGACAATCCCTTAGGATAGACTTTCAAATTGTAATGAACTTTGAATCAAGGTGAACTTGAATGAACCATGGTGTTTTTTAAAACATGTAACTTGTATTCCATATGAATTTCCTTCAAATCTTAACTTCGAACACAAATGAAACTTGGATGAACAATTCTAAACCAATCTTCAATTAACAAAACCAATCAATTGGTATCTGTTTTCCTTGTGAGCAACAAGTATAACAATGAACCCATAAAATTATTCTTTGAATCATGATTTAATATTTTGAAATTCAATCTATAAGCCTTTGACTCGGTAACCAATGATCTCACAAAGTACCATGTCTTGAAGAAAACTTTAATTTCAATTCCCACCTCCAAGCTAACTTGCAATACAAGCGATCAAACAATTGAGAACGATAATGCCCTTGATCATAATGAATTCACAACACCCTCCTTATATCATGTCTCGCTATCCATCGAAATACCCAATGAAAATGTTGAGTAACCTACGTATAATAGGAAATAAACCTTAACCTTCCTGAAGTATACATTGCATGAAGAAGCAACTTAACATAAAAGCCATACCTCACAGCCTTGATTCCTCAATTCAGATGCACAGAAAAATATCCAGATGAAATATCTTCGGACCATGATTCAACAAAATATGAATTGGTTAACTGACGAGTGGATGAATTCCATGTCATAGTCATTAATCCTGATCAAATGATAAGCACACTTATATGAAGAGACGTCTTGATTCAAAGACTATGTATGCTAGGTCCCGCCCTTGAATTCTTGAAAAAAAAACCTGCAACCAGTTGTTCATCAGAAGATAGTAACCTTGTTGCTTGAGGGAGAAGAAGTCCAAAAATGAGCATGAACCAAAACCCTAATTCCACTATCTTGTACACCAAGAAGAAACAGAATAATCAATCTTATTCAATCATATACACCTCAAATCAATTATAAACCCTAGATTCGTAGCTACTAATCTTTTGAACCTCAAATGCTCTTTTGAATGCAATGCATGCTACGTTAGTGACCTAATGGAATATATGCAACTAAATGTAAAAGTCTAAGCCAAATAAAAGAAATTAGGAGGGCAAATTTTAGGGTGCAACACTTTTTCAGAAGAGCCACCTTCTTCGACTCCAGTTTGCTCACCATGGCAGAAGAGCTGGTACCCTCACCTGCGAGGACGACAACCATCCCCGCGACCTTCATCGTACCGACCATGCTCGAGCTCAGATGTTGCCTCATTCCTTCCTTATCAAGCCGC
Source organism: Vicia faba (assembly GCA_948472305.1). Classification (NCBI taxonomy): domain Eukaryota; kingdom Viridiplantae; phylum Streptophyta; class Magnoliopsida; order Fabales; family Fabaceae; genus Vicia; species Vicia faba. The sequence continues at coordinate 231,717,130 of OX451741.1, read as the reverse complement.
CTGATGACATTAGATTCATCATCAGACACAACCAAGGGAAATCCTTCAAAGAAATCCTTCTCGACAAAGCAAGGAGGAAGGGTGAAGGCCCAAGAAGCTTACCCCTCGTCAGTCAAATCCGTAGGCCCGCCTTCAAGGCGACTCCTCTTTTTCCTGATAAGGCCGCATGTTGAGCAACATCACGAGGACCCAACGAACCACTGGACCCATCCCTGACCTGCTCAGGAGTAAGACCGAGGCGTGTAGACTGGTTAGGATTTACTAACCTTTTATTCTTTTTCTTTTGGGTCAACTTCAGGAGACGTTCATGATGCTCAAGCATATTACCTGAAAAACAAAAACAACACGCTCGAGTCAGCCTCGTTAGAGGGACATAACCAAAACAAGTTAAAAACATAATGCAATATAGTCATATGGACAGAGACCCAGAAGAGCCATGACATCCCCGTAGGTACGACACTCAACAAGCTCCTTGGTGTTGATCAGGAGAGCCTCAAACGTAGGTTTGTCGTCTTCATAGAGAACATCATCTCCTTCCCTCGTCACCCACCTAGAGGGGAAGAAACCATCTACGAATCTGTTGAGGATATCGAAGGCCCCTTCATCCTCGACACCCATGCTACCAACATGAGTATGGTAGTGGCTAGGCCCATGGTCGTAGTGACCTGACACCAATGGATATGGAACTTAGAGAGCCTCCCAATCTCTTCGTTCCTATCCTCATCATAACACACTTCCTCGTCCTCATCTACGAGAGAAACCGGGTCGAACACCGTGTCCGCTGCCTCTTGAGATGAAGATTGCACAACATACCACTTGTCTTTAAAATCACGAAAATAGTCCATGTACATCCGGAACAGCCTCTTGGACTGTTTGAAAGAAACCCAACTATGTTTTCCTCCCCTAGACTTCCGTTGAAGATGGAAAACCTAGAAGAACAAAGGAATCGTCGCTCAAATCCTCAAATATCGACAAGTAATCTCGAAAGCTTGTATAAAATCAATTGCATTGGGGTGCAGTTAGGAGGGTGCCAAGGATAAATGATTGAAGACACCCATTTGAAAGTCACTGAAGGGAAGACAAAGCCCCAGATCTCTGAAGATGATCTCGTACATGGGGAAGCGATCTTCCGGGAAAGACGAGCATATTCTGGCCGTAGGTGTCAGACGAAAGATCATGAAATTCTGCTGAAAACCCTCTTGTTCACTTCCATATTCGACGACGGTGTACGCTTCCTTCCTCGTATGGCTAAAGACCGAGGTTATTCGATCAATTGGACACCATCGTCAGCTCCACTTATTTCTTCTACCTCGACCTGCTTAGATGTCTCATTTGGTTCTGCATTTCACCTGTAAAGCAAAGGAAACCAATGAATTTGACAGCTAAATCAAATCCACCCTTCCACAATAACACAAGTGAAAGGGGGTTGCTACGACCAAACCAGGTCGACGAACCCTTATTTAGTAAAATCAAAGAAACTCGTGAATGCCACGAGGAGAATATAAATCCCTCGAGCAACCTCGTGAAAGTGGCGAGGCTAAGATAAATTTCCCGAGCAATTTCATGAGTTCCTCGGGGAGGGGATGAGTGCCCCAGGAAATTTCATGAGTTCTGCGGGGAGTAGGTGAATCTCATGAGCCATTTCGTGAGTATCACGAAGAGAGGTATGAATATCCCGAGTAAAAATCCACCAGTTAGTGAAATTCGTTAATATTTATCAAAACAACCAACCATAAATGACAATAATCATTGGAAAACAATTACTTGATTAAGATTAGTATAGAGCATCCGACAAAAGTTACGGTGGCGCTTACGATTGGAGAAGGAAATTAAGGACGATAGAAAACTAAGGACGCTAGGGAGAAAGGAGAGAGCGAGATTTTGGAAATGTTACAAATGAACCCTTAGGCACTATTTATAAGGCTAATGCGAAAGACGAAGTGTCGCATCGAATAGTACATCAACCGCCCATCTCCTTGCCGCCTACGCGCTCAGGGTCATAATGACCCTTACTCCCTAGGCCATCATTCTATTCCAAAAGCTATATGATGTGGCTACATCCTGTGAAATTTGGCTCCCCCCGATTAGAGGAGTAGATAAACTTCTTCCTTATACAAATTCCAATCTCTACTCGAGTAGTCGTAACCAAAAGCTACACCACGTGGCTCACGAAGTAGACATCCTCCAAACTTTTGTCTCCCTGCGAGTCGAGGAACAACTAAAATGTTCTCCATGAACAAACTCCAATCTCTGCTCGAATAGACGCACATAAAAATGACCCCGTCCTCGATGTGGTGGGAGACCCCGATGAAACTGTGCTCACCATACGGGGAAGTTAGTCTTAAGTCATAACTTCTTTCATCAGGAGCAACGACTTAGGGGGATTCTGTTTTGGACTAGGCTTGCACTTGGTCCAAACATCATACAAGGCCCAATTCAACTATGTTGCAGGAGAAAACTGGCAGGAGAGATTCTGCCCTTGACCATGTCGACCAGTGATTCCACTCTTCTGGTCGACAAAGTTTTGTCCTTCGGGGATAACCCAATGACTGGTGAGGAGGGCCAATGATGCTCAGGAGGTCCTCGCATGCATCTTCCACTCCTCTTGTCGACCAGGATATGTCCTCTAGAGACAATCTCACGACACGAGAGGAGGACCAACAATGTTTAGAAGGTTCTCGTGAGCATCCTCCTCATAGGGCTGACACCCAACACCTCCGAATGTCAGAGTCCTCTTGACCCCGAAAAGATTGCATCAATATCCTCCTGATAATTTGGAGGAGTCTATTTAGATTGAGGACCATATGCTGACCCCCACTACGCACGTAGGACCTGGCAGTCTCCATTTTGAGTCTGCTTGCTCAGCCCAACAATAGGGATCTTGGCCCAGTGTTGAGGAACATAAATACCCTCTCACTTGAGAGGGTCAGATATTCATTCATTCACTCATACTCTCATACTTATTTGGACTTACTCTGAACCTTACTTTAATATCAGAGTATCTTGCAGGTACACCTCACTTTACATTCAACTGCTACTCAACTTAAAGCTCGTGGGCCTTGACAATCCATTTTGATCAAATACAATCACTATATAATACACAACAAAAAAGATTAAAATTTCATTCACATTTGTAATTCATTCTTCATCCACTTATACTTCCCTATTTAGAAAAAGTCATTTTTTCAATCTTACAAAATTAGGTAGTTTAACAATACACTCACAGTTTGTAGTTACCTTACTATAGAGATTGAGAATCGAAACATATATCTTCCATTTTTCAATAGGTGGATATATTATAACATTGCAATATATGAGTATGCTATTAGGTGATCTAGTAAATAGAAAAGTCGTAAATCATAACACTAAAATGGGCAATGAGGACTTGATAACTTAGGAATAAACTCACCAAAAAATTAATTGAGGTGGGTGCTTCAGAAAATAAAAAGGTTAGAAAGTATTTTTAAAGATTATCCACTAACACCCTCATTCGCTGAAGATGATATTAATCTCCATGCAAGAATTTACATTATACTCCTCATTATTAATGATAGGATGCTAATTCAAGAATATCATGAGAACAATTATAAATTTAGAAAGACATTAAAAGCAAACTAAGAAAATTGAGATAAAAGATAACTTTTGATTTCATTGATTGCTTCCAAATGTCTTTATGAGACTACATTATATAATACTCTTAATAGATAATAAACCTAAAAGCCCAATAACTATTAAAAGCCCAAATACAATTAGAGCCCAATAACAATATTGATAACTAATAATAGAAACTAGAACTCTATTATACCCCCTCTATCATTGTCATCGGGTTCACTTGAACCTTGTTCTCAAGGTTCTAAAATTACTCCCGAATCCCATTGCTTAAACTGAACAATCATAACAGGTAATTTATCTTGAGTCATTGGTGGAAAGGTGTCAACTAGAGTAGCATTTGATGCAAACAAAGTCCAACCACTAATTTTTTGCCATTTCCCCAGACAAGAGTACCAAAAATTTCGTTTATTGTTCCTGCAACTATTATACTGAGCCATGGGACATCATTGTGTAATGTTCTAAGATAAGGTCCTAAATTACCTGTAGAAGATGAAAACAACATGTTTTGATGGCAAACATGTTTCATTATTTCAACCTATCTCAGAAACTCCTTCAAGTGATCATCGTGAAAATCCTGATATGTTAAAAACTTGACTGCAACATCTGATCCATGTCATTCAGCACAGTGCACAGTTCCAAATGAGCCAGCACCAACACGCCCTTTAATATGTAAATTATCCCATGATATCTCAAGCCAGTCCATTATCAGTGATGGTTTAAGATTCACATATCTTGGAATACTTCCAGCTGGTACATAGCCTTGGTTTTCAATGTTATCATCCAACTGCTTCAGTTTTGGTTGACATGAGGAACTAAGTATACCTTTCTTGAAAGTAATTTTTACCACAGAACATCTGGTTATGATGATTTAATTGCTGAAATTTTCTTTTAATACAACCTCCTCTTAAGCCTTGGATATTCATGTAATGATGTTCTGGTGGGAGGAAAAACATTGGAAACATCCTCGTGAGTGGTAGGAAAGTTTAAACCTAGAATTGCACATTCCTCATAATTCTCTTTTAAACCAAAAGGAATTAGAAGTGGGTTGGTTCCTTCACAGGGTTGATCAGTTGAAGCACATAATGAGCCCTGGTGAACTTTCAACAAATCTGTTTCTTTAACTTGTTGATCATTTTGTCCACAACCTGTTGAAGATGAAACAACAATCCCTTTCTCCATTGATGCAAATGAAGCTATTGCAATAGGATCTTCATAAAATGGAACGTCATCGAATCCCATGGAAATTAAAATCACGTCAACACCGTCACTTATGGCAGCTTTAAAACCAGCTAAGATAGCTGCATCATAGCAGTCACCTGAATGTATGCCTGGTCCTGGACAACACACTTTATAGGATGCAACGTGAGATATTAGAGGTTCACCTTTGGAAGTGTTATTACCATTACCAAAAACACTAGTTCCTTGAACAAAGTTACCACCAGTTGTTGATAGAGTGTGAGAAACATGGCCTATCGTGTCTCGTTCAATGTAAAATGATTCATTCTGGATGCATGTAGCAATACTTTGATCAGGTGGTTTCAGCAACGACAAATATAAAATCTTTGACGCTTGAGGTTCAGCAGCATCAGACCCAATCAGGCTCTCTTGACCAATTCTTCGGCCAGACAACAAGAGTAGTTTAGCATCAGTGTACTTATTCCTTTGAATTATTGAATAAGCAGTATTATATGCCAATTCAAAGCAGCTTATTATTTGACCCGAAATGAATCCAGCCACCCTTGTACTTCAAATGATCTCTTTTCCATAAGCAAGGTAGCAATAAAATTTATTTCCAACATATCAATCTTGGACTCTTGAATGCTTATCAAGACATCACGCAGAAACAAATGAGATTGCTTTCTTACCTTATATCATGAATGAGTAATAAACTCTAACAAGACATAGAAAAGCAGAGACACATCAGCCCAATGAACATTGTGTCTATTGATCAATAAATGTGAAAGGAACTTCAATCCATGAATAACCGTAAATTGGGAACTTGATGGAGATTGAATAACTCTCACAACCATCTCAGACAGAAACTCACTCTTCTTCTCCAAAGTTTCTAGTTCTCCATCCTCCTATATAGCATGGTTTGTACCCTTTCTTAACAAGTTGAAGTTTTCATGCAAACAAAGTTTCAAAAAATTGTACGCGTCTTTGGAGCTAACAAATGTTATTAGAAATGGTGTTGAGAGAATGGATGAATCTTAAATTGGTAGTAGTCACGTATCTTTTAAAATGTAGTCAAACAGTTTTGAGTAAAATTGCATAGTGGCATTGGAAACCGTTAACCGTTGTGAATTGGGTGGTTTCAGTGGAATTGAAAAATCATGTTGTAGAGTAGTAAAATAAACATCATGACGTGGACTTGAGGAAAGACCTGAGGAATTTCGAGTTTCATGCGTGTTCTTCTTCAGTTCTTCCACTTTTTCTTTTACAACATCCAAGTTCCCAGCAGTAGAATCAGAAACATTGTTTCCACTCTGCACACTCCTGGTATTTCGTGTAACCCTAGTCGGTTCAGGTAGAATCACATTCCCATTCCAAGAGTCAACACCATTGTTTAACTTCTCCAGAATAATAGGAACCCTAAAATTGACACATTTATTACCTCTTTTACCGTGCATCGATTTTCCTTCTACTTTGGTACTACCTATAACATTGTTGTCGGGTTTAATAAAGCTAACATCAACGAAATTAACTTCACTCATCTTAATAATGTATCCATGACGGAGGTGAAAAGGAGTATTGGGAGGAAGTGACAGAGGGGTTTTGTTGTGAGTGAGGGGTTGCGGTTGAGATTGAGATTGGGATTTGAGGGTGAAATTGGTGGGTTTTGATTTGGGGAGAGAATAGGGTTTAGGTTTGGTGTTGAGAGATAAGGGTGAATCCGAAGGTTTTTTGAATTTTTTTGTGAGTTTTTCTTAAAATTGAGATGAGATACTTGCAAATGTTTTTCAAAATCTCTTCTAATACTAGAATGATTTTGATGTTTAGAGGTGTTTGTTGATTGTAGTTGTATGTGATGATTGTTATTGTAGTATGAATAATGAGATGTAGAATATGATGAATATGAGTTAAGTGGAGGTGGTGTATACCCATGATTAAAATACAAGCATGGTGATGGAGCTGTAACATATGGATTTGTGTAATAGGGTGAAAAATTTCTCATGGAAAAGATGAAAATGAGAGTGTGGTAGAAGTTGTAAAATAGGGGTTTGTAGGATAGGTAGGAGGAATGATCCATGGATGATATGAAGGTGTATGATAAGGATAATCCACAGGAAGATTTGATTACATGGATGAAAGCATCAATTGATATGATGCTAATTCAAGAACCCTAACAAACTATGAAAACAACTATAAATCTAGAAAGATATTAAAAGCAAACTAAGAAAATAGATATAAAAGATAACTTTTGATTTCATTGATTGATTCTAAATGTCTCTATAAGACTACATTATATAATACTCTTAATAGATAATAAACCTAAAATTCCAATAATTATTAAAAGCCCAAATACAACTAGAGTTCAATAACAATATTGATAACTAATAATATAAACCAGAACTCTATTATACCCCATCTACCAGTTAATGTCGAATAAGACTAATATTTTGGTGCAATCTTCTTGACTACCATTTATTAAAGATTTTGATAAGTCAAACTAATATAGTTGAGGTTTGATTTGTTTAGATAAACTATATAGGGCCATATGCAAATAAGATCAAGTAGGAGTATAGAATATGAGAAGATGTGCATTCTTGCTTCAAGTTTGAGGATTTACACTTATGCTATTAATTTCTCATATAAGTGAGGAAGTACTAACACATTCATATGCATTAAGGTAGTTTAAATTTATTAATGAACTATTTCACATGCATTTTAACTTTTAAATATAATTATATAAATTTCTTTTCTTTTAACACTAGATAATGTTTCATGAGAATGAATTATACAAATAATCCTCGTTATCATCTTTGTGGATATTAAAATGCAATAGATCACATGTAGACGAAAAATGTAATATTTCACCCCCTTAATATTTCTCTATATTTTTAATTGAATATTTTTACACTAACAACAAATATATATCATGTATTAGTTTGTATGGAGACCATATCTTTGTTATGTTTTAGATGACCATGAAGATAGCTTGATTTGGAGTGTGGAAATATCTTTGATATGTTTCTATATTATTGAAAATGCATGAGTTTGAATTAGATCAAACTCCAATTTAGCTTCCAACAATAAATGTCATATCCACGAAGATGTCTTAGAGAACACCACGAGATAAACATAATCAAGTGATAGAAACAAAATCATATTGAGTTGAACAAAGAGGAGCAACGTGAGTGGAAGAAAAAATGTCATTTGATCTTGAAAGATATATTATTAGATGTTGATGTTAAGTCAAGTCTATAATATATGGTTTGATTCAACTCAATTCCATTTGCCTATGTTTCTGACACTTAATATCTAAATGACTCATGTCATCGTGACTCTACTTACACCTAATAATATGTCTCATTAATCTCTCAAGAAGAGACACAAGGCTACCCAATACAATTTCCATCCCAATCCATTTCCTTCATCAATCCATATTCAAACACATATCCAAACTCAATAATATTACGAACAACAAATTCCACAAACATCAACATACACCAATAACTCACACTTATACCACTATGCTTAAACAACATAAAAACAAACATTATATTCCATCAATCTTCAATAACAAACTCTTTACACCCCAACCCTTAAACCAACTATCACTACCAACCACTGCAACAACAAATCTCATTTTGACCATACTTCAATACACTCCAATCCCTTAACCAAACTTCAATAACTCAAACCCCCAACAACACAACTTTAATCATTCATTCTCCTAATAGATTAAACATCCACATATAATGAATATTATATCTCTTCAACTGATCGTATTTACCCAAACACCGACACACAACTAACACAATCCCAAAAATAATTTGTGTTGATGGAAGATTATATTTTATATTTTTATTTTTCAGGATGTACTCGATCCTTTATCTGGATTTCTAATAATTATTACTATCTCTCTCACTCACACACATACATACACACGACAACATGACCAAGAATCATTGACGGACATTGCACAGTCTCCTCCAACTCATCCAATTTAAAAACTATGTTGTGGCAAACGTCAATCAAAACCTCTCTCATGTGGAACATTCTTCTACTTAAACAACATGGTTGATTAAGGTTTTATAATCTACAATATAACCCCTTATCATATTTAAACCTACATTTATTCATTATTATTAATAGTGTATTTAGTCATTTTGAAATAGATTTTTTAATTTTCTAGAACATTAATTTTTTTTTTAAAGAAAAAAATCATTAATAAAAAATATTTTTAAAATTTAAAACATTATTATTATTAAAATTATTATCGTATTATTAAATAAATTAAAAATACAAAATTAATTTATTAAATATTAGAAAACAAAAATAAAAAAATAAAAAGAGGGAATGTGAAATTGAATGGATGAAGATCCAAAGGTACATATTAGGGGTGGAAATAGGCTAGATCAATTAATAGGAGCCTATGGCTTAGCCTACTATTGGCTTGGAATTTCGATTACAGCGGTTGTTTGAACACATTAATATTGTTTTTAGTGTTTGGGCTTTGTTTGAATTGAATTGAGTAAAAGCCCAAGCGTTTGAAATGGTTTGATGGACAGACAAAACAAATATAATAAATATTCGTTAAGTATATTTTGAAATCGAAAGTTTTTGGATATATACATCAAAAACTTGGCGGCAACAGAAGAGAGGAATTTAAATTTGAAATTGAATGTTTGAGTCATAGAAGACGCGTGGAAGTCTGATGGGTTCGAAGGACATACAATCTTAGAACGTGGTACTCTATTATAGAAAGAGCGTTAGGGTCAAATTAGTCTAAATAGGGATCTTAATGTTAGGATTCAAGGGGTATTCATTTTGTACAAATTACTCAATATACTCGAAGTACCAAGTGTTAGAGAAAAGAGTTGCAGAAAATATGCGTATAGACACCATTATTGTTCTTTTCGAATCATTTTACTTTATCAATATCAAGTCTTTTAACATTTCCAGTATTTCCTTTACTTTTTAGTCAAAACTTTTACTTTTTTCAAGTCATTTACATTTATTCTGCATTTCCTTTACGTTTCTTTACGTTTCCAGTCGAAACCTTTACATTACTCATTTGAAACTCTTTTATTCGAACTTACTTTAAATTATAATTCTAATCTTTAATTGTTATCAAATAAATATTGTTAAACATGAATTACATTACAAGTTTAACCTTAGAAACTTAGACACATGTCCTAGGATCAATCTAGTCGATCGTGCAAGTTACCAAAGTATTTAGTTAAGAGGACTAGCAGTTGTTTACCAAATTCACGCGTAAAGAAATTGGCACGTCCAGTGGGACAGTGTCGAAGTTTTTGAAAACTTGTATTTTCTGTGAGCGTCTACCTTTCGTCGTTCATATTTTAAGTCTATCTTTCATTATTGTTGTATGAACCTTAGAAGTGGTAAAATAGCCAACAATAACCAACCAAAACCTAAAAAAAATATACAAGAAATATGGTTAACACAACTAGCCATAACGGGGAACAAAATACCCCCACAGGGATTAGGCACGGTTGTTACAAGTTCGATGGATACATCAACCATAACCCCTCACACACAGACCATACCTACATTTATAGGTTTGGTGGCCACAAATAATTCGACAACCATGCCTCTTTCTTTGAGTGCAGCGGACATTCCTTCGAATTTCCAAAATGGTTCAATTTTTACACATGTCGGGAACCAAGCCCAATTTTCAACCCCTAGGCTTCCAGAATTTGAAACATTTAGGCCACTTAGGGAACCACCACCATATGGAATGCCAACTTCGTTCATGGCAGGACTTCATAATAGTACAACAACAACCCAATCCCCGATACAAGGGTCTGGTTCTAGGACGAATAACATGGGTCGAAATACCCAAAATCAAGGGTCTTTTACCCAAATGCCTATACTGACAATGAGAAATCAGGCATCATTCAGGTAACAAATAGATGATAGTAACCATGATATGGTAGGGGTTTTAGCTAGAGAGATGAGTACCATTTTCACTCCTTTGATCCAAAACATTAATAGAACCAATCAAGAAAATACACACACCTATCAGCAAATATCAGCGTAGATGGCGCGCATAGAAGATTTCTTTGGTACCCCTGAAGCGCTTGTTCGACGTAGGCAAAACCAGGCCCTAGTTGTTTAGGAGGAAGAACCAACCATTAACCAAGTGCGATTACCTAAACAGGCGACTGTCGAAAGAATCATAGAACCAAGGGTAGCGCAACAAAGGATTCGAAATGATATCCAAGAGGAATAACCTAGGAGGGTAATTATGGTTAATAAGGATCAAAATATAGATGAAGTGGTCCATAGAGTTAGACAAGATAACATGGAAAATAACTTTACCACCATGATCGAGAGAATCATGGTACAAAATGGTCTAAATACCGGACTTAGGAGACCAAATTATTCATCCCCTTTATCTGAATATATATTAAAAACAGAATTACCAAGGGGTTGCAAAGTCCCTAAGTTTACAAAAAATTTAGGAGATACTAATGAATCCACTATGGAGCACATAGCCAGGTATTTGATTGAAGCAAGGGATTTGGAAAATAGTGTGAACCTGAGAATAAAATACTTTCCATGTTCGTTGAAAAAATGCTTTCACTTGTTTCACTACTCTTTCTCCAGGTTCTATAAATGCTTAGAAATAATTAGAAAGATTATTCCATGAAAAATTCTACATGGAGAAATCTAAGACAAGTCTCAAAGTATTGGCCAATATCAAGAGGAAATTCACTGAACCAATAGATGATTATCTGAATAGATTTCGTTTATTGAAGTCTAGATGCTTTACAGTGGTTCCTGAACATGAACTAGTCGAAATGGCCACAGGAGGTTTAGACTATTCCATTCGAAAGAAATTAGATACCCAATATCTAAGAGACATGGCCCAATATCTATGATGATCCAGTGGAGACAGTTTATTAGAAGTGTATCATAGAGGTGTCACCGGGAGTGTTGGATCTGAGGATGATGAGATCAGACGGTGATGCCATGAGGTGCACCAAACGCTCGTATGCCTTACCTGCATGGGATCTATAATGAAATAATAAGAAAAAAACCAAAAGGGTACCATTGGGGCTCGAACCCAAGTCCCAAAGGTTAACCTGCGCGCGCTTTACCACTATAATGGCTATACATTCGTTTATTAATACAAAACCATAAATATATATTTGAAAACAAGTCAGGAGGCCAACTTCATCTTCTTCCTCATGCCAACAATTTTGAAAACTGTAACTTCATCAATTATCAACCATTTTTAAAAGTGTAAACATGAACTTGTGCATTTTCCCACCACGAACCCAACCATGTAACTAACTTAAGCTAACACTCAAAGATAAGAATGAATTTCTGTTAGTACCAAACTGAACCCTAATTTTTCAGAAAGTTCAAACCCAAAATTCTCAACGCGCAGTCAATATAAATGAAAATCATGGACATGGTTAGCTTCAGAGCAATGATATCTACATTTCTACTTCAGAATGTATGTACAAAAGATGCTTGTATCAAGATATCACAGTTGAGAAAAACTTACCTTGAGGTGAGAATTGTGTATGGAGTTTGAGCAACCTTTGAGATATCCTAATGATATGTTTAGCTTTCCTGGACCTCCCTGAGTGTGTTGGAACCCTTACTTTGCTTTGAAAGTCCCTGAATTTCCCTACTCAGGTCAAACTGCAAGCTTGAATTTTGAAAATGGTAGATGGTAAAGATGTAGTTACAGTTAAGAAACAGGTGTTAGGATAGCTTCTATATGAGGTAAGGAAGCTTTGTGAATGGTTTGACCAAGAAATGCACTAGTGGATTTGAAGATGGGTGTGCAAAGTTAGAAATGACACAAAAATGGAATTTTTGGGTAATTTATGGCTTGGGGAAGTTTGGGAGAGTTTCAGGGATTCTAATTTCGTGTCCTAAGTTGCATAAGAGTATCTTGATATATAGGAAAAGGTTTGGAGACTTGAGGTGGTCAGAATCACAAGATCACAAGTTATGGGATTTTGACTTGTTTTTAAAGCAAGCTTGACAAGTATGGTTTCAAGGCAAGGTACAAGGATATCTAGAGTGGTTACCAACTTTAAACATGCTTATCTGACTTTATAGAGGAAGCTTGTGCAGAAGGAACACGTGAAAATATCAATACATGTTGACTTTGCATAAAGCTTGCTTTATGATAATAGAATGGTACCTTTCTTCCAAATATGGCGAATTACTTTGGATAATGGCTTAATCACTTGGATCATACCTCAATAAATTGTGTAAACAATTAATTATAGAGTGATTTACAAGTTAGAATCCTGCAAGAACAAGATTGTGCAGCATAGGCTTGAGATTTAAATTCTTGTTCATCACAAAAAATGACCTATAATTGAAGTTTGAAACCCTAACTTTATCTCTTCGATTCTCTTAGCTCAAAAATGATATCATTGAGTTCTTGGACATTTTGAAAAGCTTGGAATATTATCTACAACTTTCATGTTTTTCATTTTTGAATAATACAATTGGAACTATGTGAAAAGTTTCCATGAAGTTAGGTAAAAAAATCTGCCTAAACTAGTCAAATTTTCACTAAGTGTTTTTATCAAAAGTGCATGACTTTGTGAATTTATAACTCAAAATCCAAGAATTTGTAGAAATTTATCAGTAAAGCAAAGTTGAAGATCTCATCAAGATATACAACTTTCATGTATAAAATTTCCTTTGAATCATCTTGCATCTTGGTGAAAAATTGGCATGAAGTCATGAAAAAATAAGACTTAAAAACACTTAGAAAAATTCTGTCTTGAAAAGTTTTGACTTTTTAAGATGAATTTTGAATTTCTTGATTTCTTGATGATAAAGTTTCATATTTTTTAATTTCTTGATGAAATTTGATCTTTGAAACTCAAATTTGATCAAAAAGTCAAAGTTTGACTTTTGGTGTATCAATTGACTTTTCATTAGTTGACTGAATTTCAACTATCAATCAATTGATCTTGAGAAATGTTTTGAGCCATGAAATTAGGTCAAAATGTTGTATTTAAATCCTTGAGATTGTGATCCAAACCAATAAGTCATGTATTAGGTAAAAAGTCAAAAATCAAGCCTTCTCAGTCAAAACCCTAATTTTGACCATTTTGCCTTTTTGATGATCTGAGTAATTTTCTTGGGAAATTGTGATATAAACTTGATCAAATGATACATACGAGTTCAAAATGTTGATATAGGTCAAAAATCTTGAAGTTTGACTGTAAATTGACCATAATTGACTTTTTACCCAATATAGTTGATTTTAGGTCATCTGATCAATTGATTGAGCAAACTTGAACTGCAAGACTTGAAAATTGTCATGAACAATCTTGAAAGTACATAATGATCCATGAAAGTCGTATGAGGCATTAAAATTCCAATTGTCCTTGTGAAAACTCAAACCCTAATTTGAGGCATCGGTGTTGAGGAGATGTCTTGACCTAGTCAATCCTTGTGCAAGCTTGAGCTATTGAAGATCTTGTGGAAATGTATTGAGAAATGAGAGGGAAAATTTTGGGGTACAACACCATGTCTTCAAGAAGTTATAATTTTAACAGAATAATGTGAAGTGCTTTAGCTTAAGCCAAATGGTACCAATAAAAGTAAAGTTGCCAAAATGGCTTTTGTTCCAAGGAGTTACAAACTTTAAACGAAGCACAATAAAAAACAAGTTTAATATTACATGAAAAATTAAAATGGTAGTTTGTTTTTTAACCTATCATATTTGATCTTGGCCAAATTCAGCTTATAATCAACATCAGATTTGAGACTTTCAAGAGCGGCAATTTCATTAGTCATGGAAGTGGCTTTCTCAACGTGATCCACACTTTTTGCCGCCAACTCTTTGATTCTAGATCTATCCATCCCTTTGATAGAAGCTTGCATGGTTTTGGATTCAACGATTTTTTCCTTTAATTCCTTAATTTGAGCCTCCCAAAGAGAAATTGATTTGGTATATGCATCATACTCTATTTTTACTGCCTGATACAAAGCCTCCAATTGCTCAGCTTCCTGCGAAGTCTTGAGAGCATCATCAAATTCATTTGCTTGAGTTTGCTGCTTCGTTTGGATCTTTAATATAATATCTCTTTCCCTGCTATGCTCAATAATAATCTGGTCAATCAGATGCTGAGTATCAATCAGAGCTTCACCTATGTTTGAGGGACATGTAGTGATATTGATTTGGCCTATCAATTTCTTCATTCAATAACAAGCAGTGATGTATTTCTTCAATACATCAAACAAATCAACTTCAAAAACAATTGCTTTCACCTGTCGAAGGAGTTCATCATAAGAAGCCTCATTGGTACCTTCAGTGGAATGGGTGGAAACATCAGATTGGCCCTTTTCAGAAGAGGATCCTCTCTTTGCCATCATCATCCTTACATATCCCAAAGATCATTTTTATTCAAAGTTTCATTCTCTTCTTCGATAAGAGGCATTGGAAGTTGAGTTGAAGTTGTTTGAATTTGTGGTTGAGCAGAAGTTTGTATCTCAGAAATAGTAGGAATTGTCTCTTGATTATTCTTATTTTCTTGGTCTTTTGTTTGCTCCACTTCACCTTCGCCTTCATTGGGAAAATGATGGGTAACATCTTCTGAAAAGTGTTCCTCATTATCAAGAAAGTCTTAAGAAAATTTGGCCCTTTTGGGGGGAAGAATCGCTAGGGCTATCTTCGTTTGGATCTTGTTTCCTCTTTCCAGCTCTTTGAGATTCCTTCAAAACATTGTCATCAAGAGAAGAAGTCTCTTGTTCTCCTTGAACATCGCCAGTCTCGAGTTGAGGAGCAGCAATAGAAGAACCTTTGTTGAGGGTTGCACCACTAGGATTGAGTTAAGGTGAAGCATTATCAATTTGAGGTGGAATCTCAAATTTTGCAAAAGAATCTGGAGTAGTTGTTTGCTTATTCTGCAAATAAATATAGTTAGTTCAAATAGTAAAGCATTCGAAGGAAAAACTTGTGAATTTAAATCATACCTTTGGATCATCATTTGAAGCATTGCTTCCAATATGTTCCAGAGCAACTTGAATAATAGGTTGAAGTTGAATTTCTTTTTGGATTAGGGGCAAGGTTGTTGTTTCAGGATCTTGTTGAATTGATTGTATGGGACTGTCAATAGATTTCTTGGTCTTCTTCTTTTTCTTCTTGGTTTTGAAAGGAGTGGGAGGAGCATCTTTATTATTGTCTTCTTCGTCTTCGACAGTCACTAGATCTTCGTCATCAACTTTCCTTTTTCCTGGAGATTTTGGTGGAAGACCACTAGCCTGAAAAGTGTCATAGTTAGGCATTGTGTGAGGAATTTCGAGGAAGTTTTGTTTCTGAAAATCATACCTTAACTTTCTTCGATTTCGGTTTGTCTGGAGATTTATCCTGAGCGGCAGAAGACTCTTTGGTGGTTGTAGTAATAGTTTGATTGGAAGTCGAACTTGCCTTCGATCCAAGTTTTTCTTTCTTGGTTATTTCTCTCTCAATAACTAACAATATACATACATTTGAAGTTGGTTAAATGAACAATAATCGAAAGGATCAAGGAGTCCTTTGGTTCCACACCTTCATATGTATCAGATACAACAGAGACTGCTGATAAGTTATAGTGAAGGTAACCTTTGAAACTGTCCAGAGTATGCTTAGTCGAAACCACTCTCTTAGCAGGTTTTTGAGCATCATTTTTTAGGATGTTAAAAATATTTCCACAAGTAAACCAATTTGGATAAGGCGGAAAAAACGCTAAACCAAAGTCATCATTTGGTAGTTTTGGAAATTTTGGTGGTTGTAATCGAAAAGCTAGTTCATATCTATGTTCAGGCTTTATAGAAGATGGAATTTTTAGGCTTTAAGTTTTTTAGTAAATTTCTCTTTCAAAGTTTTTGATGCATCAAAAATAGTTCGAATAATATTAGTTGGATCATAGACAGTTTCAAAGTATCTCTGGAACGTCTTAATTTCTTTGATGTGTGTGAACTTACCTTTTTGAATATTTTCCTGCACGAACGAAAAAGCTTTCGTTAAACGTTTGCTTATCTGAGTAGTGCTGAACATGTTCTTGGTATAAAATTCAGTCCACCAAGAGTAAAAACTTTTAGTTGTGTAGAAAGCTGATTGAAACAAAGTAAGTTTAAATTCAACAAAATTGGCATGATAGTTCTGATACTTTGCAATATCCTGAAAGACATAATCCACTCCTGCTACACAAATCTCTTTCTTTCGATTAAAGATAGGTTCAGGAACAAGTTGACATAACCCAAACTGGCGGGATACAAAATTGGGTTGGTAGGCCAATAAAAAGACACGGCTCTTCACTGGCATGATCCTGGATATTAGAAGCCTTGGTAAAAGGAATGCATGCCATATGTCTTCGATTTCTGAATCAACATTCTTCAAAGCATCTTCGATGGATGAGGTAAACCATGCAGGACCATGGGTTCGATAAGCAAAAGGAGCCATAGTTGGGACAAAATCATGACAATTTGAAAACATCATCATATAATTGGTGAAATTTTTTTGGAGATTTTCTGCCTCTTCATTTGGGGTTAATTGTAGAAGTCTGATTCCTTCAATGGTCTGATTGGAAATATCAAGATCTTCTTCATCTATGGTCTTAAAGGTGCTAAGTGATGGCTCAAAAGTGGCCTTTAGCCACAGCTGAAGAAGCCAATATAGGCCAACAAGGAGCAGATTGGTACCGGTTTCATAGCTTTTTAATTTAGAAGTAGCGGACCCTAAACTCTCATAAAGATCAGCTAAGAGCAATTCACTCAAACATATCTTTCGACCAGAATGCAATTGGTTGGCTATGGTTAAAAATCTCCTAGCAACTTGTAGTCATTTGCAGCAAAAAATGTACTTTGACAACCATAAGGCAAGGAAAGCTATGTGTTCAATATCTGTGACTTCATCCCCCTCAGTATGATACTAATTCATATAAGTGGTGAAACTAGCATTTTTAACTTGGAAGTTAATGGTGCTGTCTGATTGCAAGTAACTGTCAAAGGTTTCTCCATTTGAAGGAAGTCTAGTTATTGCAGCTATGTTAAAAAGAGTGGGAGTCATCATCCCACAAGGAAGATGAAAAGTATTATAGGTGCTATCCCAAAAATATAAAGACGCTAATAGAAAAGGTTGACAATAACTGAATCCAAATTTTGACATTTGAAATAAGTCAAAGATACCCAGATCGTTCCAGTCTTGAGATTTTTTCTTTTCGATTTTGGAAATCCAAGACAGATAAAGCTTATCTAATGAGGGGCATGAGCGAAAGGGTTTAAAGTTTTCAGTTATGTAATCTAATTGAAAAACTTCTTTCTTTGTTTTAGAAATTGAGGTCTCCTCAAAACTTTTTTCTTTGGAAGTTTTTGTGGGTTTCTTAGCAAAATCGTCATCATTTTTCTTAGCAAAATTGGCTCCATTAGCTATCGGCTTAGTCTCACGAGAAAAAAATCTATAAATTTTTCCTGATTTTCAGCAGAAATCAAAGGCCCCATAAAACATAGGGTTTTATCAGCGAGAGAGGAAGGAATGAGTACATGGGAAGGATAAATAGCTTTTTGTTCTGGAGTAAATTTGGGAGTAGAGATGAATTCTTAATTTTCAGTGGTCATAAGTTCACTAACAAGCCCAGATTGAAGAGCAACGTTCTTTGAAGTTCTTGTTCCTTTGGTGTTATTGGATTTGTTTCTTGGATGATAATATTGTTGAGATAAGTGTTGGATTGAAATTTGAAAAATGAGTTTTGTTTTTGAATTTTTTGGAAGATTGAAAGTTATAGAAACGGAAGTGTGAAGATGAAGATGAAGTGTTTATAAAAGACTTATAGTGGTTGAGAATTTTACACTATAACAAGTTAGTGGGACATATGTGCTTCTGTTATAATAAGAGGAAGAAGTTAAGTTATTTTTTCATGGAAACTGTTTTCATAAGTGGTAATGATGAACTGCTATGTGCACGTCTAAATAGACGTTTAGAAAAAGGTGATTACTTTTTATGACGTCACAACAGTAAAAGGTTATCATGAGTATATGGTTTATCGAAATTCAAGATTATTATTCAAAAATGACTATTTCTCTACATAACGAAATACACATTTTTTAGGGGCAATTTGTTGGCTTGGAATTTTGATTACAACGGTTGTTTGAACGCATTAATATTGTTTTTGGTGTTTGGGCTTCGTTTGGATTGAATTGAGTAAAATTCCAAGCGTTTGAAATGGTTCGATGGACAGACAAAACAGATATAATAAATATTCGTTAGGTATATTTTGAAATCGAAAGTTTTTGGATATATATGTCGAAAACTTGGCGCCAACAGAAGAGAGGAATTTGAATTTAAAATCGAATATTTGAGTCATAGAAGACGCGTTGAAGTCTGACGGATTCGAAGGACATGCAATCTTAGAACGTGGCACTCTATTATAGAAAGACCGTTAGGGTCAAATTAGTATAAATATGGATCTTAATATTAGGATTCAAGGGGTGTTCATTTTGTACAAATTACTCAATATACTCGAAGTACCAAGTGTTAGAGAAAAGAGTTGCAGAAAATGTACGTATAGACACCATTATTGTTCTTTTCGAATCATTTTACTTTATCAATATCAAGTCTTTTAACATTTTCAGTGTTTCCTTTACTTTTTAGTCAAAACTTTTACTTTTTTCAAGTCATTTATATTTATTTTGCATTTCCTTTACGTTTCCAATAGAAACCTTTACATTACTCATTCGAAACCCTTTTATTCGAACTTACTTTAAATTATAATTCTAATCTTTATATTGTTATCAACAAAATAATGTTAAACATGAATCCCATTACAAGTTTAATCTTAGAAACTTAGACACATGTCCTAGAATCAATATAATCGATCCTGCAAGTTACCAAAATATTTAGTTTGGAGAACTAGCGGTTATTTACAAAATTCACGCGTAAACACCTACACAGATCAAGGTCAGGTCAGACTTTTTTTAAATAGAAAATGCATAAGTTTTTTTATAAGTCTATTTAGTTAAATAGGCTAGGTCACAGGTAATAAAAAAACATTTTAAACTTATCAGACTGATTTATTTTAATAAATATGAATAAATTTATTATTTATTATATTATATTTTGTAATTTATATTAAAATACAAAAAAAAAATTCGTAAGTTCTTTCAAACAAATAATCTCACAAAACTTATGTTATTATGTAAGCTCAAATAAGTCAATATAAACAAATATTTAGTCTCATTATACGTTTGATTCTCTAGTATATTTAAACATTAGTTGAATTGCGTATTTACACGTGTTCAAATGATCTAATAGACTAATCAGATATTTGAAAATGTCAGGCTTAGGCCAAAAAATAAGTCTATGATAAATCACCGATCAAATTTAGGCTTTGAATTTTTTAATAGGCCAAATTCAAATTTAATAAAATCTAACACGGTCCAACCTATTCTCATTCCTAATACAAACATTATTCGCCATTAAATTATTAAACAATAATAAAAATGCTATATTCATAAAAATAACTTTTAAATTGGGGGCATTAAGGATTTTATTTATTTATTTTAGAGGCATATGACTTAGAGTTTAATTGTTATATATTGTTAGTGTAAATTTTTTTAACCAACAATCATTAAAATGTAATATTTAAAAAAAAGTTAAAATTAAAGTCAATTTTTTTAAATAAATTAACGATTCTGATTCATTAACTGTGTAAAACTTTTTACATGGTTAATATATTTCAATTAAATTATTTTTACATAATTTATTGTTATTAAATTTCACATTTTCATATACAGTTTTGGATTAGTCTACACGAGTTGTGTGCAATGGTACTATACTACTATTTGAGAGCGAACACAACCGTGAGAAAGAAATAGCGCAACAAAAATATCTAACTACTTTTGCACTATCGTTGACCGGTAACCGACTCAACAGGTCTAACACCATGAGAGAAAAAAATGTTTATATATTCCTTTCCCTCTTAAAAAGGCTCATAAAGCAAAAGTCTCGCTTCCCTCTCTCTCATGGAATCTATCACTTGGTGATGCTTTTACTCTCTCCGGCGACGATTAACTCATCGCCGAACAAATGAGTTATGTTTCTTCCTTCTCAACTTCGTTCTGTGAGTCTCTCACTTTTTCCGGCGACCGGAGAAACTAACCGGCGTTATCACGTTAATTGAACTGCATCGTGTTTCTGTTTTATTCTTCGTTTTGCTTTTTCTTTCTCTCTATCTAACGGTTTTTCAACTGTTTTGCTTGCATTACCGTTATCATTCGATTCAATTGTTTCCGATCGGATTGTTGATCGGTTTTCGCCGTCAGATTCATCATCACCGGCGACGTTGAAAGTTAGTTCATCTTGTTTCAACTCCAATCTAACTAACTTCAATAAAAAATATTAATAAAATAAGAATAGAAAGAAAATTAAAGAGTTCAGTTAAGCTGAAGATAAAGCATTATGTTAGATCTTAATCTATACGATGCGAACTCGTCCGATTCGACTCAGGACATTGACTCGCCGATGATATCGGAGAAGTTTCATCTAACTTCATGGAATCAAATGATGGAATCAGGAACATCGAATTCCTCCATCGTCAATGCGGACGCGGACGGTTCAAGCAACAACGCAGGCGATGAGGACTCGTGCTCCACGCGCGTGAATGTGAATGACGTGTTCACCATCAGTTTCGATGTTCTTAAAATGGAAGGCTCAAACGACGTCGTAACGAAGGAGTTTTTCCCGGTGACTGGAGGAGGTGAAGGTTTGTCTAATAATTGGAAGTTGCAAGCTACGTCGTCGTTTCCGATTAGGAATGGTTCGGTTGATCTAACGTTTGATCAGAGAAAAGAAATGAAGTTTGTTCAGCCTCCACAACAAGCGAAAAAGAGTAGGAGAGGACCGAGGTCTCGAAGCTCGCAATACAGAGGAGTCACGTTTTACAGAAGGACTGGTAGATGGGAATCGCATATCTGGTTAGTGAATTTCGTAGTAATTTGAAATTAGTTTTGTTTTTATTTTTGTTGAATTCACCTCTATAATTTATATATATGGAGTTTGATTTTGGTAGGTTATGATTGAATTGAATTACATCTGACACGTTTTTATGATTGAATTTTATAATTATTCTTCGGTGTAGGGATTGCGGGAAACAAGTTTATTTAGGTATGGGTTATTAATTTATGAATTAATTATATTCTATGAATTACTATTTTAAGAATTGTTTAATTTTTGATGAAATTCGTGTTTATTTTTGTAGGTGGATTTGACACAGCTCATGCTGCTGCTAGGTAAATCTTTGAATCTATTTCATTTTTTGGTTATTTCTTTTTTTTTTAAATTGTTGAATTGACTTGGAGTTTTCGATATCAGAGCCTATGATCGAGCTGCTGTTAAGTTCAGGGGAGTTGGTGCTGACATAAATTTCAATCTGAATGATTATGAGGATGATCTTAAACAGGTTAGAGAATTCTCAAGTATTTGATGAATTCGAAACTAGATAGATTGTTTGATGTAATTTTTCAATATTTTCTTATTTAGACGGAGAATTTATCCAAAGAAGAATTTGTGCACATACTTCGTCGTCAAAGTACTGGTTTCTCAAGAGGGAGTTCAAAATACAGAGGAGTAACACTCCACAAGTGTGGCCGTTGGGAAGCTCGAATGGGACAATTCCTTGGCAAAAAGTGAGGACCTATTTTTAATTCAACTCAAGTAGTATAATATGATTATATGAGATATTAGGAATTCTAGTATGTAATGTAATGGCTTCCATAGCAAATCAGTTTCAGCTTTTAGCTCTTAATGCGTCATTAGGCTCTCTTTCATGTTAGGAGAAACATGTCAAAGATAGTAGTAAGATGCATGTTTCTGAGAAAGAATTGGCAAAGGTGTTTTGGTTATAGAGGTTGCAATGCTTTCCTGCAGGTATATATATCTTGGGTTATTCGACAGCGAAGTAGAAGCTGCAAGGTCGTAATCACTAATGTGAATTATATTACTTGCACTGAATTTGTTACCCTGAATTATAAAGCTCATTAGGATTGCATCCGACATGTATTTCCCTTTTGATTTTCTGAAAATCAGGGCTTATGATAAAGCAGCTATCCAAAGCAATGGAAGGGAAGCAGTGACTAATTTTGAGCCCAGCACATATCAAGGAGAGATGAAATCTGCATTCATCAATGATGGTAATAAACACTATAGAAAAGATCTTATTTAAATTAAGAAGTGATATTTGGAATATTATTAAAATGTTCTTTATGTGAAATCCTTTTTATTTCAACACAGGCAGCAGTCCAAATCTTGATCTCAATTTGGGAATAGCCAAACCAGGACCAGGTCCCAAAGAAAATTGGGAGAAATTTCACTTTCCCTCTGTTTCTTACACAAGTTCAAGGGTATTTTATTTGAGCTTTACATATACATTTACTTTAAGTTTCTTCTAATTTGTGCTGAACAAAAAGTTGATAATACTCTTTATACTCGGGAAGAACAGCTCTTGTTATCTTCATAAGTTCACTTGTAGCTAGTTACCACCTGTTTTCCTTTGATGCCTTCATATTTGTATAACTTTTCAAAGTTGGTGTTTTAGTATTAATTCTTGGTTTCCTACTGAGTTGTCATAATTGGTTGGGTTCTCTTCATTTGCAGATGGAAACCAATGTTTCAGGAATCGGTAATTCATCTTTAAAAAGGTTATTAGTAACTGAAGAGCATCATTCTTTACGGAATGACACGTATCCCGGTTTCTTTCCCAATGAGGTGATTTCACTATCTAGCTTTTAGTTTTATAACTGAAGTCGATTGCTTGAACCTCTTATCACTATTTCTTCAAACCTTCTCAATTATCCATGTTAGTTAGAGTTCATTAATACACTAACAACTGATTCACTTCTAAATGATATACTTGACAGTAATAGATGATTTTAAATGTTTAGTGATTAACTAATGAATTCTATGAACTTCTGGTAGTTGGTATAATCTATTACTGAGCAATCAAGAGAAGTAGTCCATATTGAGTTTATATATATAACTTAGAGTCTTAGACTAATTTACATCTTCATATAATTTCTTTAGACTAATTTACATCTTCATATGATTTTGATATATCGAATTGTATTTAATATTTGTTTCATGTCAATCAATCTTTTAAACAAAAATGAATTGGTTCAAAATGTGCCTAAAATATGTAGAGTGATCATGCTGGAAATCAACAAGACTGGTTCAGTGGAACTATCTTATTAATAAAATAAGATGAATATGGACTTCTGGACTATGGCTAGAGTTTGAAAACAATCCATCGGCATTCTGATTATATTGTAGTTGAATTTTCTGCTGCACCATTTTCTTTTTTTAGCCTGAAGGGATTTGGCAATGCAACATCAGGCATTGAGCTGTGATTGTAAAAGTTTGTTCAAATATTTTACAGGAAAGAGCAGATGGTATCAACAAAGCTCCTTTAAAAGGACTCCCCATTTGGGCGTGGCAAACTAATGGTCAGGTCACTGCTACCCCAGTGGCACGGGTCTCTGCAGCAGCATCATCAGGATTCTCAATTTCAGCTCCCTTTTCACCTACTCCCTTATTTCCACCAAGATCTATGAACTCAGTTCCCCACAGTCTCTATTTTACTTCGCCCAATGCTCGTCACAGCAACACATTTCAATAATATTATCAGGGTAAGTCCCTGCAAGCACCGCTCTAGCCTATCATCATGTACCACAGATGGAAAGCAAACCATAAAATGTGTTTGCGTTTGAAATTCTTATGATTCAGTGGCCGATTGATGTATAGTGAAACTTGACCACTGAATATCACCTCTTGCTTAAACCGTTATGCTATATTTCTAATGCACTGGTATTACAATAGTGTCGATTTCTTTAAGTTAGGATGTTTTGGCAGTTTACATTCATGAGATTTACCAGTTAATTTTTCCCTGTTTGAAAATTCATGATATTTGGCCACCAATCTTGAGATTATAGGCCCTGATTGTGCGTGGGATTGGGAGGAATGAAAGAGTTTTAAATTTTCCATTCTAAAACCAAACCTGATTTGATTGCATACATTATTATTTCATCAAAATTTCTAAGTATAGAGCAGTGCTCAATATATTCCATGATATAAATATAAATTTATTTGAGATTGAAGCTCCTTCTCCTCTAGTCTAGAGGTGAATGGGATCTAGTATTAAGGGGAGAATAACTGAACTCGAGGACATTTAATGAGCCACCCTGTAGTTTAGTAAAGCTGAGGATCGGTCTTGTCCAATAGCAATACCAATGGGGGGCAGAAATCACATTGCACATTGCACTACTTGTCATGGTAACTGATAGTATAACAACCCCAGTCAATGTTGGTACTTGATCACAATTTGACGAAGGAAACAAGCCGTACCTTTGAAATTGGATGTTAATGTTCATACATGTCACTTGTATTTTGATGTACCATCAGTACAAATGATCAATCATAGAAGAAGAGTTTGTTTCAGTGGGACCCAAAGATACATGTGTTAAATGTGCTTCAGGAAAGAGGAAGATATTGTTAAGCCTCACCGGCAAATAGGTAGGAGCCGTAGGATCCTCTCTATTTTTAAAAAATAAAAGACTTTGTTATTATAATTTTGGGTATATAATTATAATCATGTCACAAGTTTTTTATGAAATAAAGACCATCTCTTATATCCAAAAATTTGAGCTATGCCAATAGCTAAGAGAGGGAGATTTATCAGACAACTTGCTAGAATATAATTTGTTTTCAGTAAAATAATTTATTCAAATACTTAGAAAGAGCACGTTACAAGCATATTGATCGAACTTTAATAGGGCTTTCCCCATTCAAGTTAAAAGGTCAACTCTAAAGATAAAACCGACAAAGAATACACTAAGAATTACATGAGCATCAAATCAACATTTATTTTCTAGTTTTCAATCTATTAATTTTTTTCTCCCACGCCTACAGCCATAGACATTGATTAGATGATGAGATGCTATAGTGTATATTCCTATTAAAAAATGTATCAACTTAACGTTACTGTACTAGTAGAGAGTATTAAAAACCAAAACCTACTAACTGTTTTTGTCATACTGTCCTTTAATCCATTCCGGCCCACACGGTCTAACTAATAATTTTGGCAATTTATTAATACATTTTTATATATTTTTTTAATCCCTCACAAATTAATAAAACTATCTTTTATTTTCGAAGATACATCTCTGAACGCATTATTTTTTATTTTTTTTAAATTTTATTTCGGAGATATATATTTGAAATTATTCAATTTTTAAAAAAAATATATTTTCAGATATATACCTCCAAATAAATCTTATTTTTTACGATAAAAAGTGATTTCGGATATGTATATCCAAAAAAATTTCTGCTGTGAAAACCTCAAAAAAATCTTAACTTGCAATAGTGACTTTAGATCATCGATTTTGAACATTACTTCATGAGTATGTATTTTTATTGATTGCAGATCACATAAGACAAAAGTTCTTCCATTTTAAGCTACCATTTCGATCATTAAATACCATGTGTGGTTGTCATTCTTTACGGATATGTCAAAGTGGTTGGCGAAAATTCATAAGTGATTTTACCATGATTGTTATTTGACAGTACAATGGATTTAATAAAATTTTATGGACAAAAGAATAACTTGTTTTTTAATCAAATGCTTTAATGTATCATAATCTATGTTATAATTTCATAGTTATCTTACCAGTTTATGTAATTGTAAGCTCTTGTTGTCTTGATTTTGATGATGTTCAGGCACTAAATGTGATGACCGTCTTGCAAACAGTTTCTCCCTGTAACTTAAAAAAAACACAACAGATAACTTTTCGGATATTCATATCCAAAAACACATTTTTTCCATAAAAAATAAGCTTTATTCGGAGATGCATATGCGAAAACACTTTTTTTTTTCTGTTAAAAAATGGATAATTTTGAATATACATCTTCGAAATTATATTTTTTGTGAAAAAATATGCGTTCGGAGATATATCTCCAAATATAGAGGACTTTCTATCATTTCATCAAAAACCTCTAAAAAAACATATCGGTGTATTAAGAAATTGACATAATTTGAGACAACTTGTGTCTTGACACGCATGGGTATGGGTGGCAAACGAACATGTTCGTCTCGTTTAAGCCTGCCCTGCAAAAGCCCGCAAAAAAAAGGGCGGGATTGGACGAGCATAATTAAAGACGCGAGCCTAAAATCTAGCTTTACCCCGCAAAAAAATAAGGGTGGGATGGGGAAAACCCGTTGACACTCCACCTTTTAAGCCTAAAAATACAAAATTTTATGTAAATGTATGTGCCTGCAAAAGTCCGCGTAGAATCAAGACGGTCATATTAGAGGTTGTGGGCCTAAAATTTTGACTCACCACACACTAAAGTGCGGGCAAAACGGACGTGCCAAAACCGATTTTGTCATCCTTGCCATGAGAGATGAGAGGAGGGTAGCTTTCACTTGTATGCTGTTTTGGACTGAGCCCGCCTTGGCCCAAAGCACAAGTAAAGGCCCAGATCCAGGCAGCTCCTCGAGGAGTGCTCATAATCAGACCATCCCGAGTGTGCCCGAACACAGACCATAGCGGCAATGCCCGCTGTTACCCGCAACAAGCAGCGTCCCTGACCAAGGGCACTCCAGCTCAAGTCTTGCTCGAGCATCCTCCCCGTAGGGCAGATTCTATCCCCTCCGAACGTTATGGGATCCTTAAAGCCCCGGAAAGACCGCATCTTCGTTCTTCCTCATTCTTCACAGAGCACCATCCAGGAAGGGGACCACGTGCGGGTCCCCACTACACACATAAAACCTGGAAGTCCCTTTATTGGGTCAGTTATGGTCGGCGCAATGAGGGGACCTTGGCCCAGCGCTGGGGGCTATAAATACCCTCTACTTCAAGAGGGTCAGGTATTCATTCCTTACACACCTACAAACTTTTTGCCTGCTCATTCTGTCTCATTTTATCATCGGAGTGTCTTGCAGGTACCCCCCCCACTTCGTTTAAATTCAGTTCGAGCCAGCTGTGACGGTCCAAGTCTGATCCGGTAAGATCAGTGACGCCGTCTGTGGGAATCTAAGCTTCCCCGTCTTACAAACTTTCAAAGACCAAAGCTAAAAATCATCTTCCACCGTCATGGCTGACCAAATTCAGGACGACCAGAACATCCGCGTCGTCGATGCCAACAACAACCTCGCGGACAAGAACGGAGCCCCCGATAACTCCGACAACACCGACCATAATATACTCCCTGGGGGCGTCATCCTCGGGCCCTCAGGACACCGGGACAGAGCCACTGCCTCATCTTCTTCAGTCCCCCCTCCGCTCGAAGAAGACAATACAGCTCTCCCAAACCATCTAGTCGCCCAATTCCAGGAGGTCCCTGTCCCCGCCGGGGCAGATGCCACGACCAGAGCACTGTTCGCGGAAATCAACCAGACCAACTACCTCATCTTTGCCCAGGGGGAAAGATTTAGGGTGCTAGAGAACGACAGAAGACCCCCGAGGAGACACTGGAGGCCTCAGTCCCCGCCTCCTCGAAGAACAGAGGTACGTCTCTGTGATACGGTGGGAGAACTGACTGTGGTTTTGCGTTTGTTTTCGCAAATGTTTCGGTTGAGCAAGAGTCGCCACCGACTTTTTTATTTTATCCTAAGGAAAGGTTTAAAAAGCACAACAAAAACCTTTGAGATTTTTCTTGGGTTCGGGGAGTAGATTATAGAAAGGGAAGGTATTAGCACCCTTTCTATCCATGGTTATCCATGGGCTCTTAGGTACTTGCTTAGATCAACTTGCCTTGGTTTTCAATTGTTTGAAATGGTGCTCGGTGTGTGACTTTTGAAAAGGTTTTGAAAAAGATGCCTTGTGTAGGCTACCCTTGTAACAATTCTTTACTCGAATGTTTTACAAAAGGTGTTTGTCTTTTTGAAAAGATGTTTCAAGGTTTTTTGAAAGTTAGTTTTGAAAGGTGTTTGTGAAGTGTAGTTTAAAAATAGGCAAGTGTTTTCTTTTGCAAATGGACAAGTACTTAAGGGTTATCTACCCTAAAGTTCTCAAAGATTTCTGTTTATGTTTTTAACCCTTTTAACAATTTTGTTCCACCATTGCATTTGGTGGACAATCTTGTATTAGGAGGTGAAAGGGATGGACGCGGGTAATCGTTTAGACCATAATTGCAATAGTGTTAAATGTCTTTGGGCAATTTTTTCTTTGAAAGGGACTTGATCATTTTAGGCAACTTTTCGAAAGCGTCATCGAGGGACTATGATCATTTGATAGTTTGTTTTTACCCAAAGAAACCTAACATGCAACATGGCCCAATTATTTGAAGGCAACAAAGTGGAATACCCTAGGGGTGCAAGTGTTATATGTGTTGTCCATATTTCATGCTTATTTATCTTGAAATTAGGTCAAGCTATTTTGTTCTTTTTATTTGCATACAAACCCTAACTCTAGCATGGTATATTTAGAAAGCGTTTAAAGTACGAAAAGTAAAATTCCTACACTATTACAACACAATATGGGAAAGGGGGTACAAATGTTCAAATGGGGGGATATTTAGACAAAGAAATTAAACCTAGCTATTACATCATTTTTTGGCATATTTACAAATAATTGATTGCATAATTTAAATGGGAAATAAAATAAAGATGCAAAATGCAAAAAGGGTTTTTATATGTATGAAAAAACTTATTATTTATTTTAAATAAATAAAAATAAAAAAAAGTATCATTTTTGGAGTTTTTTTGTATTTTAAGGGTAAAACCCTAATTTCATTAAATAAATATATTAACTATTTAATATGTATAATATTTAATAATTACATAAAAAATAAAATAAAATGGAGTATATTCATAAGAAAAGTATTTTTCACATCAAATATTAATAAAATAAAAATGTATGTATTTTAGTATTTTTGCCCTAAGTATATATATATATATATATATATATATATATATATATATATATATATATATATATATATATATATATATATATATATATATATATATATATATATATATATATATATATATATATATATATATATATATATATATATATATATATATATATATATATATATATATATATATATATATATATATATATCTTTATTATTTATTAAATAAATACTATATATATAAAAATAATAATATTTAATATTTATATAAAAAAAGTATATTTTGTATAAAATATTTTCAAAAGGGAAAGTGTAATAAAATCAGAAAAGAAAGTATATTTATATTATTTTTTCTATTTATTCTAAATAATATATATATATATATATATATATATATATATATATATATATATATATATATATATATTTATGTACAAATAACTTAAAATAAACAAATAAATGCCTATAAATTCAAAAATGGTGAGAAAAATAATTTTTATATTTTTTATATTATAAGCAAAAATAAATAAATCAGAATGAAAAAAGAAAAGTCAAAAAAATATTGAAATAAATCAAATGGGCTCAGGGGGTGTTAAAGTGAAATGAGTGTGTGAAGAGAAAATGCAAAAACAAGCCCAGCCCAAATCACTTCTTCTTCAACCTCTGAACAAAAACGCGCGCCTGTTCTTCCCATTCAAACACTTGGATTCTTTGATTTTTTGCACAAACTTCCAACATAAGAAATGTTAAGCATTGAATCACGATTCCAAATATATAAAAAACTCATCCTAACTCTCAGAAATGAGAGAGAATTTTGACATTCTCAAATCCTCCTAAGTTTTCTGCCATGTTCAGACTCAAAATTCTTGCAGCACACATAACATAAATGAAATCTAACTACATGGGCATGTTCAGGGCTATGAATGTGACATATTATCTTCACAAACCTAAAGCTAACAATGCCTAATAAGAGAGATACGAATCCATGAACTTACCTGTTCAGTTGAAGTTCTATCTGGCAATGGAGAAGCTTTCAGTGCAAGGTGATGATTGGTATAGCTTCCTTGAGGTCCAGGGATGTTATTCCAAGCTTTACTTTGTCTTGAAACTTCTTGAATCGTTCTAGAGAACTCCAACTGCAAAACAAGGAAATGAAAATGGTGGAACTGGTTAGAGGAATTACAGGTCGTGTTTTAGGTTTTGGTTAGCTTGCATTGATGCTAGGGAATGTGTTTGATGAGCTTTGGGCAAGAAGTCAGGCAAGGGATGAGAGATGGTGTTCAATCTGCAGGCCTTGCCTTGTTTATGCAGTTTGAGAGTGATTCTGGGAATGGGAGTGTTTGGGAGGCCAAGGACTCGTGTTCTAGCTTGGGTTGGATGATTAGAGAGTGTCTACAATGTTTGCTTCTGTGTTCTAATGCTGAGATTAAAGTTGTTGTATGTTATGATACTTTTCTTCACACTTAAGCAAGCAAAGCCAACTTGATGTTTTAGGCAAGTAGGGGACCCTTAAACATGCTGCTAACATTGTCTTGATCAGAGTGTTTTGCTCATAATCTTGTGCCAATTAGATTTCATCTGTACTTGTTGGATTTTCAATTGGACATAAAGCTTGCTTTTGCAAAAATGGCCATTTTGCTTTTTCCATAAATGGATTAAACTAGTATGTAATGCTTGAACTCAAAGAACAACACTTTAACACAATGAACATGCATTAAATTATTGAGTGTTGGATGGTTTAAGGACCTGTAATATAGCACAAACTATGCTGACTTGAAAATGGCCTAAGTTATGAACATGTACATGACCAATTCAAAAGTGAGTTTTTGCCATATTGTAAAATTCGATTCTCTCAAGTTATGAGGTTGTTTGATGAGTTCTTGGACATTTTGGAAATCTTGGAATGTGTACTACAATCCATCTTTGAAATGCAAATTGAAATTTCAAGTGGAAGTGTATGGAAAATAGCCTTGAAGTTGGGTAGAAAACCTTGTCAAAATAGGTTAAAATTTCACTAAGTTAAGAATGGTTTAGTACCCTTATTCCAAAAATTGTAACTTGAGATACAAGCCTCATTTGGGAAAACTTTGTGAATCAAAGTTGTAGATTATGCAACAAGCTACAACTTTCATGTTTTGACTTTTGTTTGAATCCAAATGAATCTTGGTGAGAAAGTGGGGCAAAGTTGGAAAAAAATTAGGGTTTTTCATAACTTAGAAAAATTCTAAGTTATGAAAAATTCTCATTTCTAATCCTAATTTGCATTTTTTGATTTCTTGGTGAACAAGTTTCATGATTTGGCATGTTTTGATGAAAAATAAATCTTGACTCTTGATTTTGACCAAAAAAGTCAAAGTTTGACTTTTCAGTATACAGTCAAAATTGATCCATTGACTGGGAAATTCAACTGTCAACCTTGTGCATTTGGGATCTTTTGAACTTGTTGAGCATGTCAAGATAATTCCATGGGGTCCTTGAGTCCATATGTGAGCTTGGTTTGCCATTGGTTGGGTCAAACAGTCAAAAATTGCCTTTGTGCAGTCAAAACCCTGAAAATGACCATTTTGCCCTTTTGGTGATCTGATCAAATTCCTTGTGGAACTATGATCCAAACTTGATCAAATGGTTCATAGGAGTTCATAATGTTGATGTGGGTCAATTTTAATGAGGTTTGACTGTCAATTGGCCACAGTTGACATTTTCCCCAATACAGCTGATTTCTAGGTCAACTGTCCAATTGACTGGGCAAAACTTGAAATCAAGACTTGAAACTTGATGTGGATAAACTTGGGAGTCCAATATGAAGCATGAAAGTTATCTTAGGAATTTTAGGTCAAAATCTCTTTGTACAAACACAAACCCTAAATTGGGTCAACAGTGCAAGGAGAAGTCTTGAACAGATGAAACCCTAACTGGATCTTGATCTCCAAGGGCTTTGTGGTGAGAAATCAATGAGAAATGAGAGGGAAAATTTTGGGGTACAACAGTTGCCCCTGTTCAATCTTCTTGAATCCGAAGAGTTAGATTGGCAAGTTTGCCTTTCGTGACTCGAGGGTAAAAGGAGATTGGACACTAGAGTGCCCTTAAATTTGCACTCGTCAAAGCAAAGGATGCGGGAATGGGCTTAGAGATGCCATTTGGAGATGGGCTTAGAGATGCCATCTGGAGATGGGCTTAGAGATGCCATCTGGAGGGGCGATAGAATCTTGTCGGAGATGGGCTTAAAGATGCCATCTGGAATGAGTATCAGGAAGGTGTCCAAGCTTTGGACCATCTCTGAACTGGGGGTCTGAACAAGCAATAGATTGACATCCGTTGTTGGGAGGAATCAGTAAGCTGTTTTCAGAAGTCTTGGGAAGTAACTGAACAAGCGATAGGTTAGCATCCGTTACTTGGAGAACCCGTAAACTGTTTTCAGAAGTCTTGAAGTTGAATAAGCAATAGAGCAGCATCCGTTGTTGGGAAGCGTCCGTAAACTGTTTTCAGAAGTTGCATCTGAACAAGTGATAGATTAACATCCGTTGTTGGGAAGAATCCATAGACTGTTTTCAGAAGTCTTGAGAAGAAACTGAACAAGCGATAGGTTAGCATCCGTTACTTGGAGAACCCGTAAACTGTTTTCAGAAGTCTTGAAGTTGAATAAGCAATAGAGCAGCATCCATTGTTGGGAAGCGTCCGTAAACTGTTTTCAGAAGTTGCATCTGAACAAGTGATAAATTAACATCCGTTTTTGGGAAGAATCCATAGACTGTTTTCAGAAGTCTTGAGAAGAAACTGAACAAGCGATAGGTTAACATCCGTTACTTGGAGAACCCGTAAACTGTTTTCAGGAATCTTGAAGTTTGAGGAGGAACCGGTGTAGGGTTGCCTGATGATGAGTCCGTGTAAAACTGCATCTGAAATTGTTAATGATAGCCTTTTATTCTTATCCTGAAAAGGACAAAATGTTAGCTAAACACAAAATTATGTTGCATGAAATGTATGATGCAATATATGTTATATCAATGTTTATGATATGAATGTAATGAATGCGCATGTAAGCTGATGAGCTGTCTTGCTGGGGATAGATGAATCCTGGATGGCTGAAGATAAAAGCATCTTGACTGTTGCCGGGAAGAATAATTCCTTGGCTGTTGCTGGGGAATAAGGAGCTTGGGTTGTATACCAAACCTCTGGGGAATTCCTGATGACTTCTACTTGGGAGTACCAATCTAGTAGACTCATGCTGGGGATGCAAGACTGAGAATCTTCCGTTTGGAGGGAAGCATCTCTGGCGACCTTACTGGGGAACTCAAGATTTTCCTTCCTAAAACTCTGTAGGGAGAAGGTTCATTAGCCTGGCTTCGCTGGGGATTCTGAAACTTAAACTCCGAGGGGAATTGAATTCCTGAGGATCCTCTGGCTGGGGGATTGTAAAGATAAGTTACTGCTGGGGAATTTTGATGAACTCCGCTGGGGATAGGAAGAATTTTGGCGAATGCGATCTTCCGTGGTTGTTAGCTGAGGATAACCCAGTTATAAGGCCTTGTGAGGAATAACTTTGAATAAAACTCGGGAGAGACGTCCGTACTCTGCGGGGGATAAGCTTCCAGAATCTACTGGGGATGAGCTTCAAGACTTGCTAGGGATATGGATTCCAAATCTCCTGGGGGTTTCCTTTGAAAGGGTATCATGTTATCCAACTGTACCTTCGACCTATCAGTAATCCTCTTTCTTGGTTCATAAGGGAATGATTATGTTCAAATGCATATGCCTGTTTAACAAAACATTGGACGTTTCTCAAGATAAAACAAATAGTGCAAGAGAAAAGAAAAGGAAATGACACAAATTTCTGGGAAAAGTATTTGTATTGATTTTCTATGAGTATATTTGTACAAAGGAGACAATCATCCTAGTAAGAGGATTTTGTCGTAAATATTTGAAAGATTTATACAAAATAAGGATGGCTATGTGAAATAATTCCATGGGATTCCATTCCGCTATAGCTTTCACAACTCTGAATATCTGTCCATTCAATGCTTCGTTTGACGATGACTGGATTGATCAGAAGCCTGGAACCGGTTGATGAAGAGATTGTCCTTGAAGTGATCCGACGAGACATAGTCATACGCTTTAATTCCCTAACTTTTGCCTGAATCGCCCTTTCGGGTTTTCGATCCACCGGGAAACCCCTTTTTGCCCAAGCCGCCCTTTCGGGTTTTCAACTTGCCGGGTGTACAGATTTTTTTGTTTTTATCCCTAATTTTTGCCTGAACCGCCCTTTCGGGTTTTCGATCCACCGGGATACCCATTTTTGCCCAAGCCGCCCTTTCGGGTTTTCGACTTGTCGGGTTATTTTATGCGTAGTATCTTTTGACTATGTCTGCGTTCGTAGGGTGCGGCAAATCGTCGCCGTCCATGGTGGTCAGAATCATTGCACCACCAGAAAATATGCTCTTGATCACAAATGGTCCTTCATATGTAGGAGTCCATTTGCCCCTGGGATCACTTTGCGGTAAGATAATCCGCTTGATTACGAGATCTCCGACTTGATACACTTGGCGTCTGACTTTCTTATTGAAGGCCTTGATCATCCGATTTTGATACGTCTGACCATGGCATATAGAAGCAAGTCGCTTTTCGTCGATCAGATTGAGTTGATCAAGTCGGGTCTGCATCTAATCATCTTCATTCAAACCTGCATCCTTCATAATCCTTAGAGAAGGGATCTGGACTTCCATAGGCAAAACAACTTCCATGCCATAAACCAAAGAAAATGGGGTTGCCCCAGTTGAAGTACGTGTCGTCGTACGGTATCCATGTAGAGAAAACGGTAGCATCTCATGCCAGTCTTTGTAAGTGACTGTCATTTTCTGAATGATCTTCTTAATTTTTTTGTTCGCAGCTTCAACAGCACCGTTCATCTTCGGCCGGTAGGGAGATGAATTGTGATGATAAATCTTGAACTGTTCGCACAAGGCGGTGATCATTGTGTTATTCAGATTTGTACCGTTGTCTGTGATGATCCTGTCCGGAACACCATACCGACATATGAGATTTTGCTTGATAAAGCGGGCAACCACATTTTTAGTAACAGAGGCGAAGGAAGCTGCCTCGACCCATTTGGTGAAATAGTCAATGGCAACCAGGATGAAGCGATGTCCGTTGGAAGCCGTGGGCTTGATCTCTCCAATCATATCAATGCCCCACATTGCAAAGGGCCACGGAGCAGTCAGAACGTTGAGAGGGACCGGAGGGATATGAACTTTGTCAGCATAGACCTGACATTTGTGGCAAGTACGGGAATATTGATGGCAGTCAGCTTCCATGGTAGACCAGTAATAGCCTGCCCTTAGGATCTTCTTAGCCATTGTATGCCCAATCAAGTGAGTGCCAAATGTGCCGCTGTGTATATCAGTCATGATCAACTCTGCTTCAGCTTTTTCTACACATCAGAGTAATACACAATCATGGCTTCGTTTGTAAAGGATGTCGTTGCTCAGGAAGAACTTAGCAGCGAATTTCCTTAAGAACTTCTTGTCATTTACGGAAGCTCCTTTAGGATAATCTCTGGTCTCGAGATACCTTTTGATTTCATGGAACCAAGGTTGTTCCACTACTTCTTCGGTATTAATCTCGTGACAATGTGCAGGTTCATCCATTCGCTCAATGGTGATTTGGGGAGCCTCGTTATCCCAGTTGAGTTTAAACATGGAGGACATTGTGGCCAGAGCATCTGCTAGCTGATTCTCTTCTCGCGGGAAATGCTCGAAGGTAATCTGCTCAAAATGAGGCAACAATGTCAGGACATGTTCTTTGTATGGGATAAGATTAGGATGCTTGGTATCCTACTCTCCTTTGATTTGACTGATAACCAAAGCCGAGTCCCCAAATACGATCAAAGATTTGATCCCCAGGTCTATAGCAGCCTTGAGACCAAAGATGCAAGCTTCATACTCAGCCATGTTGTTTGTGCAGCTGAAGCAAAGTCGGGCCGTGAAAGGAGTGTGACAACCTTCCGGAGAAATGAGTACTGCGCCGATACCATTTCCAAGTGCATTTGAAGCACCATCAAAGTACAGGGTCCATCGGGATCCCTTTTCGGGTCCGTCATACGGTCCGTTACCTTCAATGTTGTCCAAATTCATGATGTCCTCGTCTGGGAAATCAAATCTCATGGGTTGATAATCTTCGATAGCCTGATGAGCCAGATGGTCAGCTAGTACACTCCCTTTTATAGCTTTTTGGGTGGTGTACTGAATGTCATACTCAGTTAAGATCATTTGCCATCTAGCTATCCTTCCAGATAAAGCGGGCTTTTCGAAGATATACTTGATAGGGTCCATTTTGGAAATCAACAAGGTAGTATGAGTCAACATATACTGTCTTAGTCGGCGAGCAGCCCATACCAAAGCGCAGCAAGTTTTCTCGAGCAGTGAGTAGCGAGTCTCACAGTCGGTAAACTTTTTGCTAAGGTAATAAATAGCATGCTCTTTTCGACCAGACTCGTCATGCTGGCCCAAAACACACCCAATTGAGTTATCCAAGACGGTCAAATACATGATCAATGGTCTTCCTTCGACGGGTGGCATCAGAATAGGAGGTTCTAGCAAATACTCCTTGATTCTATCAAAAGCAGTTTGACAATCGTCGTTCCACTCGACTACCTGATCTTTTTTCAAGAGTTTGAAAATTGGCTCACAGGTAGAAGTCAGATGCGAGATGAATCTGGAAATATAGTTCAAGCGCCCCAAGAAACCTCTAACCTCCTTTTCAGTACGGGGAGCAGGCATCTCTTGTATTGATTTTACTTTTGCCGGATCGACTTCAATGCCTTTGTTGCTTACAATGAATCCCAGGAGTTTACCAGACCTAACTCCAAAAGTGCATTTACTTGGATTCAGCCTGAGCTTGTATTCTTTCAACCTGGCGAACAGCTTCTCCAGATGTTCAAGGTGCTCTTCCTCTGTTTGTGACCGAGCTATCATATCGTCTACGTAAACTTCAATCTCATGATGTATCATATCATGAAATAAAGCTACCATGGCGCGTTGATAAGTTGCCCCTGCGTTCTTCAGCCCGAACGACACCACCTTGTAACAGAAAGTGCCCCATTGCGTGACAAAAGTTGTTTTCTCCATATCCTCGGGGGACATTTTGATTTGATTGTAGCCCGAGAATCCATCCATGAAGGAAAACACTTTGTGCTGAGCTGTATTATCGATCAAAATGTCAATGTGTGGAAGCGGAAAATCATCTTTGGGGCTGGCCCTATTCAAATCCCGGTAGTCCACACACATCCTGACTTTGCCATCTTTCTTAGGTACTGGCACGATGTTAGCGACCCATTGAGGATAGGACGTAACAGCCAGAAAGCCAGCGTCGAACTGCTTCATCACTTCTGCTTTGATCTTTTCAGACATGTCAGGCCTCATTCGGCGAACTTTTTGCTTGATCGATGGACAGTCTTCTCTTGTGGGGAGACGATGAACCACGATGTCTGTGTCTAAACCCGACATGTCTTCATAAGACCAAGCGAAGATTTCAACATACTCATTCAACAACTGTATCAGGCGTTCCTTGACACTCGGTTCCAGATTAGCACCCACTTGCACCTCTTTCCGGTCTTCCTCGGTCCCCAAGTTGACAGTTTCCAATGACTCTTCATGAGGTAAGATGGCCCTTTCCTCTTGTTGCAGAAGTCTGGCTAGTTCTCCTGGTACTTCACAACCTTCGTCATCTTCATACTCGGCTAGATTGACCAGATCTTCAGAGTTATTGAAAGATATAGCAGAATAGTCACCCATGGAATCCGGAGTGGATGGGTACCTGCATTGGTGAGTGTGGGTGTGTGTAAGGGATAGCCATCCTTAACCAAAAAAAAATGCAAAAGGAAAGAAAATGAGCACAAGCAGTTTATCAAATGAAAAACGTCCAATGAATCATTAAACATGGCATATGGATATGAAAAATAATCAAAACCCTTACAAATGGACCTACATGCCCCGGGCAAGGCATGAGGTGAAAAGATAGTGTACGGATTGTTTGAGAGTAAATATTACAGACCAAATAAGAAATGTTTGACAGATAAATTACTGATGAATAAAAGTGATGGGGACAAAGTCTTTTGCCTCCCAGTTGCTCAATCCTCCTTTGACAGTTGGGTAAATCCACTCCTCGATGTTGCTCTCTTTGTCTTCATCTTCCAAGGCGTTGATTCCGTAGGGAGAAATTTTGACTGGCGCCCTTTCAATCTTTGAACGGCGCATAGCTTTCTGGCCAGCGGCTGTGAACCCTAATCCAAATTTGTCTGTCTTATGTGGAATGTCAGGTAACTTCCCCCATGCTGAATTCTTCCCTTCTTTTATTGCGGCCCTTGCGTCCTCCAGAGATGCCATCCTGGCCATCTGCCTCGGTGTCTCAGCTGCCAACTTTGCTACTGCTATTTCAGGAAGGACTTCTTCGAAATGTTGAAACGGTGTCTCGATGAACTCTCCTTCAACCTCCACATACCGGAAAGAATTTAAGTGGCTAATCATGTACTCTTCTTCGCCATGGACAATAATGATCTTTCCCTTGACAGGATACTTCAACATCTGATGCAAGGAGGAGGTGACTGCCCCAGCATGGTGTATCCAAGGTCTACCCAACAAGCAAGAGTATGATGGACGGATGTCCATCACATAGAAAGTGGATTTAAACACCTCAGTGCCTATCTTGATGGGAATTTCAACCTCTCCATGGACCATTCTCTTCGAACCATCGAAAGCTCTGACAACAATATCACTCGGCTTCAATTCTAACCCTTCATAATCTAGTCGGTCCAAGGCCTTCTTAGGCAATACATTCAGCGACGAACCAGTGTCAACCAAGACATGCGCGAGAGTGGTTCCTCGGCACTCGACTGAGATGTGCAAAGCATCATTGTGATTTCTACCTTTAGGAGTTAGCTCGGCATCGGAGAACCCTAATCCATTGTCCGCAGTCAGGCTAGCCACGCAATTCTGGAACTGATCTGCAGAGGTTTCCTGGGGCACATGGGCTGCCTTCAGGAATTTTATCAGAGCTTTAGCGTGCGCTTCCGAGCAAAGTAGTAGTGCCAGCATGGAAATCTTTGAGGGGGTTTGCCCCAGCTGTTCTACCACATCGTAATCACTTCTTTTAATTATCCTCAAAATCTCATCCATTTCCTTCTTGGAGGTTTCCGGGATAACCAAGGGTTGAGCCCTCGTCCTGACGGGCTCATCTTGGATTCCCTTACCTTTGTCAGCAGCGGTAGGAGAGACAGTACTAGGAACAACAACGTCTTCAATCAAAGGAGTTCTAGCAGAAAGTTTTATTGGTGCAGGGATGACCTTATCAGCTGACGAGGGTCCAAAGATTGCTCTCGGAGGGGCAATCTCTGGAGAAAATATTCTCCCGCTCCTGGTGATTTTGCTAGTGCCCGCAATGTTACTAATGCTGGCTTCTTCATCATCCGAACTTTCTTCAGTTATTTCGATTTGTTTGATACCATGGTAGTAGACGTCACCGCCATAGTTCTAAGGTATCGATTTCTCAGAAACATAGGGAACAGGCCCTGGCATTGTTATCTTCAAAGGAACAGATTTCGCGGCTGGTGTAATCTTAACAGGCTTTTTGACGGCCTTGGAAAGATTGGCGTGAATGGTTATGATTGAGACATCTTCAGTATGAACTGGAACAGCAGAAACTTTTTCAAACAAAATTTGTCGACTATCCATAAGGCCTTGGATGCCTTCCTTCAGTAATGGACAATCAAACGGCAGAGAGTAACAACAATAGCAGTCTTCCTTACATCCCGGGAAGATCCCGGCCCTCAACAGGTTCAACTTAATGGTTAGCAGTGGAGTAGTCAGATCGCTGACATCAACAACATACAAATCTTCTTCAATGGCATTGACATTTCGGCCGTGCTTCGGCATGGGTGCAGATATCACATTAGGCTTCTCCGGAGCGTCAAACTCCACCTCCTTCGCCTCTATCAGGTCTTGGATCTTATGCTTGAGTGCCCAACAATCATTGGTGTCGTTCCCAACACTGTCTGAATGGTAGGCGCATTTAGCATTAGCATGATAATATGGAGATGACGTATTCACATTCTTTGGTGCCTCCTTGATGGTGGCGAGATTCAACTTCAGTAGATGGGGAAGCACTTGCGCTGGAGTCATATTAATACGGGTGAACTGTCGTTGTGGCCGTTCCACTCGTTGTTGATTTGGTCTGGACTGGTTATAGCGAGGCTGCTCACTTGGAGTATTTTGAATCATTACGGCCCCCACAGTTGGCCGATGCTCCGTCTTCCCTGCTCTTCTCTGAGAATATACCACAGTCGTCTCCTTCTTAAAAGGCTTCTTCTCAACACTTGCAGCAACACCCTTCTGAATCTTTCCTGACTTGATGCCAGCTTCTATTCTTTCGCCTGTTAAGATCAAATCGGTAAACCCCGCGGAAGAGTTACCAATCAGATGATTGAAAAATGGCCCAGATAGGGTCCCTAGAAACATATCAACAAGTTCGCGGTCGGTTAAAGGAGGCTGCACCCTGCCAGCCAAATCCCTCCATTTTTGTGCGTACTCTTTGAATCCTTCGCCTGTTCCTAACGACATACCCTGAAGTTGGGTACGAGTAGGAGCAAGGTCAGAATTATATTGATATTGTTTGTAGAAAGCGGTGGCCAAATCTTCCCAATTTCTGACACTGGTTCCTTCTAGCTGATAAAACCACTCCAACTGAGCTCCCGAAAGGCTGTCTTGAAAGAAATGAATCCAGAGGTTTTTATCTGCCGTATAGGGTTGAATCTTTCTCACGTAGGACCTGAGATGCATTTTTGGACAAGACAGCCCATCATACCTCACAAACACTGGCACTTTGAATTTTAGGGGAATCACAATCCCGGCGACCAAACCCAAGTCTTCAAAATCCAAACCCGGTACTCTTTGTAGCTCCATGGCGGCCAACCTGTCTTCTAAACCCTTGTATTTATCATCAGTTGGAGGGTATTGTTGATCAGAATAATCTTCATCCTCTTCGACCTCCTCTTCTTCCGCATCAGACTCGGAAGGTACCGCAGCTCCACCTCCTTTACTGGTTCCTTCATCAGAGATAGGAGGAAATTCAAGCACTCTCCGAGCTTCTCCGTCAAATCTTCTCCCCAAAGTAGCCACCCCGAGTCTCTTTTTCTTCTTCTTCACTGGGTCTTTGTTCCCCAATTGAGTTTTGATATCCTCCTGACCCTTAGCCAAGGTCATCAGGAGTTGCTGGAACTGTGCATTATGAGCTTGCAGGTCTTTGACTGTTTGCTCGAGATCCATCCTACTGTAATAAACAACAGACAGATAAGGAAACCTGGAGTGAGACCTGCTTATGCACATGATGAATGGTATGCTTATGTATGCAATGCATTCAAGGATTTAGGATATTCAAAATTGTTTCAGACAAAGAAGAACACACGTCATATTAATAAGAAGAAATTTGTTAGTACATAAATGCCCCATGGGCCAAATATTACAAAATAACTTCTCAAGGCAAAAAGACATTGCGCATCCTCTTTGGTGCGATGTAGGTGTTGAGGGCCTCTTGCTCATGGAGTCGGCGGGTAAGCTCTAGAACCTTCTTCTCACTAGCATAGAAGCTGGTTTCGAAAGTGTTCCGTTCCTCCTTGAGCTGAATCCAACTTTTCTGCATTTCCTCCCACGATGTAGGCATATCTGGATGTAGGATGGTGTAGGGAACCTCTCCTTCATTGATGGGCTCTTTAATCACAAGGAGTACATGAGGATAAGGCATCATTAGACTTTGGGCTCGGGCTCGTACCCACTTGAGATAAGGCTCAAGAGGGATGGAGTTCTTGTGTCCCAGAGTCTTGCTATCAACCTTGTTGGGTCTTCCCCAAGCTCTGATGAATCTTTGGCGAAGTCCTTGCGCATCGTTGTCGAAGTCAAAAACTAGGTCAGGAATCAACATGTCATGAGGGCCATCCCTCCGTGCATATCCAAATTGTCTCAAAGCTAGGCAAGGGTTGTAGGTGATACCTCCCCTGATTCCAAGTAAAGGAACATTAGGAAATTCTCCACAACGATCGACAATGATGACATTTTCTCTGGACCGAGAACACCAATGCACATCAGAATGAGTAAGAGTCATCAACCGTTGGGACCACCTTGAACCTTGGTCATTCTTCAAGACAGATTGTGGAAGGTGCGAAATAAACCACCTTACAAGGAGAGGAGTACAGCACATGAGAACACCCCTCTTTCTCATTGTTCGTGTGTAAAATGAGTGAAGGATGTCCCCAAGCAATGTTGGTATTGGATTTCTGGACAAGAATATTTTGACGGCGTTGACATCTACCAATTGGTCAGGATTTGGGAACAAGACCAACCCATAGATAAGGAGTGCCACAATCTCTTCAAAGGCTTGTAGGTCCAATGAATTCCAACATTCTTGTGCCTTCTCAAACAAGAATTTTGCTAAGAATCCTTTGACGCTGCTTCTGGTTTCCCAATGCCCCTTGATGTCGGATGGTTGTAGATGTAATGCTCGAGCAACATCTTCCGGCTTTGGTTCCTTTTCCGTACCGTTGAAGGGTAGTTGATTAAGGATAGGGATTCTTAGGAGTTGAGAAAACTCCTCCAAAGTGGGCACCAACTGATAATCAGGGAAAGTGAAACAGTGGTGGAGAGGGTCAAAGAACTGGAATAGCACTTTCATCATATCTTCTTCAATGTTGGTGTTGACTAGGATGAGCAGTCTACCATGTCTTTCACTGAAGGATGAGTTTTCCGGAATTCTTGAGGTGAGATCCTTGAGTTGAGGTGAGATTCTCACAAGGTTGACTTGAATGGTGTTTCTGCGAGGAATTTCCATGTCCTACAAAACAAGAACAAAGATGAAGATCCAAAACCCTTGAAATGGTTAGTGAATGCATATGATGTTTTATGATGTTTACGATGTATGCACAAAACATATGTACAAGCAAATCACACCAAACCCTAGTTTCAGGCTTGCATGGGGTTTCATAGGTAAGTACCATTTTGAGTGTAGTTGGCTTAAAAACCTGTCCTATAAATAGTAACCGGGTTCTAAGGAGCTCAATATCATTGGATTGTTTTCAATGTTCATTGTTTTGGTTTAGCCACTTAACTAGCGACCAAAATATTCCAAGAAAACAACCCTCAATGAGTGTAGTATCGAGTATTTACCAACTTCGGACTGCACCAAAGCCGGTCATCTCACTACCCCTAATAAAAGGCCAAGATGGTCAAGTAAGGTTCTAGGTCATTAGTGCTTAGTGACATCACTCAGCGGCCCCGTACTCTCCTTGATTGAACTCAAGGGTTACCGGTACTCACAAATATGTCGCATTAATATAGCTATTGCTTCGACCGTGTCGGTATACCCCGCACAGTTTCCACAACGTATTGCTACCTATGAATGTTTCCCAAAATCCAGGTGTAGGATTGCAAACCCAAACAAGAGATCCAAAATATAAAGCAAACAATTCAAACAATTAGTCATGCAAGAGGGTGATCTAAGCCCTAAGGTTACTCCACTTTTAACATTCTCCCCAGCAGAGTCGCCAGTTCTGTGATACGGTGGGAGAACTGACTGTGGTTTTGCGTTTGTTTTCGCAAATGTTTCGGTTGAGCAAGAGTCGCCACCGACTTTTTTATTTTATCCTAAGGAAAGGTTTAAAAAGCACAGCAAAAACCTTTGAGATTTTTCTTGGGTTCGGGGAGTAGATTATAGAAAGGGAAGGTATTAACACCCTTTCTATCCATGGTTATCCATGGGCTCTTAGGTACTTGCTTAGATCAACTTGCCTTGGTTTTCAATTGTTTGAAATGGTGCTCGGTGTGTGACTTTTGAAAAGGTTTTGAAAAAGATGCCTTGTGTAGGCTACCCTTGTAACAATTCTTTACTCGAATGTTTTACAAAAGGTGTTTGTCTTTTTGAAAAGATGTTTCAAGGTTTTTTGAAAGTTTGTTTTGAAAGGTGTTTGTGAAGTGTAGTTTAAAAATAGGCAAGTGTTTTATTTTGCAAATGGACAAGTACTTAAGGGTTA
Organism: Vicia faba; assembly: GCA_948472305.1. Lineage (NCBI taxonomy): Eukaryota > Viridiplantae > Streptophyta > Magnoliopsida > Fabales > Fabaceae > Vicia > Vicia faba. The sequence continues at coordinate 231,672,386 of OX451741.1, read as the reverse complement.
TCTACCCTAAAGTTCTCAAAGATTTCTGTTTATGTTTTTAACCCTTTTAACAATTTTGTTCCACCATTGCATTTGGTGGACAATCTTGTATTATGAGGTGAAAGGGACGGGCGCGGGTCATCGTTTAGACCATAATTGCAATAGTGTTAAATGTCTTTGGGCAATTTTTTCTTTGAAAGGGACTTGATCATTTTAGGTAACTTTTCGAAAGCGTCATCGAGGGACTATGATCATTTGATAGTTTGTTTTTACCCAAAGAAACCTAACATGCAACATGGCCCAATTATTTGAAGGCAACAAAGTGGAATACCCTAGGGGTGCAAGTGTTATATGTGTTGTCCATATTTCATGCTTATTTATCTTGAAATTAGGTCAAGCTATTTTGTTCTTTTTATTTGCATACAAACCCTAACTCTAGCATGGTATATTTAGAAAGCGTTTAAAGTGCGAAAAGTAAAATTCCTACACTATTACAACACAATATGGGAAAGGGGGTACAAATGTTCAAATGGGGGGATATTTAGACAAAGAAATTAAACCTAACTATTACATCATTTTTTGGCATATTTACAAATAATTGATTGCATAATTTAAATGGGAAATAAAATAAAGATGCAAAATGCAAAAAGGGTTTTTATATGTATGAAAAAAGTTATTATTTATGTTAAATAAATAAAAATAAAAAAAAGTATCATTTTTGGAGTTTTTTTGTATTTTAAGGGTAAAACCCTAATTTCATTAAATAAATATATTAACTATTTAATATGTATAATATTTAATAATTACATAAAAAATAAAATAAAATGGAGTATATTCATAAGAAAAGTATTTTTCACATCAAATATTAATAAAATAAAAATGTATGTATTTTAGTATTTTTGCCCTAAGTATATTAATATATATATATATATATATATATATATATATATATATATATATATATATATATATATATATATATATATATATATATATATATACTTATGTACAAATAACTTAAAATAAACAAATAAATGCCTATAAATTCAAAAATGGTGAGAAAAATAATTTTTATATTTTTTATATTATAAGCAAAAATAAATAAATCAGAATGAAAAAAGAAAAGTAAAAAAAATATTGAAATAAATCAAATGGGCTCAGGGGGTGTTAAAGTGAAATGAGTGTGTGAAGAGAAAATGCAAAAACAAGCCCAGCCCAAATCACTTCTTCTTCAACCTCTGAACAAAAACGCGCGCCTGTTCTTCCCATTCAAACACTTGGATTCTTTGATTTTTTGCACAAACTTCCAACATAAGAAATGTTAAGCATTGAATCACGATTCCAAATATATAAAAAACTCATCCTAACTCTCAGAAATGAGAGAGAATTTTGACATTCTCAAATCCTGACCTAAGTTTTCTGCCATGTTCAGACTCAAAATTCTTGCAGCACACATAACATAAATGAAATCTAACTACATGGGCATGTTCAGGGCTATGAATGTGACATATTATCTTCACAAACCTAAAGCTAACAATGCCTAATAAGAGAGATACGAATCCATGAACTTACCTGTTCAGTTGAAGTTCTATCTGGCAATGGAGAAGCTTTCAGTGCAAGGTGATGATTGGTATAGCTTCCTTGAGGTCCAGGGATGTTATTCCAAGCTTTACTTTGTCTTGAAACTTCTTGAATCGTTCTAGAGAACTCCAACTGCAAAACAAGGAAATGAAAATGGTGGAACTGGTTAGAGGAATTACAGGTCGTGTTTTAGGTTTTGGTTAGCTTGCATTGATGCTAGGGAATGTGTTTGATGAGCTTTGGGCAAGAAGTCAGGCAAGGGATGAGAGATGGTGTTCAATCTACAGGCCTTGCCCTGTTTATGCAGTTTGAGAGTGATTCTGGGAATGGGAGTGTTTGGGAGGCCAAGGACTCGTGTTCTAGCTTGGGTTGGATGATTAGAGAGTGTCTACAATGTTTGCTTATGTGTTCTAATGCTGAGATTAAAGTTGTTGTATGTTATGATACTTTTCTTCACACTTAAGCAAGCAAAGCCAACTTGATGTTTTAGGCAAGTAGGGGACCCTTAAACATGCTGCTAACCTTGTCTTGATCAGAGTGTTTTGCTCATAATCTTGTGCCAATTAGATTTCATCTGTACTTGTTGGATTTTCAATTGGACATAAAGCTTGCTTTTGCAAAAATGACCATTTTGCTTTTTCCATAAATGGATTAAACTAGTATGTAATGCTTGAACTCAAAGAACAACACTTTAACACAATGAACATGCATTAAATTATTGAGTGTTGGATGGTTTAAGAACCTGTAATGTAGCACAAACTATGCTGACTTGAAAATGGCCTAAGTTATGAACATGTACATGACCAATTCAAAAGTGAGTTTTTGCCATATTGTGAAATTCGATTCTCTCAAGTTATGAGGTTGTTTGATGAGTTCTTGGACATTTTGGAAAGCTTGGAATGTGTACTACAATCCATATTTGAAATGCAAATTGAAATTCCAAGTGTAAGTGTATGGAAAATGGCCTTGAAGTTAGGTAGAAAACCTTGTCAAAATAGGTTAAAATTTCACTAAGTTAAGAATGGTTTAGTACCCTTATTCCAAAAATTGTAACTTGAGATACAAGCCTCATTTGGGAAAACTTTGTGAATCAAAGTTGTAGATTATTAAACAAGATACAACTTTCATGTTTTGACTTTTGTTTGAATCCAAATGAATCTTGGTGAGAAAGTGGGGCAAAGTTGGAAAAAAATTAGGGTTTTTCATAACTTAGAAAAATTCTAAGTTATGAAAAATTCTCATTTCTAACCCTAATTTGCATTTTTTGATTTCTTGGTGAACAAGTTTCATGATTTGGCATGTTTTGATGAAAAATAAATCTTGACTCTTGATTTTGACCAAAAAAGTCAAAGTTTGACTTTTCAGTATACAGTCAAAATTGATCCATTGACTGGGAAATTCAACTGTCAACCTTGTGCATTTGGGATCTTTTGAACTTGTTGAGCATGTCAAGATAATTCCATGGGGTCCTTGAGTCCATATGTGAGCTTGGTTTGCCATTGGTTGGGTCAAACAGTCAAAAATTGCCTTTGTGCAGTCAAAACCCTAAAAATGACCATTTTGCCCTTTTGGTGATCTGATCAAATTCCTTGTGGAATTGTGATCCAAACTTGATCAAATGGTTCATAGGAGTTCATAATGTTGATGTGGGTCAATTTTCATGAGGCTTGACTGTCAATTGGCCATAGTTGACTTTTTCCCCAATACAGCTGATTTCTAGGTCAACTGTCCAATTGACTGGGCAAAACTTGAAATCAAGACTTGAAACTTGATGTGGATAAACTTGGGAGTCCAATATGAAGCATGAAAATTATCTTAGGCATTTTAGGTCAAAATCTCTTTGTACAAACACAAACCCTAAATTGGGTCAACAGTGCAAGGAGAAGTCTTGAACAGATGAAACCCTAACTGGATCTTGATCTCCAAGGGCTTTGTGGTGAGAAATCAATGAGAAATGGGAGGGAAAATTTTGGGGTACAACAGTCTCCCATCTCCCCCGCGGAGACAATACAGAGACACCTCCCGAAGCCCGTCACCCTGAAAACCGGGGAGACGACCCCCCTTGGAGAGGGAACCAATCATTGAAGCCGGAGGGCGCAACCACAGCCCTTTACGGCAAGAACGAGGACATCCTGGAGACAGGCACGGAAGGACAGATCAACGAGCGCACCGCTCGAGGGACGTCCAACACGACCATGGCCGTCGTGCCCGACAGTACCTCAGGTCCCCGTCCCTTTCCCCAGAGCGAAGTGACGAGGACGACCCCCGCGGTCCCCTATCACAGGCCATCATGGATGCACCTATTCCCCCGGACATGGAGAAGCCTCCTCACCTGAAGGAATACGACAGAGTCGCCGACCCGGTCGATCATATAGACGGGTTCGAAGCTATGCTGCACTACCATAACGCTGGGGGAGCCATCAAATGCTGGTTGTTCCCCACAACCCTCAGGAAAGCAGCAATGGATTGGTACAAGGGTCTTGCTCCGGGGTCAATCACCTCGTGGCGAAACTTGAAAAACCAATTCATAAGCTCGTTCACCGCGTCACGGCGACATCCAAAGACCGAAGCAGCACTCGAGGATATCATCCAGAGGCAGGATGAAATCTTGAGAGAATTCATCAACCGCTTCAACCGTGAAGCCATCCAGGTCCCCTGCGCGGACCACATGAAAAGATACTTGCTGGAGAGGGGACTCCTCCCCAGCACAGAGTTCAGAAAAGCAGTGGGCATCGAACCGCCCCGAACGTTCGATGCCCTCCTCGAGAAGGCCAGGGCCTACATGGACTACGAGAAAAGGGAAGCGGCTAACAGAGCCCGTGACCCCAGAACTCGCGGATCCAGCAGTAACCCGCGCCAAGAAATTGTTCCTCCTCGACGGACCGGGGAGAAAAGAAAAGACGACAAACCCCGAGAAGTCCGAGAATAGAGAGGACCCTCGGGGAGTTTCACAGAGTACACTCTGCTCACGGCTTCCCGCGAGTGCATCTTGGCGGAGTGTGCCAGTACAGATTTCAAAGATGGCAGCGTCAAGCGCCCCCGACCAGCTCCTGCCAAGCCCGGGGTAGACAGGAGCAAATACTGTCAGTACCATAGGAGCCATGGTCATCTGACGGAGGACTGCGTCCACCTCAAGGAAGCCATCGAGACCCTCATAAAAGGGGGGAGGCTCGCCCAGTACCGGCGAAATGATGCTCCTCGTTGCGACGCCCGTGAGACAAGGGAAGTAGAGGAGGATGCCCGACCATCTGACGAGTCGGTCCCCATCCAGACCGCCTTCTCTGTCACCAGACTCGAGGACTTTTACTTCCCTGAACACTTGCAAGAGCCGTTGTCGATGCACAGCAGATGGGAGCACTTTCCCTCCGCCATGGTCATCAATGGTGGGGGGTTCAACGACCTGACCATAAATTCAGCCAAGAGGAAGCTGGATGAATTGGTCGACTCTGCACCTCCTCAGACGGTGACCTTTGAAAGGGTGAAAGGTAGATCGGAGCCTATCACCTTTTACCTCGAAGAGCTCCCCGGAGGGGCCCCCAACGCGGTCATTCCTCTATTAATAAGAGCGAGAATGGCTAACTTTGATGTACATCGTGTCCTCGTCAATGAAGGAAGTTCCGTCGACGTAATGTACAGTCAACTATTCTGAACCCTGCAGCTCGACGACTCACACCTCTCACTTTATGTGGGGTCAGACCTGCAGGGCTTCAGCGGCTCGACCTCCAAACCTTGGGGATACGTCGAGCTCATGGTTACCTTTGGCGAGGATACAGCAACGAGGCAAGTCAAGGTGCGCTTCCTCGTCATCGACTGCCCGTCCCTCTACAATTGCATTTTGGGAAGGCCAACATTGGCGGAACTGACCGCGGTACCCTCTACCGTCAACTTGAAGATGAAGTTTTACACCAAGAGGGCGCTGGTCGCCACCATCCAAGGTGACCTAGCAGCTGCCCGAAGATGTTTCAACGCGGCATCCAAGGGACGAGATATGGTCGACACCGGTGCAAGGCCCGCCAAGAGAGATGCAATGACACGACCAGAGCCTCAGAAAACAGAGCCCGTCGAGGCAGAAGAGCAGAGAGCTCCCCCAAAGGTCGACTCCATAGCCCTGGACACCCGCTTCGACCAGGATGAGCCTCCCAGCGGCGAGCAAGTCCCCCTCCGACCAATTCCGGACGGAGACTTCGAACTCGTCCCTCTCGGCGAGGACGCGAGCAAAGGGGTGAAGATCGGTACCGGCCTCCCCGACTTGGCGAGGAAGAAGATCAAAGCCTGCTTGCGCGAGAATGCTGACTTATTCGTGTGGAGCGCCGCAGAGATGCCTGGACTCGACCCTGAGGTTGCCTGTCACCGCCTTGCCATAGATCCGGCCGCTAGGGAGGCTGCTGAAAAAGCTGTAAAAGACCTCTTAGAGGAAAAATTTATTTCTGAAGCCTGGTATTCAACCTGGCTGTCAAATGTTGTACTAGTAAAAAAGAATAATTTAAAATGGCGAATGTGTGTTGATTATACTGATCTCAATCGGGCATGCCTGAAAGATGCATTTCCTTTACCAAACATAGACATGCTGGTCGATAACTCGGCCGATTATAAAATACTGTCGTTCATGGATGCCTATTCAGGCTATAACCAAATCCCAATGGCCGTAAGTGACAAGCATTGCACTGCCTTCATGACCAGCTCGGGCAACTATTACTACAATATAATGCCCTTTGGTCTAAAAAACACAGGGGCAACATACCAACGTATGATGAACAAAGTGTTCCATAACCAAATCGGGGACATGCTCGAGGTGTATATGGACGACATGATCGTCAAATCTCGAGAAGATACCGACCATGCAGCTCACCTCAAAGAAGTCTTTGCCCAAGCAAGACAATGTAAGATGAGATTCAACCCCGAGAAGTGCACATTCGGGGTCAAGGCAGGGAAATTCCTCGGTTTTTACCTGACAGAACGAGGAATCGAAGCTAACCCTGACAAGTGTCGAGCCTTCTTCGACCTCCCGATACCCACGTCAAAAAAATCCATACAAGTCATGAACGACATGCTCACCTCGCTATCCCGCTTCGTCGCGAGATCCGCTCAGCACGCCCTCCCCTTCTTCAAGCTCCTTCGCAAGGAGGCAGCCTTCGAATGGACCGAGGAATGTGAACAGGCGTTGCGCCACCTAAAACAAAGCCTATCCCAACCGCCCGTTCTATCACGGCCCGCCACTGGGGAACCATTGTTCATATACTTGGCGGTCTCAGACGAAGCTGTCAGCGCGGCTCTCATTCGCGAGACGCCCGACGAACAAAAACCCGTCTACTTTACGAGCAAAGCACTGCAAGGGCCCGAGGTCAGATACCAACAGATAGAGAAAGTAGCTCTAGCCCTCGTCAACGCGGCGAGGAGACTAAGACACTATTTCCTCGCTCACACGATCATAGTAAGAACTAACCAGCCAGTGAAGCAGCTCTTGGGTCGACCTGACATGGCAGGTCGAATGTTGAAGTGGTCCTTGGAACTCTCTGAGTTCGACATTCAATACGAGAGCAGGAAAGCCCTAAAGGCGTAGGCTATGGGCGACTTCATCGCAGAAATGACCGTTCACAACCCCCCCGCAGGAAAAGAGCACAAGTGGACTATCTTCGTCGACGGAGCATCCAACTCATTCGGAAGCGGCGCGAGAATCCTCCTGGAAAACGAGGAGGGCGTGGTGATCGAGCACTCGCTCACCCTCTCCTTTCCGACTTCAAACAACCAAGCAGAGTACGAGGCCCTGCTCGCGGGACTAAGGCTAGCCGAGGACCTAGGGGCACGTGAAGTGCAAATCTTCACGGACTCTCAGCTCGTCGCTTCCCAAGTCCAAGGGAGTTACCAGGCTAAAAACAACAGCCTCATTGAATACCTAAACTTAGTCAGAGAATACATGAAGAAGTTCGACCGAGCAGAAATATCGCACGCCCTATGCGAGCAAAACACAAGGGCCGACATACTTTCGAAACTCGCAAGCACAAGAAAGAAGGGCGGGAACAAATCCGTCATACAAGAATCCCTATCGCGCCCAAGCATCGAAAAAACCTCGAACCCTTTCGAGGTGCACGCCATCGGAGACGCTTTGTTCTGGATGACCCTGGTGTTCAACTTCCTAATAAAGGGCGAGCTCCCTTCGGACCGGACAAAGGCGACCGCGACCAAACGACGAGCGTGCTCCTACGTGGTGCTCAAGCACAAACTATACCGCAGGGGATTCTCCATTCCCCTATTGAAGTGCATCGACGAATCCACAGTCCCTGAGGTATTACGGGAAATACACGAAGGGATCAACGCCCAGCACATGGGCGACAAGTCCCTAGCAAGGAAGGCTCTACGGGCGGGGTACTACTGGCCGGCAATGCAACAGGACGCCAAAGATCACGTTAAGAGGTGCGATAAGTGCCAGAAGCACGCCGACATACATCTCGCTCCCCCTCACGAGCTGAGCATACTATCATCCCCGTGGCCATTTTCCTGGTGGGGGATGGATATCATCGGACCATTCATACAAGGGACGTACCAAAACAAGTTCCTTATTGTGGCCGTGAATTACTTCACGAAATGGATAGAGGCCGAGGCCCTTGCAAAGATCACCTTGCACAACATCCTCTGCTTCTACAAATGAAACATCCTCGCCTGATTTGGGATCCCGAAGGCGCTGATCACAGACAACGGCACCCAATTCACCGACCAAGGGTTCCGAAGCTTCGTCGCCAAACTCGGGACCAAACAACATTTTACCTCAGTCGAGCATCCCTAGACCAACGGGCAAGCCGAGGCTGCCAACAGGGTCATCCTGCGAGGACTCAAACGCCGGCTAGGCGAAGCAAAAAAGAGGTGGGTCGAGGAACTACACAACGTCTTATGGGCTTACCGCACCACACCCTACTTGACGACGGGAGAAACCCCTTTTTGAATAGCATACGGCACTGAGGCCGTCATCCTCGTAGAAATCAGGGAACCCTCCAGGCGGACAGAGATGCCTCTCATGAGGAAATGAACGACGAAGCCCTTAGGGACGAGCTCGATCTGGTCGAGGAAATTCGATCGGGGGCAGCCCTGCGCGAGGCCACTTTGAAACAACGAGTAGCCCTGAGTCACGATGACAAAGTCATCAGACGCGAGTTCCAGATCAGCAGCCTAGTCTTGCGAAGGAACCAGAAAGATTCACGCGAAGGGAAATTGGCCGCAAACTGGGAGGGACCCTACCGCGTCCAAGGCGCTACGGGCACCAGAGCGTATTACCTCGAGCAGTTAAACGGAGAACCGCTACCACGACCCTGAAATGCTGCTAAGCTAAAACAGTACTATAGCTAAAGTCCTCAACCACTGAAATTTTGTCGTCGAACATCCACCCTTAGCCAACAAAGGGGAAAAGTCTCGACCACGTAGGTGAGTCGAGGTACGGACCCGACCTACCAACCACCGAGTGGCGTATCATCGTTCACCCAACAAGCTGAATGACTATGCCCGGCAGGGACACCTCGATCGAGCTCCACTGTCGAAGTACCCACATGGCAGAACACCCAGCTCGCGATGGGCAGTTCACGCCGCGAGCGTAGGACCCCGATCTGGGTCATACGCCCGACACGCGGATTCCACTCCGCGCATTCGATGCATTTCGAAGTGTGTCGAACAATCAGAGGGGTCGAAAGGATATCTCTGCTCGAGAACAAAACTTCATCAAAATATTTGTTACGAAAATAGTAGTCGAGCATTAGCCTGGATACGAGCAGATTATTGCAAAGATAAACATCCATCAAAAAGAAAAACATGCACAAAACAGGTTAATAGTGAACCGACCAAGAAGGCCGGCGATGTTCAAGGTTACAAACCATGGCATAACGGCCAAAAGAAATCAAGAATTAGCACGGGCACGCAGGCCCCAAAAACAAATAAATACACGGGCACACATGCCCAAACATTAACTTAATGCTAAACATCCCCAGGACTACCGACATTACATCAGGAGACTTGGGAGGAGGCACGACCTGACCATCAATAATCTGGGACAGGAACTCGACTCCCTCGGTGTTCATGCCCGGATTCAGGACAGATAGCTAACTGACCGCGGCCTCGAACCCGTCAGTTAGGGCATCGACGCAGTCTGACTCGAGAAGGTAGATACGAGCGACCAAATCTGAACGGGTGCGCAAAGAGGCTATCTCCTCTGGCTCGTCATCAGCATGAAGCATAGAAGCCTTTAGCTCCTCGATTTCCTTGGACAACCGTTGGTTGTCGCTCTCCAACCGTTCGTTGTCTAGTTGGAGGCAATCCCTCTCCTCGGAAGCCTTCACGGTCTTTTCCTTCTCCCCCGACAGCAGGTCAGCCTGCTCACGAAACATCTCCTCAGACCGCTCGAGGGCCGCCTTTAGCTTACGAGATTTAGCAGCGAAAGCAGCCTTCTCCGATTCTAACTCCCTAACACGGTCCGAGGAATCTGATCCTTCCCCTGCAAGTACCACGCCCATCTCGGCCATCTTCACTACGCCGACCATGCTGGCGGCGAGGTGTTTCCTCCGACCTTATTTGTCAAGCCGTTTAATAATGTCGGCCTCGTTATCAGACACTGTCAGAGGAAACCCCCCGAAGAAATCCTTTTCTGCAAAGCAGGGAGGTAAGCCAAAGGCCCGGGAAGCTGCGGGGTCATCGCCAGTTTCCGCTATGTTCTTTGTCCGACCCCTCTTCCTTCCAACCAACTTGGTCGCTTGCTCGGCATCGGGAGAGCCCGAGGACCCACTGGACGCATCTCCGCCCGAACTGGCTGGCGGGCCCATCCTCGTGGCTTGCGGTGTCCTCACCAGCCTCTTGCTTATCTTCTTGTCTTGGGTCAACTTCAACAGCCTCTCTCGACGTTCAGCCATGTGACCTGCAAAGAGAAGCGAACCCGGGTTAGCTACAAGTGAGCAAAAGCAATGAAAATGGAATAAAACAATAAGAGCAGAAGTAAGAAACCTAGCAGATCCACGACCTGCCCGTAGGATTGGCATTCAACGAGCGCATTGGTGTTGATGGGGCGCGCCTCGAACGTAGGGTAGCCATCCTCATCAAGAATGTCATCCCCTTCCCTCGTGACCCACCGGGCGGGGAAAAATCTATCAACATACTTGCAAAGGACAGCATAGGCCTCCTCATCCTCGGCACTCATGCTCTCTGCAGGGGTATGATAGTGCCCGGTGCCATGCTCATAGTGACCCGAGCACCAATGGATTGGGAACCTGAAGATCTGCCCGACATCATCCACAAGGGGCTCCCCGTCCCTGTCGACCACCATAGTTTCCGATTCGAATAGGGAATCCAGGGCCATTTGGGTGGTCGGTTGCAACACGTACCATTTATCTTTGAAATCCCTCATCGAGTCCATGTACATCCTAAACAGTCTCTTCGACTGTTTAAGGGATACCCAGCTGTGTTTGCCTCCTCGAGTTTGACGTTGCAGATGAAACACCCTGAAGAAAAGGGGAATCGTCGCCCCAATTCTCAGGAAACGACAGGTCAGATCGAACGCCCGGAGGAAGGCGATCGCGTTAGGATGGAGCTTCGAGGGGCCCAGGTTCAGATGACTGAACACCCCGACTTGAAAGTCACTAAAAGGCAGCCTAAGACCGAGATCCCTGAACACAATCTCGTACATAGGGAACGCATACTCAGTGAACTCCGAGCAGATACGGGCGTCAATCGTCGGCCTCATTATTCTAAAATTCTTTTGAAAACCTTCCTGAGTGCCGCCGTGCTCAACGACAGTATAAGCTCGCCGACTACGACGGAAGTACGCTGAAGTAATTCCCCGGGGCTCGGCGCCCATCCAGTCCAACGTAGGGTCGTCGATGGTGTCGACCAATGTAACATTCTCTTCTGTACTTGTTTCCTCGACGTCATTATGTCTCAAGGATTCCAGATTATCGGCCATTTATCTGTAAAGCACAGGAAACTGGTGAATTTGACAGCAAATCCGCGTGCTCGCCACAGAGGCGGGGATAAGTATACAACGCTCAGATCGAAACTAAAAGTCAAACACCGACACCCCAGCTCCGACCATGCATCAATCATGGATAACACGAGCGTAACATGAGCGCCTCGGGCGAATCATAAATCACGCGACCAAGTTCCTGAATTCGCCTACCCGACACTAGAATACCGCGAGGAGACTACCCTACATACTTCCTAAAAGGATGAACATCCCGACCAGTTCATGAGTATGCCGACCAAACGCATGAGTGTCACGGGCAATATCATAAATTATATGCCTAAAACTATGAATATCACGGGCAATATCATGAATTATGTGCCTAAACTATTAATATTACGGGCAATATCATGAATTATGTGCCTAAACTATGAGTATCTCAAGCACAATCATGAATCAGGCGCCTGACGCGCTTGAATCTACCAGGCATTACTTCCAAATATAGGTTTATAGTATCAAAAATATCATCAAAGCTACCTACAACACAAAGAAACAGGAGGAAGGGACACTTACTTGGAAGAAGAGGAGTACAAACGACGGTGGTGAGAGTAATCAATGGCGAACGGTGCGGCGGTCTCAACAGCGTTACGGGTACCAACGGCTGTGGAAACAGAGAAAGAAGGAGGAGCGTGAAGAGGAGAAACATATTATGGGCCCAAGGGTCCTATTTATAGAGATGACGTGGAATGTGAAACGTCGCACCGGGGAGACACGAACTCCCCTCATCCTCGACACCTACCCGCCTAGGAAATGATGGCCCTATTTACTAGGGCGGCGTTGCAGTTCCCAAGGACTACGCCATGTGTCCGACATACGCAGCCCAGAGATCCACGCGAGAGTTCCTCGAGCAAACTTTGAAAGGCAAAACCATGGGTCGGGCATTGGGTCCCCGCGGAAAAAGCAAGCTGAGATCAAGTCATAACTCCTGTGCCAGGAGCAACGACTTGGGGGGCTCCTATTCTGGACTAGGCCCGCCTTGGCCCAAAGCACAAGTAAAGGCCCAGATCCAGACAGCTTCTCGAGGAGTGCTCATAATCAGACCATCCCGAGCGTGCCCGAACACAGACCATAGCGGCAATGCCTGCTGTTACCCGCAACAAGCAGCATCCCCGACCAAGGGCACTCCAGCTCGAATCTTGCTCGAGCATCCTCCCCGTAGAGAAGATTTTGTCCCCTCCGAACGTTATGGGATCCTTAAAGCCCCGAAAAGACCGCGTCTTCGTTCTTCCTCATTCTTCGCAGAGCACCATCCAGGAAGGGGACCACGTGCGGGTCCCCACTACATACGTAGAACCTGGCAGTCCCTTTATTGGGCCAATTATGGTCGGCCCAATGAGGGGACCTCGGCCCAACGCTGGGGGGTATAAATACCCTCTACTTCAAGAGGGTCAGGTATTCATTCCTTACACACCTACATAATTTTGCCTGCTCATTCCGTCTCTCATTTTATCATCGGAGTGTCTTGCAGGTACCCCTCCTCCCACTTCGTTCAAATTCAGTTCGAGTCAGCTGTGACGGTCCAAGTCTGATCCGGTAAGATCATATGCTAAACCTAATAACTGCACAATCAATATTCAAAATAAAATTTTATGATATTTCTTTGATTTACTATGAAATATTAATTAATATCGCCACTTTTGTCACATTAACATTGTTTAATAAAAGAGATATAAAAGAGATTAATTTAAGTACTAAATACTATTTTTTACATGTACATACAATTAAATCATGTCAAATAAATATTTGTAAAGATATTAAAAAAATTAATTTTAAAAATAATACCAATAAATAATTTGAATAGATCTACGTTTTTTTTTGTACACTTTCTAGTTTCTATATATACAAATTAAATCCTTTATAAAATTATTTTAAACGTTACATTTGATGCACATTAATGACATGAAATTATTTATATTTATTTAATTTTTATACATAGATAATCTATTAGATATCGTTTAATTATGAGTATATAAACCGTTAATAGCACTTGATTCATTGATATCAGATGTAAGTCTAATAATCTTACACTAAATCTTAACTGTTAATAGCATTTGATTAAATGATCATATAAACAGTTTAATTTTTTAGAAGAAAAAAATAGGTCATATTTTTTTTTTCATTGCATTTAATATGTCCGTTTGATCTCTTATTAACGGTCTTATTATATATGGCTTGACGTTATAGATGTTTTTTCATATACATATTTAATCAAACTATATTATAATATAATTTTTATAAATTAATTTATAAAATATTTTTGTAAATATGTAAATGGCATAATTTGATTGGATTATGAATAAAATAAATTTATCTTTATATGGGGCGACCCAAGTTCCAGTTGGACGACCTACAGTCCCCCTTATCACATAATTCGTTATGTTTTATGACCCTTTCATGACATCTTTGGGTTGATCAGATTATGAGTTGTTTTTCTCTAAAGTCCAATAAAAATGATCTTAATCTATAGTCTCTCAAGTATGAGACCTGAGAAGAGAGAAGTGATTAAATTGGGGGAACAAGGTCTCTCCATTAAACAAAACTTAGGGAAGCCAGTCTCAAGCGGGGCCTGAAGGGCGTGTTTCTCGTGCGAGGCATATAGGCAAGTTCCTTACTCGAGGCTTAGAAGGCGAGTTCCTCAAGTAGAAATTGGAGAGAGAGTCTCTCAAGCTGGCCTTGTAGGGTGAGTCCCTCAAGTGTGAAAAACGGGGAGCACACGAAGTATTAAATGCTCTGCCATGATGAGTTTGTCTTGGTAAGGCACAAACATTGTGAGCCCTTGATGACACATTGCATGCTTGATCTGAGGTCATAGATGCTCTGCCCATTACTACTAGTATGCATGTACCTATTATTAAGCAATGATAACCTACACAACCTAGGCACTTGGATTTATAAATAAGTGAATCTTGATCGATATTATTTTCAAGCTTTCTTCATTTCTTTTAGTAAACCTTGTCCTTTGATTCTTCATTTTCAAGTTCAACTCTATCATCAATCCATCATCATCCTTAACACGAGTATTGAATTTATTTATTTCCCTCGTGCCCTCTTTTTGGAATGACAATTATTACGAATTAGGATGAGAATAAAAATGTAATAGAGCCTACTACATGCAGAGTATGTAGATATGTGGGACCACTATGTTAGAAATGCAAGGCAGTCATATTGGACTATTGATTACAACCTTGTTGAATTAGGAATGTTTTATCGTTAATTCTCTATTTTTTGTGATTGACATTATGTTTGGTAAAATGAACTTAGCATAAACACGTGTTATAAGTTGTTCTAAATTTGTAGGAGGAACATGTTGGAGACGATATCCTATTCAGGTTATCCGACATCTTGTTTGTTACAGCTATTCACTTGGATTTGCTATGTTTTAACGGATCCTGAATATTCTGGGAATATTAGGATATTATTTGTGTCTTCCAAGACTGAAGAATCAGAGATTCCTTCTGTATTTAGAAGATTAACTTGTTTCATCAAATGTTGAGACATTTTAGGAATTAAATCATTGGAATCCTATTTTCATGCAGAAGTTTCTGCTGATTATATGCAACAGTTCAGTTGCGTTTTTGAAGCCCAAATCCAATCAATTCAAGACTATAAAAAGAAGGCTTCAACCTTAATACCCGTGTGAAACTTATGTGTGTTTTTGTTAGAGTTTGTTTGTGTTATTTGTGAGCCTCTTGAATATAATCTTGATACAAGAGTAGCACTATTTTTTGAGTTGTAAGTTCTCTAAGTCATTCATAAGCTTTTAAGCATTGAAACGTTTTGTGTCATTGAAGTGTATCTTCTAATTATTTTGAATTGTGTTCTTGTCACTGTCTGTGACTGGAAGGGAATTGAGAAGGGTCTCATACCTAGGTGAGTCTTAGGTAGAAATTAAGCACGAGTAGTGATTAAGTAAGTAGATTGTAAACTAGAGAGAGTTTGTTGTGGGTCTACAAATTGATACTACTTGGTTGATTTCGTCCCTAGCTTGGTAACCCCCAGAGTAGGTGTTGTTGTACACCGAACTGGATTAACAATTACACGTGTTGTTTACTTTTTGCGCTGATGATTGTTTTAATTTGACCATTGTTGTTGTACCCCAAAATTTTCCCTTTCATTTATCAAATAATCTCTCACAAGATCTCCTTTGGTTCAAGACTTTACAAGGGTTGATCAGCTCAAGACACCTCCTCTAGCATTGATGATTGAAAATTAGGGTTTGAGATTGCACAAGGACAATTGAACTTTTAGTGCCTCATATGACTTTCATGGATCATTTTGGACTCTCAAGATTGCTCATGTCAAGTTTCAAGTCTTGGATCACATTTTTGCTCAGTTAATTAATCAGTTGACCTAAAATCAACTATATCGGGGAAAAAGTCAATTGTGGTCAATTTACAGTCAAACTTCATAATTTTTTATCCATATCAATATTATGAACTCATATGTGTCATTTGATCAAGTTTGGATCATAATTCCTCAAGAAATTTGATCAGATCATCAAAAGGGCAAAATGGTCAAAATTAGGGTTTTGACTGAGAAGGTGCAATTTCTGATTTTGACTTGGAAAATGATTGATTGGTTTAAGTTATGATTTAAAGGATTAAAATGCATCATTTTTACCTAATGGCATGGCTCAAAACATCTCTCAAGATTGATTGGTTGACACATGAATTTCAGTTAACTGATTAAAAGGCAACTATACACTGAAAAGTCAAACTTTGACTTTTTGGTCAAAATCAAGTGTCAAAGATCAAAATTCATCAAAACATATCAAAATATGAAAAATTTTCATCAAGAAATCAAAAAGTCAAGATTTCAGTTTGAAAAGTCAAAATTTCTAAACATAGAAATTTTTCTAATTGTTGAAAACTTCATATTTTTTCACAACTTTGAGCCAATTTTTCACCATAATACAAGATGATTCAAAGGAAACTTCCAACATGAAAGTTGTATATCTCAATTAGATATAAAACATTGTAGAACACAACTTCTCCTAGAAATGCATGTATTTCAAGTTATGATTTTGTGAATACATGTTCATGAAACTTGGAAATTTAGTGAAATTTTGCCCTAGTTTAGGCAGGATTTTGACCTAACTTCATGGCAATTTTTCACATAGTTCCAAGATGAATTTTAAAAAATGTCCAACATAGAGGTTGTATAGGATGTTACAAGCTTTCCAAAATATCCAAGAACTCATTGAGATCATGCTTGAGCAAGGAGAATCGAAGGCAAGAAGTTAGGGTTTTCAAACTTGAATTACAAGCCATTTCTTGATGAACACATGAACCAAATCCATGCTAGGCTGCATAATATTTGCTTTGCAGGCCTTAAACTTGTTTTCCACTCCATAATTAATGTTTTGCACGGCTGCTAGAAGCTTTAATCCAAGCATTCAATGCACTGCCCATGCTTAATACCATTTTAGGAAGAAAGGCAACATTGCCATTTTGGAAAAGTGGCTTTATGCACAAAGTCCACTCTTCTTGAGCCTCTAACTTACTTGTTAAGAACACACTCAATATACAAAGTCAGATAAACATGTTTAAAGTTTGTAACCATTCTAGACTGCCTTGTACTATACATTGGGATAATGTGTATCAAGTTTGCTTCAAAAACAAGAAAAAGAGCCACAACATGTGATTTTTGAATTCTGATCAAGGACAAGTCTCCAAACTTGTTTCTTATAAATAGAGTCACTATTTGATCTTGAACACGATCTTGAACACCATAAAACACTCCCAAACTCCCTCAAATCAGAAATTGCCCAAAAACTCCATTGTTGCACAATTTCTGACTTTGAACTTCAAACTTCCATTTCCCTCGTGCGTTCTTTGGCCTTTTAGTTTCTAAAGTTTCCTTACATCAAATACAAACTATCCCACACCCTGTTACACGACTGTAACATCATCTTCATCAACTTCCATAGCCAAAAACAGAGCATTACAGTTGGACTTCTCCAGACCATTCCAGCCACTCTCAACTCAAGCTAAGCATTGCATTAGCTTCCTAGAGACTCAAGGAAGCTAACCTGATCATTGCAGCACCTTGAATCAAGCTCAAACTCACTTCACGATTTCTACTTTTGAGGTATTTTTCTTGAACTTCTATCTTCTCATTTAGGCATTGTTAGGCTTGCATTTGTGAAGATAAAATGTAGACATCATTGCCATGAAACTATACATGTCCATAGATTTCATTTATGTTGCTTGAGTAGGGAGAATTTTGAGTTTGAACCTCTGAAAATATTTAAGTCAGAATTTGGTACTGTTAGAAATTCATGCTCATCATTGAGAATTAGCTTAAGTTATTTACATATTCAGAATCGTGAGGAAATTTCTAACAAGTTTTATGTTGGAAGTTTTGTGAATGGATGAGAAATGAATGAGTTACAGGTTCTCTGGCTGGAGGTTTTAGATGAAGTTCATTCAGGACTTGATTTATGTTACATATTTATTGTTTTGTTTATATCAACGGATGTATAGCTATCTCAGTGGTAAAATGCGTGCCAGTTAACCTTTGGGACCTGGGTTCGAGCACCAGTGGTACCCTTTTAGCTCTTTTTCACATTATTATTCCTTTTTTGTTTGAAACAGGCGTTGGGCCTCCAACAGACAGGTGTGATCGGTGGATCTGGAACTGACTGTTTAACACTGGTTTGCGAAATGTCGCGGAAGCAAGAGTCGCCACCGTCTTTTATTTTCTCCAACATGGACAGGACAAAAGCACAGCAAAATTCCTTATGAGATAGTTTCTCGGTTCGGGAGGTAGATTTATAGAAAGGGAAGGTGTTAGCACCCTTTCTATCCATGTTTATCCATGGGCTCTTAGATACTTGCTCATTGTGTTTTCAAAATGTTTGTTTGCTTTTCAAAGTGGGAGTGGGTTTGAAAAAAGTTTCGTTTAAAGATTTCAGATCGACTCTTGTATCAGTCCTCAAGAGTGTTTGAAAAATTATTTTGAAAGCTTTTGGAAAAGTGTCGGTGTGAAAAGTATTTTGATTTGTTTTGAAATAGAGCAAGTATCTATGAGTCATCTACCTACCCTAAGGAATTAGGCTATGTAAATGTCCTTAAGGTAGTGCCATCCAACCATTGAGAGGTAGGTAGCACCACCGTTGGAGGTGTTCGGGTCAATTCGTTTGTAGGGACAATGTGGTCACCGGAGCAACAGTAGGACACCTTAGAAGCTACCCTTATGCCATGTTCATGGACATAAGGACTTACTAAAACGTCCTATACTCGACGACCACGTTTCGAGGGGCAAGGCAACAGTGAGGCGTACCCTAAGAGTGGTGTGTGAATTTGTGTATTATTTTAAGTTATATTTTATCTTGGCATGCATTGGGTGAGCTACGCTTTGATTTTATTTGAGCCATTCATTCTTTCATGTGATTAACAGTTTAAAGGTGCGGAAATTAAAATGCGGAAAATAAAGGTCCTACGCTATTACAAGGCGCGGGTCTATACATCGCCAAATTAACAAAGACCCGTTTTTTAATAAAATGCAGAAAGTAAATAAATTTCCTAATTACTATTACAAAGCTTTGGCAATTACATTATATTTAAAAGAAAAAATAAGAACAAACGCGCGAAAAGAAATTAGAATCGAGAGTTCGAGGGCGTTGGACCCTTTAAAGAAATTAAATGAAATTAAAAAGGCTAATTAATTATTTAATAAGAAAAGAAGTTGCTTTTTATGGTTTTTGATATTTATGAAATAAAGAAAAAGAATTAAAATTAGAAGTTAAATAAAACCCTAGTTCTAAGTTATTTTTAATTTTTTAAGAAAAGTATTTAAGTTTTAACCTAATTTACCCTAATTAATTAATGACATGTTTATTTACAAAGTTAATTAATAGTTAATAATAATAATAAGAAGAAAAAATTATTTATTAAAAGAAAAGGTAAAAATGCTAAAAACCCTAATTTCTATGTATTTTAGTTATTTAAGGAAAAAACATTAAAATTTTAACCTAAATTAACCTAGATTGATTATTAAAAATTTATTTACAAAAATATAATAATAACTTAAATATTAAATAAAACATATTTTTATTTTTATGATTTCTGTTTTTTTTTGTGTTATGAAAATTAAATTTGTGAATTAAATAAAACAAAAAAAAAGCAATTAAAATAAAAAGAAGAAAAGAAAAAGAAATTAAGAAATATAATGCAAACCATGGGGTGTCTGACCCAATCTGGGAGGTTTGTTGAAGCAATTAGGCCCATTGGAAATCTGGCCCTTTTGGACTTTTTGGAATTGCGTATGGCATGGTTGACCAGCGTACATTGTGGAATTCACATGATGGCCTTTGGATGAGATCTCCTGGACACTTGGCAGGCAAGCAGGCGAGGGTGCATGATGAACCATTGGACGAGTGCAACGCTGGAACATGTTTTGACAAAAACTGTTCTGGACTGGGCCCGACAGGCCCAAAAGCATTGCAAAGGCCCAGTCCAAATGGACTTACAAGGGCCACGCCGACCAAAGAGTGAGACCGTGCCCGACGCGCAGTCGCTGGCTCGACGATACGCCTCCAGCTCGACATGAGATGGTCCAGCACCACAGTCTGAGGTCCAGCCCGACATTACCTCGAGCACCCTAACTAGGGCAGACTCAGTCCACTGTTCCCCTAACGATACTCCGAAAAGACCGCGTCTCCGTCCGCCCGCACTTCACGCAGAACATCCAAGAAGGGGACCACGTGCGGGTCCCCACTACGCACGTAGAACCTGGCAGTTCCTCCATTGGGCCAAACCTGCCCGGCCCAGTGAAGGAACCTTGGCCCAGCGCTGGGGGCTATAAATACCCTCTGCTTCCAGAGGGTCAGGTATTCATCATTCTAACCTTACACTTGCTATTATCTGCTTGTACTCCTACTTACTTCAGCATCGGAGTGCCTTGCAGGTACCCCCCCCCCCACCTCGTTCAAAAAAGCTTTCTGCTCGGAGCCAGCTGTGACGGTCCATTTCTGATCAGGTCAGATCAGTGGCGCCGTCTGTGGGAAACTAGCTTCCCCGTCTAACGAACAATCCTAAAAGACCAAAGCTCAATTCAACTACCTGTCATGGCTGATCCAGCTCGCGACGAGCAGCCTGTCCGTGTCGCCGACACTAATAACGGTACCGCAGACAAGAATGGACACCTCGATAACCCCGGTGATCCCGGCCACAGTGCCATCCCTGTGACAACCGCCCCTGGACCTTCCTCCTATAGGGACGGGGCTACTGCATCATCCTCTACGACCCCTCCAGCACTCGAAGACGACCCGGTAGCTCTCGCTCATCACAGAGCTGCCCGGTTCTATGAAGTCCCAGTTCCCTCCGGGGCAGATGCCACGACTCAGGCACTGTTCGCGGCCATTAATCTGACAAATTATCTCATCTTCGCCCAAGGAGAAAGACTAAGGGCACTTGAAGATGATCGACGACCCCCGAGGAGGCATCAGAGGCCACATTCTCCACCCCCTCGGGTCACGGAAGTTCGACACCCTTCTCCCCCGCGAAGACACTACAGGGAGAACTCCAGGAGCCCTTCTCCCCGGCCAAAGTAGAGGCGGCCCTACCATGAGAGACAGCCCGCCATCCCTGCCGGAGAACCCAGTCGTGACCCATCAAGGCACGACAAGAGGCACGCCGGGGACGGGCGTGTGACCTTCACCCACCGAGCATCACGCTCGAGGGAAACTCAGCACGATCATCGTGCCAGATATAACTACATGACCCCTTCTCTTTCTCCGGAGAGGAGCGACGAGGACGACCCCCGCGGTCCCCTGTCGCAGGCCATCATGGATGCACCCATCCCCCCGGGCATGGAGAAGCCCCCGCACCTGAAGGAGTATGACGGAGTAGCGGACCCGGTCGACCACATTGACGGGTTCGAAGCCATGCTCCACTATCATAATGTCGGGGGCCTCATCAAGTGCCGTCTTTTCCCCACGACTCTCAGGAAGGCGGCCATGGACTGGTATAAAGGGCTCGCCCCGGGCTCAATTACGTCGTGGCGGAACCTGAAGAACCAGTTCATCAGTTCCTTCACAGCTTCTCGGCGCCATCCGAAGACCGAGGCGGCCCTCGAGGCCATCATCCAAAGACAGGATGAAACCTTGAGGGAATTCATCAACCGCTTCAACCGGGAAGCAATACAGGTCCCCTGCGCGGACCATATGAAAAGATACTTGCTGGAGAGGGGTCTCCTCCCCGGCACAGAATTCAGAAAGGCTGTGGGTATCGAGCCACCTCCAACTTTTGATGCCCTCCTCGACAAGGCCCGAGCATACATGGACTACGAGGAGAGAGAAGCTGCCAACAGGGCCCGAGACTCTAGGGCTCGCGCTCCCAACAACAGCAGCAGCTCACGACAAGAGCCTCCTCCCCGACGTACCGGGGAGAAAAGGAAGGAAGATCGACCCCAGGAAGTCCGGGAACAAAGGGGCCTCTCGGGCCGTTTCACCGAGTACACTCCGCTCACGGCTTCCCGCGAGCGTATTTTGGCGGAGTGTGCCAGTACAGATTTCAGAGACGGTGGCGTCAAGCGTCCCCGACCTGCTCCCGCCAAGCCAGGGGCAGATAAAAATAAATACTGTCAATACCATAGGAGTCATGGTCATTTGACAGAAGACTGCGTCCACCTCAAGGACGCCATTGAAACCCTCATCAAGGGAGGGAGGCTCGCACAGTACAGGCGAAACGACGCTCCCCGTCGTGACGCCCATGAAACCAAGGAGCCCGAAGAAGATGCCCGACCATCAGACGAGTCGGTGCCTATCCAGACCGCCTTCTCGGTAACCAGGCCCGAGGATTTCGACGTTCCCGAGCTCCTGCAGGAGCCCCTGACAACACACAGCAGGTGGGAATACTTCCCCTCCGCCATGGTCATCAACGGGGGCGGGTTCAACGACCTCACCATCAATTCAGCTAAGAGGAAGTTGGACGAGCTGGTCGACATAGCTCCTCCGCAAACGGTAACGTTCGAAAGGGTGAAGGGCAGGTCAGAGCCCATCACCTTCTACCTGGAAGAACTCCCCGGCGGAGCCCCGAACGCAGTCATCCCCTTACTGATAAGGGCAAAAATGGCCAATTTTGACGTGCACCGCATCTTGGTCGACGAAGGGAGTTCCGTCGACGTGATGTACAACCAGCTGTTCCGGACCTTACAACTGGACGACTCACATCTCTCTCCGTATGTGGGTTCGGATCTTCAAGGCTTCAACGGCTCGACTTCCAAACCTTGGGGTTATGTCGAGCTCCTGGTTACGTTCGGAGAAGGAACGGCTACGAGACAGGTTAAGGTCCGCTTCCTCGTCATTGATTGCTCGTCTCTATACAATTGCATCTTGGGGAGACCGACACTGGCGGAGCTGACAGCGGTGCCCTCGACTGTCCATCTGAAAATGAAGTTCTATACCAAAAGGGCACGGGTAGCCACCATCCAAGGAGACCTCGCCGCTGCCCGCAGGTGCTTCAATGCCGCTTCAAAGGGACGAGATACCGTCGACGTGGGGACCAGACCCACCAAGAGGACAAAGCAGGAGCCCGACAGAAAAGCATCCCCCGAGGAAGAAGTCCAGAAGGCTCCACCAAAGGTCGACTCCATAGCCCTCGACGCTCGCTTCGACCAGGACGAGCCATCCAGCAGCGAGCAAATCCCACTCCGACCTATCCTGGACGGGGATTTTGAACTCGTTCCCCTCGGCACGGACCCGACCAAGGGAGTGAAGATTGGTAAAGACCTCCCCGACTTGGCTAGGAAGCAAATCAAGGCCTGTCTGCGCGAGAATGCTGATCTCTTCGCCTGGAGCGCTGCGGAGATGCATGGACTCGACCCTGAGGTCGCCTGTCACCACCTCGCCATTGATCCAGCCGCCAAGGCCGTAGTACAACATAGGCGTAGGCAGTCTCCAGAAAAAACGGAGGCTGCTGAAAAAGCTGTAAAAGACCTCCTAGAGGCAAATTTTATTTCTGAAGCCCAGTATTCCACCTGGCTGTCAAATGTTGTACTTGTGAAAAAGAATAATGGAAAATGGAGAATGTGTGTTGACTATACCGATCTCAACCGGGCTTGCCCGAAGGATGCTTTTCCTTTACCTAACATAGACATGCTGGTCGACAACTCGGCCGGCTACAAGACTTTGTCGTTCATGGACGCCTACTCGGGATATAACCAAATCCCAATGGCCCTGGGCGACAAACACTGCACGGCATTCATGACCAGCTCGGGCAACTATTACTACAACGTAATGCCCTTCGGACTGAAAAACGCCGGAGCAACTTACCAACGTATGATGAACAGAGTGTTCAACAAACAGATTGGAGACATGCTCGAGGTATATATGGACGACATGATCGTCAAATCCCGAGCAGACACCGATCACGCAGCTCATCTCAAGACAGTCTTCGCCCAAGCAAGACAGTGCAAAATGAGGTTCAACCCCGAGAAGTGCACGTTCGGGGTTAAGGCAGGAAAATTCCTCGGATTCTATCTAACAGAACGAGGGATTGAAGCCAACCCCGACAAATGTCGGGCATTCTCCGACCTCCCAACACCAACATCGAAGAAGTCGATACAAATCATGAACGACATGCTGACGTCACTATCCCGCTTCGTCGCGAAGTCCGCTCAGCACGCCCTCCCCTTCTTTAAACTCCTTCGAAAGGAAGCAGCCTTCGAATGGAACGAGGAATGCGAGCACGCACTTCGCCATCTGAAGCAGAGCCTGTCTCAACCGCCCGTGTTGTCTCGACCAGACGACGGGGAATCGCTGTATTTATACTTGGCCGTTTCGAACGAAGCCATCAGCACAGCCCTTGTCCGCGAGACCTCTGACGGGTAGAAACCTGTCTACTTCACGAGCAAAGCCTTACAAGGGCCCGAAAGCAGATATCAGCAGATAGAAAAGGTTGCTCTGGCCCTCGTCAATGCTGCGAGGAGGCTCAGACACTACTTTCTATCCCACACCATCATCGTGCGAACCGATCAGCCGGTGAGGCAGCTCTTGGGTCGGCCAGATATGGCGGGCAGGATGCTGAAATGGTCCTTGGAGCTCTCCGAATTCGACATTCAGTACGAGAGCAGGAAGGCCCTGAAAGCACAAGCCTTGGCCGACTTCGTCGCGGAGATGACCACTCACGACCTTCCCCCGGGGAAGGAACACAAGTGGACCATCTTCGTCGACGGAGCGTCCAGCTCGTCCGGTAGCGGCGCAGGGATCCTCCTGGAAAACGAAGAAGGCGTAGTGATCGAGCACTCCTTAGTTCTCTCCTTCCCGACGTCACATAACCAGGCAGAATACGAAGCCCTGCTCGCAGGACTGAGACTAGCCGAGGACCTGGGAGCCCACGAGGTACAAATTTACACCGACTCCCAGCTCGTCACTTCTCAAGTACAGGGAAGCTACCAAGCCAAAAACGACAACCTCATCGAATATTTGAACCAGGTCAAAAAACACATGGCAAAGTTCGTACGAGCAGAAATTTCTCATGTTCCCCGCGAGCAAAACACGAGGGCAGACATATTGTCCAAACTCGCGAGCACACGAAAGAAGGGCGGGAATAAATCCGTCATCCAGGAATCTCTGGCGCGTCCAAGTATCGAACCACCCTCGGCTACGGTCGAGATCCATGCCATCGGGGATGCCACGTCCTGGATGACCCCGGTTTATAATTTCCTGACAAAAGGAGAACTCCCGTCGAACCAGGCTGAAGCTGTCATAACCAAGCGACGAGCATGTTCCTATGTAGTTCTCGAGCAGAAACTGTACCGAAGAGGATTCTCCATTCCCCTCCTGAAATGCATCGACGAGTCCGCCATCCCCGACGTACTACGGGAGATACACGAAGGGATTAACGCCCAGCACATGGGCGGTAAATCATTGGCAAGGAAAGCCCTTCGAGCAGGATACTACTGGCCGACGATGCAACAGGACGCCAAGGAACACGTGAAAAAATTTGACAAGTGCCAGAAGCACGGGGATATGCACCTCGCCCCCCCCGCACGAGCTGAACACATTGTCGTCCCCGTGGCCGTTCGCTTGGTGGGGCATGGACATCCTCGGGCCCTTCGTGCAAGGAACCTATCAGAACAAATTTCTTATCGTCGCCGTCGATTACTTCACGAAGTGGATCGAGGCCGAGGCACTCGCAAAAATCACCTCGCACAATATCCTCCGTTTCTACAAAAGGAACGTCCTCGCCAGGTTCGGAATTCCGCAGGCCCTGGTGACCGACAACGGTACCCAGTTCACCGACCACGGGTTCCGGGACTTCGTCGCCAAACTTGGGACAAAACAACATTTCACGTCGGTCGAGCACCCTCAGACCAACGGGCAAGCCGAAGCCGCGAACAAAGTCATCCTCCGAGGGCTCAAACGTCGTCTAGGCGAAGCCAAAAGAGGATGGGTCGAGGAGCTCCACAGCGTCTTGTGGGCATACCGCACCACACCCCACTCAACGACGGGTGAGACACCATTTCGACTGATGTATGGCACCGAGGCTGTCATCCCGGTCGAAATCATGGAACCATCCCGACGAACGGAGGAACCCCTCGACGAAGAAATGAACGACGAAGCACTAAGGGATGAACTCGACCTAGTCGAGGAAATCCGATCGGGTGCAGCCCTGCGCGAAGCCACCCTAAAACAACGAGTGGCTTTGCGCCATAACGACAAGGTCATCAAGCGCGAGTTCGAAATCGGCAGTCTGGTATTACGCAGGAACTAGAAAGATTCCCGCGAAGGGAAGTTGGCCGCGAACTGGGAAGGACCTTACCGCGTCCACGGCACCACGGGTACCGGGGCGTACTACCTCGAGCAATTAGGCGGAGAGCCATTACCACGACCCTGGAACGCTGCTAAGCTAAAGCAGTACTACAGTTAGAAACTACCAACACCTGGGACCCTCGACCAACAGCACCCGCGCTCGGTCAACGAGGAAAAACGTCCGACTTCGTATAAGGCTAAGGTACAAGCCCGACATACGGCCAAAATGGCACAGAATCGCGCGGTAAACGATGACTATCGATAGTTCCCGACGTGGACAGCTATACCAAGCCCCACCGTCGTTGTACCCATAAGGCAGAACACCCAGCTCGCGATGGGCAGTTCACACCAAGGGCAAATAGTCCCTAACGGGCTCCATGCGCGACTGAGCAACTTCGCTCCAAAATGCCCGACATGCCATCAAGAATAACGGGCCATCTAAAAGGGTCAAAGGGAAGTCTCTCCCCTCGAGGACAACACTTAGGTGACTCTGGCCAGCGAAAGAGGGCCGGACACGCATGCAAACGGAAGGCGGGCAGACTCGCTCGCCAAATCAAAGCCACTTACGGGCACTCCTCGGGCCCATGACTTAGGCTAAAAATTCATGCAAATATATGATTTCAAACAAGGGCAAAACGTCCAAAATGTAAAACAGCATTGATATAAATGCCCGAAGGTGATAAAACAATTATAAACCGACCAAGAAGGCCGGCGATGTTCGTAACGTACAACAAACGGGAACGCAGGCCCAAAGAATACAAATGTCAAGGGCACGCAGGCCCGCTATCCTAGTCAGGTCTCCCCGGAACCATCATTGTCGGCGCTTGGAGAGTCGGGCGGAGGAACGATCACGCCATCCACGATCTGATGTGTGTGGCCGATACCCTCAGTAGCCAGACCAGGGTTTAGCAAGGAGAGTTGACCGACCGCGGAGTTGAACCCATCCTCCAGGGCACCGACGCAATCCGCCTCGAGGAGCCGGATATGGGCGACCAGCTCCAACCGACTCTTCAAAGCCACTATGTCCTCGGGCTCGTCCTCGGCAGGTTGCATGGCAGCATTCATTTCCTCAATCTGCTGGGCCAAGCGTTCGACTTCGGCCCCCAGACGATCCCTGTCTGCCCGAAGAAGCTCCCCCTCCTCGGCCAACTTCCCCGACTTCTCCTTCTCCAGGGTCAACATCTCCCTCTCAGCATCGAGCATCGCCGTCTGCTCGCGGAACATCTCCTCGGAGCGTTCCAGAGCGACCTTCAACTTCCGCGAGCTCGAGGTCAGGGCCGCCTTCTCCTGCTCGAGTTCTTCAACACGGGCAGGATCCCCTCCTTCCTCGGATAGCACCAAAGCCATCTTGGCCATTTTTACCAGCCCGTCCATGCTGGCGGCCAGATGCGTCTTCCGGTCCTCTTTACTCATCTTCTTTATAGCTGCAGCTTCGTCGGCAATCACTGTCAGAGGGAATCTCTCGAAAAAGCCCGCCTCTTCGAAGCAAGGGGGGAAGGCGAAAGATTTAACGGCACCGGAGTCCTCGCCAACAGTCGGACCACTTTCCACACGGGTCCTCTTCCTCTGTATCAAGATGGCACTAGGGTCGATCTCTTCAACTTCTGGGGTCCCATCCGACGCGGCCCCCGAGCTTGACGGCGAGTCCACCCTCACCGGCTGAGGAGCACTTGGACTGTGTGGTGGGCCCATCCTCGTCGCCTATGGGGCCTTCACGACCCACTTGCCTCGCTTCTGGTCGCAAGATAATTTCAAGAGCCTTTCATGTCGACCAGCCATCGAACCTGCACAAAATAAAAGTTGGGTCAGTATCGAGCAAACTCATAAATAAATGACGAGCAAACTCATAAATAAATGACGAGCAAAGAAATTCAAGCAATAAACAACCTAACAGACGGGCAGCCTGCCTGTACGTCGGGCACTCCACGAGTGCCTTGGTATCAATCGGACGGGACTCGAACGTTGGGTAACCATCTTTGTCCAAGATATCATCCCCTTCCCGCGTAACCCACCGGGCAGGGTGGAAGCTATCGACGAACCGGCAAAGTGCGGCGTACGCCTCCTCGTCTTCCGAGCACATGTCCCCGGCAGCAGTATGGTAATAACCAGTCCCATGCTCGTAATGCCGGAACATCCAGTGCACAAGGACTTTAGCCGTACGGGCCAACACAGGGTTCCCATCGTCGCCCAAAATCGCCTCCCCGTCATCGTCGCTCAGGGGCTCCTCCTCCTCGAAAAGAGAACTTAAAGCAGAGGTGGTAACTGCCGCACAACGTACCACTTGTCTTTAAAACCCCTTACGGAGTCCATATACATTTTGAAGAGTCTCCTCGACTGCTTCAGGGAGACCCAGCTATGTTTCCCTCCTCGGGACTGGCGCTGCAGATGAAAAATCCGGAAGAAGAGCGGTATGGTCGCCCCGATCCTCAGATAGCAACACGTCAACTCAAACGCCCGGATGAAGGCGAGCGAGTTAGGATGTAGCTGGGACGGGGCCAGCTCCAGGTGAGTGAAGACCCCAACCTGGAAATCAGTGAAGGGCAGCCGCAGCCCTAGATCTTTGAACGCGATCTCATACATCGCGAAGCTATATTCCGGATAAACCGAGCAGATCCTGGCACGGGAGGACGGGCGCATGACTATGAAGTTCCTTTGAAAGTCGGGCTGGCCCTGGCCCGTCTCGATGACAGCGTACGGATTTCGGTCGTCTCGGCTGTAGATCGACGCGATCCCTCGAGGCTCGACGCCCACCCAATCCAGCGAAGGGTCGGTCACAGTATCAATCAGGTTGACCGACTCGTCGGCGCTTTGTTCTTCACGATCGTGACGTCCGGAGGAGCTCGACTCGTCCGCCATGGTTACCTGCAGAGCACGGAAAACCAGTCAATTGGGCACGAAGCCATACGCTCGACAAATCACGTCGTCCCATTCACGACCACATAGTCCATTTCCACGAATGGTTGCCTCCCCGACATCCTGAAACTCGTTGTGTTCTTCCTCAAACCAACTACGCGGTCACTCTCCAACATGTCGACCCAAGGTATGAACATGGCGAGCCACACCATGAGGCCCCCGGCCAAGACCATCAACATACCGGGCGCGATCATGAATCAGGCGCCCTGGATCATGAAGACCCCGGGCAGCGCTGGAGTTTATCACCTAAAACTATGAATACGCCGGCCACAAACATGCGTTTGCCGGTCCTAGGCATGAATATGTCGGGCTAAGTATGAGTTTACCGGGCTAATCCCACGCGCACGGCCCTAAAACATCTACAAGCGCCAAAAATCATGCATTCTAACAAGAAAATGAAGAAGATAGACCACTTACTTGAATCAAAGAGTAGGATTTGGCTACGGAGTAGAAGAATCTGTGACAGAAAGTCGCAACTGGAAAAAATCTGGAAGAGCAGCAGCAGAGAGAGCGCAGAGAATAGAAACGTGTTATGGGGCCCAAGGTTCCTATTTATAGTGATGACGTGGAATACCAAACGTCACCTCGGGCAACCACGGACTCCCTCTCCTCGACGCGCTGCTCCCAACACAATGATGACCCTATCCCCATAGGGTGGCGGCACAGTTCCCGAAAGATACCTCGTATGCTCGACAGACGCGCTCGGTGATGATCCTCCGGGCATCCACAGCCGAAGACGGCTCCGAGCACGACACGAGGAGGCCCTCGAGGGCCCACACCTCTGTCCCAGGCACGAGACCTCGATGAGGAAGCGACTTGAGTTCAAGTCATGGCTCCCCATAAAGGAACCACGACTTGGGGGGCTCCTGTTCTGGACTGGGCCCGACAGGCCCAAAAGCATTGCAAAGGCCCAGTCCAAATGGACTTACAAGGGCCACGCCGACCAAAGAGTGAGACCGTGCCCGACGCGTAGTCGCTGGCTCGACGATACGCCTCCAGCTCGACATGAGATGGTCCAGCACCACAGTCTGAGGTCCAGCCCGACATTACCTCGAGCACCCCAGCTAGGGCAGACTCAGTCCACTGTTCCCCCAACGATACTCCGAAAAGACCGCGTCTCCGTCCGCCCGCACTTCACGCAGAACATCCAGGAAGGGGACCACGTGCGGGTCCCCATTACGCACGTAGAACCTGGCAGTTCCTCCATTGGGCCAAACCTGCCCGGCCCAGTGAAGGAACCTTGGCCCAGCGCTGGGGGCTATAAATACCCTCTGCTTCCAGAGGGTCAGGTATTCATCATTCTAACCTTACACTTGCTATTTTCTGCTCGTACTCCTACTTACTTCAGCATCGGAGTGCCTTGCAGGTACCCCCCCCCACCTCGTTCAAAAAAGCTTTCTGCTCGGAGCCAGCCGTGACGGTCCATTTCTGATCAGGTCAGATCAGTAAAAACCATTGAGATTATGGGGGACCTGGGAATCGAACCCAGGTCCCAGTACCTGCATGACAGCGCATCTACCAATGGAGCTAATGCGTTTCTTTGTTAGTTTAGTGGAACCTGAATAATATATGTGAAAAGATAGTGTTATGCTGGATCAAAATAAAACGCGCCAATTATTCAAACTGACCAACCATGTGCCAACAACTCAGCGTCTTCTTCATTGTTTCTTCGTTTTGCCTGAAAATAACAAATAGATAGCGGGGGTTTTAAACCCCCACTAAATGACACCTGCAAATAATAGCGAATAGGGCATAAGCAAGCATAAAAAAGGCGCGAGTAGTGGATTAGTTTCGTCTGGAGGTCCTGATTCCAATGGTACTAATTTGAATGGCCAATTTTTCCAGATGTGTAAAGCCCCAAATCTGGAACTCTGAAACCCTAAGAAACGTCCATGGTAACTTTTGACACATGCAGTATTAATTCAATTCAAGGACACCAATAGCTTCAGAATGTTCATGTTAGTATAAATCACACATTAAAACGTATGGAAAATGCATGTAAATTCAAATACGAATGTGAAAAATTTCATGAACAGGGCGATGTCATTCTACCACTTCTGGATGTATGGAGACTTGGCTTTGATTGTAAAAGTTTCCTGGATGTCTTGGCAAGCTTGTGGAATGCTTTTGAGGCCTTGAAACCAGCTCTATGTATGAAAACAGTTTCTCACTTTTTGTCAAAAAAAATGCAAGTTTCTTCTTTAGGTTTCTGCGCAGCCTGTGTGTCTAGGGCATCAGGTTTCGATTATCCTTATGTATGTGAGTAGAATTAGGTTAAAAGTTAGCCCAAAATCCAATGATTTAATGATCTTGAATATTTGATTTTGTCAAATCTTTTCCTATCTTTCTTGCCATGGAAACTTGCCAATTTTGGAAGATTTTGTTCCCTTGAGAATGTGCACGAAATATTTAGGTCATGATGGAAGGATTTGCTGCACCAAAAAGATTTAAAATCATTATTTAGTATTTTTCTCATATTTAATTTTAATTAAATGAATTAATAGGATTAAAAATTCAATTAATTAATTAAAAATAAGAAAATAACTCCCTTTTAGCTTAATGGGTCGTGCATAGCTTTTGGGTAATGATTCATGGAAGAAATCGAGGCCCATTAGCAATTTTGAAGCATTTGAAGTAAAGTTGACTTTTCAAAATTCCCAAAAATTTCCCAACTTCCACAAGGCATATCTTGCTCAATTTTTAAGCTTTGATCATGTTCTTTGACATTTTGGAAAGGTATTGAAGTCCTCTAACCAATGCCTTTGGTCCCATGTCATTTTGATTTACCAATCTCAAGTTATGGTCTTTGACTTAAAGCGCCTTTTTGTTGACTTTTGAAAATGACCTATAATGTTGAGATTGATAACTTTTTGTGAGAGCATTTCTTGGACTTGAAGTGTGAAGATGAGTTGTAGGAAATGTCATTCTATTCAAAATGAGCTTTGGGTGGAATTTTTCTGATAAACCATGTGGAAGTTATGCCTTGGTCAATTTGCAGTTGACTTTTTCAACTGTCCAAAAATAGAAACTTTTGCATCTTGAGACTTTTTGAGCCATACTTTGAGAATCATGATCAAGAATTGATCAAATGATGTTTGTGGCTTCAAAATAAGATGTTGACCAAAAATTTTGACTTTTGACTGTCAAATGACCATTTTGCCCCTGCAGTTGACTGTGAAGCATTTAGGGTTTTTGACTGTGCAATTTGATGCTGTGAGTCTTGGAACTTTGCATAAGGATGCTTGAAAATGTATGTAGGCATGTGGGACTTGTTTGGACCCTTGGAAACTTCAATTTCTTTGTCAGAACCAAAACCCTAATTTTTGACTGTTAGGAGGCCATTGGACTGTGCAACCCTTGAGAGATTTTGAACCTTGATCTTGGCAAATCTTGAAGAATATGGGAGGGCAAATTTTGGGGTACAACAGTTGCCCCTGTTTAATCTTCTTAGACCTGAGGATATAGATTGGCTGACGTGCCTTTCGTAATCCGAAGGTGGAAGATGATTGAACACTAGAGTGCCCAGAAATTTGCACTCACATAGTAGAGTATCAGCAGTATGATGCAGAGAATGGGCTTACAGATGCCATTTGGAGACTGATGGATAGGAAGATGGGCTTACAGATGCCATGTTGAGAGGTGATGGATAGGTGGATGGGCTTATAGATGCCATCTGGGTGTCGATCGCGTAAGAGTTTCCTTAGCGAGAACTTGCGTACCTAAAAAAGAAAAATGATTACCTGGCCTGTTACAGGAGTTGGTCTTCAAACTCTTTGTGTAGATGCGCCCTGGCTGGATACAGGAATCGGGTCTGGTAATGTAGTCGTCAACAGATACACCCTGGCAAGATACAGGAATCGGATCTTCGAACTCTTCAGACACACCCTGGCAAGATACAGGAATCGGGTCTGGTAATGCTAGTCGTCAACAGATACACCCTGGCAAGATACAGGAATCGGATCCTCAAACTCTTCAGACGCACCCTGGCAAGATACAGGAATCAGGTCTGGTAATGCTATTCGTCAACAGATACACCCTGGCAGGATACAGGAATCGGATCCTCGAACTCTTCAGACGTGCCCTGGCGGGATACAGGAATCGAGTCTGGTAATGCTAGTCGTCAACAGATACACCCTGGCAGGATACAGGAATCGGATCCTCGAACTCTTCAGACGTGCCCTGGCGGGATACAAGAATCGAGTCTGGTAATGCTAGTCGTCAACAGATACACCCTGGCAGGATACAAGAATCGGATCCTCGAACTCTTCAGACGTGCCCTGGCGGGATACAGGAATCGAGTCTGGTAATGCTAGTCGTCAACAGATACACCCTGGCAGGATACAGGAATTGGATCCTCGAACTCTTCAGACGTGCCCTGGCGGGATACAGGAATCGAGTCTGGTAATGTAGTCATCAACAGATACACCCTGGCAACATACAGGAATCGGATCTTTAGAACTCTTCAGACGTGCCCTGGCAGGATACAGGAATCGAGTCTGGTAATGTAGTCGTCAACAGATACACCCTAGCAGGATACAGGAATCAGATCTTCAAACTCTTCAGACGTGCCCTGGCAGGATACAGGAATCGAGTCTGGTAATGTAGTCGTCAACAGATACACCCTGGCAGGATACAGGAATCGGATCTTCGAACTCTTCAGACGTGCCCTGGCAGGATACAGGAATCGAGTCTGGTAATGTAGTCGTCAACAGATACACCCTGGTAGGATACAGGAATCAGATCTTCGAACTCTTCAGACGTGCCCTGGCAGGATACAGGAATCGAGTCTGGTAATGTAGTCGTCAACAGATACACCCTGGCAGGATACAGGAATCGGATCTTCGAACTCTTCAGACGTGCCCTGGCAGGATACAGGAATCGAGTCTGGTAATGTAGTCGTCAACAGATACACCCTGGCAAGATACAGGAATCTGATCTTTAGTTGCGACCGTTGATAGCAATTATCTTTGTATTAACTTTTGTCCTGACAAGACAAAACGTTAGTTGTATGCGATGTCATGATGTATGACATGCGTGATGTTCTCAGAATAAATGAGATTGTATGTTCACAATGCGTATATGCATGCTATAATGTATGAAGATGTGATGTTTATGTATGTTTTTGTCTAGGAAAATAAATCCTTGACGGGTGCCGGGAAGTTGAATCCTGGGCTGATGTGGAAGAATAGAGCTTCGTTGTTTCCGCTGGGGATGATAGTTGCAAGGATACCTGTAAGTGCCTTCGTTTAGGATTGGCTCATTTCTGTAAAACAAATAGTAACAACAATAATGTAATGTAATGTACAATAGGAACAGCCTGAAAATCCTATTGTAAATGCCTAAACATGTTGTGTTGAATCAACATCTAGAACAACATGTCTCAAGAGATGTCATAACATCATACCAGACATCAAGCTACTGAACTATCAAGTCTGATGCAGTTCTGTTCCTGAAGTTATGCAGAATATTCTGCCAAATAGAATGCATAACAAGTAGCGAAAATTGAAGGCATATGTGGAGCCCTAGAAGATTCAATCAGAAGCTAAGGATAAGGAGAAAAGCTCGATGGAAGACCTAACTTACAGCAGAAGTTTTCTGCTTACTTTATGCAGGTCGTTAAAGCTGCATTGCTGTCATATGAAGGCCCAAAATCCAGTTGGGTAAAAAGGGTTATAAATAGAAGCATTGTAACCTAATTTAAGAGAGGTCGAATATTGACAAGATGTAATATTTTAGGGCTAATTTTGTTGTGAACCACCCGGGCTGTGGGATGGTCACCATACTCCTTGAAACCTGTAGGTTAGAGGATGTATGCATTGTACTTGATTGAAGCTTTTAAGCATGATCAAGATGTGTAATGGAAGTGTATCTTCTGAACAGTTTATGTACTGTAGAAAGTTATCACTGCGGTGATTGAGGGGGAGTGAGAGGGGTCTCATATCTAGGATTGGATCTTAGGTAAAAGTGTCATTGGGTAGTGATTAAGTGAGAAGGCTGTCAACGGGTGTGTTGGCTGTAGGGTCTTTGAATTGATACTACTAATAGTGAACTTTATCCCTGGCTTGGAAGCCTCCAGATGTAGGTTGGTTGAATCGAACTGGGTGAACAATTCTGTGCGTTATTTACTTTCTGCATTGGTTATTTGTTTGATGTCACAACATTCTTCATGACATCAATGTATATGATTAACCTTAACTGTTCTGAACTTCAGTAAATCAGAATCTGCATTCGTCAAAGGTGTTGCAGGTTCTGGTATGATAGTTCAGTGTCTGTTGTAGAACTGATATCAAAAGTACAGCCTATTCTACCTGTACAGCGCTTAATGTCAGATCAGATGTCTTAACATTTCATTAGACATCCTGAGTCTGTGACATACCAGGAATTTCAATTGGTATCAGAGCAGGCATCCTGTCTGTCTCTGGATGAGATCCATGGGGGATACTTTCCGGTTGTGTACAATGTAGAATATTGTTTGAACCAGTAGTGTTCATATTGTTTGGTCCCTAGGAGTGGAGGATGGACCAATTTGGGAGAAACTAGATCAGCTATGTTTGAACAAATTCAAAGACCTCATGCGGGAGTGAAGATTTTGGAGTGCATTGTTCAACCTGTATTCAGCACAGAGAAGAATATTATCAAAACCTTCATGCGGGAGTGAAGATATTGATAAGGCATCATATGTGTTTATAAAGCTTTCTGTTAACAGGGCTGTAGAGTTGGGCCTAGAAAGTTGCTTGGTGAAGAAGCAAACAACTTGTAGGATTGATTTATTTTCAATCCTTATGTGTCATGCTTGCTATATGGAGTAAGCACTGTGTAAGTTCTGGTGAAGTACTGCTATTCCGCTGCATAGCTTCTGATACAACCCCTGAAGTGAAAGAAGAACTCTAGGGTTATTATTTTCAACAGAATTTGTAAGCAGATTTTGCAATCTATTAATAATGTCAAAGATACTTGAGATTTCCTCAAGTCCACTCATAAAGGCTTTTATTATTAGTGTTGATGAGTATCAATTGATCAATGATTCTCATATACATCTGCAAGCTGCTTGAAGACCTTGAAGATTATCAAGGATGATGTGTTCCAAGGAGATGGAACTGATGTTCTTAAGGATGTTAGAACATCATGCAACTGCCAGTTGAAGAACAGATGTTCTGGGTGCTAAACACATGTATTGTGAGTACATATGTTTGGAACCTACTCCTGATCTGGAAGAGGAGACATCTGGTTTGAAATAATTGATCAGGACACGATCAACAGGTCATCTACTCCAGTTGTGAGTTTAAGGGAGTATATGTGCTGAGCTAAATGCACTTAAAAGGACTTTAAAGCTGTGATTTCCAGGTTCCCCTCATGTGATGGATGATGGAACATCATTTCTGTGTCTTCAGCCAAGTAAATATGCTTAGCAAGCATGAAGAAGTAATCAGTCAGGATCCTCTAGTGTGATTAGATAATTCTAACTGAATAAATGATGGAAGCAGAATCTTTATGTGATAAATATGTGGAAATCAGAATCAAAAGTTCTAAAGCTTGTGATGATAAAGGATGTACAACATCATAACTGTTGAAGACATCAGTTGTTGAGGAAAGACAGATAAGTTCCAGATTTAGTGAACATCCTCATGATTGATAATGAAGTTTCTTCTAGTACAAGTTACAGAATGTGGCAACCTAAAACTTGTACAGCAAGCAAACTAAGGACTCTTAATTTGAAACCTGTGGCAAATTCCAAATAAAGAGTACTTACTATGTGTCTAAAGTAAAGAGCTCAACACTGTATCCATAAAGAGGGAAGTTGGATAACATTTTGTTCAGAGGGAGTAGTATGATCAAGCTGATGTGAAAGGGAGTTCATCTTACCTTGTTCTATAAGATGCTTGAGTTTATTTCTCATGATCTTAGTGATTTCCTAGGAGGATAGGAATAGAACAGGTTATGTCTACCAATCACATAAACTGCAGCATGTGAAGGAGAATTCACTTAATTCTCTACAAAGATCTGAGCTGAGTTTCAGGGGGAGTCCTTAACCTGAAGATCTTGGAAGACATGTCATACAAAATGTCTTGACATCCTGGACCAAAGTCAAATGGTGGATATCTGCACTTTGACAAGTCATCCCCATCACCTAGGATGAACTTGTTAGTTGTATGTAGCAAGGAGGAGTTATCTTCAAAAGATCATGGGTTCCTGAGAAGATCCTCTTTTTACTTGAAGTTCATTTATGTGGTGTCCTCACATAATAGAACAACTTGGTCTGCTCTTGTCTACAGGAGTATGGTACAATTAACTCCTTTGTACTGTTCAAGGGTCAGCAGACAAGGTGAAGGTGATACATGCTAGTTGCTGCATGGTTATGTGGTTGTTGTGGGTCTGATCATAAAGGATGTAAGAAAAGTGTGCTTTGATTGCTATGGATGTTCATCCAAAACCATAGTATAAGCCAGGCTCATATGGTTGAGTTCAATGTCAGATCTGATGTTGCAACATCATCTCAAACGAAGGGCCGCTTCAGCAAAGGAAGCTTGTAAGGACCAGTTGGTTCTTCATGCATGGAGCAGAAGATTGTTAGAATAATTATCCTACCTTGAGAAGATGGCATAATCTAACTAATAATGAATACTTTGACGGGAGACTAAGTATTCATTAGGATCTTGCATAAAGATATATATAAGCACTTTGATGGGAGACTAAGTGTTTGTATAATATGCATGCAAGGCTGTATTCTGAACCTATTTCTCAGAACTTGGTAGAGAGTTTATTTCTCTCTAAGAGTATTCTGGTGAGTAATCATAACTTTCTTATGGGGAATATAAAAGGGCATCAATCCCCTGGATGTTAACTTCAGAACCCAAGCAGATAGGTTCATGCTGTAACATCATTATTGTTAGAAGTCTGTGGCAGAGACTTGGGACTGTGAATCTTAATATTCTAGTGTGGCAGTTCTATTGTTGGTTTGGAATAAGTAGATTCTACTTGTGTTTAAAAGTAGTATGCTTAACAATGCATAACTACTGTTGTGGTCTGAAGAGTTTACTAGTATTAGCAACTACTAGTAAATATATTATACAGAAGGATGACATGATCAAAGGATAATCCTTCTAGAAAGTCTGAATCTTAGTAAAGCTTGTAAGCACACTAAGAAGGTTGGAGGTTGGTTTCAGACTATGGCTACATGATTTCTCAGCCATCCAGAGAGTCATGAATCAGAGATGTCCTTACTGTTCTAAGACTAGTTCAGGGTGCTTGAAGTTACCACCTCAGAGCTAGTGCTACTGGTTTCCACGCTACGGTTTTGATTGGCATTAACAAGGGGAGTCACTGAGTGTTGCACTTTCCCCAATTACAATATACATTGTGGGGAGACTTAATCTGAAG
The DNA here is from genome assembly GCA_948472305.1 of Vicia faba. Classification (NCBI taxonomy): domain Eukaryota; kingdom Viridiplantae; phylum Streptophyta; class Magnoliopsida; order Fabales; family Fabaceae; genus Vicia; species Vicia faba. Next base: position 231,633,789 of record OX451741.1, on the reverse strand, counting down.
ATCAGAAGTCAGAAGAGGACGGTGGTATGCTGATGTTTATGTGTTCTGATAATATGACATTGTGATCTTCTAAGTGAAGTCATGAATAATGTCTCAACATCAGGAGATTGGAGAATTGCTCTTGTTATCTGTCTGGGTTTAGGAAGAAAATCTCAGAGATCCTTTAAAATCTCATAAGTGGCAGTTTTGATACTTTTGGAGCAATTTGGAAGATTCAGATCTTATCAATAACAACTTGGTCTGGTAAATCAGAAATCTGATATATTCAGCATATGTTCAAGGGGTTCTTTGACTACAAGAAATTGAAGTGGCATCTAAATTTTGTGTATTAGAACTAATCTGTGATGTCTTGTGAAGCATTTTGGAGTCTTCTGGTTTATTCCCTCCTTCCTTATTTTGCTGTCTGGAAGAAGGTAGAAAGTAATTGTGGTGGATCTCAGCAACACTTAAGAAAGCATGATTGATGGCCATGCTTAATGCTACTAGTCTCTTGCTACTGGCTGTTTAAAGTGTCCTTCTCTGTGCCTAACTGAGAGAAGTAAAAAGAAGGCTGCTGTTGTTGAAGAATGTCTAAGTAAGTGTCATGACATTACCAACGACATTGGAACCTTGGGGAAATCAAGAAGAATACGTGGAAAATAACTTCACCACGTAATTGTAGCTATTCAGGAGCTATATTTGGTATTCTGTTTCCCAAAAGAATCTTCAACCTTAAAAGTCGGTCAAAGGCTGATTTTATTCAGGAATTGCTTTGACCTAAACTTATGCATGTATTAGGACTGGTTCTTTTGGCAGAAACAAACAAATGCGTCTAAATTTCATGCACAGTCAGTCTGAAACATGCAACAACTTTAACAGGTATTCTTGACCAAGATTTTATATTGCCATCTTCTTGAACCTGTTATCTCCTTATATAACCTCCTGTCACACATTCTTTTCTCTCATAACCATCATGGGGTTTGTACGGATCTGGGAAAACTGTTCTTGGATCTGGTTTTGTGAGGGCTTTCTTTGTCAATTTTTGGCCAAAAAGGGGGAGAAAGGAGTAAAGGAGTACTGTTACGGTTTGACATTGTCCTCGTTGCAGCAGCTACTCAAAATTTTGATCACAAAGACTTGTCACAAATTCAGCAGAAATTCAAATGGCGTGAATTTCTTTGTGACTTGTGATCTGAGTTATGAACACAGTTGTGACCTGTGTTCTGAGTTACAAGGGAGATATTCTGGTCACTCCTTAAAGGTTCTCTGATGCCTCTGAAAGGATAGTTTATCTCCCACGGTCCTCTTTTTCCACCACCAGTGACAAGAAATGGTTCGTGGTCTAAAAGGGAATGAGGTGCATCCTCTTCCTCCTGTGCTTCAAGAGGTCCTGAATGGTTAGTGTGGTTACAACCAAAGATGTCAAGATCAATGTCAAGACATCCTTCTGTGTGTATCATGAACACTTTTATTGTTGTATTTGTTTTAGCCAAAATTTGCCAAAGGGGGAGATTGTAAGTGCCTTCGTTTAGGATTGGCTCATTTCTGTAAAACAAATAGTAACAACAATAATGTAATGTAATGTACAATAGGAACAGCCTGAAAATCCTATTGTAAATGCCTAAACATGTTGTGTTGAATCAACATCTGGAACAACATGTCTCAAGAGATGTCATAACATCATACCAGACATCAAGCTACTGAACTGTCAAGTCTGATGCAGTTCTGTTCCTGAAGTTATGCAGAATATTCTGCCAAATAGAATGCATAACAAGTAGCAAAAATTGAAGGTATATGTGGAGCCCTAAAAGATTCAATCAGAAGCTAAGGATAAGGAGAAAAGCTCGATGGAAGACCTAACTTACAGCAGAAGTTTTCTGCTTACTTTATGCAGGTCGTTAAAGCTGCATTGCTGTCATATGAAGGCCCAAAATCCAGTTGGGTAAAAAGGGTTATAAATAGAAGCATTGTAACCTAATTTAAGAGAGGTCGAATATTGACAAGATGTAATATTTTAGGGCTAGTTTTGTTGTGAACCACCCGGGCTGTGGGATGGTCACCATACTCCTTGAAACCTGTAGGTTAGAGGATGTATGCATTGTACTTGATTGAAGCTTTTAAGCATGATCAAGATGTGTAATGGAAGTGTATCTTCTGAACAGTTTATGTACTGTAGAAAGTTATCACTGCGGTGATTGAGGGGGAGTGAGAGGGGTCTCATATCTAGGATTGGATCTTAGGTAAAAGTGTCATTGGGTAGTGATTAAGTGAGAAGGCTGTCAACGGGTGTGTTGGCTGTAGGGTCTTTGAATTGATACTACTAATAGTGAACTTTATCCCTGGCTTGGAAGCCTCCAGATGTAGGTTGGTTGAACCGAACTGGGTGAACAATTCTGTGCGTTATTTACTTTCTGCATTGGTTATTTGTTTGATGTCACAGCATTCTTCATGACATCAATGTATATGATTAACCTTAACTGTTCTGAACTTCAGTAAATCAAAATCTGCATTCGTCAAAGGTGTTGCAGGTTCTGGTATGATAGTTCAGTGTCTGTTGTAGAACTGATATCAAAAGTACAACCTATTCTACCTGTACAGCGCTTAATGTCAGATCAGATGTCTTAACATTTCATTAGACATCCTGAGTCTGTGACATACCAGGAATTTCAATACCGGTAGGAGAAGATGACTCCGTTGGGGGCTAAACTTGGCGAATAGATTACTCTGCGGGGAGAAAATTACTCTAGCGATCTTGCTGGGGAATAAAACTCTGTGGGAAGAGAGGTATTCTGTTGAGATGTTGATGATAACTTCGCTGGGGATACCATTGTTATGTTGGAAGTTTTAATAGACTCCGCTGGGGATGAGAAGACTTCGCCGAGGACGATCTATCCATGGCTTTTGGCTGAGGATAACCCATTTATATCCTGGTAGGGAAATAACCTTTGAACAAAGCTGGGGGACGCGTTCGTGCTCTGTAGGGGGGAAGCTTCCAGAATCTACTGGGGATAAGCTTCCTATTGGGGAGATGATTCCACTTTCCTGGGGGAACTTCAGACTGGACTCTCCTGGGGAAATTTTGAGATATATTGGGGAAGTGACTCCACTGAATGTCTGGTACACCGCCGGGGAACAATCTTAGGTCAAGACTGTCGGGGATGCTTGTTAGGAATGTTCGTATATTGCGCTGAGGAATGTTGAGATCTGCTGAGGATATCCAACTTCTTTAAGGCTGACAGTATAGCTCTGCTTGGGGAGAGTGTATTGACTTGCTGGCTCACTCTCTGGGGATTTAAGAGACCTTGGTTATGTTCTTCGGCTGAACTTACCTTGGTACCTTGGTGGACAGGGCAACCGGATCATTTAGACAACTCATTATTGCCCCAGTTTCTGATGTTACCCGTGGAGGTGCTTGGTGACTTCCGATTGACAAATCTTCTTCTGATAGACAAGTGACGAGATGCCGGGACATAGTCGTACGCTTTTGATCCCTAAATTTTTCCTGGACCGCCCCTTCGGGTTTTCAGTCCACCGGGATACCCCTTTTTGCCCAAGCCGCCTTCTCAGGTTTTCGGCTTGCCGGGTGTACAGATTTTTTCTATTTCATCCCTTATTTTTGCCCGAACCCTTTTGGTTCGCCGGGAAGCCCTTATTTTTGCCTAGGTGTGTCAACCTAGCGGGTCTTTGGTTATGCGTAGTATTTTTTGACTATATCCACGCTCTCAGAATGTAGGGAGTTGCCCCTGTTAGCAGTGTTTTGCCATGCCACCAGAAGATGTTTGATCAGGCAAGATTCGTTGCTGGAATGCCCCTAAGTGACTCAGGCGGAGATTTGCCCCAGGCTATTTGGTCTTTGAGAGATTCTCCGAATCTTGATTGGACTGCCCCAGATAATAGACCATGATCATGTCTGCCTCTTGATTGGGAGTGCTTCTTCCATTTGAGCTTTTGTTGAGAAGATTTTGTTTACTGGATATTCGTCGTGCGAATTTCTCTGCTGTTCAAACAAGAAGTCATATGCAAACACTGTTATATCAAAATGCAAAGCTTATGTCTGTCTTAAAGATTTTGAAAATGCATTCTTTTTCATAAAAACAAGTGAATTTTTTGTAAATAGTGATGTCAACTCGTTATTTTACCGCAAGCCTTAAGGAGTCAGGATACCTTTTGTAACAGTATGCTTTCGAACTAACCCATGCTTCAGCTAGGACTTTTAAGGGTTGTAGCGTGGCCTGGTTCATGGTTTAAGAAATAAAGGATAAAGGCTCAAATTATTTGTACCCACCCACTCTTCGTGATGTTCTTTAAACCTAAGCTCAGTTGATCGTGCGTTAGACCTTGTTTGAGTCTTTGTCCTGACGTTCCAATGATGGTTCAGATATTGATGATTTATTCTGAATAGGCAGTCATTTTTTGTTTTTGTTGAGGGTTTGTATGACCTCTTTCTTTTTGATTTCTCTATCCCTAAATTTTGCCTGAACTGTTTCTTTTGTGATTACAGTCAGCGGGATGCCCCAGTTTTGTAAGTCTCCTTCATAGGTTTTGACTTATTGGGTTTTTATTTTTGAGATATAATGACTGCCTATCCTTATGATTATTCGGAATCATCAATGTCTTCTTTTTTTTGTAAGGACCTCTTTGGTGCCATTTGTTGTGCACTTGGATCAATTGAGAGAACTACCCTGCCCCAGGTTATGATAAAGGGTTTTAATTTTCGAAAAGAAAAACTCCTACTTCTTTGGCTCAGAGGGGTTGACGAGGGATTGTCTTCCTTATAACTCCAGTGTTTAGGAATTGAAACAATGCCTGTACCTCATCAGCGGGGTCTGTTCAAAAGCATACTGTAAATCGTGGTATCGTTTTCGTCATCCTCCCTCAAGAGGCTTAGCATTATTAATTAAGAGTTGACATCAAAAAAATGAAAGCAGTTTGAGTATAGCGAATGCGAATATATTGCTTCAAAACAGGCATACACGATGCATTAATGAAATAACAATGTTTAACATGAATAAATGTTTGAACAATCAAAAGAAAATTACAACTTGGAATTTCTGATAAACAAAAGCTTCTTAGTTTGCACTAGTCATCTCAGATGGAAGATTCTCAGCAACATATTTTCATTTTACCGTCCGGCATAAACTCCAGCACCCCCCTGTCAATCAAGTCTTAGGTCTTGTTCTTCAGAGCCCAGCAATTGTTTGTGTCATGTCCCGGACTGTCAGCGTGGTATGCGCACCTTTCATTGGGATGATAGGTAGGAGCGGAAGTGTTTGGACTCCAGAAAGGAACCCTTAGTGTAATCAGCCCTACCTTCAACATTTGCGGTAGCGCTTGAGTTATTGACATGTAGAGCTTGGTGAATTGCCTTTTGGGCTTGTCCGGCTGGCTCTGATCAACCTGTTATTCTTGGCGAGGTCGTTGTTGGACCTGTGAAGTGGTAGCAGCTTGGAGAGGTCTATTCATTGGACCAGACCTTTGACTTCTTAGGGGCTGATTACCGGTTTGGTCCCCAACCCTGACTGCTGGCTTCATACTGTTGTATTTGTCTTGATGAAGCAGGTTGATCACAGTTCTCAATTCTTCTTGCTTCCGAGCCAAGCCTTGGATAAGAGCCATTTGCCTTAGCATCTGGGTTTTCATAGTATCTACCTCAGCTTGTAGACGTTTCAGACGTTCGTCCTTGTCATCATCGGGGCTTTGCTTGGCCAAATTCCCCATAAGGAGTGTCCTCAACTCTTCCTTCCCCTTGGATAGGCTTAAGAAGATCTCCCTGAACTGAGTCTCTTGAGCATGAGGACCCTGGTTATCTTGTTGGGAAGCCATTGCTGAAATAAACAGTGAAGAAGGTGAGTGACCTGTCAAAAAGGGTACCTGTAATGCAATGATATGTATGATATGCATGTAATGTTTTCAAGGACCTCGCGGGGTAAACAAGAAAATTGTTAGAGTTGGAAACTGGTAACTTGATTGAAGTAACTTCGTGCTGTAGAGAGTCCTTCTTCAAGGGTCAAAGGCTCACCATATCCAGTGGGTCATAGCCCCTGACTTTAGTCATCATGTCTGGTTTTGATTTCCAAACAACCTTGTTTATGGGAACCTTCTTCAAGAGTCAAGGCTCACCATGTCAAGTGGGTCATAGCCCCTGACTCGAATCATCAACCTGGCTAGAGGAAAATAAATCCCCTTTGCCCCTTGCTAGGCATTTTGGTTCATCATGACCTGCATCACAGACCCTTAAGATCCTTGAAATGGATTAGTCCTTATGTAGGATGTATGCAATGGTATGATGTCATGCTATGCGTGGAATAATGTAGGTAAACCCTGTTATGAGTCCAGATTGAGGACTATAAACAAAACCTGCAAGAAACTCAAGCGTCAGATAACAAGCATGCAAATAGTCAAGTTGGAAGGCACACAAGAGAAGCCCTTAGAGTTTAGGCCAGCATGGGGTCTAGGTATTACCCTCTTTCAGTTTGTTGGTTAAGACCTGTCCTATCAGAAGTAACCGGGTTCTAGAGGATCCCAATATCACTGACTACCCTCAATCGGTCATAACTCCAGCATCGCAACCTTTTCTTGCGGCCAGAACCATCACGAGAGTTTAGCCTCAATGGGCGTAGCATACTGCTACTGTTCTATTGGCCAAGTTGGGTCATTTAAGGTTCTAAGGTCGGTTGGTGCTTAATAACTCCTCAGAAGACCCATATTCTCCTCGTTGCGACACAAGGGATATCGGTACAGACCAAGGTGTCACACCAACATAGCCACTGCTTCACCCATGTCGGTCTACGCCGGACAGGTCCCTCACAGCTTATGCTACCTAACAGGGTATCCCCAGATTCGGGTTAGGATCTATAGAACTCCCAAGATAGTCCCACAATAATAAAGCAAACAAGTCAAAGCAATTGAAAACACAAGTGATCTTAGTCCTAAGGTACACCTCACTTTAAGATTAGTGTCCCCAGCAGAGTCGCCAGTTCTGTGATCGGTGGATCTGGAACTGACTGTTTAACTCTGGTTCGCGAAATGTCGCGGAAGCAAGAGTCGCCACCGTCTTTTATTTTCTCCAACATGGACATGACAAAAGCACAACAAAATTCCTTATGAGATAGTTTCTCGGTTCGGGAGGTAGATTTATAGAAAGGGAAGGTGTTAGCACCCTTTCTATCCATGGTTATCCATGGGCTCTTAGATACTTGCTCATTGTGTTTTCAAAATGTTTGTTTGCTTTTCAAAGTGGGAGTGGGTTTGAAAAAAGTTTCGTTTAAAGATTTCAGATCGACTCTTGTATCAGTCCTCAAGAGTGTTTGAAAAATTGTTTTGAAAGCTTTTGGAAAAGTGTCGGTGTGAAAAGTATTTTGATTTGTTTTGAAATAGAGCAAGTATCTATGAGTCATCTACCTACCCTAAGGAATTAGGCTATGTAAATGTCCTTAAGGTAGTGCCATCCAACCATTGAGAGGTAGGTAGCACCACCGTTGGAGGTGTTCGGGTCAATTCGTTTGTAGGGACAGTGTGGTCAACGGAGCAACAGTAGGACACCTTAGAAGCTACCCTTATGCCATGTTCATGGACATAAGGACTTACTAAAACGTCCTATACTCGACGACCACGTTTCGAGGGGCAAGGCAACAGTGAGGCGTACCCTAAGAGTGGTGTGTGAATTTGTGTATTATTTTCAGTTATATTTTATCTTGTCATGCATTGAGTGAGCTACGCTTTGATTTTATTTGAGCCATTCATTCTTTCATGTGATTAACAGTTTAAAGGTGCGGAAATTAAAATGCGGAAAATAAAGGTCATACGCTATTACAAGGCGCGGGTCTATACATCGCCAAATTAACAAAGACCCGTTTTTTAATAAAATGCAGAAAGTAAATAAATTTCCTAATTACTATTACAAAGCTTTGGCAATTACATTATATTTAAAAGAAAAAATAAGAACAAACGCGCGAAAAGAAATTAGAATCGAGAGTTCGAGGGCGTTGGACCCTTTAAAGAAATTAAATGAAATTAAAAAGGCTAATTAATTATTTAATAAGAAAAGAAGTTGCTTTTTATGGTTTTTGATATTTATGAAATAAAGAAAAAGAATTAAAATTAGAAGTTAAATAAAACCCTAGTTCTAAGTTGTTTTTAATTTTTTAAGAAAAATATTTAAGTTTTAACCTAATTTACCCTAATTAATTAATGACATGTTTATTTACAAAGTTAATTAATAGTTAATAATAATAATAAGAAGAAAAAATTATTTATTAAAAGAAAAGGTAAAAATGCTAAAAACCCTAATTTCTATGTATTTTAGTTATTTAAGGAAAAAACATTAAAATTTTAACCTAAATTAACCTAGATTGATTATTAAAAATTTATTTACAAAAATATAATAATAACTTAAATATTAAATAAAATATATTTTTATTTTTATGATTTCTGATTTTTTTGTGTTATGAAAATTAAATTTGTGAATTAAATAAAACAAAAAAAAGCAATTAAAATAAAAAGAAGAAAAGAAAAAGAAATATAATGCAAACCATGGGGTGTCTGACCCAATCTGGGAGGTTTGTTGAAGCAATTAGGCCCATTGGAAATCTGGCCCTTTTGGACTTTTTGGAATTGCGTATGGCATGGTTGACCAGCGTACATGGTGGAACTCACATGATGGCCTTTGGATGAGATCTCCTGGACACTTGGCAGGCAAGCAGGCGAGGGTGCATGATGAACCATTGGACGAGTACAACGCTGGAACATGTTTTGACAAAAACCATTGAGATTATGAGGGACCTGGGAATCGAACCCAGGTCCCAGTACCTGCATGACAGCGCATCTACCAATGGAGCTAATGCGTTTCTTTGTTAGTTTAGTGGAACCTGAATAATATATGTGAAAAGATAGTGTTATGGTGGATCAAAATAAAACGCGCCAATTATTCAAACTGACCAACCATGTGCCAACAACTCAGCGTCTTCTTCATTGTTTCTTCGTTTTGCCTGAAAATAACAAATAGATAGCGGGGGTTTTAAACCCCCACTAAATGACACATGCAAATAATAGCGAATAGGGCATAAGCAAGCATAAAAAAGGCGCGAGTAGTGGATTAGTTTCCTCTGGAGGTCCTGATTCCAATGGTACTAATTTGAATGGCCAATTTTTCCAGATGTGTAAAGCCCCAAATCTGGAACTCTGAAACCCTAAGAAACGTCCATGGTAACTTTTGACACATGCAGTATTAATTCAATTCAAGGACACCAATAGCTTCAGAATGTTCATGTTAGTATAAATCACACATTAAAACGTATGGAAAATGCATGTAAATTCAAATACGAATGTGAAAAATTTCATGAACAGGGCGATGTCATTCTACCACTTCTGGATGTATGGAGACTTGGCTTTGATTGTAAAAGTTTCCTGGATGTCTTGGCAAGCTTGTGGAATGCTTTTGAGGCCTTGAAACCAGCTCTATGTATGAAAACAGTTTCTCACTTTTTGTCAAAAAAAATGCAAGTTTCTTCTTTAGGTTTCTGCGCAGCCTGTGTGTCTAGGGCATCAGGTTTCGATTATCCTTATGTATGTGAGTAGAATTAGGTTAAAAGTTAGCCCAAAATCCAATGATTTAATGATCTTGAATATTTGATTTTGTCAAATCTTTTCCTATCTTTCTTGCCATGGAAACTTGCCAATTTTGGAAGATTTTGTTCCCTTGAGAATGTGCACGAAATATTTAGGTCATGATGGAAGGATTTGCTGCACCAAAAAGATTTAAAATCATTATTTAGTATTTTTCTCATATTTAATTTTAATTAAATGAATTAATAGGATTAAAAATTCAATTAATTAATTAAAAATAAGAAAATAACTCCCTTTTAGCTTAATGGGTCGTGCATAGCTTTTGGGTAATGATTCATGGAAGAAATCGAGGCCCATTAGCAATTTTGAAGCATTTGAAGTAAAGTTGACTTTTCAAAATTCCCAAAAATTTCCCAACTTCCACAAGGCATATCTTGCTCAATTTTTAAGCTTTGATCATGTTCTTTGACATTTTGGAAAGGTATTGAAGTCCTCTAACCAATGCCTTTGGTCCCATGTCATTTTGATTTACCAATCTCAAGTTATGGTCTTTGACTTAAAGCGCCTTTTTGTTGACTTTTGAAAATGACCTATAATGTTGAGATTGATAACTTTTTGTGAGAGCATTTCTTGGACTTGAAGTGTGAAGATGAGTTGTAGGAAATGTCATTCTATTCAAAATGAGCTTTGGGTGGAATTTTTCTGATAAACCATGTGGAAGTTATGCCTTGGTCAATTTGCAGTTGACTTTTTCAACTGTCCAAAAATAGAAACTTTTGCATCTTGAGACTTTTTGAGCCATACTTTGAGAATCATGATCAAGAATTGATCAAATGATGTTTGTGGCTTCAAAATAAGATGTTGACCAAAAATTTTGACTTTTGACTGTCAAATGACCATTTTGCCCCTGCAGTTGACTGTGAAGCATTTAGGGTTTTTGACTGTGCAATTTGATGCTGTGAGTCTTGGAACTTTGCATAAGGATGCTTGACAATGTATGTAGGCATGTGGGACTTGTTTGGACCCTTGGAAACTTCAATTTCTTTGTCAGAACCAAAACCCTAATTTTTGACTGTTAGGAGGCCATTGGACTGTGCAACCCTTGAGAGATTTTGAACCTTGATCTTGGCAAATCTTGAAGAATATGGGAGGGTAAATTTTGGGGTACAACAGTTGCCCCTGCTTAATCTTCTTAGACCTGAGGATATTGATTGGCTGACGTGCCTTTCGTAATCCGAAGGTGGAAGATGATTGAACACTAGAGTGCCCAGAAATTTGCACTCACATAGTAGAGTATCAGCAGTATGATGCAGAGAATGGGCTTACAGATGCCATTTGGAGACTGATGGATAGGAAGATGGGCTTACAGATGCCATGTTGAGAGGTGATGGATAGGTGGATGGGCTTATAGATGCCATCTGGGTGTCGATCGCGTAAGAGTTTCCTTAGCGAGAACTTGCGTACCTGAAAAAGAAAAATGATTACCTGGCCTGTTACAGGAGTTGGTCTTCAAACTCTTTGTGTAGATGTGCCCTGGCTGGATACAGGAATCGGGTCTGGTAATGTAGTCGTCAACAGATACACCCTGGCAAGATACAGGAATCGGATCTTCGAACTCTTCAGACGCACCCTGGCAAGATACAGGAATCGGGTCTGGTAATGCTAGTCGTCAACAGCTACACCCTGGAAAGATACAGGAATCAGATCCTCAAACTCTTCAAACGCACCCTGGCAAGATACAGGAATCGAGTCTGGTAATACTAGTCGTCAACAGATACACCCTGGCAGGGTACAGGAATCGGATCCTCGAACTCTTCAGACATGCCCTGGCGGGATACAGGAATCGAGTCTGGTAATGCTAGTCGTCAACAGATACACCCTGGCAGGATACAGGAATCGGATCCTCGAACTCTTCAGACGTGCCCTGGCGGGATACAAGAATCGAGTCTGGTAATGCTAGTCGTCAACAGGTACACCCTGGCAGGATACAAGAATCAGATCCTCGAACTCTTCAGACGTGCCCTGGCGGGATACAGGAATCGAGTCTGGTAATGCTAGTCGTCAACAGATACACCCTGGCAGGATACAGGAATCGGATCCTCGAACTCTTCAGACGTGCCCTGGCGGGATACAGGAATCGAGTCTGGTAATGTAGTCGTCAACAGATACACCCTGGCAACATACAGGAATCAGATCTTTAGAACTCTTCAGACGTGCCCTGGCAGGATACAGGAATCGAGTCTGGTAATGTAGTCGTCAACAGATACACCCTGGCAGGATACAGGAATCGGATCTTCAAACTCTTCAGACGTGCCCTGGCAGGATACAGGAATTGAGTCTGGTAATGTAGTCGTCAACAGATACACCCTGGCAGGATACAGGAATCGGATCTTCGAACTCTTCAGACGTGCCCTGGCAGGATACAGGAATCGAGTCTGGTAATGTAGTCGTCAACAGATACACCCTGGCAGGATACATGAATCAGATCTTCGAACTCTTTAGACGTGCCCTGGCAGGATACAGGAATCGAGTCTGGTAATGTAGTCGTCAACAGATACACCCTGGCAGGATACAGGAATCGGATCTTCGAACTCTTCAGACGTGCCCTGGCAGGAAACAGGAATCGAGTCTGGTAATGTAGTCGTCAACAGATACACCCTGGCAAGATACAGGAATCGGATCTTTAGTTGCGACCGTTGATAGCAATTATCTTTGTATTAACTTTTGTCCTGACAAGACAAAACGTTAGTTGTATGCGATGTCATGATGTATGACATGCGTGATGTTCTCAGAATAAATGAGATTGTATGTTCACGATGCGTATATGCATGCTATATTGTATGAAGATGTGATGTTTATGTATGTTTTTGTCTAGGAAAATAAATCCTTGACGGGTGCCGGGAAGTTGAATCCTGGGCTGATGTGGAAGAATAGAGCTTCGTTGTTTCCGCTGGGGATGATAGTTGCAAGGATACCGGTAGGAGAAGATGACTCCGTTGGGGGCTAAACTTGGCGAATAGATTACTCTGCGGGGAGAAAATTACTCTAGCGATCTTGCTGGGGAACAAAACTCTGTGGGAAGAGAGGTATTCTGTTGAGATGTTGATGATAACTTCGCTGGGGATACCATTGTTATGTTGGAAGTTTTAATAGACTCCGCTGGGGATGAGAAGACTTCGCCGAGGACGATCTATCCATGGCTTTTGGCTGAGGATAACCCAGTTATATCCTGGTAGGGAAATAACCTTTGAACAAAGCTGGGGGACGCGTTCGTGCTCTGCAGGGGGGAAGCTTCCAGAATCTACTAGGGATAAGCTTCCTGTTGGGGAGATGATTCCACTTTCCTGGGGGAACTTCAGACTGGACTCTCTTGGGGAAATTTTGAGATATATTGGGGAAGTGACTCCACTGAATGTCTGGTACACTGCCGGGGAACAATCTTAGGTCAAGACTGTCGGGGATGCTTGTTAGGAATGTTCGTATATTGCGCTGAGGAATGTTGAGATCTGCTGAGGATATCCAACTTCTTTAAGGCTGACAGTATAGCTCTGCTTGGGGAGAGTGTATTGACTTGCTGGCTCACTCTCTAGGGATTTAAGAGACCTTGGTTATGTTCTTCGGCTGAACTTACCTTGGTACCTTGGTGGACAGGGCAACCGGATCATTTAGACAACTCATTATTGCCCCAGTTTCTGATGTTACCCGTGGAGGTGCTTGGTGACTGCCGATTGACAAATCTTCTTCTGATAGGCAAGTGACGAGATGCCGGGACATAGTCGTACGCTTTTGATCCCTAAATTTTGCCTGGACCGCCCCTTCGGGTTTTCAGTCCACCGGGATACCCCTTTTTGCCCAAGCCGCCTTCTCAGGTTTTCGGCTTGCCGGGTGTACAGATTTTTTCTATTTCATCCCTTATTTTTGCCCGAACCCTTTTGGTTCGCCGGGAAGCCCTTATTTTTTCCTAGGTGTGTCAACCTAGCGGGTCTTTGGTTATGCGTAGTATTTTTTGACTATATCCACGCTCTCAGAATGTAGGGAGTTGCCCCTGTTAGCAGTGTTTTGCCATGCCACCAGAAGATGTTTGATCAGGCAATATTCGTTGCTGGAATGCCCCCAAGTGACTCAGGCGGAGATTTTCCCCAGGCTATTTGGTCTTTGAGAGATTCTCCGAATCTTGATTGGACTGCCCCAGATAATAGACCATGATCATGTCTGCCTCTTGATTGGGAGTGCTTCTTCCATTTGAGCTTTTGTTGAGAAGATTTTGTTTACTGGATATTCGTCGTGCGAATTTCTCTGCTGTTCAAACAAGAAGTCATATGCAAACACTGTTATATCAAAATGCAAAGCTTATGTCTGTCTTGAAGATTTTGAAAATGCATTCTTTTTCATAAAAACAAGTGAATTTTTTGTAAATAGTGATGTCAACTCGTTATTTTACCGCAAGCCTTAAGGAGTCAGGATACCTTTTGTAACAGTATGCTTTCGAACTAACCCATGCTTCAGCTAGGACTTTTAAGGGTTGTAGCGTGGCCTGGTTCATGGTTTAAGAAACAAAGGATAAAGGCTCAAATTATTTGTACCCACCCACTCTTCGTGATGTTCTTCAAACCTAAGCTCAGTTGATCGTGCGTTAGACCTTGTTTGAGTCTTTGTCCTGACGTTCCAATGATGGTTCAGATATTGATGATTTATTCTGAATAGGCAGTCATTTTTTGTTTTTGTTGAGGGTTTGTATGACCTCTTTCTTTTTGATTTCGCTATCCCTAAATTTTGCCTGAACTGTTTCTTTTGTGATTACAGTTGTTGTACCCCAAATTTTGACCTAAGATATCGTCTCCTACCTGCATCATTACATTACAAGTGTTTCGATCCATCGATTTTAAAATTCATAACTTTTTTCAGGCTGAGAGCTATTTATGTTGAACATTAAATCATTTAATCGATTCGTGCTAAAATGATGTTTATTAATTATTTATTATCTTAAATTTAAATAATTGAAATTCGTTTTCGATTATTATGTAGTTTAAAGATGTATAGATAATAAAGTAAACATTAGAGAAGAGGCGCATTAATTGTGCAGACAGTATTTATTTATTACTCACTATCTTAAATTTAAATAACTGGAATTCATTCTTAGTTATTACATAATTTAAAGGTTTATGAATAATATAATAAATATTCGGAAAAGTTTATTGGTCAATAACGATTATTTAATCATTTGTCATTCTAAGTTAAATAATTGAAACTCTATTTTAATTATTATAATTTAGAAAGTTATGGATGATGAATTAAATAATTGAGGCTATTAATTGATCAATGATAATTATTTATTTATCTGTTTATTATTCTGAATGTAGGTAGTTGAAATTCGTTTTCAATTATTATACGATTAAAGAATTGTAAACGATAAAATAAATAATTAAAGAGAAAGAAGAAATTAATTGGCGAATATTGGATTTTTTATTCATTTTTCTAATTGTACAATTATTACGTAAACATTGTATCTATTACAACAAAATTACAATAATAAATTTACAAAACTAAAATGAAATAAAAAAATTAATCTAATATTCCTAATTCTAAAACTTCCGATCCAATGCGTTTTTGTCTGCTCACTTGATGTTACCTGCAAAATTAAAAAAGATTAGAATTCGAATAAAAGCGAAATTATTTAAGGTTCATCATTAAAAGCAATGGCCGGAATCAGTTACTCTTTTTTGCAAATCACGAGATTTCTCCCGGTTCACAAAAAAAAAGGGAATTTTTAAATGAATAAACAAGTTTATTTTTGTCCAAAAATTGCATGTTTCAAGTTAACTGCATTTTTTCAAAATCCCAAATGCATATTTAAAAAAAAAACATACAGCATACAAAGTCCCTGCATGATCTCAACATATGCAAGCATGCTAACGTAAACCTATGCCCACACAGTAGAAAACAAAACAAGCTATTGCATTAGAAGTCAAAAACATGCAGTTTAACTACATATGCAAGCAATGTGGACATTCCATTTTCATCATTTTCTGGCCATTTGCAATTTCAGAAAAGTACAGCCTATCATATTTTTGTCAAAGCTGTACTGAGAGAGAAAAAGAGAGGGAGAAGTGTGGGTTTTACAGGCTTGGCATAGGCAGGAAAAGGATATAAGAGACAAACTGTAAAATATAGCCAGTAGAGATAAAAACATAAAAGAAGAATAGAAACAAATTGGAGATGACAGTCTAGTGCAGAATGCCCAGGAAGAGGGAAAGCATTTTCAAAACTTCCAGCCTGTAACGTAAACAAGGGAGAGGGAAAACTGTTATAACACAAAATAACAAAAAAGAAATCATATCAGATATCATATATCCAAGCCTTCAAAAACTTAGAGAAGGAGAGTTATAAAAAAAAAACACACAAAAGCTCACAGAACCTGCATAACCATTCCCATACTGTCAAAAACCATTTGGATCATATGGCCTAAACCTTGCAAAACTGATTGAGCCTTCAAGCCAACATCATCCAAGAGACAATTTCATCCAGAAACAATTTCATCCAGAACCAATTCAAACCATACAACCAATATGGCTTAGCGTAAAGACCTAATTCCTTACTTCCACCAACCTGTTCGACCAACACGAAACCACCATACTCATGAACATGTCAAATTTATTTACCCAAGCCTGAACATCATCAATCAAAAACCTGAAACGATCCAAGCCAGAACCAACTTCGAAGGCAACAAGCTAGGCCTCAGTGTTACCATCACTGGCCATTCAAAGTGTACGATTCAAAGCCTAAAAAAAAAACATTATCACAGGCCAATGCACATCGTACATCAGCAAGGTTAAGAAGAAGAAGAAAAACAGAAGCACAATATCAAGGCAGGAGAAGAAAAGAAGCATCAAAAACACAGTACCAAGGCAAACGAGGAAGAGAAAGATCACAGTACAGTATCAACAAGAAGAAGAAGAAAGTCACGTAAATACCGGTCACCAAAGTGAGCTCGTGCCTCTCCTCTCCTCGCCGCCTGGCCTCCTTCGCTCCGGACCTCCTCCTCCGTCTCCGCCTAGGTAACGGTTCCCTCTCCCTTTTACTTCAATGGTACCTCAATCAAACATTAACAATCAAACATTAAGAATCAACAATAAAGATCAAACAGAATAAAATCGTGGAATCATAATCAACATGCAAAAAAAGCGAACTAAGCGTTAACGAGGAATCGCGTTTTACCGAATCCGTAGCTGTCCTCACTTTCGTTCGGCTGGAGGGAAGAGGAGTTGGAGTGGGTGGCCATGGCAAGAAGAGATGGCAAATTCAGAGGCAATGTGGAGAAGAAAACGCGAAGAGGATCAAAGAGAAGAAGAGACGCGCCGTTTCTGCCTAGCAGAACCCTAATCCCATTTTGTTAAACACAAAACTAACCCTAATACATTTTGTAAATATATGGGCCTCACCCCATTTTCTCCAAGCCCACGCGTTTTTGTTCCTGCACCCCCCACTTTGGATTCTGTATGGGCTTCAGCCATCTAGCCCATATGCCTTTTACTTGTTTCTTTTTATTTTGATACACTTTTTTTTTTTATTATTATTTTTTCTAATCCTTTTTTAGAGTTATTATTTATGTTAATTAATTGATAAGTATAATAAAAAACAAACAAAAGATATGTCTAACTAGGTTTTTTTTATTAATTAGTTGACCTCCTAGTTTAATTTTGGATTTAATTTAAGAGTTTTAATTTTATTTCATTAGGGTAAATTAATAACTTTTAACTTAATATTAGAACCCCTTAATCTTTTAAATAAGTATTTTTATACATAAAAAAATATAGAATTTAAGAACGTAGATATTTTATTTAATTCTCCTCTTACATCGTTATCAAATAAAATCCTAAAACATATAAAAAATAGAAAAACTTAAAAAATATTTTATTAATTCATTTTCTTGTCTTATTAATATTAATATCAAAATATATCAAAAAACTTAATGACTTAAAACTAAAAAAAAACCTTACGTCCTCGTTAAATAATTCTCTTGCTTTTTATCCTTATCAAAATGCGTAAAAATTTAAAATACTTTCTTCCCGTTAATATTAAACAAAAAAATCATAAAGAATACATTATTTGCATCATTTAGTCTATCGTTTAAATTATCGTTATTCGCATATTTTGTCCGTGTATTTATTTATTTGTTTATTCTGTTTATGCTTAAATCCAAAGGAAAAAACAGTAAATTTGTTGATTTCATGTCCTCAAGTCTAACTGCGCGAACTTTCGCATTTCATTAAAACTTAGGATAATTTTTTCCTCAAATATTCACCCTTTTCAAAATTTATGCCCTTTAAGCAAAAACTTCGACATTAGGTCGTCGTATCTTCAAAAACCCGTCCGTATCCCGTTTCGGCCAAAACGATTTATTTTCAATCAAGTAATCAATTTTAAATAAAACAGATATTTCAAAAGGTTCCTATAGAGTACTATAGATGCATTGGGTGCTAGTACCTTCCTATTGTATAACCAACCCCCGAACCATAAGATCTCTTTTCAAAAACACTGTGTATTTTTTTTTATATTATTTACATTGCATATTTAGGGTTTTATTTCGCTCTTTTCCCTTTTTCCTTTGGAAACAATAAAGCGCGGTGGCGACTCTTGCTTTTGTGAGACGAATTAATCAATAATTCGATCTCCGATTTACCCCGCTACATTTTTTATCGCTACAGAATTGGCGACTCTGCTGGGGAAAGATTGACCTCTTGCTGGTCCATCCCTAAGTGGGTTAAGCCTAATTTGTCTTATCTGTTTTATTATTATTCGTTTTGTTTGATTATGTGTTTAATTTTGGGTGTTTGGGTTTTTTTGCAAAGGACGAATCCTATACCCGGATTAAGTAACACTTAAGGAATAGGACGGGCGGTACAGTCATGTTAACTTTGAGGGAGTAATCCCGAAGAAGGAGGCATGAGATCCCCCACTCAATGGAAGGCCCTCTTGAACTTAATATTTGTTTACCAAGTAATCGGGAAGACATTATTATTTTCGACCTAGGAGCCCGAGAAGTTGAGCACCGTAGAACCCTAACCCATCTTGGCCTTTTAGGTGTAGCGCGGAGACTATAACGTAGTAATTCGGAAGTAGTTGTTACGCGATGCTACGCTCGGACGAGTTTCTCTTGAGAATATTGCTAATTATTGAGTAATCAAGACGTTGGTAATATCCGAAGGAGGAATGTAGACTTTGGGAACTCTTAGAACCTTGTCTTACAGGTGTGATTGAACCGTTAGTACATACCTTAGGGTGGGCTTTACCCTCGACTCCATGCTGAAACGTTGAACCTTTGAACCCCTATGTTTGTGAACTTGTGTGTAATTGTTGCATTATCATTCATCCATGCATCCATCAACATTTTTTGAAAAAAAACTATCAAAATGAACGATCATTTGCATCGCATATCATGCATCATCCAACATTTTTTCGTAACGCCTGGATTGGCTTGCCAAAACTGGATAGCTGTTAATGTTCCTGTGGTTATGCACATTTCCGAGTATTGTTTTGTTTATTTTCCTTTGAAAAATTCGCTCTGCCCAAGGCGAAACGTATTTGGTGTTGGGCTATGAAAGATAATTCCTTTTGCTCTGCCCAAGGCAAAAGAGAGATGTCTGGGCTCTTTGTTTCAAGTATTTCCCTTTAATGAATAAAAATGTTATTTTGTCCACTACCGTTTTATTTTTTACTTTTTCGGGGAAATAGTAATGAAAATTAACTTAATAACATCTTGTTTTATTTGCACAAATCGATTTCTAAAATAAAGCATAATCATATGTGCAGATTAATCCATGACTTAACCATCGAAAACAATGATCCTATGCCCTCTCCCAACTTTGAATTCCCTGTGTTCAGAGCCGAAGAAGAGGATGATGAAGAGGTTCCTGTTGAGATTTCCCGTTTGCTTGAGCATGATGAGAAGGTCATTCAACCATTTGAAGAACCTGTAGAGTTGGTCAACTTGGGTGATGAAGAAGATAGAAAGGAAGTCAAAGTTGGAGCATTGCTTATCCCGGAAGTTAAGGAGAAGATGTTGGAGCTTCTCAAAGAGTATGTTGACGTGTTTGCTTGGTCCTACCAAGATATGCCAGGGTTGGACAATGACATTGTGGAGCATCGTTTACCGTTGAGACCTGAGTGTCCACCGATCAAGCAGAAATTGAGAAGGACTCATCCCGACATGGCTGACAAGATTAAGGAGGAGGTTCAGAAGCAGATCAACGCAGGTTTCCTTGTTACGTCGGTCTATCCTCAGTGGTTAGCCAATATAGTGCCTGTTGCATAGAAAGACGGCAAAGTTCAGATGTGTGTAGACTACAGAGTTCTGAATAGAGCTAGTCCGAAGGATGATTTCCCATTACCTCATATTGACGTATTGGTCGACAGTACCGCCAAGTTCAAAGTCTTTTCTTTCATGGATGGTTTCTCTGGTTACAATCAAATCAAGATGGCGCCGGAAGATATGGAGAAGACCGCTTTCATTACACCGTGGGGAATATTTTGTTATCGGGTTATGCCGTTTGGTTTGAGGAATGCTGGTGCAACGTACCAAAGGGCCATGACTGCTTTGTTCCATGACATGATGCATAAGGAGATCGAAGTGTATGTGGATGACATGATTGCCAAATCACAAACTGAGGAGGATCACTTGGAACATTTGTTGAAGTTATTCCAGCGTTTGAGAAAGTACAAACTCCGTCTGAATCCCAACAAGTGCACTTTTGGTGTTCGTTCTGGAAGACTTTTGGGTTTCATTGCCAGTCAGAAAGGTATTGAGGTAGATCCTGATAAAGTCAAAGCTATTCGGGAAATGCCCGCGCCCAAGACAGAAAAACAAGTAAGAGGATTCCTTGGGAGACTGAACTACATTTCTAGGTTTATATCTCATATGACTGCTACCTGTGGGCCGATTTTCAAGCTTCTCCGGAAGAACCAAGGATGTGTGTGGACAGAAGATTGTCAGAGAGCTTTTGATAGCATCAAAGAATATTTGCTTGAACCTCCCATTTTGATTCCTCCGGTGGAAGGAAGACCTTTGATCATGTACCTGACTATATTGGAAGACTCCATGGGATGTGTGCTTGGTCAACAAGATGAGACTGGAAGAAAGGAACATGCCGTATATTATTTGAGTAAGAAATTCACAGACTGTGAGTCTCGGTACTCATTGCTTGAGAAAACCTGTTGTGCTTTAGCCTGGGCTGCTCGCCGTCTACGCCAGTATATGATTAATCACACTACTTGGTTGATCTCCAAAATGGACCCGATCAAGTATATCTTTGAGAAACCCGCCTTATCTGGAAGAATAGCCCGTTGGCAGATGTTGTTATCGGAATATGACATTGAGTACCACACTCAGAAAGCGATCAAAGGGAGTATTTTAGCCGATCATTTGGCTCACCAACCATTTGACGATTATCAATCCATCAAGTTTGATTTCCCAGATGAAGTTGTTATGTACTTGAAAGCCAAAGATTGTGAAGAGCCGTTACCTGAAGAAGGACCTGATCCCGAATCGCATTGTGGTTTGATTTTTGACGGAGCTGTAAATTATTATGGAAATGGAATTGGGGCAATCATCGTTACTCCCCGAGGCACTCATATCCCGTTCACGGCGAGATTGAAATTTGACTGCACGAACAACATGGCGGAATATGAGGCATGTATTATGGGTCTCGAAGAAGCAGTAGACCTAAGGATTAAAATTCTTGATATTTACGGAGATTCGGCATTGGTGATTAATCAAATCAAAGGAGAATGGGAGACCCGTCATCCTGGTTTGATCCCTTACAGAGACTACGCTAGAAGGTTGTTAACTTTCTTCAACAAAGTGGAGTTACATCATATCCCTAGAGATGAGAATCAAATGGCTGATGCTTTAGCTACTTTGTCTTCAATGTTTCAAGTGAATGGTTGGAACGATGTGCCTACGATCCGAGTTATGCGCCTTGACAGACCTGCTCATGTGTTCTCAGTAGAAGAGGTTACCGACGAAAAACCGTGGTTCTATGACATCAAACGTGTTCTTCAAACTCAAGAGTACCCACCTGGGGCATCCAACAAGGATAGGAAGACATTGAGAAGATTAGCAAGCAGTTTCTTTCTCAATGAAGAAGTGTTATATAAGAGGAATTACGACATGGTCTTGCTCAGATGTGTAGACAGACATGAAGCAGACATGCTGATGCAAGAAGTACATGAAGGATCTTTTGGCACTCACGCCAACGGACATGCAATGGCTAAAAAGATGTTGAGAGCTGGTTACTATTGGATGACAATGGAATCTGATTGCTGCAGGTATGTGAAGAAGTGTCATAAATGCCAGATTTATGCGGACAAGATGCACGTGCCGCCGACCCTCCTCAATGTTATATCTTCACCTTGGCCTTTCTCTATGTGGGGCATTGATATGATTGGGATGATTGAACCCAAAGCTTCAAATGGTCATCGTTTCATCTTGGTAGCGATTGATTATTTTACTAAGTGGGTGGAAGCAGCATCTTATGCTAATGTAACCAGACAGGTGGTAGTCAGATTTATCAAGAATCAGATCATTTGTCGATACGGTATCCCGAGCAAGATCATCACTGATAATGGGTCGAATTTGAATAACAAGATGATGAAAGAGCTTTGTGAAGAGTTCAAGATCGAACATCATAATTCCTCTCCCTACAGACCGAAGATGAATGGAGCTGTTGAAGCTGCTAACAAGAATATCAAGAGGATTGTCCAGAAGATGGTAGTAACTTATAAGGATTGGCATGAATTGCTTCCGTTTGCTTTACACGGGTACCGTACTTCGGTTCGAACTTCAACGGGCGTGACCCCATTTTCCCTAGTTTACGGTATGGAAGCAGTACTCCCCGTGGAGGTTGAGATTCCGTCTCTGAGAGTGTTGATGGAAGCTAAACTTTCTGAGGCTGAATGGTGTCAAAGTAGATATGATCAGTTGAATTTGATCGAAGAAAAGAGATTGACAGCTTTGTGTCATGGTCAGTTGTATCAGCAGAGGATGAAGAAGGCTTTTGATAAGAAGGTTCGACCGCGCGAGTTCAGAGAAGGTGACCTTGTACTCAAGAAATATTATCTTTCCAACCTGATTCTAGGGGCAAGTGGGCTCCGAATTATGAAGGACCGTATGTTGTTAAGAAAGTCTTCTCTGGGGGTGCCTTGATTCTCACCAATATGGACGGTGAAGAACTCCCACGTCCCTTGAACGCCGATGCAGTCAAGAAGTATTTCGCTTAGACAAACTTCTGGTCAAATCAGTCTTGGCATTTGAACACATTTAGGAATTCGAAGTTGTTAGGGAGAATAGTGATCATTGTTTTGTATGAACTTTTATTTCATGTACTATTTCCCCAAGCTTTTGTAAACCGTTGGAGTCGCATTGTTAGCGAACTACCATCCTATTAATGAAAGTTGAGCATTTACCTTTTGTAGACAAAATTTTAATTTCTATGGAAATACTTGAAACAAATTTACTTAAATGTTCTTATTTTAAATATGTGTCGTGGATAACGAAAGGAATATTAACAGTTTGTTCCAAGGATGGTCAAGCCAGGAAATGCAAAGCAGTACAGTAGTTTATCCTCGCATGATGAGCATGTTTCGTTTCGAAATCGTCATGAGAGGTTGGTTGTGTTAAACTTGTGTTTTTTTTTCGGGGTACTAAGTTTGGTGATTCCCCAGCTGTCCGAATTAAGCTTTGTTTCAGTTATCTCCATTTGGGCGATTTCTGAAGTTTGGTACGTTTTGTCTCATACTGTGATCCATTGGTGTTAGAAGATTGGATTTGGATGCTTCTCTCCACAGAAGACTTGAGCCTTGCAGCTTAATACCCTCCGACGTTGCTTTGTGTTTCCAGTTCCGTTTATCTTCCGTCTTTTTCAAGATTGGCCGAGTATCTATTTTGCTGTGACATCTTATTATTTCCAAGATATTCCATCTGTCTGTTTTGTCAACATAACATTCATTTACTCATTTACACTTATATCAGCATGCATATCCACATTTGCCATTGATTTTGGGTCGTACTTTGTTTATTCAAATAACGTACATATGTTCTTTCCAGGTAGAAAGTTAGCTTAGGCAGAAAATGTTTTTTTATATATAAATTCCCCAATTGAGTTACTTCCTCATTGGGTGGAGTCTTGTTTGACTATTTCCTCTCTGGTTTATTCCTAGAGGAAGTTGCTGCCTCTTGCATAGGCTATTTCTTTGATTCTCCCCAGTGAAATCGATCCAGACAGTTGGTGCATTTATTTTGCACGTTAAAGTATATGATCTCCTCGGGAAGGATTGATTCAGGGTTCTCTTTGACGAGGATTTTATTCTCTGCCAATATCATCGCAATTTCCTTCAGTGTGTTTTTGGGAAAACGACAAGCGGCAGCTCTTCATGAGCAACTTGTACGTTATAGACACCGTTGGAAAACGACAAGCGGAAGCTCTTCATGAGCAACTTGTACGTTATAGACACCGTTGGAAAACGACAAGCGGCAGCTCTTCATGAGCAACTTGTACGTTACCTTTTGAAAGCGCCGAGCAGCAGTTCTTCATGAGCTACTAGTGCGTTATTTACTTTTTGAAAGCGCCGAGCGGCAGTTCTTCACGAGCTACTAGTGCGTTATTTACCTTTTGAAAGCGCCGAGCAGCAGTTCTTCATGAGCTACTAGTGCGTTATTTACTTTTTTGAAAGCGCCGAGCAGCAGTTCTTCATGAGCTACTAGTGCGTTATTTACTTTTTGAAAGCGCCGAGCGGCAGTTCTTCACGAGCTACTAGTGCGTCATTTTATTTTTTTCTGAAAGCGCCAAGCAGCAAACTCTTCATGAGTTACCAGTACGTTACTACTTCTTTGGAATACAACAAGCGGCAGCTTCTTTATTTGAGCAGCTTATATGTTATCGGTATTTTCTTTGGAATACAACAAGCGGCAGCTTCTTTATTTGAGCAGCTTGTATGTTATCGGTATTTTCTTTGGACAACAACAAGCGGCAGTTTCTTTATTTGAGCAGCTTGTATGTTATCGGTATTTTCTTTGGAATACAACAAGCGGCAGCTTCTTTATTTGAGCAGCTTGTATGTTATCGGTATTTTCTTTGGACAACAATAAGTGGCAGTTTTCCTTATTTGAACAACCTTCGTATCTACAATCTTATTACTTCAGCATTAATGAGTATATCTCTGAAAATATAGCAGAGAAGTCTGTTACGAATCTATCCCTCCAAAAGTCGGTAATCAGTTATCAGCAATTTGATACTCTCTGTCTACCATCGACCTTGAGTTGCGGACTCACTGTTTTGGATCAATGATCTGTTATGGCCTATGCAAGATGCTCTCTTTGTTAGGGTTAGAGGTCGTATTCCCTCAATTTTATTCGCTGTCAGGAGTCTGTCGTTTGAAGTCGATAGCTTGTTTCCCCAGTAATGTATAATCCATGCCGCTGTGTTTTGTTGGTGTTCGATTCCCCCAACAGTGTCTTGTTTCATACAATATCTTTCTCTGTGAGTTCGATCGCTGCATTCATATCAAACATGACGACGGCATCTTAGGACAAAATTTGCGTAGTTATGTATTTAAGTACCTTCAATCTCGTCGAAACGAAGATTTCAATCTTCATATCTCCGGATAGAAGAAACTTAAATAGGGGCAGCTATTGTACCCTAAATTTTGACCTAAGATATCGTCTCCTACCTGCATCATTACATTACAAGTGTTTCGATCCATCGATTTTAAAATTCATAACTTTTTTCAGGCCGAGAGCTATTTATGTTGAACATTAAATCATTTAATCGATTCGTGCTAAAATGATGTTTATTAATTATTTATTATCTTAAATTTAAATAATTGAAATTCGTTTTCGATTATTATGTAGTTTAAAGATGTATAGATAATAAAGTAAACATTAGAGAAGAGGCGCATTAATGGTGCAGACAGTATTTATTTATTACTCACTATCTTAAATTTAAATAACTGGAATTCATTCTTAGTTATTACATAATTTAAAGGTTTATGAATAATATAATAAATATTCGGAAAAGTTTATTGGTCAATAACGATTATTTAATCATTTGTCATTCTAAGTTAAATAATTGAAACTCTATTTTAATTATTATAATTTAGAAAGTTATGGATGATGAATTAAATAATTGAGGCTATTAATTGATCAATGATAATTATTTATTTATCTGTTTATTATTCTGAATGTAGGTAGTTGAAATTCGTTTTCAATTATTATACGATTAAAGAATTGTAAACGATAAAATAAATAATTAAAGAGAAAGAAGAAATTAATTGGCGAATATTGGATTTTTTATTCATTTTTCTAATTGTACAATTATTACGTAAACATTGTATCTATTACAACAAAATTACAATAATAAATTTACAAAACTAAAATGAAATAAAAAAATTAATCTAATATTCCTAATTCTAAAACTTCCGATCCAATGCGTTTTTGTCTGCTCACTTGATGTTACCTGCAAAATTAAAAAAGATTAGAATTCGAATAAAAGCGAAATTATTTAAGGTTCATCATTAAAAGCAATGGCCGGAATCAGTTACTCTTTTTTGCAAATCACGGGATTTCTCCCGGTTCACAAAAAAAAAGGGAATTTTTAAATGAATAAACAAGTTTATTTTTGTCCAAAAATTGCATGTTTCAAGTTAACTGCATTTTTTCAAAATCCCAAATGCATATTTAAAAAAAAACATACAGCATACAAAGTCCCTGCATGATCTCAACATATGCAAGCATGCTAACGTAAACCTATGCCCACACAGTAGAAAACAAAACAAGCTATTGCATTAGAAGTCAAAAACATGCAGTTTAACTACATATGCAAGCAATGTGGACATTCCATTTTCATCATTTTCTGGCCATTTGCAATTTCAGAAAAGTACAGCCTATCATATTTTTGTCAAAGCTGTACTGAGAGAGAAAAAGAGAGGGAGAAGTGTGGGTTTTACAAGCTTGGCATAGGCAGGAAAAGGATATAAGAGACAAACTGTAAAATATAGCCAGTAGAGATAAAAACATAAAAGAAGAATAGAAACAAATTGGAGATGACAGTCTAGTGCAGAATGCCCAGGAAGAGGGAAAGCATTTTCAAAACTTCCAGCCTGTAACGTAAACAAGGGAGAGGGAAAACTGTTATAACACAAAATAACAAAAAAGAAATCATATCAGATATCATATATCTAAGCCTTAAAAAACTTAGAGAAGGAGAGTTATCAAAAAAAAAAAACACACAAAAGCTCACAGAACCTGCATAACCATTCCCATACTGTCAAAAACCATTTGGATCATATGGCCTAAACCTTGCAAAACTGATTGAGCCTTCAAGCCAACATCATCCAAGAGACAATTTCATCCAGAAACAATTTCATCCAGAACCAATTCAAACCATACAACCAATATGGCTTAGCAAAAAGACATATTTCCTTACTTCCACCAACCTGTCCGACCAACACGAAACCACCATACTCATGAACATGTCAAATTTATTTACCCAAGCCTGAACATCATCAATCAAAAACCTGAAACGATCCAAGCCAGAACCAACTTCGAAGGCAACAAGCTAGGCCTCAGTGTTACCATCACTGGCCATTCAAAGTGTACGATTCAAAGCCTAAAAAAAAAACATTATCACAGGCCAATGCACATCGTACAGCAGCAAGGTTAAGAAGAAGAAGAAAAACAGAAGCACAATATCAAGGCAGGAGAAGAAAAGAAGCATCAAAAACACAGTACCAAGGCAAACGAGGAAGAGAAAGATCACAGTACAGTATCAAAAAGAAGAAGAAGAAAGTCACGTAAATACCGGTCACTAAAGTGAGCTCGTGCCTCTCCTCTCCTCGCCGCCTGGCCTCCTTCGCTCCGGACCTCCTCCTCCGTCTCCGCCTAGGTAACTGTTCCCTCTCCCTTTTACTTCTATGGTACCTCAATCAAACATTAACAATCAAACATTAAGAATCAACAATAAAGATCAAACAGAATAAAATCGTGGAATCAGAATCAACATGCAAAAAAAGCGAACTAAGCGTTAACGAGGAATCGCGTTTTACCGAATCCGTAGCTGTCCTCTCTTTCGTTCGGCTGGAGGGAAGAGGAGTTGGAGTGGGTGGCCATGGCAAGAAGAGATGGAAAATTCAGAGGCAATGTGGAGAAGAACACGCGAAGAGGATCAAAGAGAAGAAGAGACGCGCCGTTTCTGCCTAGCAGAACCCTAATCCCATTTTGTTAAACACAAAACTAACCCTAATACATTTTGTAAATATATGGGCCTCACCCCATTTTCTCCAAGCCCACGCGTTTTTGTTCCTGCACCCCCCACTTTGGATTCTGTATGGGCTTCAGCCATCTAGCCCATATGCCTTTTACTTGTTTCTTTTTATTTTGATACACTTTTTTTTTTTATTATTTTTTTTTCTAATCCTTTTTTAGAGTTATTATTTATGTTAATTAATTGATAAGTATAATAAAAAACAAACAAAAGATATGTCTAACTAGGTTTTTTTTTATTAATTAGTTGACCTCCTAGTTTAATTTTGGATTTAATTTAAGAGTTTTAATTTTATTTCATTAGGGTAAATTAATAACTTTTAACTTAATATTAGAACCCCTTAATCTTTTAAATAAGTATTTTTATACATAAAAAAATATAGAATTTAAGAACGTAGATATTTTATTTAATTCTCCTCTTACATCGTTATCAAATAAAATCCTAAAACATATAAAAAATAGAAAAACTTAAAAAATATTTTATTAATTCATTTTCTTGTCTTATTAATATTAATATCAAAATATATCAAAAAACTTAATGACTTAAAACTAAAAAAAAACCTTACGTCCTCGTTAAATAATTCTCTTGCTTTTTATCCTTATCAAAATGCGTAAAAATTTAAAATACTTTCTTCCCGTTAATATTAAACAAAAAAATCATAAAGAATACATTATTTGCATCATTTAGTCTATCGTTTAAATTATCGTTATTTAATCGTTATTCGCATATTTTGTCCGTGTATTTATTTATTTGTTTATTCTGTTTATGCTTAAATCCAAAGGAAAAAATAGTAAATTTGTTGATTTCATGTCCTCAAGTCTAACTGCGCGAACTTTCGCATTTCATTAAAACTTAGGATAATTTTTTCCTCAAATATTCACCCTTTTCAAAATTTATGCCCTTTAAGCAAAAACTTCGACATTAGGTCGTCGTATCTTCAAAAACCCGTCTGTATCCCGTTTCGGCCAAAACGATTTATTTTCAATCAAGTAATCAATTTTAAATAAAACAGATATTTCAAAAGGTTCCTATAGAGTACTATAGATGCATTGGGTGCTAGTACCTTCCCATTGTATAACCAACCCCCGAACCATAAGATCTCTTTTCAAAAACGCTGTGTATTTTTTTTTATATTATTTACATTGCATATTTAGGGTTTTATTTCGCTCTTTTCCCTTTTTCCTTTGGAAACAATAAAGCGCGGTGGCGACTCTTGCTTTTGTGAGACGAATTAATCAATAATTCGATCTCCGATTTACCCCGCTACATTTTTTATCGCTACAACAGTCAGCGGGATGCCCTAGTTTTGTAAGTCTCCTTCATAGGTTTTGACTTATTGGGTTTTTATTTATGAGATATAATGACTGCCTATCCTTATGATTATTCGGAATCATCAATGTCTTCTTTTTTTTTGTAAGGACCTCTTTGGTGCCATTTGTTGTGCACTTGGATCAACTGAGAGAACTACCCTGCCCCAGGTTATGATAAAGGGTTTTAATTTTCGAAAAGAAAAACTCCTACTTCTTTGGCTCAGAGGGGTTGACGAGGGATTATCTTCCTTATAACTCCAGTGTTTAGGAATTGAAACAATGCCTGTACCTCATCAGCGGGGTCTGTTCAAAAGCATACTGTAAATCGTGGTATCGTTTTCGTCATCCTCCCTCAAGAGCCTTAGCATTATTAATTAAGAGTTGACATCAAAAAAATGAAAGCAGTTTGAGTATAGCGAATGCGAATATATTGCTTCAAAACAGGCATACGCGATACATTAATGAAATAACAATGTTTAACATGAATAAATGTTTGAACAATCAAAAGAAAATTACAACTTGGAATTTCTGATAAACAAAAGCTTCTTAGTTTGCACTAGTCATCTCGGATGGAAGATTCTCAGCAACATATTTTCATTTTGCCGTCCGGCATAAACTCCAGCACCCCCCTGTCAATCAAGTCTTGGGTCTTGTTTTTCAGAGCCCAGCAATTGTTTGTGTCATGTCCCGGACTGTCAGCGTGGTATGCGCACCTTTCATTGGGATGATAGGTAGGAGCGGAAGTGTTTGGACTCCAGAAAGGAACCCTTAGTGTAATCAGCCCTGCCTTCAACATTTGCGGTAGCGCTTGAGTTAGTGACATGTTGAGCTTGGTGAATTGCCTTTTGGGCTTGTCCGGCTGGCTCTGATCAACCTGTTGTTCTTGGCGAGGTCGTTGTTGGACCTGTGAAGTGGTAGCAGCTTGGAGAGGTATATTCATTGGACCAGACCTTTGACTTCTTGGGGGCTGATTACCGGTTTGGTCCCCAACCCTGACTGCTGGCTTCATATTGTTGTATTTGTCTTGATGAAGCAGGTTGATCACAGTTCTCAATTCTTCTTGCTTCCGAGCCAAGCCTTGGATAAGAGCCATTTGCCCCAGCATCTGGGTTTTCATAGTATCTACCTCAGCTTGTAGACGTTTCAGCCGTTCGTCCTTGTCATCATCGGGGCTTTGCTTGGCCAAATTCCCCATAAGGAGTGTCCTCAACTCTTCATGCCCTTTGGATAGGCTTAAGAAGATCTCCCTGAACTGAGTCTCTTGAGCATGAGGACCCTGGTTATCTTGTTGGAAAGCCATTGCTGAAATAAACAGCAAAGAAGGTGAGTGACCTGTCAAAAAGGGTACCTGTAATGCAATGATATGTATGATATGCATGTAATGTTTTCAAGGACCTCGCGGGGTAAACAAGAAAATTGTTAGAGTTGGAAACTGGTAACTTGATTGAAGTAACTTCGTGCTGTAGAGAGTCCTTCTTCAAGGGTCAAAGGCTCACCATATCCAGTGGGTCATAGCCCCTGACTTTAGTCATCATGTCTGGTTTTGATTTCCAAACAACCTTGTTTAGGGGAACCTTCTTCAAGAGTCAAGGCTCACCATGTCAAGTGGGTCATAGCCCCTGACTCGAATCATCAACCTGGCTAGAGGAAAATAAATCCCCTTTGCCCCTTGCTAGGCATTTTGGTTCATCATGACCTGTATCACAGACCCTTAAGATCCTTGAAATGGATTAGTCCTTATGTAGGATGTATGCAATGGTATGATGTCATGCTATGCGTGGAATAATGTAGGTAAACCCTGTTATGAGTCCAGATTGAGGACTATAAACAAAACCTGCAAGAAACTCAAGCGTCAGATAACAAGCATGCAAATAGTCAAGTTGGAAGGCACACAAGTCACACAAGAGAAGCCCTTAGAGTTTAGGCCAGCATGGGGTCTAGGTATTACCCTCTTTCAGTTTGTTGGTTAAGACCTGTCCTATCAGAAGTAACCGGGTTCTAGAGGATCCCAATATCACTGACTACCCTCAATCGGTCATAACTCCAGCATCGTAACCTTTTCTTGCGGCCAGAACCATCACGAGAGTTTAGCCTCAATGGGCGTAGCATACTGCTACTGTTCTATTGGCCAAGTTGGGTCATTTAAGGTTCTAAGGTCGATTGGTGCTTAATAACTCCTCAGAAGACCCATATTCTCCTCGTTGCGACACAAGGGATATCAGTACAGACCAAGGTGTCACACCAACGTAGCCACTGCTTCACCCATGTCGGTCTACGCCGGACAGGTCCCTCACAGCTTATGCTACCTAACAGGGTATCCCCAGATCCGGGTTAGGATCTATAGAACTCCCAAGACAGTCCCACAATAATAAAGCAAACAAGTCAAAGCAATTGAAAACACAAGTGATCTTAGTCCTAAGGTACACCTCACTTTAAGATTAGTGTCCCCAGCAGAGTCGCCAGTTCTGTGATCGGTGGATCTGGAACTGACTGTTTAACGCTGGTTCGCGAAATGTCGCGGAAGCAAGAGTCGCCACCGTCTTTTAGTTTCTCCAACATGGACAGGACAAAAGCACATCAAAATTCCTTATGAGATAGTTTCTCGGTTCGGGAGGTAGATTTATAGAAAGGGAAGGTGTTAGCACCCTTTCTATCCATGGTTATCCATGGGCTCTTAGATACTTGCTCATTGTGTTTTCAAAATGTTTGTTTGCTTTTCAAAGTGGGAGTGGGTTTGAAAAAAGTTTCGTTTAAAGATTTCAGATCGACTCTTGTATCAGTCCTCAAGAGTGTTTGAAAAATTGTTTTGAAAGCTTTTGGAAAAGTGTCGGTGTGAAAAGTATTTTGATTTGTTTTGAAATAGAGCAAGTATCTATTAGTCATCTACCTACCCTAAGGAATTAGGCTATGTAAATGTCCTTAAGGTAGTGCCATCCAACCATTGAGAGGTAGGTAGCACCACCGTTGGAGGTGTTCGGGTCAATTCGTTTGTAGGGACAATGTGGTCACCGGAGCAACAGTAGGACACCTTAGAAGCTACCCTTATGCCATGTTCATGGACATAAGGACTTACTAAAACGTCCTATACTCGACGACCACGTTTCGAGGGGCAAGGCAACAGTGAGGCGTACCCTAAGAGTGGTGTGTGAATTTGTGTATTATTTTCAGTTATATTTTATCTTGTCATGCATTGGGTGAGCTACGCTTTGATTTTATTTGAGCCATTCATTCTTTCATGTGATTAACAGTTTAAAGGTGCGGAAATTAAAATGCGGAAAATAAAGGTCCTACGCTATTACAAGGCGCGGGTCTATACATCGCCAAATTAACAAAGACCCGTTTTTTAATAAAATACAGAAAGTAAATAAATTTCCTAATTACTATTACAAAGCTTTGGCAATTACATTATATTTAAAAAAAAAAATAAGAACAAACGCGCGAAAAGAAATTAGAATCGAGAGTTCGAGGGCGTTGGACCCTTTAAAGAAATTAAATGAAATTAAAAAGGCTAATTAATTATTTAATAAGAAAAAAAGTTGCTTTTTATGGTTTTTGATATTTATGAAATAAAGAAAAAGATTTAAAATTAGAAGTTAAATAAAACCCTAGTTCTAAGTTGTTTTTAATTTTTTAAGAAAAATATTTAAGTTTTAACCTAATTTACCCTAATTAATTAATGACATGTTTATTTACAAAGTTAATTAATAGTTAATAATAATAATAAGAAGAAAAAATTATTTATTAAAAGAAAAGGTAAAAAAAATAAAAACCCTAATTTCTATGTATTTTAGTTATTTAAGGAAAAAACATTAAAATTTTAACCTAAATTAACCTAGATTGATTATTAAAAATTTATTTACAAAAATATAATAATAACTTAAATATTAAATAAAACATATTTTTATTTTTATGATTTCTGATTTTTTTGTGTTATGAAAATTAAATTTGTGAATTAAATAAAACAAAAAAAAAGCAATTAAAATAAAAAGAAGAAAAGAAAAAGAAATATAATGCAAACCATGGGGTGTCTGACCCAATCTGGGAGGTTTGTTGAAGCAATTAGGCCCATTGGAAATCTGGCCCTTTTGGACTTTTTGGAATTGCGTATGGCATGGTTGACCAGCGTACATGGTGGAACTCACATGATGGCCTTTGGATGAGATCTCCTGGACACTTGGCAGGAAAGCAGGCGAGGGTGCATGATGAACCATTGGACGAGTGCAACGCTGGAACATGTTTTGACAAAAACCATTGAGATTATGAGGGACCTGGGAATCGAACCCAGGTCCCAGTACCTGCATGACAGCGCATCTACCAATGGAGCTAATGCGTTTCTTTGTTAGTTTAGTGGAACCTGAATAATATATGTGAAAAGATAGTGTTATGCTGGATCAAAATAAAACGCGCCAATTATTCAAACTGACCAACCATGTGCCAACAACTCAGCGTCTTCTTCATTGTTTCTTCGTTTTGCCTGAAAATAACAAATAGATAGCGGGGGTTTTAAACCCCCACTAAATGACACATGCAAATAATAGCGAATAGGGCATAAGCAAGCATAAAAAAGGCGCGAGTAGTGGATTAGTTTCGTCTGGAGGTCCTGATTCCAATGGTACTAATTTGAATGGCCAATTTTTCCAGATGTGTAAAGCCCCAAATCTGGAACTCTGAAACCCTAAGAAACGTCCATGGTAACTTTTGACACAGGCAGTATTAATTCAATTCAAGGACACCAATAGCTTCAGAATGTTCATGTTAGTATAAATCACACATTAAAACGTATGGAAAATGCATGTAAATTCAAATACGAATGTGAAAAATTTCATGAACAGGGCGATGTCATTCTACCACTTCTGGATGTATGGAGACTTGGCTTTGATTGTAAAAGTTTCCTGGATGTCTTGGCAAGCTTGTGGAATGCTTTTGAGGCCTTGAAACCAGCTCTATGTATGAAAACAGTTTCTCACTTTTTGTCAAAAAAAATGCAAGTTTCTTCTTTAGGTTTCTGCGCAGCCTGTGTGTCTAGGGCATCAGGTTTCGATTATCCTTATGTATGTGAGTAGAATTAGGTTAAAAGTTAGCCCAAAATCCAATGATTTAATGATCTTGAATATTTGATTTTGTCAAATCTTTTCCTATCTTTATTGCCATGGAAACTTGCCAATTTTGGAAGATTTTGTTCCCTTGAGAATGTGCACGAAATATTTAGGTCATGATGGAAGGATTTGCTGCACCAAAAAGATTTAAAATCATTATTTAGTATTTTTCTCATATTTAATTTTAATTAAATGAATTAATAGGATTAAAAATTCAATTAATTAATTAAAAATAAGAAAATAACTCCCTTTTAGCTTAATGGGTCGTGCATAGCTTTTGGGTAATGATTCATGGAAGAAATCGAGGCCCATTAGCAATTTTGAGGCATTTGAAGTAAAGTTGACTTTTCAAAATTCCCAAAAATTTCCCAACTTCCACAAGGCATATCTTGCTCAATTTTTAAGCTTTGATCATGTTATTTGACATTTTGGAAAGGTCTTGAAGTCCTCTAACCAATGCCTTTGGTCCCATGTCATTTTGATTTACCAATCTCAAGTTATGGTCTTTGACTTAAAGCGCCTTTTTGTTGACTTTTGAAAATGACCTATAATGTTGAGATTGATAACTTTTTGTGAGAGCATTTCTTGGACTTGAAGTGTGAAGATGAGTTGTAGGAAATGTCATTCTCTTCAAAATGAGATTTGGGTGGAATTTTTCTGATAAACCATGTGGAAGTTATGCCTTGGTCAATTTGCAGTTGACTTTTTCAACTGTCCAAAAATAGAAACTTTTGCATCTTGAGACTTTTTGAGCCATACTTTGAGAATCATGATCAAGAATTGATCAAATGATGTTTGTGGCTTCAAAATATGATGTTGACCAAAATTTTTGACTTTTGACTGTCAAATGACCATTTTGCCCCTGCAGTTGACTGTGAAGCATTTAGGGTTTTTGACTATGCAATTTGATGCTGTGAGTCTTGGAACTTTGCATAAGGATGCTTGACAATGTATGTAGGCATGTGGGACTTGTTTGGACCCTTGGAAACTTCAATTTCTTTGTCAGAACCAAAACCCTAATTTTTGACTGTTAGGAGGCCATTGGACTGTGCAACCCTTGAGAGATTTTGAACCTTGATCTTGGCAAATCTTGAAGAATATGGGAGGGAAAATTTTGGGGTACAACAATTGCCCCTGTTTAGTCTTCTTAGACCTGAGGATATAGATTGGCTGACGTGCCTTTCGTAATCCGAAGGTGGAAGATGATTGAACACTAGAGTGCCCAGAAATTTGCACTCACATAGTAGAGTATCAGCAGTATGATGCAGAGAATGGGCTTACAGATGCCATTTGGAGACTGATGGATAGGAAGATGGGCTTACAGATGCCATGTTGAGAGGTGATGGATAGGTGGATGGGCTTATAGATGCCATCTGGGTGTCGATCGCGTAAGAGTTTCCTTAGCGAGAACTTGCGTACCTGAAAAAGAAAAAATGATTACCTGGCCTGTTACAGGAGTTGGTCTTCAAACTCTTTGTGTAGATGTGCCCTGGCTGGATACAGGAATCGGGTCTGGTAATGTAGTCGTCAACAGATAGACCCTGGCAAGATACAGGAATCGGATCTTCGAACTCTTCAGACGCACCCTGGCAAGATACAGGAATCGGGTCTGGTAATGCTAGTCGTCAACAGATACACCCTGGCAAGATACATGAATCGGATCCTCAAACTCTTCAGACGCACCCTAGCAAGATACAGGAATCGGGTCTGGTAATGCTAGTCGTCAACAGATACACCCTGGCAGGATACAGGAATCGGATCCTCAAACTCTTCAGACGTGCCCTGGCGGGATACAGGAATCGAGTCTGGTAATGCTAGTCGTCAACAGATACACCCTGGCAGGATACAGGAATCGGATCCTCGAACTCTTCAGACGTGCCCTGGCGGGATACAAGAATCGAGTCTGGTAATGCTAGTCGTCAACAGATACACCCTGGAAGGATACAGGAATCGGATCCTCGAACTCTTCAGACGTGCCCTGGCGGGATACAGGAATCGAGTCTGGTAATGCTAGTCGTCAACAGATACACCCTGGCAGGATACAGGAATCTGATCCTCGAACTCTTCAGACGTGCCCTGGCGGGATACAGGAATCGAGTCTGGTAATGTAGTCGTCAACAGATACACCCTGGCAACATACAGAAATCGGATCTTTAGAACTCTTCAGACGTGCCCTGGCAGGATACAGGAATCGAGTCTGGTAATGTAGTCGTCAACAGATACACCCTGGCAGGATACATGAATCGGATCTTCGAACTCTTCAGACGTGCCCTGGCAGGATACAGGAATCGAGTCTGGTAATGTAGTCGTCAACAGATACACCCTGGTAGGATACAGGAATCGGATCTTCGAACTCTTCAGACGTGCCCTGGCAGGATACAGGAATCGAGTCTGGTAATGTAGTCGTCAACAGATACACCCTGGCAGGATACAGGAATCGGATCTTCGAACTCTTCAGATGTGCCCTGGCAGGATACAGGAATCGAGTCTGGTAATGTAGTCGTCAACAGATACACCCTGGCAAGATACAGGAATCGGATCTTTAGTTGCGACCATTGATAGCAATTATCTTTGTATTAACTTTTGTCCTGACAAGACAAAACGTTAGTTGTATGCGATGTCATGATGTATGACATGCGTGATGTTCTCATAATAAATGAGATTGTATGTTCACGATGCGTATATGCATGCTATAATGTATGAAGATGTGATGTTTATGTATGTTTTTGTCTAGGAAAATAAATCCTTGACGGGTGCCGGGAAGTTGAATCCTGGGCTGATGTGGAAGAATAGAGCTTCGTTGTTTCCGCTGGGGATGATAGTTGCAAGGATACCGGTAGGAGAAGATGACTCCGTTGGGGGCTAAACTTGGCGAATAGATTACTCTGCGGGGAGAAAATTACTCTAGCGATCTTGCTGGGGAACAAAACTCTGTGGGAAGAGAGGTATTCTGTTGAGATGTTGATGATAACTTCGCTGGGGATACCATTGTTATGTTGGAAGTTTTAATAGACTCCGCTGGGGATGAGAAGACTTCGCCGAGGACGATCTATCCATGGCTTTTGGCTGAGGATAACCCAGTTATATCCTAGTAGGGAAATAACCTTTGAACAAAGCTGGGGGACGCGTTCGTGCTCTGCAGGGGGGAAGCTTCCAGAATCTACTGGGGATAAGCTTCCTGTTGGGGAGATGATTCCACTTTCCTGGGGGAACTTCAGACTGGACTCTCCTGGGGAAATTTTGAGATATATTGGGGAAGTGACTCCACTGAATGTCTGGTACACCGCCGGGGAACAATCTTAGGTCAAGACTGCCGGGGATGCTTGTTAGGAATGTTCGTATATTGCGCTGAGGAATGTTGAGATCTGCTGAGGATATCCAACTTCTTTAAGGTTGACAGTATAGCTCTGCTTGGGGAGAGTGTATTGACTTGCTGGCTCACTCTCTGGGGATTTAAGAGACCTTGGTTATGTTCTTCGGCTGAACTTACCTTGGTACCTTGGTGGACAGGGCAACCAGATCATTTAGACAACTCATTATTGCCCCAGTTTCTGATGTTACCCGTGGAGGTGCTTGGTGACTGCCGATTGACAAATCTTCTTCTGATAGGCAAGTGACGAGATGCCGGGACATAGTCGTACGCTTTTGATCCCTAAATTTTGCCTGGACCGCCCCTTCGGGTTTTCAGTCCACCGGGATACCCCTTTTTGCCCAAGCCACCTTCTCAGGTTTTCGGCTTGCCGGGTGTACAGATTTTTTCTATTTCATCCCTTATTTTTGCCCGAACCCTTTTGGTTCGCCGGGAAGCCCTTATTTTTTCCTAGGTGTGTCAACCTAGCGGGTCTTTGGTTATGCGTAGTATTTTTTGACTATATCCACGCTCTCAGAATGTAGGGAGTTGCCCCTGTTAGCAGTGTTTTGCCATGCCACCAGAAGATGTTTGATCAGGCAAGATTCGTTGCTGGAATGCCCCCAAGTGACTCAGGCGGAGATTTTCCCCAGGCTATTTGGTCTTTGAGAGATTCTCCGAATCTTGATTGGACTGCCCCAGATAATAGACCATGATCATGTCTGCCTCTTGATTGGGAGTGCTTCTTCCATTTGAGCTTTTGTTGAGAAGATTTTGTTTACTGGATATTCGTCGTGCGAATTTCTCTGCTGTTCAAACAAGAAGTCATATGCAAACACTGTTATATCAAAATGCAAAGCTTATGTCTGTCTTGAAGATTTTGAAAATGCATTCTTTTTCATAAAAACAAGTGAATTTTTTTGTAAATAGTGATGTCAACTCGTTATTTTACCGCAAGCCTTAAGGAGTCAGGATACCTTTTGTAACAGTATGCTTTCGAACTAACCCATGCTTCAGCTAGGACTTTTAAGGGTTGTAGCGTGGCCTGGTTCATGGTTTAAGAAACAAAGGATAAAGGCTCAAATTATTTGTACCCACCCACTCTTCGTGATGTTCTTCAAACCTAAGCTCAGTTGATCGTGCGTTAGACCTTGTTTGAGTCTTTGTCTTGACGTTCCAATGATGGTTCAGATATTGATGATTTATTCTGAATAGGCAGTCATTTTTTGTTTTTGTTGAGGGTTTGTATGACCTCTTTCTTTTTGATTTCGCTATCCCTAAATTTTGCCTGAACTGTTTCTTTTGTGATTACAGTCAGCGGGATGCCCCAGTTTTGTAAGTCTCCTTCATAGGTTTTGACTTATTGGGTTTTTATTTTTGAGATATAATGACTGCCTATCCTTATGATTATTCGGAATCATCAATGTCTTCTTTTTTTTTTGTAAGGACCTCTTTGGTGCCATTTGTTGTGCACTTGGATCAACTGAGAGAACTACCCTGCCCCAGGTTATGATAAAGGGTTTTAATTTTCGAAAAGAAAAACTCCTACTTCTTTGGCTCAAAGGGGTTGACGAGGGATTATCTTCCTTATAACTCCAGTGTTTAGGAATTGAAACAATGCCTGTACCTCATCAGCGGGGTCTGTTCAAAAGCATACTGTAAATCGTGGTATCGTTTTCGTCATCCTCCCTCAAGAGGCTTAGCATTATTAATTAAGAGTTGACATCAAAAAAATGAAAGCAGTTTGAGTATAGCGAATGCGAATATATTGCTTCAAAACAGGCATACGCGATGCATTAATGAAATAACAATGTTTAACATGAATAAATGTTTGAACAATCAAAAGAAAATTACAACTTGGAATTTCTGATAAACAAAAGCTTCTTAGTTTGCACTAGTCATCTCGGATGGAAGATTCTCAGCAGCATATTTTCATTTTTCCGTCCGGCATAAACTCCAGCACCCCCCTGTCAATCAAGTCTTGGGTCTTGTTCTTCAGAGCCCAGCAATTGTTTGTGTCATGTCCCGGACTGTCAGCGTGGTATGCGCACCTTTTATTGGGATGATAGGTAGGAGCGGAAGTGTTTGGACTCCAGAAAGGAACCCTTAGTGTAATCAGCCCTGCCTTCAACATTTGCGGTAGCGCTTGAGTTAGTGACATGTTGAGCTTGGTGAATTGCCTTTTGGGCTTGTCCGGCTGGCTCTGATCAACCTGTTGTTCTTGGCGAGGTCGTTGTTGGACCTGTGAAGTGGTAGCAGCTTGGAGAGGTCTATTCATTGGACCAGACCTTTGACTTCTTGGGGGCTGATTACCGGTTTGGTCCCAAACCCTGACTGCTGGCTTCATACTGTTGTATTTGTCTTGATGAAGCAGGTTGATCACAGTTCTCAATTCTTCTTGCTTCCGAGCCAAGCCTTGGATAAGAGCCATTTTCCCCAGCATCTGGGTTTTCATAGTATCTACCTCAGCTTGTAGACGTTTCAGCCGTTCGTCCTTGTCATCATCGGGGCTTTGCTTGGCCAAATTCCCCATAAGGAGTGTCCTCAACTCTTCCTGCCCTTTGGATAGGCTTAAGAAGATCTCCCTGAACTGAGTCTCTTGAGCATGAGGACCCTGGTTATCTTGTTGGGAAGCCATTGATGAAATAAACAGCGAAGAAGGTGAGTGACCTGTCAAAAAGGGTACCTGTAATGCAATGATATGTATGATATGCATGTAATGTTTTCAAGGACCTCGCGGGGTAAACAAGAAAATTGTTAGAGTTGGAAACTGGTAACTTGATTGAAGTAACTTCGTGCTATAGAGAGTCCTTCTTCAAGGGTCAAAGGCTCACCATATCCAGTGGGTCATAGCCCCTGACTTTAGTCATCATGTCTGGTTTTGATTTCCAAACAACCTTGTTTAGGGGAACCTTCTTCAAGAGTCAAGGCTCACCATGTCAAGTGGGTCATAGCCCCTGACTCGAATCATCAACCTGGCTAGAGGAAAATAAATCCCCTTTGCCCCTTGCTAGGCATTTTGGTTCATCATGACCTGCATCACAGACCCTTAAGATCCTTGAAATGGATTAGTCCTTATGTAGGATGTATGCAATGGTATGATGTCATGCTATGCATGGAATAATGTAGGTAAACCCTATTATGAGTCCAGATTGAGGACTATAAACAAAACCTTCAAGAAACTCAAGTGTCAAATAACAAGCATGCAAATAGTAAAGTTGGAAGGCACACAAGTCACACAAGAGAAGCCCTTAGAGTTTAGGCCAGCATGGGGTCTAGGTATTACCCTCTTTCAGTTTTTTGGTTAAGACCTGTCCTATCAGAAGTAACCGGGTTCTAGAGGATCCCAATATCACTGACTACCCTCAATCGATCATAACTCCAGCATCGCAACCTTTTCTTGCGGCCAGAACCATCACGAGAGTTTAGCCTCAATGGGCGTAGCATACTGCTACTCTTCTATTGGCCAAGTTGGGTCATTTAAGGTTCTAAGGTCAGTTGGTGCTTAATAACTCCTCAGAAGACCCATATTCTCCTCGTTGCGACACAAGGGATATCAGTACAGACCAAGGTGTCACACCAACGTAGCCACTACTTCACCCATGTCGGTCTACGCCGGACAGGTCCCTCACAGCTTATGCTACCTAACAGGGTATCCCCAGATCCGGGTTAGGATCTATAGAACTCCCAAGACAGTCCCACAATAATAAAGCAAACAAGTCAAAGCAATTGAAAACACAAGTGATCTTAGTCCTAAGGTACACCTCACTTTAAGATTAGTGTCCCCAGCAGAGTTGCCAGTTCTGTGATCGGTGGATCTGGAACTGACTGTTTAACGCTGGTTCGCGAAATGTCGCGGAAGCAAGAGTCGCCACCGTCTTTTATTTTCTCCAACATGGACAGGACAAAAGCACAGCAAAATTCCTTATGAGATAGTTTCTCGGTTCGGGAGGTAGATTTATAGAAAGGGAAGGTGTTAGCACCCTTTCTATCCATGGTTATCCATGGGCTCTTAGATACTTGCTCATTGTGTTTTCAAAATGTTTGTTTGCTTTTCAAAGTGGGAGTGGGTTTGAAAAAAGTTTCGTTTAAAGATTTCAGATCGACTCTTGTATCAGTCCTCAAGAGTGTTTGAAAAATTGTTTTGAAAGCTTTTGGAAAAGTGTCGGTGTGAAAAGTATTTTGATTTGTTTTGAAATAGAGCAAGTATCTATGAGTCATCTACCTACCCTAAGGAATTAGGCTATGTAAATGTCCTTAAGGTAGTGCCATCCAACCATTGAGAGGTAGGTAGCACCACCGTTGGAGGTGTTCGGGTCAATTTGTTTGTAGGGACAGTGTGGTCACCGGAGCAACAGTAGGACACCTTATAAGCTACCCTTATGCCATGTTCATGGACATAAGGACTTACTAAAACGTCCTATACTCGACGACCACGTTTCGAGGGGCAAGGCAACAGTGAGGCGTACCCTAAGAGTGGTGTGTGAATTTGTGTATTATTTTCAGTTATATTTTATCTTGTCATGCATTGGGTGAGCTACGCTTTGATTTTATTTGAGCCATTCATTCTTTCATGTGATTAACAGTTTAAAGGTATGTAGGCATGTGGGACTTGTTTGGACCCTTGGAAACTTCAATTTCTTTGTCAGAACCAAAACCCTAATTTTTGACTGTTAGGAGGCTATTGGATTGTGCAACCCTTGAGAGATTTTGAACCTTGATCTTGGCAAATCTTGAAGAACATGGGAGGGCAAATTTTGGGGTACAACAACAGGCTTTCCTTTTCTTTTTTTCTTTTGCTAACCCCTGACTACTTTTGCACCCCTGGCCCATTATTTTCTTTATTATTTTATTTTATTTTCTATTTTTATTTTTATTTCATATTTTCTTTATTATTTTTATTATTATTATTATTATTATTATTATTATTATTATTTTACTAAAAAATATAAAAATATTTTTATTTTATTATTTATACTTATATATTTTATTTTCTTCATAAAACAAAAGACTAAAAAACATTTTTTTAATAAATTTGATTTCTTTTTTTAATAATTAATATTTAGATAATTAGGTTTAATTATTATATTATTCTCTTATAAACTAAAATTAACTTAGAACTTAGGTTTCTTTTTTATTAACTAATCTTTATTTTTATTTTCATTAAGTTAAGACCTTTAACAAAAACCCTAAAAATCATTTTTTAACTCAATTCTTTTCTTAATTAGTTTAAATTTAATTTTGTTTAATTTTAATTAATAATTTTCTCTCTTAATCAGGATTAAAACCCTTTCATAAAAAATCAAACAAAAATCATTTCTTTTTCCATTTGCATTTGTATATTATTATTAATTTAATTGTTGTACATTTATTCAATATGGTTGTAATAGATAATTAGGTTTAATTTTCTTGCAAAATCACCATTTATAAATTTGTACACCCCCTCCCCCAATGATGTAATAGCTTTGTATTTTTAATTTCCGCAATTTATCGCTTTATATAAAAATGCTAGTAAGTTAGGGTTTGTATGGCAAGATAAAATCAATAAGTTAGCAAACCCTAATTCAAGACAAAACAATGCATGTAAATCAACACATTTGCACACTTGCACCCTTAGGGTAATTCCACTTTGTTGCCTTATAAAAATGGCCATGTTATGCATGTGGGATATCTTAGAAAAAAGCAATCAAAAATACAAGATCATAGTCCCTCGATGACGCTATCAATGTTGCCTTTCAAAATGACCTTAGTCCCTCAATGAGAATTGCTAAGATATTTCACAACATTGCTATCATGGCTATACGATGACCCATGCCCGTCCCTTTACATCAAAATATAAGACTTCTTACCAAATCAATGGTAAGATAGTGTTGTACCCCAAAATTTTCCCTCTCATTTATCAAGATTTTCCTCACAAGACTTCCTGGACTCAAGACAAAATTAGGGTTTGGTCAGCTCAAGACATCTCATCTTGCACTGATACCCAAAAATTAGGGTTTGAGTTTGCACAAGGATTTTTGGACCAACAATGCTTCATGTGACTTTCATACATCATGTTGGACCCCTAAGATTGCTCATGTTAAGTTTCAAGCCTTGAATCACATTTTTTATCAGTCAATTGGACAGTTGATCTAAAAATCAGCTGTATTGGGGAAAAAGTCAACCAGGGCCAATTCACAGCCAAACTTCATAATTTTTGATCCACAACAACATTTTAGACTCATATGTACAATTTGATCAAGTTTGGATCACAACTCCTCAAGAATTTTGATCAAATCATCAAAAGGGCAAAATGATCAAAATTAAGGTTTTGACTGAGAAAGGGCAATTTCTGATTTTTAACCTAGCCAATGACCAATTGAGTTCAAACATGATTTCAAGGGCTCAATGGCATCATCTTGACCTAATCACATAGTTCAAAATATCTCAAGTTCATTGGATTGACAGATGAATTTTGCAGTCAACTGATCAAAAGTCAACTGTACACTGAAAAGTCAAACTTTGACTTTTTGGTCAAAATCAAGTGCCAAGGGTCATAATTCATCAAGATATGTCACAATATGAAACTTGTTCACCAAGAAACTCAAAATTGCAAATTAGGGTTTTGAATTTGAAAATTTTCATAACTTAGAATTTTTCTAAGTATGGAAATTTTCTTATTTTTCCCCCAAATTTTCACCACTTTTTCACCATGATGCATTTTGATTCAAAGAAAACTTCCAACATGAAATTTGTAGTCCTCCATGAAATATACAACTTTTATTCACAAACTTCTCCCAAAAGATGCTTGTATCTCAAGTTATGAATTTGTGAACATAGGTCCATAAACTAAATAACTTGGTGAAAATTTGCCCTAATTTAG
This sequence comes from Vicia faba, assembly GCA_948472305.1. NCBI lineage: Eukaryota > Viridiplantae > Streptophyta > Magnoliopsida > Fabales > Fabaceae > Vicia > Vicia faba. Next base: position 231,589,315 of record OX451741.1, on the reverse strand, counting down.
GCAGGTTTTTGACCCAACTTCATGGACATTTTTCTCCTAGTTCCAAGAGGTATCTCAAAATGCATTTCAAATATGGTTTATAGAGCATATTGCAAGCTTTCCAAAATGTCGAGGAACTCTCCAAGATCATTTGTGGTTAGGGAGAATCGAAGAAGAGAAATTGGCATTTTGTCACTTTTGATCAAGCCATTTTTACAAGGCATCAAGTTGCAAATCCATTCCATGCAGTTTGTACATTGCTTTACAGGTCCTAAACTCATTCTACACTCCATAATTAAATGATAACTCAGAAGATAAAGACTTTATTTTGGCTTTTGGAACATTGTACAAGAGATAATTCCATTAATGGCATAAAGGGCACATTGCCATTTTCATAAAGTGAGCTTTTGTAACTTTATCATTCTTAAGACTTGGAGCTGTCCCTTTGGTGCAGGCAATTTTCACAGATCTTAATCAACTTGTACAAGTCCTTTGCAGCTCACAAGCAAGCAAGGACAAGCCTGTTAGCATGGTCACTTCAACTTTTCTTCAAATGCAAGAAAAGTTACAAAAAGGGCTAGAACTTGTACAACTAGTAAGAGTGGACGTTGTATCCATTCTATACAAATATACCAAGTCATTACAATGTTGGACACGAATTGATAGCATCCAAAACACTCACAAGCTCAAAAACATCATTTTTATGCCCAAACATTGTAGTTCTGCAAAATCATTGCCAACTTCATTTGTGCTCGTGCGTTTTGTGGATTGACATTTGAAACACCTTCTACACATCATACTAAAGCTATCCAAGCCTTTACATTGTTGTTGTAACCCCTATTTCAGCCATTTCTATTTTCACTTTTGGAGTTTGCAACTTGACTTCTACAGAGAGTTCTGGCCATCCACAAAGCAAGCTAGGTGTTGGAATAGCTTGAAGGAAGTTCAAGGAAGCTCACACGATCCTTAGGCCTCACTAAAAGTCCCCACATTGTCATATCCAAATCCAGTTGAAGGAGGTATTTTTCAAAACTCTATCTCTCTATTTAGGCATCCTCAAGCCACGATTTGTGAAGCAAAAATGTAGTCCTTAACATGGTGAAGCTGTACATATGCATACTTGTCATTTATATTAACTGAGCTAAGAGAATTTGAAGCTTGAAGTTGCTGAAATATTTAGGTCACAATTTAGGGCCATTAAAATTCTCCATGATCTTTGAGAGTTAGGTTACAAATTTTATATCATTGGAATCGTGAGATTAAATGCTACATGTTTTATGTTATGAGTTTTTGTTTTTGTGCAAGCATCTGAGAGTTACAGGTTGAAGCATATACGCGCGCGCAAAGATGGATGGAGGATAGGGATGACTTGCCTTGGGCCTTTGGCGCGCCTGGGCCTTCTGCTTTGATTTTCACACCCCCTGACCACTATTTGCACCCCCTGATTCTTATTTTATATTTTTTGCATTTTTTTTATATTTTCATGTTTATTGCTTTTAATCATTTTTTCTGAACTTTAAAAATCCTAAAAAAATAATTAGATTTTTTTTTGCAATTTTATTTTTTATTTTATTTTTTTTTCACATGGAAAATAGTTTATTTTAATAAATAGAACTTATTTTCTTATAATAAATTGTAAATACATTTAAAAATACTATACATTTTTTATTTTATTATTTTACACATAAAATATTTATTTTCTCATACATATTTAATTTTTGATATTGACATATAATATTATTTTTTATTTTCTTGTACAAAAAATGGACAAAATAAATAATAGGAAACATATTTTTTCTTTTAATCAAAAATTAGGGTTTCACCCTTCCAAAAAATAAATAATATTTTTCCTTGTTTCTAGGGTTTAATTAATTATTTTTCTCATACAAAAAACCAAGTACAAAACATATTTTTACATAAAATACATTTGCATTGCATTTTAATACTTGTTTATTTATTTAATTCGCACAATATTGAATTGGGTTGTAATAGTATTTTTAGGGTTTATTTTGTGCAATATCCCCATTCAAAAACTTGTATCCCCCCTCCCATAATAATTGTTGTAATATCTTAGTTTACATTTATGCAATTTATCGCATTTATACCATGTTTAGTAAACTAGGGTTTGCATGACAAGACCCAAAACAAAACAAATAGAAAAGACCTAATACAAGACAAATCAAATGCATGTAAAATGACACACATTGCACACAAGCACCCTTAGGGTTTCTCCCACTTGGTTGCCTAAACAAAAATAGCCATGTTACGCACGCGAAGTATTTTGGCATAATAAAACAAAAATAAGATCATAGTCCCTCGATGACGCTATTCAAAAGGTTGCCTAAAACAAAATGATCTTAGTCCCTCAAACATGCTAAGATACTTGGCAATATTGCTATCATGGTCATACGATGACCCATGCCCGTTCCGTTTACATCCAAAGATAGGGTTGTTTACCAAATCAATGGTAAATCAACAATGTCAAAGGAATAAAAATGCACAAGAAAGACTTTTGAGTAGGTAGATAGCTTCTAGTTACTTGATCAATTTCAAAACAATCCTTTCTATTTTCAAAAACAAACACAGACACATTTCAAAACATTTTCAAAACATCTTACAAAACATTGAAACATTTTTCAAAAGACAAACATCTTTGTATACATTCTTACGAACGAGAATCATTACAAAGATTGCCTAAACAAAGACCTCTTTTCAAAATACTTTCAAAACCACACAAAGCACCATTTTAAACAATTCAAAGCAAAGCAAGTGATCTAAACAAGTAACTAAGAGCCCATGGAAAACCATGGATGAAAAGGGTGCTAGCACCTTCCCTTTTCATAATCTACCCCCCGAACTCAAGAAAACATCTCAAAGGTCTTTCTTGTGCTTTTTTTACCTTTCCTTTTGGATAAAAGAAAAGTCAGTGGCGACTCTTGCTAACCGCAATATTTGCAAACACAAACGCAAACCTCAAGTCAGTTCTCCCACCGCATCACAGAACTGGCGACTCTGCTGGGGAGATTCTAAAAGTGGTGTTACCTTAGGGTTTTAGATCACCTTTATTTGCTTACATTTGTTTGACTTGTTTGCTTTACATTTTGGTTCTATTGTTTGGGTTTTGAATCCTCCACCCAGATTGGGAAACATTATAGGTAAATAGCAATACATTGTGGAAATTGTGCGGGGTATACCGACATGGTCTAAGCAATAACTATGTTAGTGCGACATATTTGTGGGTACCGGTAGCCTTTGAGTCAATCAAAGAGAATACGGGGCCGCTGAGTGATATCGTGAAGCACTAATGAACTTCTAGAACCTTTACTTGACCAACTTGGACTTTTAGGATGTAGTGAGATGACCGACTTTGGTGCAGTACGAAGTTGGTAGATACTCGATACTACACTCATTGAGGGTTGGTTCCTTGGAATATTTCAGTCGCCAGTAAAGAGGCTTGAATTGAAACAATGAACAAGGAAACAATACAGTGATATTGAGCTCCTTAGAACCCGGTTACTATTACTAGGACAGGTTGAGCCAACTAAACTTCAAGAGGGTACTTACCTTGAAACCCCATGCAAGCCTAAACTAGGAACTTGTGTGATTTTCTTGTACATATATACTTGTGCATAACATCATGAGCATCATATGCATCCACTAAACATTTCAAGGATTTTGGAGATTCATCTTTGTTCTTGTTTTGTAGGTTATGGATTCACTTCGCAGGAAAACTGTCCAAATCAACCTTGTAAGAATTCCTCCACAACTCAAGGAGATAGCTTCAAGGATTCCTGAGAATTCTCCATTCACTGAGAGGCATGGTCGTCTACTCAACTTGGTCACTTCCAACACAGAGGAGGATATGCTGAAAATTATCTTCCAGTTCTTTGACCCTTTGCATCATTGCTTCACATTTCCTGACTATCAACTTGTGCCCACTTTGGAAGAATTCTCTCAACTTCTGAGGATTCTTATTCTCAACCAACTACCCTTCAACGGTACGGAAAGAGATCCAAAGCCAGAAGAGATTGCTCAAGCCCTACACTTGCACTCATCTGATGTCACAACTCATTGGGAAATTGTAAGTGGTGTCAAAGGCTTCTTGTCAAAGTTTCTGTTTGAGAAGGCCCAAAGTTGTTGGAATTCTCTAGACTTGCAAGCTTTTGAGGAGATTGTAGCTCTTCTCATCTATGGGATGGTATTGTTCCCTAACCCTGACCAACTCATAGATGTAAGCGCCGTCAAAATCTTCATGTCTCGCAACCCAGTTCCTACATTGCTTGGGGATATCCTTCACTCTTTTCACACTCGTACAATGAGGAAAATAGGTTTTCTTATGTTTTGTACTACTCTCTTAGCAAGGTGGTTTATTTCTCATCTTCCCCAATCAGTCTTGAAGAATGAGCAAGGTTTGAGGTGGTCACAAAGGTTAATGACACTTAACCATTCAGATATTCATTGGTGTTCTCGATCCAAAGAGAATGTCATCATCATTGACCGTTGTGGGGAATTTCCTAATGCACCTCTACTTGGCATCAGGGGAGGAATCACCTACAACCCTTGCTTGGCTCTAAGACAGTTTGGTTATTCCCGAAGGGATGGACCACATGACATGCTGATTCAGGGATTAGTTTTCGACTACGACAACGACGACCAAGGACTCCATCAGAGATTCATCCGAGCTTGGAGGATGCCCAACAAGGTGGATAGCAAGACTCTGGGACACAAGAATTCCATCCCTCTTGAGCCTTACCTCAAGTGGGTACGAACCCGCGCCCAAAGTCTTATGATGCCTTACCTCTCCATTCTCCCAGTGATTATAGAGCCTGTTAAGGAAGGAGAGGTTCCATACACCATCCTACATCCTGACATGCCAACATCACTCGAAGACCTACAAAGGAGTTGGATGCAGATCAAGGGAGAGCGCGATACTTTCGAAGCCCAATTCTACGCAAGTGAGAAGAAGGTTTTGGAACTCACTCGGCTACTTCACGAAGAGCAGACTCTCAACACCTACATTGCACCAAAGAGGATGTGCAACGTCTTTTTAACTTAGAGTTTTGTATTATTTTTCCCAAGGGGCATTGATGTACTCACAATTCTATTAATATGACATGTGTTTCTTTTTTGTTTAAAACAAATTTGAATTTCTAAATCCTTGAAAGCATTGCATGAACACATATAATTCATCATAAGCATAAACAGGTCTTCACACCAAGTTTCCTCATCTCTCTGCTGTTTATTTCAGCAAGATGGATCTTGAATAAACGGTCAAAGATTTGCAAGCTCAGAATTCACAATTCCAACAGTTGCTCATGACCCTAGCCAAGGGGCAGGAGGAGCTGAAGACTTTGCTAGAAAAAGAAAAAGAGAAAAAGAAGAAGTAGCCAACTGGTGTGATTATCATGGGCAGAAGATTTCAGGGACAAGCCAGAAGGACCTTGGAATTCCCATCAACATCTGAGGAAGGGGAAGGAAAAGGAAAAAGAACGACAATGCCATCAGATTCTGAAGCAGAAGAAGAGGAGGAAGAGGACTACTCTGAACAACAATACCCTCCGGCCGATGACAAATACAAACACCTGGAAGAGCGCCTAACCGCTATGGAGATCCAGAGAGTACCAGGGCTGGATTTTGAGGAATTAGGGGTGGTGTCAAGAATAGTAATCCCTCCAAAGTTTAAGGTGTCATTGTTTGCCAAGTATGATGGGGTGTCTTGTCCTAAAATGCACCTCAGATCCTATGTCAGGAAGATTCAACCACATTCTGCTGACAAAGACCTGTGGGTCCACTTTTTCTAGGACTGTTTATCGGGAACGCAACTTGATTGGTTCTACCAGTTGGAGAGGGCTGATGTTCATAATTGGGAAGACTTGGCAGCAGCCTTCTATAAATAGTATCAATACAACGCCGACTTGGCGCCAACCCGTACTCAGCTACAGAGTATGGCTATGGCTTCCAATGAGGGCTTTAAAGACTACGCCCAAAAGTGGAGGGATCTAGCCGGAAGGTGGAAACCACCTTTATCTGAAAGAGAGTTAGTGGACATGTTCTTGGGAACTATTTCAGGCCGTTTCTTTAATCATCTGATTGGAAGCTCCTCTGCAGGGTTTACCGAATTGATTCTAGCTGGCGAAAGAGTGGAGGCTGGTATAAGAAATGGGAAAATTCAGAAAGACGCGTCTGCCTCAGCTGCTGTAAAAAAGCCCTTCATAGGAAGAAAGGAAGTATCTGCTGTCTATTCATAGAGAAATCAGGGAAGAACCGAGCACCGACCAACGGTGGGGGCCGTTATGATTCCGAAGCCTGCATCAGACCAGCCAAGAGCTAACCAGCAAAGGGTAGAAAGGCCAGTTCGGCAATTTACCAAGATTAACATGACTCCAGCCCAAGTTCTACCACATCTCCTGAAATTGAATCTGGCCACTTTGAAAGAGGCCCCAAAGAATCCTAATACTACTTCTCCACATTACCATCCCAACGCCAGATGCGCATACCATTCTGAAAGTCCAGGGCACGACACCAACAACTGTTGGGCTCTGAAGAATAAGATTCAAGATCTGATAGACGCAAAGGAAGTTGAGTTTGAAGCGCCTTAGAAACCGAATGTTATTTCCGCTCTGATGCCGAGGCATGGTCACAATGCCAACGCTATTGAAGAAGATCTGTTTGTTGCTACCGTGGATGAACTGTTAACTCCTCTCCCGATTTTCAAGTTGAATTTGTTAAAAGCTGGCATCTTCCCAGGTTGTGACGAAGACTGCCCTGTTTGCCTGTCCTCATCATTTGACTGCCCTCTGTTGAAGAAAGGAATCCAACAACTGATTGATAATTAAGAAATTTTGTTTGAGAAAACTCCTGTTTCACCCGTTCCAGTGAAAGAAGTTTCAATAATAACCATCTACGCCAATCCTTCCAGGGCCCCTAAAAGACCCGTTAGGATTACACCTGCTCCGAAGAATGCTCCGCTCAAGATTACAATGCCCGGGCCTGCCCCATACAAATCAGATAAATCAGTACCATGGAATTATGGTGGAGAAATCTACTATCATGGTATTAAACAGATTGAATTGACTGCTGAAGAAGAAAGCTCCAAAGAGGATAATCCCGACGTCAGTAACATTGCCGGAATAAGCAAGATCACCCCCAATGGTAGGATTTTCTCTCCAGAGATTGCTCCTCCAACGACAGTCTTTGGACCCGTGGCCATTCCGAAGATTTCCTCTACACCGGTAATTGTACCTGCAAGTGTACCCTACAACAAAGAAAATACAATTTCTATCTCTGCTTTCACTGCTGAGAATAAAGGAAAGAATGTTCAAGAGGAGCCTGTCCAGACGAAGGCTCAATCACTAGCTATTCCTGAAATATCCAAGAAGGAGATGGAAGAAATCCTGAGGATCATTAAGAAGAGTGATTATGATGTGGTTGAAAATTTGGGGCAGACCCCTTCCAAGATCTCTATGCTAGCCCTGCTGTTGTGCTCTGAAGCACATGCCAAAGCTTTGGTAAAATTTCTGAAGACAACTCACGTGCCGCAAGAGACGTCTACTGACCAGTTCCAAGACTGTGTGGCCAGTTTGACAACTGATAATGGCTTGGGCTTCTCCGATGCTGACTTGACACCTCGAGGGAGAAAACACAACAATGCATTACATGTCTCAGTGGAGTGCAAAGGAACAACCCTAGCTCATGTCTTGGTTAATACCGGATCATCTCCGAACGTCTTGCCGAAAAAAGCCCTTGATAGATTGGATTGCGAGGGGCTGACTTTAAAACCCAAAAACATAGTGGTAAGAGCTTTTGATGGATCGAAGAGGATGGTCCGTGGGGAGGTGGACATCCCAATCAAGGTGGGAACTCAGGTTTTCAATTCAACATTCTACGTGATGGACATCCGTCCTTCTTACTCTTGTCTGTTGGGACGCCCCTGGATCCACAATGTCGGTGTCGTCACCTCCACCTTGCATCAAATGCTCAAGTACCCCGTCCAAGGGAAGATCATAATTGTCCATGGGGAGAAGGAGTATATGATTAGTCATCTGAATTCCTTCCGTTATGTGGAGTTAGATGGCGAGTTCATAGAGACCCCTTTCCAACATTTTGAAGAAGTCTCTCCAGAAGTAGCAGCGACCAAGGCGGTATCCTCGATTCCTAAGATCACAAGACCTCTACCTCAGATGTCATCTTTGAAGGATGCAATAGCAGTAGTGGAAGAAAGGGGGTGCATAATCTGGGGGCAGCTTCCAGACATTCCTTACAAATCAGACAAGTTCGACTTGGGGTTTACTTCGACTGGTCAGAAGGCTGTGCGCCGCGCCCGTGCCAGAGGGCCACCTGTGAAGATCAGCCACCAAGGGGTTAATGCACTAGAGGACAATGAAGAGGAAGGCAGCTTGGAAGATTGGATATTTCCTACTGTCAGCGGAGGACTTTGCAACTGGGAAGCCAAAGACTTCATCTCGATAACTTTCATATCACAGTAATTTATCTTTTACATTTCTGTTGGACTGTAATAATTCACAAACAATTCGTACTTTAAAAAACCTTGTGTCTTACCCGAGGCACAATGGACCATTTGTAAGGGTTTTTATTTCATCTACATATGTCATTCAATGAATCATGGACGCTTTTTCATATATAAACCTTTTTGTGCTCATTGTTTTTCTTTTATATTTTATTGTTTTAAGATGGCTATACCCTTACACACACCCACACTCACAAATGCAGTTACCCTTCCATTCCGGATCCCATGGGTAACAATACCGCTATAGCCTTCAGTGACTCTGAAGATCTGATCTACCAAGCCGAATATGAAGGAGAGGAAGATTGTGAGGTGCCAGGGGAATTGGCCAGACTACTACAACAAGAGGAAAGAGCAATTCAGCCTCATGAGGAGCAGTTGGATACAATCAACTTAGGTACTGAGGATGATAAAAAGAAAATCAAAATAGGTTCCAATCTAGAGCCGAGTGTTAAGGAGCGCCTGATTCAACTATTGCATGATTATGTTGAGATCTTTGCCTGGTCATACGAAGACATGCTGGGACTCGATACAGACATCGTGGTACACCGTCTACCCACCAGAGAAGACTGTCCACCAGTGAAACAAAAGGTCCGCCGCATGAGACCTGACATGTCAGAAAAGATCAAAGCAAGAGTTATGAAACAGTTCAATGCTGGATTTCTGGCTGTTACTTCTTATCCTCAATGGGTGGCCAACATTGTTCCCGTGCCTAAAAAGGACCGAAAAGTGAGAATGTGCGTGGATTATAGAGATTTAAACAGGGCCAACCCTAAAGATGATTTTCCACTTCCACACATCGTCATTCTGGTTGACAATACAGCCCAGCACAAAGTATTTTCTTTCATGGACGGATTCTCAAGCTATAACCAGATCAAAATAGCACCTGAGGACATGGAGAAAACAAAGTTTGTCACACAATGGGGTACGTTATGCTACAAAGTGATGCCATTCAGACTGAAGAATGTCGGGGAAACCTATCAACGCGCCATGGTACCTCTGCTTCATGATATGATACATCATGAGATAGAGGTCTACGTAGATGACATGATAGCCCGATCACAAACTGAAGAAGAACACCTTGATCACTTGCAAAAGCTGTTTGTCAGATTGAAGGAGTACAAGCTAAGACTGAATCCGAACAAGTGTACATTCAGAGTCCGGTCCGGTAAACTCTTAGGTTTCATTGTTAGCAACAAAGGCATCGAGGTTGATCCTGCCAAAGTCAAAGCTATACAAGAAATGCCTGCTCCTCGCACTGAGAAGGAAGTCAGGTTTTTTGGGACGCTTAAACTACATTGCTAGGTTCATTTCTCACCTAACGTCTACTTGTGAACCAATCTTCAAGCTGTTGAAGAAAGATCAAGTGGTCAGATGGAACGATGAATGTCAGGTTGCTTTCGATAAAATCAAGGAGTATTTGCTAGAACCTCCTGTCTTGATGCCACCCGTCGAAGGAAGACCGCTAATCATGTATATGACTGTCTTAGAGAATTCAATGGGGTGCGTACTGGGGCAGCATGACGAGTCTGTCCGAAAAGAGCACGCCATTTATTACCTAAGCAAAAAGTTTACTGACTGTGAAACCAGATATTCACTGCTCGAGGAAACTTGCTGCGCTTTGGTATGGGCTGCTCGCCGGCTAAGGCAGTATATGTTGACTCATACCACTTTGCTGATATCTAAGATGGATCCGATAAAGTACATATTTGAGAAGCCTGCTATGTCTGGGAGGATAGCTAGATGGCAGATGATCCTAACAGAATACGACATACAGTACACGCCCCAAAAAGCTATAAAGGGAAGTGTGCTAGCTGATCATCTGGCCCATCAAGCTGTAGAAGATTACCAGTCCATGAAGTTCGACTTCCCTGACAAAGACATCATGACATTGGACAACATTGAAGAAATTAGACCGTATGACGGACCTGAACAAGGATCCTGATGGACCTTGTACTTTGACGGGGCATCCAATGCACTTGGTAACAGTATCGGTGCGGTGCTCATATCTCCAGAAGGATGCCATACTCCTTTCACTGCCAGACTTTGCTTCAACTGTACGAACAACATGGCAGAGTACGAGGCATGCATCTTTGGTCTCAAGGCTGCCATAGACTTGGGAATCAAATTTTAGATGTGTTTGGGAACTCAGCTTTGGTCATCAGTCAGATCAAAGGAGAGTTGGACACTAAGCATCCAAACCTCATCCCTTACAAAGAACATGTTTTGACATTGTTACCACATTTCGAGCAGATTACCTTTGAGCACTTCCTGCGAGAAGAAAATCAGCTAGTAGATGCCCTAGCTACGATGTCATCTATGTTTAAACTTGATTGGGATAATGAGGCTCCCCAGATCACCATTGAACGGATGGACAAACCGACACACTGTCACGAGATTAATACCTAAGAAGTAGTGGACCAGCCTTGGTTTCATGAAGTCAAAAGGTATCTCGAGGCTCAAGAATACCCAGAAGGAGCTTCAGTCAATGAAAAAAAGTTCTTAAGGAGATTCTCAGCTAAGTTCTTCCTAAGTAATGGTATCCTGTACAAACGCAATCATGATTCTATTCTGCTCCGTTGTATGGACAAGATTGAAGCTGAAAAGATCATGGCTGAATTGCATGAGGGTACCTTTGGCACTCACTCTAGTGGGCATACGATGGCTAAGAAGATCCCGCGGGAAGGCTATTACTGGTCTACCATGGAAGCTGACTGCTATCAACACTCCCGGACATGCCATAAATATCAAATTTATGCGGACAAGGTGCACGTGCCTCCGGTTCCTCTAAATGTCCTAACAGCTCCTTGGCCCTTCGCTATGTGGGGAATCAACATGATTGGAGAGATCAAGCTTACATCTTCCAATGGACACCGCTTCATTCTGGTGGCCATTGACTACTTCACCAAGTGGGTCGAAGCAGCTTCTTTCGCATCTGTTACTAAGAATGTTGTTGCCCGCTTCATCAAGCAGAACCTTATTTGCCGGTACGGTATCCCCGAAAGGATCATCACTGATAACAGTATGAACCTTAACAATACTATAATCACCACCTTGTGTGAGCAGTTCAAGATTCAACATCACAATTTATCCCCCTATCGGCCAAAGATGAATGGTGCAGTCGAAGCTGCTAACAAAAATATCAAAAATATCATACAAAAGATGATAGTCACCTACAAGGACTGGCATGATATGTTATCGTTTACTCTCCACGGGTACCGTACCACGGCTCGCACGTCAACTGGGGCAACACCCTATTATTTGGTTTATGGCATGGAGGTTGTTTTACCTATCGAGGTGCAGATTCCCTCTCTGAGAATCATGAAGGATGCAGGTTTGAGTGAAGACGATTGGATCCAGACCCGGCTTGATCAGCTGAACCTGATTGACGAAAAGAGACTTACTGTTGTTTGCCACGGTCAGACGTATCAAAAACGGATGATCAAGGCTTTCAACAAGAAAGTCAGACGCCAGATATATCAAGATGGAGATCTAGTGATCAAGCGCATCATTTTGCCACAAAGTGATCCCATGGGAAAATGGACTCCTACCTACGAAGGACCATTTGTAATCAAGAACATCTTTTCTGGTGGGGCAATGATCCTAACCACCATGGACGATGACGACCTACCACACCCTGCGAACGCAGACATAGTCGAAAGATACTACGCATAAAAGACCTGCTAGGTTGACACACCTAGGCAAAACAAGGGCATCCCGGCGAACCAAAGAGGTTCGGGAAAAAATTAGGGATAAAATAAAAAAATCTGTACACCCGGCAAGTTGAAAACCCGAAAGGGCGGCTTGGGCAAAAAAGGGTTTCCCGGTGGACTGAAAACCCAAAAGGGCGGTCCAGGCAAAAGTTAGGGAATTAAAGCGTATGACTATGTCTCGTCGGATCACTTTAAGGACAATCTCTTCACTGACAAACTCTGAGCTTCTGATTAATCCAATCATCTTCGGATGAAGCAACAGATGGATAAGATATTCAGAGATACGAAGGCTATAGCGGAATGGGAACCCCATGGGATTTTTTACACATAGCTATCTTTCTTTGTATAAATTTTTCTTACTTTTATGGCGCCATCCTCTTACTAGGATGTCTGTCTCCTTTGTACAAAATACTTATTCAAAGTAAATACAAAGATATCTCTTTCAAAGTACAAAAAACTACTTGCCACTTGTGTTTTTATGTGCAAAAAACGTCTAATGATTCATTAATGAACATATGCATTTGAACATAATTACTGTTTACAAATAAACAGGATGGAAGAGAACAATTACTGTCAGACTGAAAGGATAGGAAAACGTCTTTAGGCTATTCCATGAGTAATCCCTACAGTACATCATCTAGATCCCCCAGCGGAGCTAAAATTTCAAACCCTTAATCCCCATCAGAGTTAAAACTTCAAACTCCCAATCCTTAGCAGAGCCAAAACTGCTAATTATCAATCCCCAGCGGAAACCATTCAGTTTCTTCAAATTCCCCAGCAAGTTGTCTTGAAGTCTGAAAATCAACCAGATAACAGTTAACTTTTGTCTCTCCCCAACCTAGGATAATTCCCCAGTAGAGTGGCAGACAACCCAAACTCCTGGACCTACTCCCCAGCAGTAAGCCTTCTTCCCCACATAGTTTTCATTTCTCCCCAACAGGTTGAAGATTCTCTTTACTAATTCCCCGCAGAAGTCATCAAAGTTTTCTTTATTCCCCAGCGGAACAAGGATTCCCATTGTGTAATCCCCAGTAGAAGTCATCAAATTCTCTGGATTCCCCAAGCAGATTACTCAAGCAGTATATGGCATTGCTTGCAACAGAATTTTTATCAAATACTCTAACTTCAAGACATGAAGGATCCCTATATCCCCAATAGTCGCCAAGGATTTCTTATCCTCAGCAGTCAAGGATTTATTTCCCCGACAGAAGTCAAGGATTTATTTTCCCCGGCAGCAGTCAAGGATTTATTTTCCTCAGTAATACAGCAAATCAGCTTACATGCGCATACATTACATCCATATATCATAAGCGTTGATAAAGTGCATATATCGCATCATACATTTCATGCAACATAACTTTGTGTTTCAACTAACATTTTACCCTTTTCAGGATAAGATTAACAGCTACAGTTTAACAATATGCAATCATGATATAGTACAGATACACTCAATACACGGAAGTCATTCTGCTACTCATTCAGACTCGACATTCAAGTTCAGATAAACTCCAAACGCGGAAGTCATTTTGTCACCTATTCAAGATACAATCCAGATACACTCCAGACACAGAAGTCATTCTGTCACTTATTCAGATTCAGCTCAGATACGCTCCAGACACGGATACCATTCTGGCCCTTATTCAGATTTCAAGCTCAGATACAGTTTGGATACACTCCAGACACAGAAGTCATTCTGATACTCATTCAGATTCAGTTCTCAGATACAGTACAGATACACTCCAGATGCGGAAGTCATTCTGTTACTACTTCAGACCTCAACTTCAAGATACAATTCAGATACGCTCCAGACACGGATGCCATTCTGGCCCTTATTCAGATTTCAAGTTCAGATACACTCCAAGCATGGAAGTCATTCTGTCACTTATTCAGATTCCAGATCAGATACGCTCCAGACACGGATGCCATTCTGGCTCTTATTCAGATTTCACACTCTTGATACAACTCAGATATGCTCCAGACATGGATGCTATTCTGTTTCTCATTCAGATTTCAGTCTCCAGATACAACTCAGATACGTTCCAGACGCTGACACCATTCTGATACTTATTCTTCTGACTTACAACTTACAACTCATCAAACACTCTTGGATGGCATCTACAAGACCATCTCCAACAAGATTCTATCACCTCTCCAAATGGCATCTTTAAGCCCATTCCCTCAACTACACATTATCGAGTGCAAATTTATGGGCACTCTAGTGTCCAATCATCTTTTACCTTCGAGTCACGAACGACAAAACTCGCCAATCTAACTCTTCAGGTTCAAGAAGATTTAACAGGGGAAGCTGTTTTACCCCAAAATTTTCCCTCTCATTTATCAAGATTTTCCTCACAAGACTTCCTGGACTCAAGACAAGATTAGGGTTTGGTCAGCTCAAGACATCTCATCTTGCACTGATACCCCAAAATTAGGGTTTGAGTTTGCACAAGGATTTTTAGACCACCAATATTTCATGTGACTTTCATACATCATGTTGGGCCCCTAATATTGCTCATGTTAAGTTTAAAGCCTTGAATCACATTTTTGATCAGTCAATTGGACAGTTGATCTAAAAATCAACTGTATTGGGGAAAAAGTCAACCAGGGCCAATTCACAGTCAAACTTCATAATTTTTGATTCACAACAACATTTTAGACTCATATGTACTATTTGATCAAGTTTGGATCACAACTCCTCAAGAAATTTGATCAAATCATCAAAAGGGCAAAATGGTCAAAATTAGGGTTTTGACTGAGAAAGGGCAATTTCTGATTTTTAACCTAGCCAATGACCAATTGAGTTCAAACATGATTTCAAGGACTCAATGGCATCATCTTGACCTAATCACATAGTTCAAAAGATCTCAAGTTCATTGGATTGACAGATGAATTTTGCAGTCAACTTCTCAAAAGTCAATTGTACACTGAAAAGTCAAACTTTGACTTTTTGGTCAAAATCAAGTGCCAAGGGTCATAATTTATCAAGATATGTCAAAATATGAAACTCGTTCACCAAGAAACTCAAAATTGCAAATTAGGGTTTTGAATTTGAAAATTTTCATAACTTAGAATTTTTCTAAGTATGGAAATTTTCTTATTTTTTCCCCCAACTTTTCACAACTTTTTCACCATGATTCATTTTGATTCAAAGAAAACTTCCAAAATGAAAGTTGTAGTCCTTCATGAAATCTACAACTTTTCTTCACAAACTTTTCCCAAAAGATGCTTGGATCTCAAGTTATGAATTTGTGAATGTTGGTCCATAAACTAAATAACTTGGTGAAAAATTGCCCTAATTTAGGCAGGTTTTTGACCCAAATTCATGGACATTTTTCACCTAGTTCCAAGAGGTATCTCAAAATTCATTTCAAAGATGGATTATAGATAACATTGCAAGCTTTCCAAAATGTCCAAGAACTCTCCAAGATCATTTGTGGTTAGGGAGAATCGAAGAAGAGAAATTGACATTTTGTCACTTTTGATCAAGCCATTTTTACAAGGCATCAAGTTGAAAATCCATTCCATGCAGTTTGTACATTGCTTTACAGGTCCTAAACTCATTCTACACTCCATAATTAAATGCTAACTCAGAAGAAAAAGACTTTATTTTGGCTTTTGGAACATTGTACAAGAGATAATTCCATTAATGGCATAAAGGGCACATTGCCATTTTCATAAAGTGAGCTTTTGCAACTTTATCATTCTTGAGCCTTGGAGCTGTCCCTTTGGTGCAGGCAATTTCCACAGATCTTAAGCAACTTGTACAAGTCCTTTACAGCTCACAAGCAAGCAAGGATATGCCTGTTAGCATGGTCACTTCAACTTTTCTTCAAATGCAAGAAAAGTTGCAAAAAATGATAGAACTTGTGCAGCTAGTAAGAGTGGACTTTGTATCCATTCTATATAAATATACCAAGTCATTACAATGCTGGACACGAATTGATAGCATCCAAAACACTCTCAAGCTCAAAAACATCATTTTTCTGCCCAAACATTGCAGTTCTGCAAAATCATTGCCAACTTCATTTTTGCTCGTGCGTTTTGTGGATTGACATTTGAAACACATTCTACACATTATAATAAAGCTATCCAAGCCTTTACATTGTTGCTGTAACCCCTGTTTCAGCAATTGCCATTTTCACTTTTGGAGTTTGCAACTTGACTTCTACAGAGAGTTTTGGCCATCCACAAAGCAAGCTAGGTGTTGGAATAGCTTGAAGGAAGTTCAAGGAAGCTCACACGATCCTCAGGCCTCACTCAAAGTCCCCACATTGTCATATCCAAATCTAGCTGAAGGAGGTATTTTTCAAAACTCTATCTCTCTATTTAGGCATCCTCAAGCCACAATTTGTGAAGCAAAAATGTAGTCCTTAACATGGTGAAGCTGTACATATGCATACTTGTCATTTATATTAACTGAGCTAAGAGAATTTGAAGCTTGAAGTTGCTGAAATATTTAGGTCACGATTTAGGGCCATTAAAATTCTCCCTGATCTTTGAGAGCTAGGTTACAAATTTTATATCATTGGAATCGTGAGATTAAATGCTACACGTTTTATGTTATGAGTTTTTATTTTTATGCAAGCATCTGAGAGTTACAGGTTGAAGCATATACGCGCGCGCAGAGATGGCTGGAGGACAAGGATGAATTTCCTTGGGCCTTTGGCGCGCCTGGGCCTTCTGTTTTGATTTTCACACCCCCCTGACCACTATTTGCACCCCTTGATTCTTATTTTATTTTTTTTGCATTTTGTTTTATATTTTCATGTTTATTGCTTTTAATCATTTTTTCTGAACTTTAAAAATCCTAAAAAATAATTAGATTTTTTTTTGCAATTTTATTTTATTTTAATTATTTTTTTTCACATGGAAAATAGTTTGTTTTAATAAATAGAACTTATTTTCTTATAATAAATTGTAAATACATTTAAAAATACTATACATTTTTTATTTTATTATTTTACACATAAAATATTCATTTTCTCATACATATTTAATTTTTGATATTGACATATAATATTATTTATTATTTTCTTGTACAAAAAATGGACAAAATAAATAATAGGAAACATATTTTTTCTTTTAATAAAAAATTAGGGTTTCACCCTTCCAAAAAATAAATTATATTTTTTCCTTGTTTCTAGGGTTTAATTAATTATTTTTCTCATACAAAAAACCAAGTACAAAACATATTTTTACATAAAATACATTTGCACTGCATTTTAATACTTGTTTATTTATTTAATCCGCGCAATATTCAATTGGGTTGTAATAGTATTTTTAGGGTTTATTTTGTGCAATATCCCCATTCAAAAACTTGTATCCCCCCTCCCATAATAATTGTTGTAATAGCTTAGTTTACATTTACGCAATTTATCGCATTTATACCATGTTTAGTAAACTAGGGTTTGCATGATAAGACCAAAAACAAAAAAAATAGAAAAGACCTAATACAAGACAAATCAAATGCATGTAAAATGACACACATTGCACACAAGCACCCTTAGGGTTTCTCCCACTTGGTTGCCTAAACAAAAATGGCCATGTTACGCACGCGAAGTATTTTGGTAAAACAAAACAAAAATAAGATCATAGTCCCTCGATGACGCTATTCAAAAGGTTGCCTAAAACAAAATGATCTTGGTCCCTCAAACATGCTAAGATACTTGGCAATATTGCTATCATGGTCATACGATGACCCACGCCCATCCCGTTTACATCCAAAGATAGGGTTGTTTACCAAATCAATGGTAAATCAACAATGTCAAAGGAATAAAAATGCACAAGAAAGACTTTTGAGTAGGTGGATAGCTTCTAGTTACTTGATCAATTTCAAAACAATCCTTGCTATTTTCAAAAACAAACACACACACATTTCAAAACATTTTCAAAACATCTTACAAAACATTGAAACATCTTTCAAAAGACAAACATCTTTGTATACATTCTTACGAACGAGAATCATTACAAAGATTTCCTAAACAAAGGCCTCTTTTCAAAATACTTTCAAAACCATACAAAGCACCATTTCAAACAATTCAAAGCAAAGCAAGTGATCTAAACAAGTAACAAAGAGCCCATGGAAAACCATGGATGAAAAGGGTGCTAGCACCTTCCCTTTTCATAATCTACCCCCCGAACTCAAGAAAACATCTCAAAGGTCTTTCCTGTGCTTTTTTTACCTTTCCTTTTAGATAAAAGAAAAGTCGGTGGCGACTCTTGCTAACCGCAACATTTGCAAACACAAACTCAAACCTCAAGTCAGTTCTCCCACCGCATCACAGATAGCAATATCAAAGGAAATGAAGAAATGAACTAAGACTTTTGAGTAGGTAGATTGTTCCTAGTTGCTTGCTCAATTTCAAATCAAACACTCTTGCTTATTTTCAAAACAAACACCAACACTTTCAAAAACACTTTCAAAACATTTTCCAAACATGAAACATTTTCAAAAGCTCAACACTTTGTATATGTTCTTACGAACAAGAACTATTACAAATTTTTCCTAAACAAAGGCGCCTTTTCAAAATACTTTCAAAAACCACACAAAGCATATTTTCAAACAAAAGCAAGTGATCTAGCAAGCAACTAAGAGCCCATAGATAACTATGGATGAAAGGGGTGCTAACACCTTCCCTTTTCATAATCTACCCCCCGAACTCAAGAAATAATCTCAAAGGTCTTTCCGGTTCTTTTCAGCCTTTCCTTTTGGATAAAAGAAAAGTCGGTGGAGACTCTTGCTAACCGCAACATTTGCGATAAAACACAAAACACCCAAGTCGGTTCTCCCACCGTATCATAGAACTGGCGACTCTGCTGGGGAAATAATTAAAAGTGGGGTTACCTTAGGGCTAGATCACATTTATTTGCTTTCATTGTTTGACTTGTTTGCTTTACATTTTGGTTCCTTGTTTGGGCTTGTTCTAATCCTCTACCCAGATTTGGGATACCTTATAGGTAAGTAGCAATACATTGTGGAAACTGTGCGGGGTATACCGATATGGTCTAAGCAATAGTTATGTTAGTGTGACATATTTGTGGGTACCGGTAGCCCTTGAGTAGTCAAGGAGAATACGGGGCCGCTGAGTGATGTCATGAAGCACTAACTGACTTTTAGAACCTTTACTTGACCAACTTGGCCATTAGGACATAGTGAGATGATCAGCAGTCCGAAGTTGGTAGATACTCGATACTACACTCATTGAGGTTTGATTTTCTAGATATTTCGGTCGTCGTGAAAGAGGCTTGCTCTAAAACAATGCCCGAGAAGACAAATCAGTGATATTGAGATCCCTTAGAACCCGGTTACTATTTATAGGACAGGTTTGAGCCAACTAAACTTCAAGAGGGTACTTACCTATGAGACTCCATGCAAGCCTAAACCTAAGGACTTGTTTTCCTTATTTGTATATACTTACTTGTACACGACATCATAAACATCATTACATCATAGTCATTCTCGCTAACCATTTCAAGGATTTTTGGGATTTATCTTTGTTCTGTTTTGTAGGACATGGCTTCTATCCGCAAGAATACTATTCAAGTCAATATCGGAAGAATTCCTCCTTAACTCAAAGAGTTAGCATCAAGGATTCCTGAGAATTCTCCATTCACCAGAAGACATGGTCGCCTCCTAAACTTGGTTACCTCCCACACTGATGAAGATATGATGAAGGTGCTGAAGGGTGAGAAAACACTTAGGGGGGGGGGGTTGAATAAGTTTCTCTTTTTCTTTTTCTTAAAGGCTCAACAATAATGGAAAGACACGATTATTTTTATCCGGGTTCGTTTGAACTCAAACTACTCCAGTCCACCCGCCAAGGTGATTTCGCCTTTCTCAACAAGGACTTAATTCACTATAATCAACTGATTACAACCACACAACAACTGTTGTGACTAACAATGCACAAGTAATCTTACAAGTGACTAACACCACTAAGACTTAAACTAGTCCTAGTCTACTTGAGAAATCTGACCAAACTTGGTCTCTCAAGGAACAATTACAAGAGTTAAATCTTTACAGATAGTGAAACAAAATTTGCTTCTAAGAAAGCTATATCACAACTGTGATTTTTCACTAAGATTAGTATTTCACAAAGTGTATGTAAAATAATTTGTGAGCCCAGAATATTTTCACGTAGTTCTTGCTTCTTTTGAATTTGTTAAGTTGTTGGCTTGCAATAAATATTCTTTTATATATAGTAAGAAGAAAAAGAATGTTGTTGCCTTCTAAAGTGGAGAGCAATAAATGTTTGCGTGTTTGCTTGCAGTATTGCATTTTCTAATGAGCTAGTGTAGACACTTGAGTGCATGTATCCGTCTTTGCATTAAATGAGCAAACGAAATTATGTCAGAGCATGTTTCCTGATCCTTGACAAGACTTGTTAGCTTCTATGTTCTTTCAGAACTTAGCTTCACGTCTTGATTCAGAACATGCTTGCATATCTTCTTATCAACGCTTGCTTGCTAAGTACTTCTGATCAACGCTTTCTTTCAAAGTACTTCAGAATATGGAAACCTGCTAAACGTTAGAAGATTCAGAAGAATAGTTTCATATCAGAGTCAGCATCAGCACTTGTGCTAAAACAAATAGTTTTTTCATCAAAGAACTTCTTCATTTATTTTCAGCTCAGCACTTCAAAATGCTTCTGTCAGAACATTATCCGAAACAATTAAATATGTTCATCAGAGTATCAAATATATAAAATATAATTTATTGTTATCATCAAAACTCTGAGATATGATCAGAACCAATCTTGTTCTAACAATCTCCCCCTTTTTGATGATGACAAAAATATTCAGATATAGAAATAAATTTGAATAAGAGATAAGAATCTCCCCCTGAAATAAATATTTCTATAAGAAAAACTTCCTGAGAATTTTCATCAGAGCTTTGAAATTTTCTTCTGGGATTTCTTCAGCAAGTCTTTTGAAGATAATGTTCAGATGAATTAAACTTCCAGAGTTTAAGTGATACCTGCAAAATTCTTTTAAACATAGAAAGAAATCTTTGTATTTTGTTAGAATGTTTGAGACTTATTCCCATAACTGTTAATCAGAAATTAGATCAAAATACTCATTTTGTCCCCCTTTTTGGCATAATCAAAAAGTATATAAAAATAGTTGTAGAGCGTAAAAAAATTTTTTTTAATAAAAGATTCAGAGGTACAAAAAACAACAAACAAAAACAAGAAATAGAATGACACTAAGATTTCTTAGAAACAAGGGCGATAAGAAAATTCTTGATCTCAGATGAAGATTCCTCTTGTTTTATCATCCAGTTTCTGATTTCCTGGTTTGTCTGATCTTGCTTGTCCAAGCACTCATGAATAGCTTTGTTATCCCTCTTAAGCTCATTCAGAGTATCCATTATAAGTGAAGTAGGATCAGAGGATGAAGAAGCTTCAGCAGATACAGCCTTTGGAGTAGCAACCGTTGAGTTAGAACGAATAAAAGTTGAAAGAAGAGTGCCCAGATCCACCATAAGAGTTGGCACAGGTTCAGGTGCAACTTTTGCAGAAGGTTGATTCAACACAACTATTGCCAGAGGATTTGAATCTTCAGAGGCATCTTCAGATTCATCTTCTGAAATGTCCATTTGATCAGCTGAAGCATTATCAATCATCAGAGAAGACTTCTTGTCCCAAATATCAGCAGCTTCTGACTGGAAGGCATTCAAATGTTTGGAGAAGTTCTCAATCACCTGAGAATGACATAAGTCTTGCAGCTTCAGTGACTCAGCATCTAAGGTTCTTCTGAATGTTTCCCACAGAAGATCTGTTGCTGCTGGGTTCACATTTCTGGTGCAATCTGCCTTCAGTAGGTTTAACCAAGCTTGAACTTTTGTTAAAAGATTCTGAAAAAATATATTTACATCTGGCTGAATAGGTTTTGGAACATCCTTTTTGAAGGTTTTGTTTTTCAGAAATTATAGAGATTCAAAATCAACTACAGTTTTCAGAAAGTCAGTTGGTTCAGGATTTTCTGATTGTTCAGTTGTTTCAGTTTGGTCAGGTTGTTTAAAAGGTTCACGTGTTTTTGATGGATTGAGAGTTTCAGAGGGTTCATGTGTTGCTGATGGTTCAGATGGTTCATGTGATGCTGATGGTTCACAAGGTTCAGATGGATCATGTGATGGATGGAGATTATGTTCTGGAGATTGAGGAGGTGAAATGATTGGTGAGTTAGGTGTTGGAAGTTGTGGAGATGTGGGTGGTGTGACGTCAGGTGAAATTATGATTGTGTTATCAGTAGTGAGGGTAGGATTTTGTATTTTGTTCATGGCAAAGATATTTTCAGAAGGTAGGGTGAATGGTGGCTTTAGAGTGGCCAGAGGTTCGTTGATTCCTGGTATTCTCCAAGAGCCAGCATCATACCATCCAGTAGGTCTGGGTGATAAAGGTTTGGGAGGAGGTCTAGAAAGATTTTCAGCAGGAATAGATTGAGATGGTTCTGATTGGGATGGTTCTATTTGGGTTTCAGAGAAATCATCAGAGTCAAAATCACTCAAGTTTGATAAAACTTGATTTCTTTGAGGATTTTCAGCAAGAGGTTTAGAGGGTATGGTCAGGTCTATATCAATATCTATGTCACCTAAGGTTTGGGGTTCAGCAGATGTAGATATATTAACAGAATCATAAACAGTAATAGTTTCAGCAGGTGTACCTGATTTTTTCTTCTTCTCCAGAGGTCTAGCAGATGGTCCTTCAAATGCTTTCCTCTTCAATGGTTGCTGAAGAACAACGTATGAAGCAGCTTCATGTCTTCCTTGAAGCCAAGCAGGATCAATTGGTGTTCCACTTTCCTTGCAAATCTGAACGTAATGCAGGATGATGCAAGGATGATCTCCTGAGTTGAACAGTGGAAAATCAACAATTGGTATCCTCCTTCTCTTAACAGTTTCTGAAACAAAAGGAGTTGGTTCTATCAGCAGTTTGTCAATAATCTTCCTCTTCACCAAGTTCTTTCCAGTCAGAGCCTTTCCACAAGTAGGCTCTAACTCCCCCAGCAGATTTGCTTCATCCAGGTGAGCAATCAGACAATTCTCAGTTAGAATGTCTTCAATCAATCTCCCCATTGGAATCCAATTCCTTTTGGATTTAGGGTTCTTCATTCTTTCTGCTTCTCTCGTTTCTTTGACATGACCCCAGAGATGATCAAACAAGAGATAGGGTAAATCAATCTTAACATTTTTTCCAAGACAGAACAACAAGTATTATTGGTCAGCATTTATATAGTCTAGAGAACTTGTTTCCTTCCTATGATGAATGCAACCATGGATGATTCTTGCCCAGATTTTGTACTTATTTTTCAAATCTCTGACCTTTGAAGACGCTTGCCCATTTGTAAAAATTTCTGCATAAACCTTTGACATTTCCATTCTGCCACTAGAGATTCCAATTACTCCAGTTCCTTTAAAACCTAGAAGTTTCCTGATGAGATTTTTAGTAATGGAGATTTCCTTACCCATCACAAAAGAGAGGATGACTTTTGGAGAAGCAATTGAGTGTATCCAAAATTCTTTAACAAGGTGTGGAAAAACAAGACCAACTAGACGGTCAAAGAAGTTTCCCCAACCTTGAAATTCCACAGAAGGAAGAAGATCAAATCCATTTGCTTTAAGATTCTCAAAGTCCACCATTAATTCACTTATAACCTCTAATCTATCCACTGGAATGAGTGTGGTTCTCTCAGGAATGACGTACTGTTCAGCTTGGGTGTTCTCATAATGAGTAGAGGAGGAAGCTATTGGAGCACTTAGGTTGAGAGAAGAAAAATGGGTTTCAGAGAAAAATCCACAGAGACGGTTGAGTTTTGAAAGAGAAGGTAAAAAGTGAGAAGGGTTTTTTTACATAGGTATTTATATGAAGACTTTTCAGAAATAGGTTTTAAAAATAAAACTGTAAAAAGAGTATTTAATAAAATTTTAAATAAAAAGAATCTAATCATGACTTAGCATTTAATGATATTGAAAAGTGAGGGGAAAGCGTGATATTTTAATCAAATCATAACAGTTACCTAGAACAGCGTTGTTGTACCCCAAAATTTGCCCTCGCATTTTTTCACAAGAGATCACAGCTTCAGGCGTTTCCTAATTTTTCAACTGGCTCAAGAATCGGTCAAACAGACTTTTCTCGTCAGTCAGACACAATTAGGGTTTTATTGATTTTCAGGGCTCTAGAATGTTTCACACAATTGGCTTAGGGTTTTGGTTGATTTTGGCTCAACTTCGATCAGGCGAACGCTTCTTTGGCATTTAATCAGGAATTAGGGTTTTTGTGCACGCGTTCTCGGAAAGATTTAAATCCTACAGTGCTTTTCAAGTTATGATGGGATGTGGATTGAATTCGCATTTGTTTGACTGAATCAGTAAAAGGTTGCATTGGGCTTGAATTTGCAATGTTTGATTAAAGTCAGTAAAGGAAAAAGCGTCTGGGCAATTGTTGTGATTGACTGTTGTTTTGCTCTGGATGTTTGAAACGCCAGGTTTAACTGATCAAATGCTGAAGCATTGTTTATTTAATTATTTATTATTCTAAGATTAAATGATTGGAATTTATTTTCAATTATTATAATTAAAGAATTATAAATAATAAAACGAACAATTAAAAAAAAGGAGGAAAAAGAATTAATTGGATAAAGAAACTTTTATTGATTTTTAAATTAATTGTACAATTGTTTTGTTGTTTACAACAATGATTTTACATTTATTTAAATATAAATAAAAAAACTATCCTAAACATTTTTCTAATCTTCAATTCTTCATCTGCTATCCCTTGCTCCAGTGCTCCATGGAATTTTATCTGCGAAACAAAAGAGAAAGAAAAGTCAATAGCAGATAAATAAATAAGAGAGACAGATAAAAATAAAGTTCATCATTAAGGGCAACTGACTGGGATCAGTTGGCCCTCTCTGCAAATCACGGGATTTCTCCCGGTTCACAAAGAGGGATGAATATTTGTTTACTAACTTGGAATGCACAAAGTGAAAAAAAATGCAAAGTTTGTCAACATGCTGCATATTTCAAAACAAACAGGATGGTCTAACCACAAGTCCAAACTGAATCACAAATCCCAAACTATCCAAAAAGCTGCCAAAGATATCAAAGATATCAAAGATACAAAAGTACAAGAAGCTGTCAAAAGAGATATGCAAATATGAAGAGAAGACATAAAGTGCAGAATTAGACCACATGTGCAAGCAACATAATCCATTTGCATCATTTCCCAGTGTTTCCCTTTCAGCTTTAAGTACACATAAAACATATTTTAAATATTTTTGAAGTGTACTGGAGAGAGAAAGAAGAGAGAAAAAGCAGGTTTGCAGGCTTAAGGCTTTAGGCATGAGAAACAAATATAAAACAACTGCAATAACACAGTGGACAAAAGGGGGGGGGGGGGGGGGGAAACCACAAAAAAAGGAGAAGATAAATAAATATACAAAACTGCAACAGCAGGTCCAAAAAAAAAAGTAGAAAAGCCAAAGTCAAGACCACCATCCAAACTAAAGCCAAAGCATAAAAACCTGTAAAACCAGTTACCAACTTCCACCCAAAGCCTCTAGGTCCTGCATAAGAACCTGAAGCCTAACCATTCAAACTTGGAACAACCTGTCAAAGGCCATAATCTCAAGCCTGCAACACAAAATGTGTCCAAGCCTAAAGATCCAAAAAACCATACAAGCCTATAACCTGCAGTTAAACTCAAACTGCAACATAGAAACCAAAAATCAGTAGAAGCCTGCATTAAACCTGCTGAAGCCCCAAAACTGAGGCCACAAAAACATAAACAACCAAAACTAGTTCACCACAACCCAACCTGCTAAGCCTTAGCCATGCCAAAAGCCTCAAAAACCTACTGAAGCATAAACTCACACAAGGCCACAACCTGTAAACCTTGCAAGTCTCAAGGCCAAAACCAACGTTTCAAAGGCCACAACCATCAAAACCCTGTCCAACCTTAACCATCAAACAACAGACCTGTGTATGCCTAAAAGCCTGAACCACTATAAACTCCAAACAAAAAGCATGCCAAACCCACAGACCCCCTCAGAACG